>CM069156.1:3330587-4052922 GCA_035221665.1 Okamejei kenojei
CATACAGAAGACCGACTAGTACACACTCTCCGTCTTTTTTCAAAACCTGTCCTTACACACATCAAATACGTTACATCAATCTGAAGCAACATCTACCCATACAATCCACAAATTCCATTTTAGTCACTAAATTGTCTCTTTCACAAACAAACTCCGATTTTCCCATTCTTTTCAGATGTTTCCCAACTATAACACACACTACTACACCTAACAATACTAATCCGGAAGATTTAAGGTCTAACAAAATATCATGCACTCTGACACTAGCCAAAATATTTCACATCAAGAGTAAAACTCTTTGCTTCCCTGACAAAACCACCAACATTAAACTAACCAACTAACGACATCGCTTCCACTTACACAACACACACGAACACACACCCATAGACTTTTATAGTATGCACTCTAAAAATATCTCCGAGAGTCAGACACCCAAGCTGAACATAATCTAACATATGTCTGCGATCATCAAACTTGCGCGAAGGTTACTAAATAACACATCCTATGACGCAAAACATTTATGCAATATTTTGATAAGCATTCATCTACTAACATACACTCATGAATTATTAGTCTAGGAGACAACAATACTACAAAATAGTACAGAATGAACGTTTTGTGGGAACTCTTAAAAAACTTACACACTCACCATTGAGAACACTATGCACTAGAATAGTACATAAATGTTACCCCTCACATAAAATCCTCAGCGCGAGCCACACTACTGTAAGCAACTAAATGCATGAGAAAACTGTAAAACAACCGTAGCAACTAGCATTCAAACCACAAAATAAACACCTTCAAACGTGCGCTACTACTCTAATAGCAAAGACATTGGAGAAATCCACATAAACTTTCACACACAACATGCGACAACTACTACACACGCGCTTTTAATGTTTTTAAAAATATCAAGGAAAATGTTTCGAAAAAAATCCCAATTTGTGCTGATACTCCACAAGAAATCTAACACAACACAAACGCAGATACAGGTCCTAGACAATCGGTGCAGATTTTCTCAGAACAAGCCTCCTTCGATAGGACTTCACGCTAAGCACAATTGTTTCATTGCAGAACTGCAAGGATTAACACAGCGAAAATTGTGAGCCCAATATTGATCTTCATTCTAAAGAGATTTGTCCCTTAAACTCATAGGACGAGTCTCATCCCCTCGTCAACAATCCCTCCTCAACTTCTTTTCCCACCACCACAACACAGGCAGTGAACAGAAGTGTGAAAACAGACACACCATCCAGATTCAGTAGACACATTTTCCTACTTCCCAGCAGGGCACACACTTCGAACCATCCTATACCAACAAACTAAAAAGTGGACCTATTTACTACCTACTTTACTTCGGAAGCGACACACACACATTTATTCATAGACAGCGACACACCTACAATCACTCACACATCACTCCTACACATACACCACAGGCACTACACACACACACACTACACACACACTGCACACACTCTTCAGCAATACCTACACACCATCATTTCATTACATACCTCTGACCACTCACACAACGTACTCAACCACACAAGTCTACACTCACCACACACTTATCACATCCTCAACAAACTCACCACACACGTCTCTCACTTTCCAAGACACCATTCTCTACTGACAACATATACACTCCCAACTCTGCGACACAAACACACACTACCACACACGCCTACTCACACAGCACACAACAACTCAAAATCCAACACAGACTACATCCTCATCCTCTACATATCACACAAACTAGCACACACACCACACCACACTACATATTACAGAACAGAACACATACAACACTGAGCACAACCACACTAAAACATCTACAACTACTACATATCGCGCACACATATCTATACAACTACTACACACACACACAGTCCACACGACCACAAACACTAGCACACGCCTACCACACACATACAACTCTCTGAACATACACGACGACACATAGCACACTACTACACCATACACACAACACTCCCAGACAACATCTCGATCTACACACACTAACTCAACAACACATCACACCACAAACACACTATCTACTGACAGCACGCATTCGTCACACATTCTATGCGTACAGCATAACTATCTCGACTACAAGCTAAGCAGAAACACACAAACTGTACAATACATACATTCATCGTACACACACACTCTTGTCCACAACATCACTATGCAGACAACACATACACACACACACAGCGTACACTCACTTTCTCACTACACATCTACAAGCAGCACTAACACTCATCACTACTACACAACGAAACACACACAGACTTACCAACTCACACTACACTACACACTTCTATCAACACACAGCAACCTACACAAGAAACCGCGCGCGCTTTCGCGAACACACTATACACAAACACACTACACACACACAGACTACACTCACACCACACAGCGACATCACAGCATACTTACAACATCATGCGGGCGCGTATCACACACACACGGCACAACGACAGGCAGCAACGACACAACATCGAGTTGATCGACACACAACTACTCTCTAGAGCTACATCCTCATACTACAGGATATAAAGGCTACACAGGACAAACAGCACACTAACACACGAGCACACGATGCGACTGATTAAAACTACAGCAACGACGAGTTCGACAAACACTACACACACATACATACACACACTACTACACACACTACAATCTTTCACCACTCGCGTACACACAACACACACACACACTCACACTACACACATACTCACACACCTGAGACGGACTATACATCACAGATGCAGCACAACATCAACACACAACACTCGACAGTCACTACACACACACCAAACTGCATGACACTGCCTACTATATACACACAGCAGCAACGCGCGTGTTCGGTGATTACCGCATCCACACACTTTAACAAAACAACACACATTATACAACACTACAACAACAGACACCACAGCCAACACTACTAGATCTCTCACTACACACACTCCTTACGTTGTCTTAATGGCACCACACAGACTACACACACTACACACACACACTACACAGCACACTACGCGCACCAACACTACAACACACACACACACTACACACACCTAAATTCTCACACACGACACTACCATACACACCCACCCACCGTACATACACACCTGCACGTCAGCACCCAACCACCATACGAGCAACGTATATTCATCCACACTCGCGCACACTAATACACACACTACAACACAACGTCTGCACACTACATTCACACACCGAACTATACAGACGCCACACACACTACGTGCAGCAACCCAACACACAAACACACACACAACACACACACCATACAACACGCACACATACCACCACACACACAACTAACACATACAACAACCTCACGACACATACGATCTGCACACATACACACACACTACATATACACACACTACTACACACACTTCAGAGTCCCACTAATAGCACACACTACACACACACATACACACTCACAGTTCAAACACACATACACACACACACTAATGAACAACCACACAGAGCTACACATGTAACACACCACTACATACACACAGTCGACAACTACGACAACACTACACTACTCGAGCGACAAAACAATACACGGACCACACTACATACAAATCAGCGTGAGTATACCAATCAGTGACACACAGACCACACACTACACATACACGCACACACACACACCAGCACACTCACTACCACATGCACAACGCACTACCACACACACTACACACACACTGACACACATACACACACACAACATCACGCAAAGTGGCACAGACATCATCTGCGTAGACTGAGCACACCAGCACATGGACGATATGAATCTAGCCTCTATTTCTAGGACACAACAGTCGACACGACACCATAGACACTACACTACACGCATCACTACACACACTGAAAAGCACTACACAGGAACTCACACAACATCACGACCCAACCGACACACTGCCACCCCACACACACTCTACACACACACTACACACACACACATTACACACATACACACTACGCACAATCATCACACACCTACACACAAACACACTACACGCTACACACACTCACTACACCTACACACACACACTACATACATACACACACTACATACATACACTACAACACACACTCTACACACACACACTACACACATACGCTACACACACACACACATACACACATAATCACACACATACTGCATACAAACACACTACACACACCTACATGCACAACACACACACAACCACTACACACACTACACACACAAAACTACACACACACTACACACCACACACTACTACACATTTCCTTCCGTCTCCAGCGAGACCTCGACTCTCGCACTAGCACACATACACCCAGCATCACACTACATAGTACACACACTACTACATACATCTACTACACTACCTACAACACAACTACATCACACCTAGCAACACACACATATCACACACATTTCACCTTAGCACACACACTACAAAACACATACATCACGACATACACATCAATCACACACATCTCACAACAATATCTCCTAGGCGCAAGCCACATGATAACAAAACACACACACTCACACACACATGGAACGCATGCGTTTTGCTGATAATGATGATGGAACTGCATCTTACGCATCGACAAGACACACATCTCTCGTCAACCACAGCGAATCACATCTACACATCTGATACTGCAACAGGCGTACATCTACACGACATAACTAGGAACACATTGATCATACACCACACACTCGACACATAAACATACACCGCACATTGGCTACACCACAGATGGGATGACGGAATAGTTGACTACAGGAACACTGACATACGACGGACAGTAATGTGAGGTTTGCAATTTTTGCAAGTCTACATATCTGGGCCTGAACCACCTATACACACAAAAGAACTGACTACTGGTCAGGCTACACTACAATCAACACCGGCAGCGTGTATTGTAGACACTACTAAAGGGCATCTAGGCAACAGCTGCAAGAAGTGCATGATTCCTGAAGGTGAACAGCTTACGCAGGTAATACACAAATCCCACACACTCACACGGCTACACACACATCACACCACTACACACACATACACACCTTACGCACACACACACACAACATACCCACTACACCAACACACACACGCTAGCGAAATACACACACTACATACATACACTACTCACACACACTACACAACAACACTCTACACACATAAACACTCAACACACACAGACATTTTGCGACACACTACACACACATAACTCGCATATATCACTCACGCGCACTGCCTCACTCTCACACACATACTCACACACAACGAGTTTTGTTATTGGTACTCAAAGATACCAACACTACATGCACTTACACGAGCACACACACTACACAACACACACACACACTCTACACACACACAACACACACAACACACACTACACACACACACTACATAACATCACTACACACACACTACATATACACACAACCACTACACACAAACACTACATACATTCTCTTCACTACGAATGACCTCCACATCAATCATCTACACGGACATACAATTAACACCTACACAACAAACTAGCTTACTACACACTACCACAACACAATCACACTGACGACTCAACACACTCTGAACTTACCACACACATCGACTACCAATACACACTACGACATCAACGAGACACACAGACACACTTGGATGGGCCTTACCTAACACACTGCAAAGGCACACACCTACACAATCTCTCTAGCGTACTTACTACAGCACAATTTCTATCACACTACATTCAGCACACACTGCTAACTTTAATTCATCGGCATCTAGCGACTAGACGGTCTAGCGAGTCATCTCCTATCACTCTTCACACTCTCACGCAACACACACATCATACAACACACACTCACACACGTGCACTACAATTACACACACACAACCATTCACACACACACACACACTACACTTAAACTACACACACACGACAACACATTACACCTACAAGAACACACTCACTACTACGGCACGACTACACACACACAACACACACAACATCACAGTCACACACCACTAAACACCATAGAGATGATAGTATTACTAAAACACACAGGACACACACACACACACCAACACACACACTACACACACACCACACACTTACACACACATACACCTACTACGCACACACACACACTACTTACACACTACACCTACACACCACACAACTACATACACACATACATACATACATACACAACACACTACACACACACACCTACACACATTACACTACACACACACACAACATTACAACACATTACTGCATACAGACCACACACACTGCATACACACACACTACACACACACTACTGCACTACACACACACTACACACACTACACACACACACCTACACCACACTACACACACACACACACTACAGACACACTCACTACATTACACACTACACACACACTACATATACACTACCACGACGCACACAAACACTACAAATACACCCACTACATATCCACACTAACACACAATACAGACACACACACCTCATACACACACACACTCACAAGCATCACTCACACACACAACATAACATATACACGACTACATATACACCACCCTACATAAACAACTCAAAACACACACATACACCCACACGACACCATACAACGCACTACACACAGACCACACACACAGCACTCACGCACCCACACGCACACACACTGACACACAACATACCACACACACTACACACACATCACTATTACACATACACACACACACTTAGACTTCACACACACAATCACACACTACACATAACTACACTCACACACTACACACATTACACACCCAGACACACACACACGCACAGCGACACTAGCACACACACTACAACACACACACACACACACACTAACACATGCACAGACAACACAACACACCTCACTAAACACACATACACACACATACACATACGCACACACACACTACACACACTCTACATACACACACACCAAACTACTATTAACATTCACTAGTGCACTCATACATACACTACCACACCCACACACACTTTACAAGCCACATACACTTCCACAACATGATTGGGCACTCGCGTCACACTAACATTCACTGCAACAATATTAAATTCAACACCACCACACACACTCTACTGAGCACACACTACCACTACATCTACGCACTACACACCACACACTACACACACCACACTCTACACACAATACACACACACACACTCACGCACACTACGCAACTTACATATCTCTATACATCTACACACACCAATACATATCAGAGACACACTTACACACTACATACACACACCAGACACTGACACTTACGATTACCCACCACACACTACATATTCCCACCGACACACAAGTTCTCCAGGCCACAGCTAATCAAATAGCACAGACTCATCACAATACACCACTTATCCCGCCACACACACTTCTGACACACACCCACCTGCTGCGCACACTACATGCACTACACACGCACACACTACACATGCACACTTACACACACACATACAATCAACACCACTACAACACACACACGACATAACAGCGGACACATACATACATGCGAAGCGCACTTCTACATATAGCGCGCGCCACACAGTATTCATACACTACATACAACTACATACGCGCCACATTCACACGATGTAAACCTTCCCAACAAACAGACACTACTACACACACACACTTACAAGAAATCACACGAGACTACACACATCACACTACATACGCGACACACACTAGACAACACAACATGACATCTACACCACACACTAATACACACATCCAAACACATACACCAATACACACTACATCGTACATCGCGCGGCGACAGACTACGACACACGCACCTCATCTACAACAACTGCTCTACACACACGCAACACACACACAACACTAACACACCACACATTTTACCCACGCACACGAACACTCACATACACACACTACACACTTACATACATATCACAAATAGACATGCACAACACACATACACACACACACACACATACACACACACCTACATACACACACACACACTACAACACACACACATACACACGCACACAGACACTACAGATACACAATAACACACTACATACACACCTCACACTACATAACACACTTACACACACACACATACTACACACACTACACACTCACACTACATACAGCAACACTACACACATACAAACATAGCACACTACACACACACACATCACACACACCACCACACACAACACAAACACACATACACACTACACACCACTACACACTACTACTACACACACACACACATTACACTACACTACACACTACACACTACACACATCACTAGCACATACACACACATACACACACACTAACACACACACACTCACATTACCACACACACACACACACACTGCACATCATCACTACACACACAATCTACACACACTACACACACACACCACACTACTACACAACACACACACTACACAACACACACACACACTAACACACACCACTACACTACACACACACACAACTACACACACACACACACACACACACAGACACTACACACACACTATACACACACACACACTACACAACACACACCCACACACACATCAACACACACACACACACACACACACACACACACACACACACACACTACACACACTACTCACATCACACACAACACACACAGACACACACACACACTACACACACACACACACACACCACACACACATCACCACACACGCTACACACATATAGACCACTCACACACACACCATTCACACCGGGCTTTTCCAGGGAAGGTGTGCTTCCCAGTAGCGGAGGCAGGGACTGTGTGTGTGAACAGTGAGGCCCCACACAACCCGTGGACGTGTGTCTGTGCATCAGTCCGCTACTCCACCGTGTGTGCGAGAGGTAAACAGCACGTCCGGGGCACGCACCCGTGAGCGACGGACTAATTTGCCCATTTAAGCAGCTCAGTCACACTCTGAGAATCTGTGAGTCTGTACCTTTTGAACTTGATGGCAAGCGAGTTGCTCGGGGGAGAGGAACTAATTTTGAGGGAATCTTGTTCTTCTGTCACTGCCATTTGAGTAAAGTGTTACACTGAGAGACAATCAGGAGCGAGGAGACAAAAGGGTTTTGCCCATGGAAGCGATGTCAAGGTGCACATTTGCGATTAACGCACACACTGTAGAGCCTTGCGACGGGAGGTGTGGCAGAATTTATATTCATCCCCATTAAGTAAATTAAACTTCTTTTGCCACAAGCAACTGAACAGGTTCTGTGGAGTCGCTGCCTCACAGTGCCTGGGAACCCGGGTTCATCCTGACCTCGGGTGCTGTCTATGCAGAGTTTGCATGTTCTCCCTGTGATCCGCGTGGGTTTTCTTCCGGATTATGCTCAGTTTCTCTCTCATGGATATTGTTTTTTCTAACTTCAAGTAACCCTTGCATCCCCTCCCCGCTGCTACCCCTCCCTCACCCCAAGTCGTACCAGCTTTGTTGAGTCTCATTGGCTGAAACCCATTTGCACCTCACCCACATCTAATAACAGCCTGTTTCCTTTATCATCATTACATTTTTTGCATATCTTTCATTCATTTGTTCAATATCTTTCCACATCACCGTTATATACCTCATTTCCCTCTCCTGGACTCTCAGTATGAAGATAAGGGTCCTCAACCCGAAACTGACCCGCTGGAGTTACTTCCAGCTTTTTCGAGTCTATCTTCCTGTCACATTCCAAAGGTGTGTGGGTTTTTGTAGGCTAATTAGCTTCTGTAATTGCCCCGAGTTTATCGCGGATAAAAGAGAAATAGTTAACGGGGTAATTGCTGGTCGGGCATGGACTCCGTGGGCCGAAGGGCTTGTTTACCGTGCTGTTATCCCCACAATTTAAAGTAAAATCTGTTTGGGTTATTAATGTATTAAATAACATGGTAACAGCAAGAGCTACAATATGTTCCAGGAATAAATGACAACCTCCTAACTGGTATTTGGAGGGAACATCTGAAGCTT
Source organism: Okamejei kenojei (assembly GCA_035221665.1). NCBI lineage: Eukaryota > Metazoa > Chordata > Chondrichthyes > Rajiformes > Rajidae > Okamejei > Okamejei kenojei. The sequence continues at coordinate 3,340,684 of CM069156.1, forward strand.
TTGGCTCCCTGCTGGGTAATCCTGTTCTATCACAGTTGTAGATTTAGACAGGGAAAACCATGCAGATCAAGTCTCGAGAATTTATTTTCTGCAGAACCTGCTCCCAGTGAGTGAGTATTCAGAATCCTACCTGTCAATGAGCATTCAAAGGTTTGGTTTAGTTTAGAGATACAGCGCGGAAACAGGCCCTTCGGCCCAACGGGTCTACGCCAACCAGCGATCACCGCGTACACTAGTTCTATCCTACACACCCAGGGACAATTCACAGAAGCCAATTAACCTACAAAGATGAACCTATTTGGAGTGTGGGAGGAACATGGACAGTTGGCGTTTTGGGTCGGGACCCTTCTTCAGTCCCAAGTCTGAAACCTTCCCTATCCATGTTCTCCAGAGATGCTGCCTGACCCTCTGAGTTACTCCAGCACTCTGTGAAACGTCACCTATCCATGTTCTCCACAGATGCTGCCTGACCCGCTGAGTTACTCCAGCACTCTGTGAAACGTCACCTATCCATGTTCTCCACAGATGCTGCCTGACCCGCTGAGTTACTCCAGCACTGTGTCCTTTTGCGTATTTACCCAGCATCTGCAGTTCTTTGTCTCCACACGTTTGATGGCTTCATACCTATGCAGACTGGAGCATGGTAAAAAACGCTGTGTTATTACCCAGAAAAGGTGGCAGAAACCACAACTTTAATAAGTTGAGGAGCTGCCAAGGTGAAAATGACCCACAATTTTCCATTTTTAGTTTTAAAATAAAACCCCCTGTGCCAGTCAGAAGATTGCAGCGAGTGGACATTTTCCGTCATAACCCAGCTGGAAGCTGCTTGATTCCGAATGTTGCCGGCCATTAGGAGAGGGATGCACACAAACGATTCTCCTCAAGCATTTCTGGAGCGTTGCTTTTGTTTTGCTCGTGACCACAATCCGCGGGAGACTCAGCGGCATTCACTCATCGCTGGTTGCCACGGTTACAACCCGTGCTTGCTGCCATAGAGGACTAAAGAATGGGCTTGTGTTCACTGGAATCTAGAAGGATGAGAGGGGATCTTATAGAAACATATAAAATCCCTGAGGGATCAGATAGGGTCCTGTGAGACCGAACCTGGAGTATTGTGTGCAGTTTTGGTCTCCTAATTTGAGGAAGGATAATAGACAATAGACAATTGGTGCAGGAGTAGGCCATTCGGCCCTTCGAGCCAGCACCGCCATTCACTGTGAATATGGCTGATCATCCCCAATCAGTGCCCTGTTCCTGCCTTCGTCCCATATCCCCTGTCTCCGCTATCTTTAACACCTCTGTCTAACTCTCTCTTGAAAGCATCCAGAGAATTGGCCTCCACTGCCTTCTGAGGCAGAGATTCACAACCCTCTGGGTGTAAAAGTTTTTCCTCATCTCCGTTCTAAATGGCCAACCCCTTATTCTTAATTAAACTTACGACCTAACGGGCAAGTCGGGCGGAACGGCCTGTTTCTGTGCTGTATCTCTAAGCCAAACCGTCACAGGGAGGAGCGATAATACGAGAGAGAAAATGAAAAACCAGTGACCTTGAGATCGTACTTGCTAGTTTATTTTGTGAACAAGTCGAACGCATCAATTGTGTTGGAGAGAAGATATTTTTGACGTATTTGAGGCACTTGTTTTACCGTGAGTACTCATATAAATGGAAATGTGGAGATACTAAACATAGCCTTCTTGTTCCAGGATCGTTGCTGGTCTCGCACTCTGATAAGTGTCGTGGTTTGCCATGGCCTAGTTATTAAATATAATATCGTCACTGCATGGGATTTAATAGCCGGGGTTAAACCTTTTGTTCAGTGGTAATACTGAGAGATTTCGTACAAATCCTTTCATGTGTGGGAAGGATCTGCGGATGCCGGTTTAATTCAATGCTGGCATTTATATCAGGAGGACTGGAATACAAAAACAGAGATGTAATGCTGAGGCTCTACGAGGCGCTGGTCAGGCCACATTTGGAGCATTGTGAGCAAATCTGAGCTCCCCCTATCTGAGGAAGGATGTGCTGGCTCTGGAGAGGGTCCAGAGGAGGTTTACAAGAATGATTCCAGGAACGAGTGGGTTAGCATATGATGAGCGTTTGTCGGCGCCGGGCCTGTACTCGCTGGAGTTTAGAAGGTTGAGGGGGGACCTCATTGAAATTTACAGAATAATGAAAGGCCTGGATTGAGTGGATGTGGAGAGGATGTTTCCACTGGTGGGAGAGTCTAGGATCAGGGGTCACCGCCTCAGAACTAAAGGGCGCTCTTATAGAAAGGTGAGGAGGAATTTCTTTAGCCAGAGGGTAGTAACTCTGTGGAACTCATTGCCACAGAGGGCTGTGGAGGCCAAGTCAGTGGATATTTTTAAAGCAGAGATGGACAAATTCTTGATTAAAATGGGTGTCAAGGGTTACGGGGAAAAGGCAGGAGAATGGGGTTAGATCAGCCATGATCTACAAAACCTGTACGTCTTTTGAGTGTGGGTGGAACCGGAAGATGTCGGAGAAAACCCACACAGTCATGGTGAGAAGGTGCAAACTTTGTCAGGATGGAAGCCGGGTCTCTGACGCTGTGAAGCAGCAACTCTACCGCTGCGCCACCGTGCCGTCCTCTCTTCTACATGACGTGGCTTCAATTTGTGTCGCTGTCATTTGTGCGCCGTCTTTTACATTTCGCAATCGTCAGAAATGCCAGCTGGAATCCGACATAACAAATCCTCAAAGCAAATGGACTTTTCTGCAGACAGACACAAAATGCTGGAGCAACTGATCCGTTCCAAGCAGCATCTCTGGAGAAAAGGAACGTGTCGGGTCGAGTTGACTCAGATGTCTGAGGAAGGGTCTCGACACGAAAACGTCACCTGTTCCTTTTCGTCCAGAGATGCTGCATGTCCCGCTGAGTTACTCCAGCACTTTGCGTTTTGCTCACAATTCCAGCATCTGCAGTTCCTTGTGTCTCTATGTGAATATTCCTTCCCTCTTATTAATTGGAGACTCAGTGGATTTTGTGTTAGTTGGTGCCTGTAAACAGCCGTGTAACCGTTAATGATGCATCTTGTACACACTGATTATATTCATCCACTCATTAACTGTTAGATTGTCTTCAGTACTCACCAACGGCCACAGCCTTGTACATTCCAATTGCATGGACTATTAATGAGAGGGAAGAAATATTGAAATCTAAGTTAACAAAGGCTACTCGCTGTAAGAGGATGACTGATTATATCATGAATCTATTCCCTTGATCATGAATCTGTACACTGTAAATGGCTCGATTGTAATCATGTATTGTCTTTCCGCTGACTGGTTAGCATGCAGGCCGGCTCAGCGGTAGAGTTGCTGCCTCACAGCGCCAGAGATCCGGGTTCGATCCCGACTATGGGCGCTGCCTGTATGGAGTTTGCACGTTCTCCCCGTGACCGCGTGGGTTTTCTCCGGGTGCTCCCGTTTCCTCCCACACGCCAAAGAAGTGTAGGTTTGTAGGTTAATCGGCTTGGCGTAAATATAACATTTGCCCCTAGTGTGTGTGGGGTAGTGCTGATGTGTGGAGATCGCTGGTCGGCGCGGACTCTGCGGGTCGAAGGGCATGTTTCTGCGCTGTATCTCTAAAGGAAACCAATCTGAACTAAATCAGATGATACTAAACATAAACATAGTCAGACGAAAGTACAATAAGCAGACCAAAGGGGAAGATACAGAGTGCACACACTCGTTGATTAAAATCCAGGGCCATCCTATCACCAGGAGCTAAAAACATCGTCAAGAATGCACATAAATCTGAGAACTGATGAGATAAGGCTTCTAATAAAGTCCATTTGTCAGTGACATATGGGGCTTAAATCAAATGAAAAGTAAAGATAGAGAGCAAATTCCAACTCGACTCATTAAATTTAATGATTTGTTTTGGAAAGAGATTAGTTTCTGAAGTACTTAATTCCAGAGACCTCTCTTCACACGGAGTGCCACATTGATGTCAGTTTTACCCACTGTACTGTACTTTATATTTTAGACTAGAGATACAGTGCGGAAACAGGCCCGTCGGCCCACAGAGTCCGTGCCGACCCACTGATCACCCCATACACTGGCACTATGAATGAATGATTACATTTATTGGCCAAGTAAGTTCACATATAAGGAATTTGCTTTGGTGCTCCGCTCGCAAGTAACAGTGTGACATACAGTAAACAATTAAGAATAAAAGATAAAACATTAAAACATTAAGAATAAAACATTATAGTTTAAACATGTGAATGAAATAAAAAACCAGAGCAAAAGGAGGCAACAGACTTTTGGTTATTGAGTGGAGCTACTGCTCGTGGGAAATAGCTGTTTTCACTAAACTACAATTTTTTTACGAGGCCAATTAACCTACAAGCCTGCACGTCTTTAGAGTGTGGGAGGAAACTGGAGCATCCGGAGGAAACCCACGCAGGTCACAGGGAGAACATACAAACTCTATACATACAGCACCCGTAGTCAGGATCGAACCCGGTTCTCCAGCGCTGTGAGGCGGCGACTCTACCACTGCACCACCGTGCCGCCCTGTGCATCTCTGACCAAGACGATAGACAGTAAACAATAGGTGCAGGAGTCAGCCATTCGGCCCTTTGAGCCAGCACCGCTATTCAATGTGATCATGGCTGATCATCCCCAATCAGTACCACGTTCCTGCCTTCTCCCCATATCCCCTGACCCCGCTATCTTTAAGAGCCCTATCCAGCTATCTCTTGAAAGTATCCAGAGAACCGACTTCCACTGCCCTCTGAGGCAGAGAATGCCACAGACTCACCCTCGTATAACCATATAACCATATAACAATTACAGCACGGAAACAGGCTCTCTCGGCACTTCCAGTCCGTGCCGACCATTTATTTCCCCTAGTCCCATCTACCTGCACTCAGACCATCCCCCTCCATTCCCTTCACGTCCATATACCTATCTGCTTTACTTTTAAATGTTAAAATCGATCCTGCCTCCACCACTTTTGCTGGAAGCTCATTCCACACAGCCACCACTCTCTGAGTAAAGAAGTTCCCCCTCATGTTACTCCTAAACTTCTGTCCCTTAATTCTCATGTCATGCCCTCTTGTTTGAATCTTCCCTACCCTTAATGGGAAAAGCTTATCCACATCAACTCTGTCTATCCCTTTCATAATTTTAAAGACTTCAATCAAGTCCCCCCTTAACCTTCTGCGCTCCAAAGAATAAAGACCTAACTTGTTCAACCAGGCAACATTCTAGTAAATCTCCTCTCTACTCTCTCTATTTTGTTGACATCCTTCCTATAATTAGGCGACCAAAATTGTACACCATACTCCAGAATTGGTCTTACCAACGCCTTGTACAATTTTAACATTACTTCCCGACTCCAATATTCAATGCTCTGATTTATAAAGGCCAGCACACCAAAGGCTTTCTTTACCACCCTATCTACATGCGATTCCACCTTCAGGGAACTATGCACAGTTATTCCTAGATCCCTCTGTTCCACCGCATTCCTCAATTCCCTACCATTTACCATGTACGTCCTATTTTGATTTGTCCTGCCAAGATGTAGCACTTCACACTTATCAGCATTAAACTCCATCTGCCATCTTTCAGCCCACTTTTCCAAATGGCCCAAATCTCTCTGTAGACTTTGAAAATCTACTTCATTATCCACAACACCACCTATCTTAGTATCATCTGCATACTTACTTATCCAATTTTTCTCCCCATCATCCAGATCATTGATATACATGACAAACGACAGTGGACCCAACACAGATCCCTGAGGCACCCCACTGGTCACCGGCTTCCAACCTGACAAACAGCCATCCACCATTACTCTCTGACATCTCCCATTCAGCCACTGTTGAATCCATCTTGCTACTCCGCCATTAACACCCCAAGATTGAACCTTCTTAACCAACCTTCCATGGGGAACCTTGTCAAAGGCCTTACTGAAATCCAGAGAGAAGATCCACTGCTTTACCCTCATCAATTTCCCTAGTTACCTCTTCAAAAAATTCAAGAAGGCTTGTCAAACATGACCTTCCAGGGACATCTCCGTTCTAAATGGCTTACTCCTTATTCTTAAACTGTGGACCCTGGTTCTGGACTCCCCCAACATCGGGAACATGTTTCCTGCCTCTAGACTGCAAGAAATTGCAGACAATTGTAGATGTAGCCCAGTCCATCACACCCACCAGCCTCCCCGACATCCATTCCATAATCACTTCACGCTGCCTAGCGGAAGCAGCCAACATCATCAAAGACTTTTCCTATCCCAGTCATTCCTTCTTCTCCCCGCTCCCTTCCGGCAGAAGTTGCAGAAATCGTGCACCACCAGACTCAGGAACGGTCCAGCATTTTGTGTCTATCTTCAACTCAACTCAACTCAACCAGTCTGAACTGAGTGGAAGTGATCTGAACAGAAATGAACGAACATACTCTGTGGTCAATTTACGGGCTCACTGAGTACAAACACCCTGAACTCCATCAGTGAGGGTGAAACCATTGGTGGTTTTGGACTTACATTCCCAGCGTGAGTTCACTGTATAACAGCGGGCAAGGCGAGACAACAAGCTTTCAAACGTAGTTAGTTGTAGTGTTCATCTCATCCCCTGAGGATGGTGGTCTCATCGACCTGCCTGCCACCTGTTGCTGCAGTTCAGCGCACTCACCTGTGTCACATTCCACTCAATCAGAACTGATGTTTGACTAGTTTCTATAATTCCACACCTGCAGTAAACAGCTGCTGCCCACAGCCGTCAGACGCCCACCAACACATTCACAAACGGCTCGTAGAGACGAGGAACCGCAGATGCAGACTTTACACAATGGAAAGCAAAGTGCTGGAGTAACACAGCGGGTCAGGCAGCATCTGTGGAGAACATGGATAGGTGACGTTTCACAGAGTGCTGGAGTGACTCAGCGGGTCAGGCAGCATCTCTGGAGAACATGGATAGGTGACGTTTCACAGAGTGCTGGAGTAACTCTGCGGGTCAGGTAGCATCTGTGGAGAACATGGATAGGTGACGTTTCACAGAGTGTACACAATACAGCATTAAGGCTTACACGGCTGTTTACAGGCACCAATTACCACAAATTCCAATCTCCAGTGTCTCCAATTAATAAGAGGGAAGGAATATTCACATAGACTCACAAGGAACCACAGATGCTTTTTGATAACTGAACGCCAGCCTGAAGAAGGGTCCCGACCTGAAACATCGCCCATCCTTTTCCTGTGAATGACTCACCAACCACCACAGTCTTAAGCATTCTAATTAATGAGAGGGAAGAAATATTGAAATCCTAGTTAAGAAGGTTAGTCGCTGTAAGAGGATGACTGATTATATCATGAATCTATTCCCTTTATCATGCATTTTCATAACACGAGGAGTTGAATAGAGCAAAGAGGTCCTTCTGCAGTTGTACAGGGCCCTAGTGAGACCACACCTGGAGTATTGTGTGCAGTTTTGGTCTCCAAATTTGAGGAAGGACATTTCTTGCTATTATAGACAATAGGTGCAGGAGTAGGCCATTCGGCCCATAATGATCAGATTGTTAAATAAGACTGTTAGTCTGAAGAAGGGTCTCGACCCAAAACGTCGCCTATCTCCTTCGCTCCTTAGATGCTGCTGCACCCGCTGAGTTTCTCCAGCCTTTTGTGTACCCTCGATTCTCCAGCATCTGCAGTTCCTTCTTTAACACTGTTAGTAACTTGTTGGCTCCACCCTATCTCTGCCTCTCTTTATTTTATACATTTCTACCAGGTCTCTCCTCAACCTCGGGCGTTCCTAAGGAAACAATCCCAGTCTGTCCAACCTCTCGCTGTAGTTAATACCCCTTAACGTAGGTAACATCTGGTAAACCCTCTTTGTGCCCGCCTGCTATTATAGCGTGAGTGACGCAATGAGGTTGGATGTAAGATCGGGGACAGACACGAAATATGTGAGGTCCAGTCTAGAGTTTGATATCAGTGGGGAAGAAGCTGTTCCTGAAAAGGACACAGAGTGCCGGAGTAACTCAGCGGGTCAGGCAGCATCTCTGTGGAGAGAAGGAAAAGGTGACGATGATAAGGAAATGTGGAAAGCTTCATTGTTACGGAGGGGAAGGTGACAACGAGGTGTACAATCAGTGGCAATAGTCGGAGAACTAGGGTAGGGGTGGGGGGCGGAGAGAGAACCATACTACGTTTCCTTTTTAACATTGGCTGCTTTGATCTGTCATTTTCACACCTTACCCTTCCATATCTCTAGACTCCCTCTCCACTGACTCTCAGTCTGAAGAAGGCTCTCGACCAGAAACGTCACCCATTCCTTTGTTTCTCTTCAGAGATGCTGCCTGTCCCGCTGAGTTACTCCAATATTGTGTGTCTATCTAAATATGATCTTACTATCCTTCTCTTTGCTGCTTTGTGAAGTAGTTCACATTCAAGGGGAGCCGGGAAAGTTGATCTTCATTTAGTTTGCTCTTCGCTATTGATTTAATGCATTATTGATTATCATACATTTATGAGTGTGTGATTGTGTTTATGGACCTGGCGGGCTGCAGCAAGTAACAAATTTGTTGTTCCAGTGCCAGTAACAAGTGACAATTAAACACACTTGACTCTTGCTATTTAAAATGGTTCTAATTATACAGAGACATTAATAAAACAATTTAGCAATGAATTGTTGTATGCAATGTTTCACAAGCAGTAAATGGCTATTTGTTCTTGTTGATGTTTTAGTAGGCCTGGTTAAAAATACATTACAAATCATAAAGGGACCATTTCTCTTTGATCTTTTCAGATTACTGTATGACAGGCAGGGATGATAATACAACTCCTCTAACCTCATCTTGTATAGAGTGGATGTGGAGAGGATGATTCCACTCATGGGAAAGTCTAGACTATCCATTTAGAAAGGGGATGAGGAGGAATTTCTTTAGTCAGAGGGTGGTGAATCTGTGGAATTCTTTGCCACAGAGGGTTGTGGCGACCAAGTCAACAGAAATGCTTAAGGCAGAGATAGACAGATAGAAAGATAAAAGTGCCCAGTGATATTTATTTTGCTCAGGGGAGGAGAATATTCAGTGGATATATTTAAGGTAGAGATAGATAGATTCTTGATTAGTACGGGTGTCAGGCGTTATGGGGAGAAGACAGGAGAATGGGGTTAGGAGGGAGAGATAGATCCGCCATGATTGAATGGTGGAGTAGACTTGATGGGCCGAATGGCCTAATTCTGCTCCAATCACTTATGAATTTGATCTATCTTTCCCTATTCTCCTGACTTCTTTCCAAAACTCCTGACACCCTGACTAATCAAGAATCTGTCAATCTGCCCAAAAATCCCCAACTCCTGAACTACTGAATCCTGAATTACTATCTACCTCATTGGTGACCCTCAGATTCGTGAATCCCTTATCATGTATCTGTACACTGTTAATGGCTGAATTGTAATCATGTATTGTCTTTCCGCTGGCTGGTTAGCACGCAAAAAATGTTTTTAACTGTACCTCGGTACGCGAAAATAAACTAAACTGAACATTGACTTGACTTCCACAGCCGTCTGTGGCAATGAATTCCACAGATTCACCGCCCTCTGACTAAAGAAATCACGTATGATTCTGAAATGGAAATGGAAAAGAATATGTGTTGGTTTTAACAACATGAGGCAATATTTAATATATTGGAAAGCCAAATTCAGTTACCGTGTGGAATTATTGATAGTTCAGATAGCACTCCGAGATCAAATAGACAATAGGCAATAGACAACATATGCAGGAGTAGGCCATTCGGCCATGGAAACAAGCCTTTCGGCCCATCGAGTCCACGCCGACCAGCGATCAGCCTGTACACTAGTTCTCCTACACACGAGGGACAATAGACAATAGATGCAGGAGTAGGCCATTCGGCCCTTCGAGCCAGCACCGCCATTCAAAGTGATCATGGCTGATCATCCCCAATCAGTACCCCGTTCCTGCCTTCTCCCCACATCCCCTGACTCTGCTAAGAGCCCTGTCTCGCTCCCTCTTGAAAGCATCCAGAGAACGGCCTCCACCGCCCTCAGAGGCAGAGAATTCCACAGAATCACAACTCTCTGAGTGAAAAAAATCACAGGTGCAATATCATTCGTGAGTTTTAAATGCTGAGAATGTTCCTTGAAATCTTCATTCCTCCATGGGCCTGTCCCACGTCGGCGAGTTTTTAGGTGACTGCCGGCGACTGCGACACTGGAATTCACCGAAGTCAGCACCGGCGACAACCTATGCCATACTGGCGAAGACCTACGACCGTGGGCTTGTCGTAGCTTGTCTTCTCCTGACGTAGGTGCTGTCATAGGTCGTCGCCAGGATGGCGTAGGTTGTCGCCAGCAGTAGCCTAAAATATTGCCTAAGCGCCTTAATCTATTCATGTTTAACAAAAGGCGTTGATGATGGCTGGCAGACAGGGAAGAGGTTCACGGGAAGTTAAACAGCATCTCATATTTTGCTTGAGCAGCTTACGGCCCAATGGTGTGAATTTAAATTTCTCTCACCAGGTAGCCCCGGCATTCCCTCTCTCTCTATCCCTCCCCCACCCAAGTCTCACCAGCTTCTCATTTTCACTCAACAAACAGCTAACAATGGCCTGTTTGCTTTATCATCGTTACATTTTTGCATATCTTTCATTCATCGTTCTTTATCTCTCCACATCGCCGTCTATATCTCTCGTTTCCCTTATCCCTGACCAGTCTGAAGAAGGGTCTCGACCCGAAACGTCACCCATTCCTCCTCTCCGGAGCTGCTGCTGCCTGTCCCGCTGAGTTACTCCAGCTTTTTGTGTCTATCTTCGGTATAAACCAGCGGGGTGGGAGATTGCAACCTTCACGTGGTCCGCCCTGTTTCGACTAATGCAATCAACTTGACGTGCACAAACGGAAGGTCAAATAGAACCAGTTGTCCAACAACTTTAGGCTGTGCACGCCACACGAAAGAAGAAGTATAAACCAGCATCTGCAGTTCCTTCCTACACATGAAGTTGATCTTGCATTGAGAGTTAATAAAGAACATTCCAGAGAAGGCAACGTTGTTTTAAAACACAACATTTAAAATGTTGCCTGTGTTTATGGACGAGTGAACAGCTTTGGAATTAAATTGCCTCCTCAAAGAATTAGATTAACTTCTTTGTTTCCAAGCAGTTAACAGTAATTTTTGGCAAAGGGGATTGCTTATGTAGCTCGCCGTAGACAAGGCCACAGATACCTCGGCTGGCTAACCTGATAGAACGTGCTCCAATAGACGGCTGCACAGGAAAATTCAACTGTTCTGGTTCATGTGTCCACGTGAAACATTAGGACGGCACGGTGGCGCAGCGGTAGAGGTGCTAGAGACCAGGTTCTATCCTGACCACGGGAACTTGTCTGTACGTTCTCCCCGTGACCACATGTGTTTTCACCGGGAGCTCCGGTTTCCTCCCACACTCCAAAGCCGTGCAGGTTTGTAGTTTAATTGGCTTGGTATAATCGTAAATAGTCCCTAGTGTGTGTAGGATAGTGGTAGTGCATGGGATGATCGCTGGTCGGCACGGACTCAGTGGGCCGAAGGGCCTGTTTCCTTCCTTTAAAATTGTGGTCAGGTGTACCGAGAAAAGTTTTCTGTTGCGTGCTACACAGTCAGCGGAAAGACAATACATGATTACAATCGAGCCGTTCACGGTGTACAAATGCATGATAAGGGAATAACGTTTAGTGCAAGGTAAAGCCCGCAGAGTCCGATCAAGGATAGTCCGAGGGTCACCAATGAGGCGGTATTTCAGGACCACTCTCCTAGAATGGTTCAGTTGCCTGATAACAGCTGGGAAGAAACTGTCCCTGAATCTGGAGGTGTGCGTTTTCACACTTCTGTACCTCTTGCCCGATGGGAGAGGGGAGAAGAGGGAGTGACCGGGGTGAGATTGGTCTGTGATGATGCTGCTGGCCTTGCCGAGGCAGCGTGAGGTGTAGATGGAGTCAATGTGAAGTTATTCACATGAAGTATAACTGGAACAGTCGTGCCTCGCCCCAGTATTGTGAGCTTGATGTTTTTTAACGATTGCGTGGTTGGAATCGTTCTCTAGTTGGAAGGAGTTTGACCCAATATGTGTTTGTGACTTTACTCACACCTGACCAATTAGATTTTCCCGCTAGTTTGGTTTAGAGTCTAGTTTAGTTTAAAGATACATCACGGATACAGGCCGACCGAGTTCACGCCGTTCATCGATCACCCGTTCACACTGGTACCATGATATCCCACTTGCTCATCCACTCCCTACACACTGGGGACAACTCGCAGGTTAATCGAGTCCTCCAGACATGGAGAGGGCATCGATAGGCAGGCCCTATCAGAGGGGGGTGGCAACCAGTGCCATTTGGCATGGGCCTCATGCCTGCCTGCTTCAAAGGGAGCTTGATTTGGGGGCCTCTAGAATTGAAATTGTCCTGGGCCTCAGTTCATCTCTGAGAGGGCCTGTCGATAGGTGACATTTCGATGTCAGGACCCTTCTTCCCACTCAGATTCCAGCATCTGCTGTTCCTTGTGTCTCCAGGTTGTTATCTTCAATTCGATCAAATGGTGTTGCTGTCAGGGATCAATGCAACAATGATTGTGGCCCTTGTGGCTGAAGGGATCAGGGGGTATGGAGAGAAGGCAGGTACAGGATACTGAGTTGGATGATCAGCCATGATCATATTGAATGGCGGTGCAGGCTCGAAGGGCCGAATGGCCTGCTCCTGCACCTAATTTCTATATTTCTATGTTTCTATGAAGAAAAAGGTTGTTGAAGGAATTCAAGAAAGAATGATCGGAAACGCTTAAAAAAGTAATACACCTTCTGACCTTTACGACCGAGGATTCTTATTAATTCTTTAGCACTATCTAAGAATAAATTCACTAAAAATGAACAAAGTTCAGATTAGTTTAGAGATACAGGGTGGAAACAGGCCCTTCGGCCCACCGAGCCCGCGCCGACCAGCGATCACCCCGTACACTAACACTATCCCACACACACTAGGGACAATTTACTATCTTCACCGGCGCCAATTAACCTACAAGCCTGCATGTCTTTGGAGTGTGGGAGGAAACTGGAGCATCCGGAGAAAACCCACGCAGGTCACGAGGAGAACATGCAAACTCCGTACAGACAGCACCCGTTGTCAGGATGGAACCCGGGTCTCTGGCGCTCTGAGGCAGCGACTCTACCGCTGCGCCACTGTGCCACTCTTGATCGATTGTTCAGCAGAATGGTTCACGCCACCATTACGCGGCTTGTTTCTGTTATGTACATTGCCGGGAGATGTCCAAACGTTCTGTTTGATGATAAGAGACGATGAACATATGGTGGGTGTAGATGGTGATGAAATGGCACCATAATACCGTGCCAGGGAGCGTATTTACTCGTGAAACTGCCAAAGAGCAGCGAATATTATTCCAACAATGGAGGAGCAGTAAGTATAACGGTGGCGCAGCGGTAGAGTTGCTGCCTCACAAAGCCAGAGACCCGGGTTCCATACAGAGTACCAGTCCTGTCGGTGCCGAGCTTGTATGTTCTCCCGCGTGGGTTTTCTCCAGATGCTCCGGTTTCCGGAAGGGTGAAGTATGTGAAATCGAGATGTCAAAAGAGATGAAGTTGAAGGAAAATATAGAAGAGATCATTATTAGCTGGGAGAAGGTGAGGACAAAACAAACGGAGATAAAATGTAGTCGGGCCAGTCAGACTGGTGGGAGAACTGGGAAGGTGGAGACAATAGACAATAGACAATAGGTGCAGGAGTAGGCCATTCGGCCCTTTGAGCCAGCACCGCCATTCAATGTGATCATGGCTGATCATCCACAATCAGTACCCCGTTCCTGCCTTCTCCCCATATCCCCAGACTCCGCTATTTTTAAGAGCCCCATCTGGCTCTCTCTTGAAAGTATCCAGCGAACCGGCCTCCACTGCCCTCTGAGGCAGAGAATTCCACAAACTCACCACTCTCTGTGAGAAAAAGTGTTTCCTCGTCTCCGTTCTAAATGGCTTACTCCTTATTCTTAAACTGTGGCCCCTGTTCTGGATTCCCCCAACGTCGAGAACATGTTTCCTGCCTCTAGCGTGTCCAAATCCTTAATAATCTTATATGTTTCAATGAGATCCCCTGTCATCCTTCTAAACTCCAGAGTATACAAGCCCAGCCGCTCCATTCTCTCAGCATATGACAGTCCCGCCATCCCGGGAATTAACCTTGTAAACCTACGCTGCACTCCCTTAATAGCAAGAATGTCCTTCCTCAAATTAGAGGACCCTGCGCACTGCACACAATACTCCAGGTGTGGTCTCACTAGGGCCCTGTACAACTGCAGAAGGACCTCTTTGCGCCTATACTCAACTCTTCTTGTTATGAAGGCCAACATGCCATTCGCTTTCTTCACTGCCTGCTGTACCTGCATGCTTACTTTCATAGACTGATGTACAAGGACCCCCAGATCCCATTGTACTTCCCCTTTTCCCAACTTGACGCCATTTAGATAGTAATCTGCCTTCCTGTTTTTGCTACCACATTTATCCACATTAAACTGCATCTGCCATGCATCTGCCCACTCCCCCTACTTGTACAGGTCACCCTACATTCTCATAGCATCCTCCTTGCAGTTCACACTGCCACGCAGCTTTGTGTCATCTGCAAATTTGCGAATGTTACTTTGAATCCCTTCATCTAAAGGGATGGAGAGAGCTGGAAAATAAGGTTACTTGAAGTTAGAGAAGTCAACATTCATACCGCTGGGGTGTAAACTGCCCGTGTGAAATATAAGATGCTGTTCCTCAACTACATCTCCTTTGATGTCTCATTTTCACAGCTTACCCTTCCTTATCCATTACAGGAAAGATGTGGATGCTTCGGAGAAGGTTAGGTTTATTTAGCCACTTGTGTTCACCTCATTACCAGAGCCACGTGTGTTTGTAACAATAATCTATTCCATATTTTTTCTTGAACTTTGTTCTTTTTGATGTCTCATTTTCACACCTCACACTTCCTTATCTCTATTTCCCTCTCCCCGGACTCCCAGTCTGAAGAAGGGTCTCGACCCGAAACGTCCCCCATTCCTGCTCTCCAGAGATGCTGCCTGTCCCGCTGAGTTACTCCAGCATTTTGTGTCTATCTTCGCTGCAAACCATTATCTGCAGTTCCTTTCTGCACATTGAGTCTTTGATTATGTTGGCTGCTTTTCTAAAACAGCTTTTCACTGATCCTCAGTAATGTGGCATTAATAGTCTGATGCCGACTTTAATTGCCTACAGTATAGTCATTTATAACTACAATTTGATTACAGTCTGTTGATCTCGAATTACAATCTGATTTGTGCTGCAATATGCTGCCTTAATCTAATTAAAGACCTGGTCTATGCTCCTACAGTCCAATTACAGGCCTGTGTTGCATGCCTATATCCTGATTACATCTTGCAATTCCATGACCAGAATTTAAAGAAGAGTCTCGACCCAAAACATCACCCATTGCTTCTCTCCAGAGATGCTGCCTGTCCCGCGGAGTTACTCCAGCACTTTGTGTCTCGGGTCTCGACCCGAAACGTCGCCAATTCCTTCTCTCCGTAGAAGCTGCCTCACCCGCTGAGTTTCTCCAGCATTTTTGTCTACCTTTGATTTTTCCAGCATCTGCAGTTCTTCCTTAAACACTGTGTCTATCTTTGGTAACTATATGTCACCAACACATTTTGGCTGCAGTCCACTATTGCTTTTGAGTTTTAGGTTTATTATTGTCATGTGTACCGAGGTACAGTGAAAAGCTTTGCTTTGCATGCTAACCAATTAAATTAGATAACACTGTACATAAATACAATCGAGCCAAACTCCAGTACAATATGTAGAGCAAAGGGGAAGATACAGAGTGCAGAATATAGTTCTCAGCATTGTAGCGCATTAGTTCAGTTTAGTTTCTTGTCTCGTGTATCGAGGTACAGTGAAAAGCTTTTTGTTGCGTGCTAACTAGTCAGCGGAAAGACAATACATGATTACAATCGAGACAATTACGGTGTACAGATACATGATAAGGGAATAACGTTCAGTGCAAGGTAAAGCCAGCAAAGTCCGATCAAAGATAGTCCGTGGGTCTCCAATGAGGTAGATAGTAGTTCAGCATTCAGCAGTTCAGGAATTGGGTATTTTCAAGGCAGAGATTGACAGATTCTTGATTAGTACGTGTGACAATAGATGCAATAGTAGGCCATTAGGCCCTTCGAACCAGCACCGCCATTCACTGTGATCATGGCTGATCATCCATAATCAGTACCCCATTCCTAACTTCTTCCCATACCCCTTGACTCTGCTACCTTTAAGAGCTCTATCGAACTATAATGTGTCCGGGGTTATGGGAGAAGGCAGGAGAATGGGGTTAAGAGGGAGAGATAGATCAGCCATGGTTGAATGGTGGAGTAGACTTGATGGGCCGAATGGCCTAATTCTACTCCTATCATTTATGACCTGAAGATACCATCGTGATTCTTCACTGAGTTTGAGTTTTTGCTTAGTTTATTTTGTTGTGTGCTAACCAGTCAGAGGAAAGACAATAGAAGATTCCATATCCCTATGGTCACCGTCCCCTTTGATCTGTATTTTCACCCTTACCCTTCCTTTTCTCTATGTCTTCCTCTCCTCTGACTCTCAGTCTGACAAAGGGTCTCGACCCGAAACGTCACCCATTTCTTCCATCCGCTGAGTTACTCCAGTATTTTGTGTTGACAGTTCCTTCCAACACATGGTCACAATCGAGCTGTCCGCATCCCTGACGCCCATTAAAAACATTTGCAGTTTTAGTCCCCTAATTTGAGGACAGACATTCTTGCTATTGAGGGAGTGCAACGTAGGTTCACCAGGTTAATTCCCGGGATGGCGGGACTGTCATATGCTGAGAGAATGGAGCGGCTGGGCTTGTATACTCTGGAGTTTAGAAGGATGAGAGGATATCTTATTGAAACATATAAGATTATTAAGGGTTTTGACACGCTAGAGGGAGGAAACATGTTCCCGATGTTGGGGGAGTCCAGAACCAGGGGCCACAGTTTAAGAATAAGGGGTAAGCCATTTAGAACGGAGATGAGGAAACACTTTTTCTCTCAGAGTTGTGAGTCTGTGGTATTCTCTGCCTCAGAGGGCGGTGGAGGCAGGTTCTCTGGATACTTTCAAGAGAGAGTTAGATAGGGCTCTTAAAGATAGTGGAGTCAGGGGTTATAGGGAGAAGGTAGGAATGGGGTAATGATTGGGAATGATCAGCCAAGATCACATTGGATGGCGGTGCTGGCTCGAAGGGCTGAATGGCCTACTCCTGCACCTATTGTCTATCGAGTTTGGAAATTCAACGTTTTCCTTTGCTTCACTCTGCCTGTTGGTGTTAAAGAATTACTGCTGGGTGTCTCCTGCTTGGTGTTTGTTACCGAATGTGTCAATAATGCTGGTTCATGAATGTTCCTGCATCGACTGTGAACAGTAGAGGCCAGTGGCTGTGGAAATATAGCGCTCCTCAGCGCGGATCGGTGGAGTTGATTAAAACGGAGGGTGACAGATGCTTCCTTTGCACAGAGAGCTCAGCCTCCAGAGAAGAGGTAACGGCAGAACCAATTAGTGCTGGCTGCTCTACTCCAGCAACCGGTGAACCTGTGACACTAGCAGAGATCTGCCTTGAATGCAAATCCCTGGGTTTAGTTACGAACAACAAGCATCTTCTTCCATCTTTCGTGTTTCAAATGTCGACATCGCTGTCATCGTCCGTCCCGTTAAAAGGACGCGAGCTTCCGCTCGGCAATCAGCGGCGAGCCATCGCGTGTCGCAATAAAGATGATGGTGGCGGCAGAATTAGCACGGGATACTTCCAGTTTGCAGCCCCGCGGCGTGGAGCTTCTGCTGTAGGGCCGCAGAGGATCTAACGAGAACACTCAAAACTGCCGGTGCTGCTATCCCGAGGAAAACTTTGCCCCTCTCACCTGAATGGAATGAAATGGTTTATTGTCACAGGTGATAAGGCACAGTGAGATTCTTAGAGTTTAGTTTAGAGTTTAGTTCAGCGCGGAAACAGCCCCTTCGGCCCACAAAGTCCACGCCGAGCAGCGATCACCCCGTACACTTGCGTTATCTTTCACACCAGTGAAAATTTACAATTCTTATCAAAGCCAATTAACCTGCAAACCTGCACATCTTTGGAGTGTGGGAGGAAACCGGAGCACCCGGAGAAAGCCCACCCGGGTCACAGGGAGAACATGCAAACTCCGTACAGACAGCACCCGTCGTCAAGATTGAACCCGGGTCTCGTGCTGAGAGGCAGCAACTCTACTGCTGCGCCACCGTGGCCGTCCCGCCTGGATCTCTGGATAGTTTAGTTTCAGTTCAGTTTATTGTCACGTGTACCGAGGTACAGTGAAAAGCTTTTTTGTTGTGTGCTAACCAGTTAGTGGATTACAATAGACAACAGGTGCAGGAGTAGGCCATTCGGCCCTTCGAGCCAGCACCGCCATTCAATGTGACCATGGCTAATCGTCCCCAATCAATAACCCGTGCCTGCCTTCTCCCCATATCAAAGTAAACTACCTGACTCAGTGGGCCACAAGCCCCTAGAGCTCTATCTAACTCTCTCAAATCCATCCAGTGACTTGGACTCCACTGCCCTCTATGGCAGGGAATTCCACAAATTCACAACTCTCTGGGTGAAAATGTTTTTTCTCACCTCAGTCTTAATTCGCCTCCCCTTTATTCTAAGACTGTGGCCCCTGGTTCTGGACTCGCCCAACATTGGGAAACGAGAGAAATAGACGGTGATATAGAGAGATATTGAACAATGAATGAAAGTTAAGCAAAAAAAGTAACGATGATAAAGCAAACACTGTTAGCTGTTTGCTGGGTGAGAACGACAACCTGGTGCGACTTCCCATCTTCCCGTGCTTGCCTGCCGTTAGCGAGTCTTCCTGAGTACCTGCCGTTAGCGTTATGAACCGCTAAGCGACGTCCCCGAGCTCCGACGTATCCGCTACGTACATTCTCCGTGCTTACCACGAGTTTGATTTTTTTTTAAACTCGGGAGAGCTCTTGGAATGAACTCGCACCGAGGGAAGGGGCTATTAATGGTCACATGCAGACAAAAGCGCAGACAAAAGGGTTTCGGCCTGAAATGTTGCCTATTTCCTTCGCTCTATAGATGCTGCCGCACCCGCTGAGTTTCTCCAGCACTTAGAAACATAGAAACATAGAAAATAGGTGCAGGAGTAGGCCATTCGGCCCTTCGAGCCTGCACCGCCATTCAATGCTTGTTGAACATGAAATATTGCTATCATAAACATATGTTTGCTAAATCACTGTCTAAATACTCTAATAAAAATATATATTCTAAAAAAAAAGAAACATAGAAAATTGGTGCAGGAGTAGGCCATTCGGCCCTTCGAGCTTGCACCGCCATTCAATATGATCACGGCTAGATCATCCAACTCAGTATCCCGTACCTGCCTTCTCTCCATACCCCCTGATCCCTTTAGCCACAAGGGCCACATCTAACTCCCTCTTAAATATAGCCAATGAACTGGCCTCAACTACCTTCTGTGGCAGAGAATTCCACAGATTCACCACTCTCTGTGAAAAATGATTTTCTCATCTCGGTCCTAAAAGACTTCCCCCTTATCCTTAAACTCTGACCCCTTGCTCTGGACTTCCCCAACATTGGGAACAATCTTCCTGCATCTAGCCTGTCCAACGCCTTAAGAATTTTGTAAGTCTCTATAAGATCCCCCCTCAATCTTCTAAATTCCAGCGAGTACAAGCCGAGTCTATCCAGTCTTTCTTCATATGGAAGTCCTGCCACCCCAGGAATCAGTCTGGTGAACCTTCTATGTACTCCCTCTACGGCAAGAATGTCTTTCCTCAGATTAGGAGACCAAAACTGTACGCAATACTCCAGGTCTCGTTGCATCTCCCCTTTTCTTAATCGGCCACCATTCAGATAATAATCTACCCTCCTGTTTTTGCCGCCAAAGTGGATAACCTCACTTTTATCCACATTATACTGCATCTGCCATGCATTTGCCCACTCACCCAGCCTATCAAAGTCACCTTGCAGCCTCCTAGCATCCTCCTCACAGCTAACACTGCCCCCCAGCTTCGTGTCATCCGCAAACTTGGAGATGTTGCATTCAATTCCCTCATCCAGATCATTAATATATATTGTAAATAGCTGGGGTTCCAGCACTGAGCCTTGCGGTACCCACTACTCACTGCCTGCCATTCTGAAAATGACCCAATTGCTCCTACACTTTGCTTCCTGTCTGCCAGCCAGTTCTCTATCCACATCAATGCTGAACCCCCAATATCGTGTGCTTTAAGTTTGTATACTAATCTCTTATGTGGGACCTTGTCGAAAGCCTTCTGAAAGTCCAGATATAACACATCCACTGGTTCTCCCTTATCCACTCTACTAGTTACATCCTCGAAAAATTCTATAATATTCGTTAGACATGATTTACCTTTCATAAATCCATGCTGACTTTGTCCTAGGATTTCACTGCTTTCCAAATGTGCTGCTATCCCATCTTTAATAACTGACTGACTGGCATTTTCCCCACTACCGATTTTGGGACGAAACGTTGCCTATTTCCTTCGCTCCATAGATGCTGCTGCTCCCGCTGAGTTTCTCCAGCACTTTTGTCTATCTTCGATTTTCCAGCATCTGCAGTTCCTTCTTAAAGATTATAGACCAATGAGGTAGATGGGAGGTCCAGTTGGTGGTAGGATGGTTCAGTTGCCTGTTAACAGCCGGGAAGAAATCATGTCTGACGATCTTGTGCGAATTTTTCGAGGATTTCTGTACCTCTTGCGTGGAAGAGGGGAGAAGAGGGAGTGGTATATCTGGGACTGAGACAAGGTCCACATTGATGATTAGGCCTTAAAGCATACGAGGGGTTCAGCGTGAGGTGGATAGATGAGGCGGAAGCAAAAGAGGGAGTAAACGGAGGTTTTCACAATGGTAACTTGTGTGTGGGTACCGCAGGGCTCAGTGCTCCACAATTCGCTGCCATTTCTTGCGACTCTTGGGCGGAGCAGTTCCCTGGTGTTTTTGAGGCTGGCGTTCGTGGTTTGTGGGTTAATCGACCTCTGTAAATCCCAGTGTGTAGGGAGTGGATGAGAAAGTGAGATAACATAGAACTAGTGTGAATGGGTGGTCGGTGTGGACTCGGTGGGTAGAAGGAGCCCGTTTCCCTCTGTATCTCTAAACTAAACTTAAATCTACATTGAGACAAACATCTCATGTGTTCCTTCATAATGAAACCATGAGCCTCAGAAATAACAATAATGTCCAATTAATTTAAGAGAAAGATGAGATGGAGAGTGTTGTCACTTCTACTCATCATTAACACTGCACCACCATTGCTGACATATGATGAAAGAATGCTTCAACTGGGCTTGTGTTCACTGGAATTTAGAAGGATGAGAGGGGATCATAAAAACATACAACATTCTCAAAGGATTGGAGAGGCTAGATGCAGGAAAAATGTTCCCCATGTTGAGGGCGTCCAGAACCAGGGGTCACAGTTTAAGAATAAGGGGTTGGCCATTTCAGACTGAGATGAGAAAAATCTCTTCACCCAGTTTCTAGTTTCTAGTTGAGAGTGTGAATATGTGGAATTCTCTGCCACAGAAGGCAGTGGAGGCCGATTCACTGGATGTTTTCAAGAGAGAGTTAGATTCAGCTCTTAGTGACATCGTTGAACCCTTGGTTAAATTTGATAGGACTTGAGGAAGCTTTATTCAATATTTTCACACAATATAAATTGTTCCCTCGCCAACTGCTATAATAATTCTCTTATCTTTATACAGTGGAATGGACTTGATGCCAAACAATGATATAAATTGTTGGAACTCTTTGCAGCCCAGATTCTGTTTTGCTTATTTAAGTTTAGGGGGTTTTGCTTTTAAACATTTAACTATAAGTACATAGAGACCGGGATGTTTATTCCCAATGAGTATTTTGACACTGGATTCATACCTAGATTACATTTGTTGTTAATGTAATCCTGATCCCTATGTATCAATATCAACGTTATGTTCATCATCATTATTATTTTTTTTGATTTTTTTGAAAAAATTAATTAAAAGATTTAAAAAGAAAAGAAAGATTGAGCTCTTAGGGCTAAAGGAATCAAGGGGAGAAGGCAGGAACGGGGTACTGATTTTCGATGATCAGCCATGATCACATTGAATGGCGATGCTGGCTCGAAGGGCCGAACGGCCCACTCCTGCACCTATTTTTCTATGGGGGTTTTTTTTCTATGTTCTAGTCATCAGCTGATTGTGGGGGGTTTAGGCGAAGTGATTCCCACCCTATTTCACCACGGCAACTCTTAATTTCAGTAGAGGTACAAGATACAAGATACATTTATTAGTGACAAGTGGCAGTTGGCACAGTGAAATGTGATCACCATACAGCCATACAGTAAAATAACGAACACAACACACGATAGATAGAGTTCAACATAAAACATCCCCACACAGCAGAATCAAACGTTTCCCATTGTGAGGGAAGGCACCAAAGTCAGTCTCTTCCTCCGATGTTCACCCGTGGTCGGGGCCTCCGGAACCCTCCGCAGTCGCCGTTACGGGCAGCCCGCCGCTCAGGCCCGCTCGCCGGGATGTTGGCTCTCCGACGTCGGGACGGGAGGTTGGCACTTTTATTGCTGACCTCAGCGTTCCAACTGGAAGCCTCAGGAATATTTGTTTCCCTCTTTGGGACCTCCCTCCTCATCACAACAGATGTTGCTGGGAGTATATCATTCACTTTATCTTGCTATAATTACACGGTTTAATTAATAGTCAAAAGCTCCGTCTTCAATGTGCAGAAATCCCACTCTTCATCCCACTGGCAGTCCACAGTTGATAAAACGCAATTAGGGACGAGATTTTTGTTAATAACTTTTTCCTTAAACAATTTTTGGACAAGTGTCAAGTGTGTGTAGTGTGTAAGCGGCTGATGGGTGTAATCCTCGGTATCAGGCAGCTTCTGTGTGTTCTTGATAATGTCGAAGCCATGCTCTAAGCTGAGATAATTGCAGCGTGTGGCTGCTGCCGTCTGAGAAGCTGCACCAGGGAGGCATTCCTTTTTGTCGCAAATCCATTTACGCATTCGTAGTTTAAGAAGGAACTGCAGATGCTGGAAAATCGAAGGTAGACAAAAATGCTGGAGACACTCAGCGGGTGAGGCAGCATCTATGGAGCAAAGGAAATGGGTAATCCTTCAGGGTTTTGGCCTGAAACGTTGCCTATTTCCTTTGCTCCATAGATGCTGCCTCACCCGCTGAGTTTCTCCAGCATTTTTGTCTACCTAAGCTTTCTTAAACCCCTGTCCCACGGTACGAGTTCATTCCAAGAACTCTCCTGAGTTTGCCCTGATTCGAACATGGAGATTTACGGTAATGGCCACTCGTCGGTACTCGGGGCTCTCGAGGACATTTTTCAACACGTTGAAAAATCTTCACGAGTCTTCCCGTGCTTACCTGCCATTAGCGGGTCTTCCCGAGTACCTGCCGTTAGCGTTACGAGCTGCTAAGAGACGTCCCCGACCTCCGACGTACCCGCTACGTTCATTCTCCGTGCTTACCACGAGTTTGATTTTTTTAAACTCGGGAGAGCTCGTACCGTACCGTGGGACAGGGCTATTACTCAGCGGGACAGGCGGCATCTCTGGAGAGAAAGAAGGAATGGGTGGCGTTTCTGGTCGAGACTCTTCATCAGACTGAGAGTCAGGGGAGAGAGAGTCTAGAGATATGGAAGGGTAAGGGGTTTAAGTGTTTGGACAAATATTAAAGTAGAGAGCGGAACCAGGAAGGTTCCGAGGCTCGGCTCCTCCATTGGCTGCATTTTAGCCCCACGCTCCTGATATTTGGGCACCCGGTACAGAGGGGGGAGGGTTGGGAGGGATGGGGAGGAGGGGGGGATCTCCCTGTCCATCTTCTCCTAGGTCTGGCAAAGATGACCATTCGCGGGTCCAGGCAGCGGGTAGTCGACGCCCACACCCGGGGTCGGCTGCCTGCCCTTTTCCGGGCCTACGTCCGTGCCCGCGTGCCCCTGGAGCGGGAACACGCAGTGTCCAGGGAGACTTTCCAGGCCTTCCGTGAACGCTGGTCACCGCGGGAGGTCGAGTGTATTATTGATAAAGCTGGCGACATATTAATTTGACAACTGCCAAACAATTTGATCACGTTACTACTCTGTATTTTTGTTTGTTTGAATAAAAGCATTTTGTATTAAAAAAAAATTTAAAAAGAGGCTGGGCTCCCGCACGGCCCCGAGCACCAGGAAGTGGAGAGGAGAGTGGACGCTGGACAAAGGGATGGTCAGATTCAAGGACCAGTCTCACCCTGGTCACTCCCTCTTCTCCCCTCTCCCATCGGGCAAGAGGTACAGAAGTGTGAAAACGCACGCCTCCAGATTCAGGGACAGTTTCTTCCCAGCTGTTATCGGGCAACTGAACCATCCTACCACAACCAGAGAGCGATCCTGAACTACTATCTACCTCATTGGTGACCCTCGGACTATCCTTGTTCGGACTTTACTGGCTTTACCGTGCACTAAACATCACTAAACAGTGTATCTGTACACTGTGGACGGTTCGATTGTAATCATTTATTCCCTTGCCGCTGACTGGTTGGCGCATGACAAAAGCTTTTCACTGTACCTCGGTACACATGACAATAAACTGAACTGAAACTGGTTGGAAAAATCGCCCCATCCAATAGAATATTTTTAAAAACAGGGATGTCATGCTGAAGTGATAGGCGACGTTTCGGGTCGAGATCCTTCTTCAGACTGTCTGAAGAAGGGTCTCGACCCGAAACGTCGCCTATCTCCTTCGCTCCTTAGATGCTGCTGCACCCGCTGAGTTTCTCCAGCTTTTTGTGTAACCCTCGATGTCATGCTGAAGCTTTTTAAGGCGCTGGTCAGACCGCATTTGGACTATTGCGATCAGTTTTGAGCCCCATATCTGAGGAAGGATGTGCTGGCTCTGGAGAGGGTCCAGAGGAGGTTTACGAGAATAATCCCAGGAATGTTAAAGTCTTAACTTGGCCGTAAAGGCCCGTTGTCGTGGTGACGGCACTGGGTGGGAATTGCAGGGGTCGTCCAGCCTGGCGTTGTTGTCAGTGTCCTCCACCGCTGCAGGCTAAGTTGTGTTTAGTTTATTGTCACGTGTACTGAGGTACAGTGAAAAGCTTTATGTTGCGTGCTAACCAGTCAGCGGAAAGACTATACATGATTACAATCGAGCCATCCACAGTGTACAGATACAGGATAAAGGGATTATTGTTTACTACAAGATAAAGTCCAGTAAAGTCTGATTAAAGATAGCCTGAAGGTCACCATTGAGGTAGATGGGAAGTCAGCATTGCTCTCTGGTTGTAGTAGGATGATTCAGTTGCCTGATAATAGCTGGGAAGAAAATGTCATTGAATCTGGAGGTGTGCGTTTTCACACCTCTGTACCTTTTGCCCGATGGGAGAGAGGAGAAGAGGGAGTGGCGGGGGTGAGACTGGTCATTGATTATACTGCTGGCCCTGCCGAGGCAGCGTGAGGTGTAGATGGAGTCGATGGGAGGGAGGTTGGTTTGTGTGATGTTCTGGGCTGCGTCCACAATACAATTTCTTGCGGTCTTGGATGGAGCCGTTCCCAAACCAAGCTGGCGCATCTGTAGAAGGTGGGGAGAGTTGCTGGGACATGCCGAACTACCTAAGCCTTCTGAGGAAGTAGAGGCGTTGATGTGTTTTCTTGGCCACTGCTTTGATAGGGGGCAATTATATTGGCCGCATCCAATCCGTGCATTCAGCCTCTTGGAGCGGCGCCCGTTCTAAAGAGCCCCAGGCTGCTGCAGGGCCTCCAGGCACCTGATCTAATTGAGCCCCAGACTGTTGAAGGGCCTCCAGGCGCCCGTTCTAAAGGAGCCCCAGGCTGCTGCAGGGCCTCCATGCACCTGGTCTAATAGAGTCCCAGGATGTTGCAGGGCCTCCTGGCACCTGGTCTAATTGAGCCGCAGGCTGTTGAAAGGCTTCCATGCACCTGATCTAATTGAGCCCCAGGCTGCTGCAGGGCCTCCAGCGGCCCACTCATCTGATTCAATCCACTCCAAAACCTCCTCAACATCAGCCCGTGAACCCACCGACCCTCAATTCTACTTTTATTGATGCCATCTGTAGCATTGAAGTACCAGCTTGTTTACATGTTGGAAATTTTATAATTTGTGCTGAAATTAATGTAATTGTCCCCTTCACAATTACTGCCAATCGAGGCGTATCTCTGGTTCGAGAGGACATGCCAAGGGTTGGCCTTTTCAGATCAGTCGTAATGATGTTGTGATTTCTTGTTCACACCCCCGGTCGCTGTTTTAATCAGCCTATTTTAGCTGATTTATTTCAGATTTTAGAGAGACTGCGTTGAAACAGGTCCTTGGCCTCACCGAATCCACGCCGACCGGCGATCCCTGCACACTAGCTCCGTCCTAAACGCACCAGGGACAGTTTACAATTCACAGAGGTCACTTAACCTATGATCCTGCACGTCTTTGGAATGTGGGAGGAATCCTGAGCATCCGGAAAATAACCCATCGCAGGTCACAGGGAGAACGTGCAAACTCCGTACCCTGGTCTGAATTGAACTCAGGTCTCCGACGCTGCGAGCCAGCAACCCAACCACCCATTGCTTGAGGCATCAATGTGTTTGGAGGGGAGGACAGTGCCTGGGAAAGAAAATGCAGTCCAGTCTGAAGAAGTACAGGCTCGAGATAGTGCGGGTGTCAGGGGTTATGGGGAGAAGGCAGGAGAATGGGGTTAGGAGGGAGAGATAGATCAGCCATGATTGAATTGTGGAGTAGACTTGATGGGCCGAATGGCCTAAATCTGCTCCTGTCACCTATGACCGTATGAAACGTCCCCCATTCCAGAGATGCCGCCTTTCCCTCTGAGTTGCTCCAGCTTTTTGTGTCCATCTTCGGGGTGGAAGATTGCAACCTTCACGTGGTCCTCCCTGTTTCGACTAATGCAATCAACTCGACGTGCACAAACAGAAGATCAAATAGAACAAGTTGTCCAACAACTTTAGGCTGTGCACGCCACACGAAAGAAGAAGAAGAAGTGTCCATCTTCAATACATGCAATGATTCAGAGAAGCGATGTTTTTTTACAGAGAGGGATATATTCCCTCTGGTGTTGCTTACCGGTAATCCAGAGTGCTGGCTGCAATATTTACAACTCGGAAGCACTAATTGGAACAGTGCATCATTCACAGGTAATAAAAACCCTCCCGTACATTTGTCAACCAAAGTAGATTGTAAAACCTGTTCCAAGAGCAAAGAAAGACACAAAAAGCTGGAGTAATTCAGTGGGACAGGCAGCATCCTTGGAGAGAAGGAATGGGGGACTTTTCGGGTCCTGTCTGAAGAAGTGACTCGACCCGATACGTCTTACACTCCCAGTTATTAATTTCAATTCACTGACATTGGATTAGAGTGCGTCACAGTGGCGCAGCGGTAAGTTGCTGCCTCACGGCGCCAGAGACCCGTCTGTACGGAGTTTGTACGTTCTCCGCGTGTCCTGCATGGGTTTTCTCTGGGTGCTCCAGTTTCCTCCCACACTCCAAAGACGTGCGGGTTTGTAGGTTAATTGGCTTCAGCCCAAAACATAGCCTATTTCCTTCGCTCCATAGATGCGGCCTCACCCGCTGAGTTTCTCCAGCATTTTTGTCACCACTGATTCTGGCTATGATCAGCTGTGATCTTATTGAATGGCGGTGCTGGCTCGAAGGGCCGAATGGCCTACTCCTGCACCTATTGTCTATTGTCTATGTTTCTATGAAAACAATCCAACCTCTCTCTCCCTGTAACTGTTGCCCCCTGACTTGAGGAAATGAAAACATCTAATCATTCATTCTGTTTTCCCACGTCTTATAGTTTATTCATGACATGTGTGTTTTTGTTCCTTTCAAGACACAAAAAGATGTTTTTCTGTTGGAACGCACATCGATAACGTCCTTGAATCTGTGCTCGATGTATTAAAATATTCCATTATGCTCTGCTTCTTTCTGTAATTATATGTTTGCTGTAGGTAAACATGGTAATTACCATTCAAATGACATTCAGTGATAACATGTTAAAGCCAACTGTGTCATATTCATAGATACTTTCTAAAGGCAGAAAGCCCCAGTACTATTTTCACTCAAAACAGTTGGTTTTTCAACAGCATTTGTCCATAAATATTGACACGTTTGTGCAGAAAATGCGGTTCACCAAAGTGCCCGCAAAAAAGATTCAACAAACGTGAACATCACTGAGGAGAATATATCTCCTGATTTCTTCACCCTGACTTGCCCGACCCTGGAATTAAAGATTTATTATCTGAAGCTATTAGAGGATTAGATCTGTTTACAGCAAGGTTAAGGGCCTGTCCCACTTTCCCGAGTTACTCACGAATTCTCCCGAGTTTCCCCTTGATTCATACTCGGAGAATGTCCGTAGCGAGTCCATCGGAGGCGGTAGATATTTCGCAGCACATATTTTGAGTGCCAGCCGTAGGTACTCGGAGTATCAGGTAGGTAGGGACGTTTTTTCCAGCCTGTCAAAAAAGTCCACGAGTAAAAAGATAGTCGGGAGGAGGTGTTTGTAGATCACAAAAATCTTGATTTTTTTTTAAGGTCCTTTCAACTCAGCATTGGACTCGGGAAAGTGGGACAGGCCCTTTAGTTGGAGGAGGTGATAGTTCTACTTGGGGGAAAGAGGTGTGGGAGGAGATTGTCGCCGTGGCGATCCCTCGAGGTCGAGGATGATGGTCTACGTTCTGTTGTTTTCATGGACTCTCAGGAGCCTATGAGTCCAATCCTGGCTTTGAACGTTCTTCGGCATTCAGGACAGGTAATTCCAGATGGCAGCTCGGGCTTTGGTTGTTGCTGCCTCTCTTTCCGTTTCCTTCTCTTTTCTTCCAACTCTGCGCATCTCTTGGCTTCGAAGGTTGCTGTTCCTTCTTGGATGATGGCTCGCCAGAGTCTCCTGTCCTTGGCATTGGTTTCCCAATCGTCGATGTCTGTTTCACATCGGAGAGGAGATAGGTGGACAGGATCACGACAGGTGTAGGCAGTTTAAATGGTCAACGTGTCCCAATCACCATCAATGTTACTGAATCTACCATTCGGTTTACAAGCCATGTGCTTCTACCATTCCGCTTAGTTTGGCTTTTCGCAGTTTTGTTTTTAGTTTAGAGATACAGTATGGAAACAGGCCCTTCGGCCCACCGAGTCTGCACCGACCAACAATCCCCGCACACTAACGCTATCCTACACACGCACTAGAGGCGTTGATATCTATACCGAAGCCAATTAGCCTACAAGCCTACAAGTGTGGGAGGAAACCGAAGATCTCGGAGAAAACCCCACGCAGCTCACAGGGAGATGGGTGCAGACAGCACCCGTAGTCAGGATCGAACCGGAGACTGCGGCGCTGAGGTAGCAGCTCTACCCGCCGCACACCACCTGCTGCTTTGTTGCTTGGACGTAGTTGGAGTCAGCTGGACAACTTGAACTGGGCCGCTTAGCAACGCATTCACATTCAAATCACGGCAACCAGATTATCAGTGTGTGAAGAAAATAAATAACCTCTGATGTTTACAGCTTTGTGACACCTGGCCGTGTGTAACCTTGCTGGATCGCAAGGAAGCATCGGGAGGGAGGGAGGGCCTCTCCCGTTCCCTGCTGCGGCCAGCTGCTCCCCTTCACAATGATACGCAGTCTCCACCGCCCGAAACTCCACCCGTCCCTTCTCTCCAGCTTCTGCTGCCCGTCCCGCTGAGTTGCTCCAGCATTCTGTGTCAATCTGCATTCATTCCTCCACAATACTTGCTCTACTCAACAGCCATAAATCTGTAGCCTCCCTTTGATCTGGTATTTTGTTGGTTCACATGCTTGATCAATGGTGTTTTATCATTAATGTTTTATTATTAATAATGTTCAGTGTTTTCTGAGTCATTCGTAACTGTCACTGTACGTCATGTTGTTACTTGTGGGCGGAGCACCAAGGCAAATTCCTTGTATGTGAATACTTGGCCAATAAACTTACTTACTTACAATAATACACAGCCTTTCTCTCTGGTCACACAATAGGTCCCTATTAAACGGGTGTCGAAGGGTTCGGGACGGGCGTGCAGTCTAGTTTACTGTCACCTGCGCCGAGGCACAGTGAAAAGCTTCTGTACTTGCCTGCTATCCAGTCAGCGTAAAGACAATACATGATTACAATCGAGCCGTCCACATGAGAAGGGAATGGCGTGTACGAAGGAACTGCAGATGCTGGTTTACACCGAAGATAGACACAAAATGCTGGAGTAACTCAGCGGTTCAGGCAGCATCTCTGGAGAGAAGGAATGGGTGACGTTTTGGGTTGAGACCCTTCTTCAGAGTAATGTCAGGGGAGAGGGCGATACATGATAAGATTCATGATAAGGGAATAATGTTTAGTGCAAAGTAAAGCCAGCAAAGTCTGATCAAGGATAGTCCGAGGGTCACCAATGAGGTAGATAGTAGTTTGGACTATCCTTGATTGGACTTGTGGAGGCCAAGAATATAGAGATTTTGAAGGCAAAGATAGATAGATTCTTGATTAGTACGGGTGTCAGAGGTTTGGGGGTGAAGGCAGGAGAATGGGGTTGAGAGGGAGAGATAGATCAGCCATGATTGAATGGCTGAGTAGACTCGAGGGGCTGAATGGTCTAATTCTACTCCTATTCCTATGACCTTATGACCTTCGGCCCACCGAGTTCACGCCGACCAGCGATCCCCCACACATTAACACTACCCTACAAACACACTAGAGACAATTTACAATGATACCAAGCCAGTTAGCCTACAAACCTGCACGACTTTGGACTGTGGGAGGAAACTGTAGATGGGCCGAATGGCCTAATTCTTAGTCACAACTGTTCCGTTCTCTGGACTGTCACCCACAAAATGCATGCAGGCAAATCCACAGACACCATGCTACTACCTTTTAGTTAGTTTAGAGATACAGCGCGGAAACAGGCCCTTTGGCCCAGCGAGTCCGCACCGACCAGCGATCCCCGCACGCCAACACCATCCTACACACACTAGGGACAATTTTTACCCAAGCCAATTAGGCACGTCTTTGGAGTGTGGGAGGAAACCGTAGATCTTGGAGAAAACGCGCGCAGGTCACGGGGAGAACGTGCAAACTCCGTACAGACAGCACCCCTGGTCGGGATGGAACCCGGGTCTCTGGCGCTGTGAGGCAGCGACTCTACCGCTGCGCCACTGTGCCGCCCTGTCTCTAAAGTCTAACTCTGATATCTTGGCGGATATCTGTCCTCTAACAATGTCACTTCATGACTGCCAGTGTCACATAAATCCAAGCTGCTACACTTGGAAACGTGTGTCATTGGCTGTGAATCTCTTTGGGATGTCCTTCTCTGTGTAGAAACAATATCTCAACTGACAAGATTCAGATTAATTAGAGGCATAGAGCAGGCAGCAACAAGCCCCAAGGGTGTCATATTTTCAGGAGTCTTACTTACGCAAGTGCCAGTCCCACTTACGCTATTTTTTCGGCGACTGCAGGCACCTGTCATAGTCGCAGCAGGTGGCTGAAAATTGTCAACATGATAAAAAAATCCAGCGGCGACCAGAAAAAGGCACGACCCTTTGGGCGCCCATGCAGGCGGCACTGGGCCTGTACTCGCTGGAGTTTAGAAGGATGATGGGGGACCTCATTGAAATTTACCGAATAGTGAAAGGCCTGGATAGAGTGGATGTGGAGAAGACGTTTCCACTAGTGGGAGAGTCTAGGACCACAGGTCACAGCCTCAGAATTAAAGGGCGTTACTAAAGGAAGGACAAGAGGAGGAATTTCTTTCATCAGAGGGTGGTAGATCTGAGGCCAAGTCATTGGATATTTTTAAAGCAGAGATAGATAGATGCGGGTTTGTAGGTTAACAAAGGCTTTTCACTGTACCTCAGTACATGTGACTAGTGTTGCCAACAGTCCTGTATTAGCTGGGACATCCCGTATATTGGGCTAAATTGGTTTGACCCGTACGGGGCCGCCCCTTGTCCCGTATTTGACCGCTACTACTCGGGCCGAGGGGACTGTTGGGTCGGAGCGCCGCGTCCGGCCCCGTCTCACCCGACCCGACATAGTGCAGCCCATGGAGTGCAGCAGCAGCAGCGCCTCGCCCGTGGCCCCGTCGGTCGGTCGGCAGCCCGGCCAGCGGTCCGATCTTCGGACCTTCGCTTCCCCCGACACCACCACCACCCTCTTCTTCTCACGGCCATCGGTTCATGAGTTGGATGGGGCGCCGGACTTTCTGCGCGGCCCGGGCCAAAACTCCTCAGCTGGCCCGCCGGCTGGGCTTTGTGTGCAGTCCAGCACCCGGGGCCAACTCATCATCCACCCAGCCACGGCCGAGTCGGTCAACCAATTGCCGTCGGGAATTTGTCCCGTATTTTGACCTTTTGTCCCTTACTTGGGAGTGAGAAAGTTGGCAACCCTACACGTGACAATAAACTCAACTAAACCAAACTAAACTGAACTAAATTGGCACCTGTAAATTGCCTCTGGTGTGGAGGGTGTGGACACATGAGTGGGATAACATAGAACGTGTGTGAATGGGCGATCGATGGTCGGCGTGGACCTGCTGTCATATATTTGAATTCAATCCAACTCATCTCAGTTTTGAGCGGAATCAATAATTTGCAATTGGGAGCTGCCATTTTATATTCATAGGACAAATACATTGCTGCCAAGGTCAGCTCATAATACCTGTCTCAAATAACCCTTGTGGTAGGAAGGAACTGCAGGTGCTGCTTTAAACTGAAGATGGCCAAAAAAAGTTGGAGTAACAATAGACAATAGGTGCAGGAGTAGAGGCCAGCCGGCCGTTCGGCTCTTTGACCGGCACCGCCATTCAATGTGATCATGGCTGACCATCCCCATTCCTGCTTTCTCCCCATATCCCCTGACTCCGCTATCTTTAAGAGCCCTATCTAGCTCTCTCTTGAAAGTATCCAGAGAACCTGCCTCCACCGCCCTCTGATGCAGAGAATTCCACAGACTCACCACTCTCAGTGTGAAAAAGTGTCTCCTCATCTCCGTTCTAAATGGCTTACCCCTTACTCTTAAACTGTGGCCCCTGGTTCTGGACTCCCCCAACATCGGGAACATGTTTCCTGCCCCTAACGTGTCCAAACCGTTAATAATCCTATGTTTCAATAAGATCTCCTCTCATCCTTCTAAATTCCAGAGTATACAAGCCCAGCCTCGCCATACTGTCAACAGTATGACAGTCCTGCCATCCCGGGAATTAACCTCGTGAACTTACGCTGCACTTATAACTAAATATACTATCAGACAACAATGTTACAATGTGTACCAAAGAACTGCAGATGCTGGTTTAAATCGAAGGTAGACACAAAAGGCTGGAGTAACTCAGTGGGACAGGCAGCTTCTCTGGAGAGACGGAATGGGTGACTTTTCGGGTCGAGACAACTTCTTCAGATGCGGGTGAGGTAAGGTAATTTGATCTGCTTCCCTAAAGGACAACAGTGGTTTTCTTGTCGTTTTAGACAGACGGCGTGATAAACAAACCCACTTCGGCCCTTGGAGTCCACGCCGGCCAGCGATCCCTGCACTAGTGCTATCCCACACACTGGGGGGGGCAATTTTACAGAAGCCAATTAACCTACAAACTTGCACATCTTTGGAATTTAGGAGGAAACCCACGCAGGTCACGGGGAGAACGTCCAAACTCCGTACAGACAGCACGCGTAGTCAGGATTGAACCCGGGTCTCTGGCGCTATGAGGCAGCAACTCTACCGCTATGCTAACAGTGTAGCCTGACCTACTGAGTTCCTCTTGCATTTTTTGCTCAAGATTGAAGTATCAGCAGTTCCTCTTTTTTTGTAATCAAAAATATTTATTCAAATATTAAAATAATATACACAGTGCAGTAAAAAAATAAAAAAGAACCCACCACCATAATACACGACAAACGATAAACTAGTATACAACTATGTTACGCTCGTTGTCAAGGATGCATTCCACAGTGCCCAGCGGAGATCCCCCAGGGTGCCCGTGGACAGGGCGTTGTCCCTCTCTAACCCCACGCGGGCGCGGACGTAACCCCGGAAAAGGGGGCAGGCAGCCGGCTCAAGCTGAGCCCTCTTCCGCCTGGCGCCGTGACTCGCGGATGGCCAGCTTGGCCAGGCCCAGGAGCAACCTGACCAGGACATCCTCGGCCCTCTAACCTCTCCCCTACGCACAGGGTGTCCCAAGATGCGGTTGCCGGGTGTGAAGTGCAGCCAGAAGGCAAGGAGCAGCCCCTTTAGATAATGGAACAGTGGCTGCAACCTCACACACTCCATGTACACGTGGTACACAGACTCTGCCAGCCCAACAGTGCCAGGCGGCTGGCGAATCTGTGAACCGTGATCTGCTGTTCCTCTTGTCTCCAGCTCCCTGAACATTGCCCACAACGGAACGCTAGTCTGTGACAGACCATCAGAGGTCGACACCTCATTAGCTGTTGTGCTTGTTTCATTTAAGCAAGAATTCAGAAAGCTGGTCCCGGGTTTCTCGTCTGCTGTTGACAGGGGCAGCTTTGTGAAGGCTCTCCTGGTGAATCTCCAGGTCTTCTCACATACAGATGTACCAGAGAAAGCATTTTATCGGGCTGCATCACAGCACAGTTTGGGAACGGCTCCATCCAAGACCACAAGAAATCGCAGAGAATTGTGGACGCAGCCCAGACCATCAAACACAAACCAACCTCCCTCCCATTGACTCCATCTACACCTCACGCTGCCTCGGCAAGGCCAGCAGCATCATCAATGACCAGTCTCACCCCGGCCACTCCCTTTTCCTCCCTCTCCCATCAGGCAAGAGGTACAGAAGTGTGAAAACGCACACCTCCAGATTCAGGGACAGTTTCTTCCCAGCTGTTATCAGGCAACTGAACCATCCTACCATCAACTAGAGAGCAATCCTGACCTCCCATCTACCTCATTGCAGACCTTAGAATGATCTGTAATAAGATTTTATTGGACATTATCTCGCACCAAATGTTGTTCCCTGCTCTGTGGACCGCTTGCTTGTGATCATGTATAGTGGTCTTTGACCAGATAGCTGCAAACTTTAGTCAGAGGGTGGAGAATCTGTGGAACTCATTGCCACGGAAGGCTGTGGAGGCCAAGTCAGTGGATATTTTTTAAGGCAGAGAAAGGCAAATTCTTGATTAGAATGGGTGTTCCCCACAGCCATCAGGTTATTAAACTCAGCTCGGACAAATCTCTGAACATTAATGGCCCATTATCTGTTATTTGCACTTTATCAGTTTATTTATTCATGTGTGTATATATTTATATAATGGTATATGGACACACTGATCTGTTCTGTAGTCATGCCTACTATATTCTGTTGTGCTGAAACAAAGCAAGAATGTAATTGTCCTATCAGGGACACATGACAATAAACTCTCTTGAATCTTGAATCTTGAATCTTGTGTCAAGTGTAGATCGATCACTATTAGCTGATTGATCCATGTCTGATTTAACTGTTGTACACCCGATCCTTAATCCAGTTTGGGTTTCTACGACATCATCTAGTGTGAAGGTTTAGCTATTCTTCAGATTCATCTAGGAGCTTGAACCTACAACAGTTGTGTGTAGTTACAATATGTGTTCTGCTAATAAAGGACGTGTATACGAGGCTGAAGGACTCAGTGTTTATACGTCATCGTACATGGTGTCAGAAGTGTGGGACTGACTCTTCGGATCAACATCAGCGGCTATTTGTTTTTATTACTTTTGACAGTCTTAGCCACGGCCTCACTCGTTAATGGGATTAAGAGGCAGAGATCAGCCATGGTTGAATGGCGGGGTGGGCTCGATGGGCCGAATGGCCTCATCCTACTCCAAAAATTTCTGAACTTGTGAAACAAGCGGTTTTCACTGTACCTTGATACACGTGACAATAATAAACTAAACTAGACACCTCCCAAATGATAATCTGAGCTGCAGAGTCATACAGCATGGAAACAGGCCCTTCGGCCCAATGCGCCCATGTCAACTTAGATGCTTCAACCAATTAGTTCCATTTTAAGCACATGATTTATTGGTTACAGAGTCTGGATTAAATGTACATCTGTCAATTAAATATCATGCCCTTAGACTTAAGGTGGCCACACGGTGGCGCAGCGGTAGAGTTGTGCCTCACAGCGCCAGAGTCCCGTGTTCGATCCCAACTACGGGTGCTGTCTGTACGGAGTTTGCACGTTCTCCCAGTGACCTGCGTGGGTTTTCTCCGGGTGCTCCCGTTTCCTCCCACACTCCAAAGACGTGCAGGTTTGTAGGCTAATTGGCTTCGGTAAAGATTGTAAATCGTTCATAGTGCAGTTTTTCGTGGATCGCTGGTCGGCACGGACTCAGCGTTTCCGCGCTGTATCTGTAAACGAAACTTACTTGAAGAGCTGTGTAGGAAGGAACTGCAGATGCTGGTTTAAAACCGAAGATAGACACAAAATGCTGGAGTAGCTGAGCGGGACCCAAAACGTCGTCTCTGTTTATAGTTTAGAGATACTCCAAACTTTCCCCAGTCTATCCTCTACTTGAAGAGCTCACTGGCAATTTAAATCCTATTTAAGCTGCAGCTCTTGTGCTTCTGATTCTGGAGAGGATTTATAACGAGGCCCTGCAGTTTGAAATACTCCGGTGTAATTCCAGAATCATTTATACCCACGGCTCAGTGAAGCTCTGTACATTGAAGGGTTCACACATCGGAGTGGCCGTGCACGTGAATTATTTACATGAAACGGTGTTTGGAGGGCATCCACCGATCGCAGTCTGCAGGTTACTGTGCCTGAGTTTAGAAGAATGAGGGCGCACCTCACTGGAACATACAGAATAGTGAACGGCTGGGATAGAGTGGATGTGGAGAGGATGTTTCCGCTAGTGGGAGAGTCCAGGACCAGAGGTCACAGCCTCAGAATTAAAGGACGTTGTTTTAGGAGGGAGATGAGGAGGAATTTCTCTAGTCAGAGGGTGGTGAATCTGTGGAATTCTTTGCCCAAGAAGGATGTGGAGGCCAAGTCAATCGATATCTTTAAGACGCAGATTGTCAGATTCTTGATTAGTACGGGTGTCAAGGGTTATGGGGAGAAGACAGGATAATGGGGTCAGAGGTTTATTGGCCGAGTAGTCACATACAAGGAATTTGTCTTGGTGCTCCGCTCGCAAATGACAACATGACATACAGTGAGGAATGACACATAAATCATTAAACATTAAACATTAAGGGAGAGATCACAGAGTCACAGAGCTATGAATGAATGGCAGACTAGACTTGATGGGCTGAATGGCCTAATTCTGCTCCTAGAACTCATGAACATATACAGCGCGGAAACAGGCCCTTCAGCCCACCGACTCCGCTCCGACCAGCAATTCATTGCCACAGAAGGCTGTGGAGGCCAAGTCAATGGATATTTTTAAGGCAGAGATAGATAGGTTCTTGATTAGTACGGGCGTCGGGGGTTACGGGGAGAAGGCAGGAGAATGGGGTTAGGAGGGAGAGATAGATCAGCCATGATTGAATGGCGGAGTAGACTTGATGGGACGAATCTCTTAAAAATAGAGGAGTCAGGGGATATGGGAAGAAGGCAGGAACGGGGCACTGATTGGGGATGATCAGCCATGATCACATTGAATGGCTCGAAGGGCCAAATGGCCTACTCCTGCACCTATTGTCTATTGTCTATTGAATGGCATAATTCTGCTCTAAGGGAGCAGAGGGCAATACCTCTCACAGTTTCTCCCAGACTAAGGGAGAAACTGTGAGAGGTATTTGACCAGCGTAATTGCGGAGAGCGGGGAAAACTATGGAGAAATGTCACCGTCGCGCTCTAACGTGCAGCGTTTAGTTTCGTTTAGAGATACAGCCTCGAAACTAAACTAAACTAAAAAGTACAGTTCTGAAGTTGGTAAACGGCCACTTTGCGTCGGTCTCTTTTGATTTTGCCGTGCTTATGAAGTGAAAAGGTGGCAGCGTAAGCTGAGAAAGCTCGTACTTTAGGGCCTGTCCCACTTGGCGATTTTTTCGGCGACTGCCGGCGTCATATCAGTGTCGCCAAAAGATTTTGAACATTTCAAAATCCAGCGGCGACAAAATAAATGTTGCGACACTTGATAAAAACACCGCACGTCAATACGGCATCACGCCGCGTCATGCCACAAATTCTTCGGTGACCTGATACGTCAGTCAATGATGCCGGCAGTCGCCGAGAAAATCGCCAAGTAGGACAGCCCCTTTTGTGATTGAGAGATGTCCCTGAACGTCTCAGGTCAGGGTTGGTTTGAGTCGAGGTGCCCCGTGCAACACGCTGCCATCTCACTGCGCGTGCCTGGACTGACGGATTAGTGTGGAGAGCTAAGAATAAAACATAAATCAATGTGCAGCAATTTCAACTCGGTCACTTTAACTTTCTTTAAAAAATGAGTTTGACCCTTCGCTGACCTGATGTCTAAAAAACTCCCCTGGGATCTTGGTTTCTCGGTTTCTTGGTCCTCCAAAATATTCCAAGTGGAATTTAAACTGGAGGTGGATCACAGCTGATTACTTCCTTATCTCTGGGAGTGCAAGGTGGCGCAGCGGTAGAGTTGCTGCCTCACTGCGCCAGACACCCGGGTTCCATCCTGACTACCAGGTGCTGTCTGTGCGGAGCTTGTACGTTCTCCCCGTGACCTGCGTGGGTTTTCACTGAGATCTACGGTTTCCTCCCACAGTCCAAAGTCGTGCAGGTTTGTTGGCTAATTGGCTTGGTATCATTGTAAATTGTCTCTAGTGTGTTTGTAGGGTAGTGTTAATGTGTGGGGGATCGCTGGTCGGCGTGAACTCGGTGGGCCAAAGGTCATAAGGTCATAGGAATAGGAGTAGAATTAGACCATTCAGCCCCTCGAGTCTACTCCGCCATTCAATCATTGCTGATCTATCTCTCCCTCCTAACTCCATTCTCCTGCCTTCTCCAAATAACCCCTGACACCCGTACTAATCAAGAATCTATCTATCTCTGCCTTAAAAATATCCACTGACTTGGCCTCCATAGCCGTCTGTGGCAAAGAAGTCCACAGATTCACCGCCCTCTGGCTAAAGAAATTAGTCAATAAATTAATAAACAAACAAAAGAAGGGCCTGTTTCTGCACTGTATCTCTAAACTAAACTAAATTAAAAACTAAACTGTGTCATAGAAACATAGTCACAGAGTGATACAGTGTAAAGGAAACAGGCCCTTCGGCCCAACTTGCCCACACCGGCCAACATGACTTCTTCTTGCGTATGGCGTGCACAGCCTAAAGTTGTAGGACAACTTGTTCTATTTGATCTTATTTGATTGTGCACGCCAGGTTGATTGCATTTGT
Organism: Okamejei kenojei; assembly: GCA_035221665.1. Lineage (NCBI taxonomy): Eukaryota > Metazoa > Chordata > Chondrichthyes > Rajiformes > Rajidae > Okamejei > Okamejei kenojei. The sequence goes on from CM069156.1 coordinate 3,380,132, forward strand.
CGAAACAGGGCGGACCACGTGAAGGTTGCAATCTCCCACCCTGGCCAACATGTCCCAGCTACACTAGTCCCACCTGCCTGTGTTTGGCCCATATCCCTCCAAACCTGTCCCGTCCATGGACCTGTCTAACTATTTCTTAAATAATATCCTCAAAACCCGTCCTCAATATCGTCTAAGGAACCTTGACCTTCTGAAGACTTTCAATGAACACTTAATGTTTAATGATCTAACAGCGACTGCTTTTTTTGAGTGAGAATGTTTTAATCTCGTCTCCTTTACGTGAAAAATAATTTCCTAATTTCACATCTGAATGATCAGCCAATTAATTTTTAGTTCTGCGCCCCGCAATATAGTCTCCCATCACTGGAAGCTGATTTGTCAGCCTCTTAATATTTCCCCCAAGATCCTAGTCGCCTCGATCAACTCCTCCTTAGTCATCCTCAGAATTAAAGGACATTCTTTCAGGAAGGAGATGAGGAGGAATTTCTTTAGTCAGAGGGTGGCGAATCTGTGGAATTCTTTGCCACGGAAGGCTGTGGAGGCCAAATCGATGGATGTTTTTATGGGAGAGATAGATAGATTCTTGATTAGTACGGGTGTCAGAGGTTACGGGGAGAAGGCAGGAGAATGGGGATGGGACTCTAATCCTTGGAGCACAGGTGAATGAGAGGCGATCTTATTGAGGTGTATAAAATCATAAGGGGAATAGATAGGGTGAACATACAGAATCTTTTACCCAGAGTAGGGGAATCAAGAACCAGAGGTCATAGGTTCAAGGTGAGGGGGGTGGAGGGAAAGGTTTAATAGGAATCTGAGGGGGAACTTTTTTTACACAAAGGTTTGCAGGTATATGGGACGAGCTGCCGGAGGAGGAAGTTGAAGCAGGTAATATTAAAAAATATTTGGACAGGTACATGGATGAAAGAGACATGGGCAGATGGGACAAGTGTATGTGTGACATGTTCATGTGATAGGAGCAGAATGAGGCCATTCGTCCCATCAAGTCTACTCTACCATTCAATCATGGCTGATCTATCTCTCCCTCTCAACCCCATTCTCCTGCCCTCTCCCCATAACCCCTGACACCCGTACTAATCAAAAATCTGTTGATCACCACCGTAAAACTATCTATTGGCCTCCACACCCTCTGATCAAGTAAATTCCTCCTTATCTCCTTTTTAAAGATACGTCCTTTTATCCTGAGGCATGTTGGTGGACCAGGGCAAGTTAGTTTAGTTTGTTGTCACGTGTACCGAGGTACAGTGAAAAGCTTTAGTTGTGTGCTATCCAGTCAGCGGAAAGACAACACATGATTACCATCGAGCCATTGACAGTGACATGATAAGGGACTAACATTTAGTGCAAGGTAAAGTCAGCAAAGTCCGATCAAGGATAGTCCGGGGGTCGCCAGTGAGGTAGATAGTAGTTTGGACTATCCTTGATCGTGCTTTGGTGGCTTTAGGGCCGAAGGGCCTGTTTCCACGCTCCATCACTCTATCTGGAAAACATGCTCCGCAAATCGCAAACAATCTGAAGAAGGGCCTCGACCCGAAACATCACCCATTCCTTCTCTCCAGAGGTGATGCCTGTCCCGCTGAGTTATAGCCCTGTCCCACGGTACGAGTTCATTCCAAGAGTCCTCCCGAGTTTGCCCTGATTCGGAGATTTACGGTAATGGCCACCCGTCGGTACTCGAGGCTCTCGTGGACATTTTTCAACATGTTGTAAAATCTTCATGAGTCTTCCCGTGCTTACCTGCCATTAGCGAGTCTTCCCGAGTACCTGCTGTTAGCGTTACAAGCTGGTAAGAGACGTCCCCGAGCTCCGACGTACCAGCTACGTTCATTCTCCGCGCTTACCACGATTTTGATTTTTTTTTAACTTGGGAGAGCTCTTGGATTACCTCGTACCGTGGGTCAGGGCTTTTACTCCAGCATTTCTTGTCTGAACCAGCATCTGCAGTTCCTTCCCCTCACATAAACAATCTATGCTGGCAGTGTTCCTGAAGATATATTTGGCTGCTTCAGAGAGCGCAGCAGAGAGCGGGAAGATAAGTAATTAAGTGCCTTGTAAATTAATTGGGAAGAAATCCTATGTGACCAGTCTCTGAGGAGAAAGATGTAAAAATAGATAAATGGTTTTGCACTCCTCGACCAAATGGTTTGGGGTTATAAGTCTCCTGATAAAAACACATTCTGAGTAAACCAGCTGTTATAAATAGTATTCGGGGGCCAAGTATGTTTCTAAATTAGAGAGAGTTTGGCAATTGGCCCCCTGTGAGTCTTTAGTTCATATGTTGACCATTAATTCTCAGAAGAAGGAGTTCGGCGTGGAAATGAAAGTAGCCCCAGTCAGTGGGTACGGAATATGCTAACTGGAGGGCTGAGAGACGACTCAGAAATACTTAGCTGTAATTAAACGAGAAACAGAATGAATAATTTAACTGAACAAATAATGTCAGCTTTGGGATTTAATTCTCTTTCAAATATGATAGCAGAAAATCATAGGTTAGGAAGGAGAAACCAACAGTGATGTGAAATTAGCTCTGAGGCAAAAGTTGAGATGCAGCGCAGAAACAGGCCTTTCGGCCCACCGAGCCCGCGCCGACCAGCGATCCCCGCACACCGATACGATCCTACACACAGTAGGGACAATTTACAATTTTACCGAAGCCAATTAACCTACAAACCTGCACGTCTTTGGAGTGTGGGAGAAAACCGAATATCCGGGAGAAAACCCACGCGGTCACTGGGAGAACATACAAACTCTGTACAGACAGCACCCGTGGTCAGGATTGAACCCGGGTCTCTGGCGTTGTGAGGCGGTAACTCTACCGCTGCGCCACCGTGCCGCACTAACGTAAAAAGATTTTCTGGAACTTTTAGGGGTGGCACGGTGGCGCATCGGTAGAGCTGCTGCCTCACTGCCCCAGAGACCCGACTACAGGTTCTGCCTGTGCGGAGTTGGTAAGTTCTCTCCGTCACCACGTTTCCTCCAGTTTCCTTCCACATTGCAAAGACGTACAGGTTTGTAGGTGAATTGTCTTCTGCAAATTACCGCTAGAACTAGTGTACAGGCAATCGCTGGTTGACATGGGCTGGGTGGGCCGAAGGGCCTGTTTCCACACTGTCTGTAAACTAAACTAAATTAAACTAAGAAACACAGAATTGCAGATGCTGGTTTACACTGAAGATAGACACAAAATGCTGGCGTTTAGCGGCTGTCCCACTTGGCGATTTTTTCAGCAACTGCAGGCATCATGGACTGACATATCAGGTCACCGAAAATGTTCCTCAAGTGTCGCAACATTTATTTTGTCGTCGCTGGATTTTGAAATGTTCAAAGTCTTTCGGCGACCCTGATACGTCAGTCAATGACGCCGGCAGTCGCCGAAAAAAATCGCCACGTGGGACGGGCAGCGGGTCAGGCAGCATCTCTGGAGAAAAGGAATAGGCAACCCTTCTTCAAACAAGTTATGCCCATTTTCAACAGGTGTTCTGCTCTCTCTCGCCAGCCTGAAGAAGGGTCCCGACCCAAAACGTCACCCATTACCTCTCTCCAGAGATGCTGCCTGTCCCGCTGAGTTACTCCAGCATCTTGTGTCTATCTTCGCTGGAGGCTGTGCTGGCTCTAGCCTTGCCCACATTCCACACCACCTTCCCAGTGGGACAGACTGAAGGTGAAGCGCCACAATGTGACACTGGAGAGTGGTCAGAATGAGTGAGGCACGGACTTCACCTGGGACGTTCACAGCGTTTGCAGTCACGCGCGTTTTTGCAAGATTCCCACACAAATAGGAAGAATGATTGGACTTTTTTTCCTTCACTTACAGTGGGGAATGTGGGAAATCCGCTGTGGTGGATGTTTACGAATGAATGAACGAATAAGTTTATTGGCCAAGTACGTTCACATACAAGGAATTTGCCTTGGTGCTCCGTCTGCAAGTAACAACACGACATATAGTAAACCATTAAGAATAAAACATAAAACATTAAACATTAATAATAAAACATTATCAATTAAACATGTGAATTAAATAAAATCCCAGAGGAAAAGGAGGCTACAGACTTTTGATTATTGAGTAGAGCTACTACTCGTGGGAAAAAAAGCTGTTTTCATGTCTGGCTGTGGCAGCTTTGACAGTCCGGAGTCGCCATCCAGAGGGAAGTGATTCAAAGAGTTTGTGGCCAGGGTGAGAGGGGTCAGAGATGATCTTGCCCGCTCGCTTCCTGGCCCTTGCAGTGTAGAGTTCATCAATGGAGGGAAGGTTGCAGCCAACAACCTTCTCAGCTGATCGGACGATTCGCTGCAGCCTCCAGGTGTCGTGCTTGGTGGCTGAGCCAAACCAGACCATGATGGAGAAGGTGAGAACAGACTCTACGATGGCCGTGCAGAATTGGAGATCTTGTTGCTATTTTTACCGTATGGCTGTATGGTAATTTGCATATCACTGTACCTTAATTGGTACACGTGACAATAAAAGACCTTTGAAACATCCCTATACGCCGAGCTAAAACAAAAAGACACAGTGTAAGAGTAACTCAGCTGGTCGGGCAGCATCTGTGGGGGGGATGGACAAATGACGTTTCGAACTGGGACAACTTCTTCTTCAGACCCATCGAAGATCATAGTTGTTGATGATGTCAATGTGTCTAAAAGCGGGAGAACGGATCAAGCTGAGAAAGACACAGAGTGTGGGAGTAACTGAGCGGGTCGGGCAGCATCTCCGCAGAATATGGATAGGTGATGTTTCTGGTCGGGACCCAACTTCAGAGTGATTGTGGTAGGGGGAGAGCTGGAAGGGAGGAGCAGGCCGGACAAAACCTGGCAAGCGAAAAGAGGAAAAAAGACAAAGAATGCTGGGGTAACTCAGCAGGTCAAGCAGCATCTCTGGAGAAAAGGATATTGGTGATGTTTCGGGTCGAGACCCTTCATCAGGTTTCAGTCTGAAGACTTGAAACGTCACCTAATCTTTTTCTCCAGAGAACAAGGCAGGTTTATCGGTTAAAGAAGGAACTGCAGATGCTGGAAAATCGAGGGTACACAAAATGCTGGAGAAACTCAGCGGGTGCAGCAGCATCTATGGAGCAAAGGAGATAGGCAACGTTTCAGGCCGAAACCCTTCTTCAGACATTTATATTTAGTTGGCTTGGATAGGACATGGATAGGTGTCGCTCATGGTTTATGATCTGGTTCATAAAATGCTGGATTAACTCAACGGACTGGCAGCGTCTCTAGAGAGAAGGGATGGGTGACATTTTGGGTCGAGACCCTTCTTCAGACTGGTTTATGACAATAGACAATAGGTGCAGGAGTAGGCCATTTGGCCCTTCGAACCAGCACCGCCATTCAATGTGATCATGGCTGATCATCCCCAATCAGTGCCCCGTTCCTGCCTTCTCCCCATATCCCTTGACTCCACTATCTTTAAGAGCCCAACTGTCAGACTTTTGTGCCTATCTTCGGTGTAAACCAGCCTCTGCCAGGTTCCTTCCTACACCCTTCATGTGGGTTGTATGTGTAGGAAGGAACAGTAAATGCTGGTTTACACCGGAGATAGACACAAAAATATACAGGTCTGTAGGTTAATTGGCGTTTGAATACTTGGTATAAGTGTAAATTGTCCCTATTGTGTGTCAGCTTGTATTAATGTGCAGGGATCGCTGGTCGGTACGCTGGTCGGTGGGCCAAAGGGCCTGTGTCCTCACTGTCTCTCACTAAACTAAACTAAACTAAACTATGCAACAACAAAAAAAAGAACAGGCAGCTTCTCTGGAGAGATGGGACGGGTGACGTTTCAGATCGAGACCCTTCTCCAGACACATCATGTGGCTGTCGGTTTTAAACGGTTTAACGTCACCACTGAGAGTGGACAAAGGAGGAACGATCTAATTCCATTCAGCGCCTGCCTGTTTATGGTGGTAATTTCAGGACTTTTGTAGATTAGATCCTGGAGATTGATTTAATAACACTTCCATTTCCAGGATTTACATAACGTATCATTGATGCTGCAGTTATTCCAGAAATGTATTCCAGATAAGCCAGAAAAGCAGAAATATAATCCTTTAAATGTTAGCGGAGGGAGGTATATACCAGACAGCGCTACCTAAATATGAAAAGACAAATTGATTAAATCTCTTCAGATTAAAGACGTCATAAGGAGAAAGGCAAAGAAGGAGAAACATAGAATGTATAACACGGCAGTGTCGGCTGGTTTATACCGAAGATAGACACAAAGTGCTGGAGTAACTCAACGGGTCAGGCGGCAACTCTGGAGAAAGAGAATAGGTGATGTTTTGTGTCCAAACCCTTCTACAAACTTCAGAAAATTGTACGGTGGGAATTCAGGTGGGGGCTCAGATATCCAAATAGCAGAATAAAAAAGACTGGTTTGCGATTGCTGGCAGTGCTGGCTCGAAGGGCCGAATGGCCTACTCCTGCACCCATTGTCTATTGTCTGTTATCTATTGAAGCTGGAGGATTATTATCCAAGGTAGACACAAAATGCTGAAGAAAATCAGCGTGTGAGGCAGCATCTATGGAGCGAAGGAATAGGTGACGTTTCAGGTCGAGACCCTTCTTCAGACTGAGGAGAGTCTCGATCCGAAACGTCACCCATTCCTTCTCTCCAGAGATGCTGCCTCACCCGCTGAGTTACTCCAGCATTTTGTGTCTACCTTCGATTTAAATCAGCATCTGCAGTTCTTTCCTAATCCAAATGCATGCGGGGTGACATATTGTTCAGACAAGTGTAAACAGGCATGAATGTGATTCAAGTACTTCAGCCTTCTGCATCGCTGAGGAAAAGGGCACCAGCTGTGTTTGGTTCATTTAAAACCACCTGCAGGGAGAACTGGCAAATGGCCTTGAAGCACATCTGCTCATTTAGACTTTAGACATGAGAGATACAGCACGGTAACAGGCCCTTCGGCCCACCGAGCCCGCGCCGGCCAGCGATCACCCCGTACACTGGCACTATCCTATACACACTGGGGACAATAGACAACAGGTGCAGGAGTAGGCCATTTGGCCCTTCGAGCCAGCACCGCCATTCGATGTGATCATGGCTGATCATCCCCAATCAGTACCCCGTTCCTGCCTTCTCCCCATATCCCCTGACTCCGCTATCTCTAAGAGCCATATCTAGCTCTCTCTTGAAAGTATCCAGAGAACCGGCCTCCACCGCCCTCTGAGGCAGAGAATTCCACAGGCCCACAACTCTCTGGGTGGAAAAGTATTTCCTCGGCTCCGTTCTAAATGGCTTACCCCTTATTCTTAAACTGATTCTGGACTCCCCCAACATCGGGAACATGTTTCCTGCCTCTAGCGTGTCCAAACCCTTAATAATCTTATATGTTTAAATAAGATCCCCTCTCATCCTTCCAAACTCCAGAGTGTACAAGCCCAGCCGCTCCATTCTCTCAGCATATGACAGTCCTGCCATCACGGGAATTAACCTTGTGAACCTACGACTTAAGTCACCACTGAGAGTGGACAAAGGAGGAACGATCTAATTCCATTCAGCGCCTGCCTGTTTACGGTGGTAATTTCGAGACTTTTGTAGATCCTGGAGATTGGTTTAATAACACTTCCATTTCCAGGATTTACATAATGTATCATTGATGCTGCAGTTATTCAGATAGAAGTGTATTCCAGATAAGCCAGAAAAAGCAAAAATATAATCCTTTAAATGTTAGCAGAGGGAGGTATATACCAGACAGCGCTGCCTAAATATGAAAAGACAAATTGATTAAATCTCTTCAGATTAAAGATGTCATAAGGAGAAAGGCAAAGAAGGAGAAACATAGGATGTATAACACGGCAGTGTCGGAAGGAACTGCAGGTTCTGGTTTATTGTAAAGATAGACACAAAGTGCTGGAGTAACTCAGCAAGACAGGCAGCAACTCTGGAGAGAAGGAATGGGAGACCCTTCTTCGGACAGAGTCAGGGGAGAGGGAGTCTAGAGATATGGAAGGGTAAGGTGTGAAATCGACAGATCTAAGCGGATTATGATAAGGAAATGTAGAATGGTTCATTGTTAGCTGAGGGGAGGCTGACAACAAGGTGTATTATTACCTATACAAGGTAGTTTTACTGGGCAATATTAGTTGGTATTTTGATTGGTCAAAAAACGCGCAGTTTCCAGCGGGCAATATTACTTGGTATTTTACGTGGGGATAGGTAATAATTATAATATTGACTGGCTTCTTTCGGGAGACACCAGGAATATTGCCCGCACTGAAATCATATTGCCCTCATCTTCGACTCGGGCAATATGATTTCAGTTTGGGCAATATTCCTGGTGTCTCCCTCAAGGCCAGTCAATATTATATTAATATTAATCAGTAATATTAACCAGGAGGACAGCAGAACGAGTCAGAGAAAACACACGTGGCTGTGGTAGCAGGTCTGGGGTAAAACGTGGTCGTACAGCTGGAGAACAGGAGGAGTCCAGGAATGAGTGGGTTAACCTATGATGAGCGTTTGACGGCACTGGGCCTGTACTCACTTAGGTTAGAAGAATGAGGGGGGGGACCGTACAGAATAGTGAAAGGCCTGGATAGAGTGGATGCGGAGAGGATGTCTCCACTCATGGGAGAGTCTAGGACTAGAGGTCACAGCCTCAGAATTAAAGGACTTTCTTTAGGAAGGCAATGAGGAGGAATCTCTTCAGTCAGAGGGTGGTGAATTTATGGAATTCATTGCCATAGATGGCTGTGAAGGTCAAGTCAATGGATATTTTTAAGGCAGAGATAGATAGATTCTTGATTAGTACGGGTGTCAAGGGTTATGGGGAGAATGCAGGAGAATGGGGTTGGGAGGGAGAGATAGATCAGCCATGATTGAATGGCGGAGTAGACTTGATGGGCCGAATGGCCTAATTCTACTCCTATCACTTGTGACCTTATGACCTTTTGGGTCGTAGTGGAGGAGCAGCGAGAGAGGGCGTTGGAGAACTCTGGTCTTATTGTCATTGAATCGGCCGGTGTGAGACTGGTCCTTGAATATGCTGCTGCTACAGAGTCATGGACACAGTGAGTGGGGCAGGGGGCTGGGGGCGATAACCATCCGCACAGGGGGCATCTGAAGGCAAGAGGTAGGAGTAGGCAGAAGCAACCGCCATTCAATTTGTGAAAACGCACACCTCCAGATTCAGAGACAGTTTCTTCCCAGCTGTTATCAGGCAACTGAACCATCCTACCACAACCAGAGAGCAGTGCTGAACTACTATCGACCTCATTGGACACTCTTGGACTATCTTTGATCGGACTTTACTGGTTTTACTTTGCACCAAACGTTATTCCCTTTTCATGTATATATACACCATAAATGGCTCGATTATAATCATGTATTGTCTTTCCACGCAATAGGTGCAGGAGTAGACTGGATAGCACGCAACAAAAGCTTTTCACTGTACCTCGGTACACATGACAATAAACTAAACTGAATTGAGTATGACATGAGACAATGTGCCTGAAGTCGCCTCATCAGGACAAGCTTATCCTAAAAGCCCTGTCCCACGGAATGACTTCAATCCAAGAGTTCTCCCGAGTTTGCCCTGATTTGAACTCGGAGAAATTTACGGTAATGGCCGCTCGTCAGTGCTCGGGGCTCTCGTGGACATTTTTCATCATGTTGTCTTCCCATGCTTCCCTGCCGTTAGCGAGTCTTCCCGAGTACCTGCCGCTAGCGCTAAGAGACATCCCCGAGCTCCGACGTACCCGCTACGTTCATTCTCCGTGCTTCCCACGAGTTTGATTTTATTTAACTCAGGAGAGCTCTTGGAATGAACTCGTACCGTGGGACAGGGCTATAAGTCTGAACAAGGGTCTCGACCCGAAACGTCACCCATTCTTTCTCTCCAGAGATGCTGCCTGTCCCGATGAGTTACTCCTGCCTTTTGTGTCTATATTCGGTTTAAACCAGTATCTGCAGTTCCCTCCGACACAGAGCTTATTCTAATAATCTTTGCTTGGCATTATTTGATGGCAGCCTCGTGGTGTATTGTCTTTACATCAGTATTAATACGTCTAACTATTTACCGCTCTCTCGGATGGCGTTATCAGTGCAGAGGTTGGAGTGATGGAAGCATAATCACTTGGAGAGTGTAGATATTACCCAAGAGCATCATCGTCAGTCACTCAGTGCGACAGGGGACTGTTTTAGTGAAGTATGTTCAAACAAGTTTGGTATTTATCTGCCGATTTTGAAGTAACGTCAAACAAGGTTGACAGTATTGCCATGTGGTTAAACTCCGGCAGTGGTGCAGCGGGTAGGGCTGCTGCCTCACAGCACCTGAGACCCGGGTCCCATCCCGAGTGCGGGCACTGTCCATGTGGATCTCCCAGTGACAGCGTGGGTTTCCTCCGGGTGCTCCGGTTTCCTCCCTTATCTCAAAGACGTGCGGGTTTGCAGGTTAATTGGCTTCTGGAAATTGTAAATTGTCCCTAGCGTGCGTGTGTAGAAGAGTGGTAGTGTACGGGGTGATCACCGGTCGGCACAGCCTAGGTGGGCTGAAGGGCCTGTTTCCACAATGCATGTCTAAAGTCGAAGGTTTACGGGATGGAAATATCCACGATTAGAGGCCGTAGCTTAAAGCTGAGAGGGACAAAACTTAAAGGAGATGTGCAGGATAAGTGTTTTACACAGAGGGGGGTGGGTGGCAGGGGCGCGCTGCCAGGGGTGGTGGTGGAGGCAGAGACAATTGTAGGCAGGGAATGTACGGACTGATTATAGACAGGCTGATCAGATTAGTGTAACTTGGCATCATGTACGGCACAGGCATTGTGGGCCGAAGGGCCTGTTCCTGTGCTGTACTGTTCTATGTAGTTGGATATGGGGTAAGCCCCCATTTAGAATGGAGACGAGGAAACACTTTTTCACACAGAGAGGTGGAGGCCGGTTCTCTGGATACTTTCAAGAGAGAGCTAGATAAGACTCTTAAAGATAGCGGAGTCAGGGGATATGGGGAGAAGGCAGGAACGGGGGTACTGATTGTGGATGATCAGCCATGATCACATTGAATGCCGGTGCTGGCTCGAAGGGCCGAATGGCCTCCTCCTGCACCTATTGTCTATCGTCTATTGACAGGTACATGGATTGGAGGGAAGTGGACCAAATGCAGGCAGGTGGGACTAGTGTAGCTGGGACATGTTGGCCGGTGTGGGCAAGTTGGGCCAAAGGGCCTGCGCCCACGCTGTATCTCTCTGTGACTCTCTGCACAAGACCCATAAACCAGAATCGGCTGGTTGGCATCTTTGGGTACTTGGTTAGAGCGTGCACTGGGCTAATCTGTTCCACAGCCTGCTCTTGCAAGAAGACAAAATTTAAATCAAACTATTACGCTGTAACCTAAATTTGCATCCAGCATGTCTTTATCAAACACAACCCACCACCAGGAAAACTGTCATTGAATTTGCATTTAACTAATATTCAACTTGAAAGGTATCATCATCCGCGCATGATTTCCGTGTTAAAATTAAACTCGTGTTCTACTTGAGGAGAAAATCCATAAATGTCAGAGCGTTGCTGCTGTTCATGAAGTCATAAGCGATAGGAGCAGAATTAGGCCATTCAGCCCATCGAGTCTACTCCAACATTCAATCATGGCTGATCTATCTTGTCCTCCTAACCCTGTTCTTCTGCCTTCTCCCCATAACCCCTGGTACTCTAAACTAAGCCGTCATCTTGTGTCAGTATTCTCTGTTCGATCTGTCCGCAGGTGAAGAACATCAGCGTGTCGGAGGGGGAGACGCTCACCATTGAAGCGCTTGACGGAGATGGGCCGACGGTTCTTGCCAACGAGTCCATCTTGATGAAAGGCCAGGTGATTCGCAGCCCGAGCAATCAACTCTCTATCCATTTCCAAAGCATCCAACTCCAAAAACCAGGCTCCTTCCAATTCCATTATCAAGGTAAGTGCTTGCACTCCAGGGATGCAATAATAGATGCAAGCCGCCGCCTGTGTTTGGTTTAGTTTAGTTTAGAGATACAGCGCGGAAACAGGCCCTTCGACCCACCGAGTCCGCACCGACCAGTGATCCCCGCACACTAACGCTATCCTACACACACTGGGGACACTTTACACTTAAACCAAGTCAATTAACCTGCAGACCTGCACGTCGCTGGTGGAGTGTGTAATGAATCCGGAGATCCCGGATAAAACCCACGCAGGTCACAGGGAGAACGTACAAACTCCGTTCAGACAGCACCCGTAGTCGGGATCGAACCCAGGACTGGCGCTGTGAGCGGTGCAAGGCAGCGACTCTACCGCTGCGCCAACGTGCCGCTCTTGGTGACACCGTGTTGTGTGACTGGGTATCTTTGCCAATAGACTCGTAGAGTGATTCAGCGTGGAAACAGGACCTTCGGCCCACCTTGCCTGTACCGGCCAACGTGTCCCAGCTACACTAGTCCCACCTGCCTGCCTTTGGCCCGTATCCCTTCAAACCTGTCCTATCCACGTACCAATGTGTAAACATGTGGCTCTACTGAGCAAATGCTCAAAGTAGCTGGAGATCACACCAATAAAATCTCCGCCATGAGATGGGATTCGTTCTGGTATTGGTAAGGATGTGAGGTCACACATTCAGCTTCAATGGCACAGTGACGCAGCGGGTAGAGCTGTTGCCTCACAGCGCCAGAGACCCGTGTTCGATCCTGACCACAGGTGCTGTCTGCGTGGAGTTCGCATGTTCTCCGTGTGACCGCGTGGGTTTCCTCCCGCATCCCAAAGACGTGCAGGTTTGTACGTTAATTGGCTTCTGTCAAATTGTAAATTGTCCCCAGTGTGTAGGATATTGCTAGTGTACAGGGCGATCGTTGGTCGGCACGGACTCAGTCGACCATGGGGCCTGTTTCCACGCCGTATCTCCAATGTCTGAACAACCAGCTTGAATGGGTGATCGATGTTTGACGCGGTTTCGGTTCGGTGGGCTGTGGGCATGTTTGCGCGCTACATCTCTAAAATTAAACTTGCTGGAATATAACTTCACCTGCTAACTTGGTGCTATTTACAGTCAGTGCTACAGGTGCCTGTGATAATAAGTTGAATATTAGACCACTGTGTTAAGTGGAAAGGCATTCAGATTTATGATGTGTTTCTTTAATAGGAGACATTTGCGTAGCTTGCTCCTAAATGTATCGCAGTGCCTCGTTAGGTCAGAATATCCTCCAGAAAATTATTCCACGATTGCCGAACATATGCTGCTTACAGTAAAAGCAATTGCAGTTTGATTTCTATTGTTCTAAAATTAATTTGAGGATTGACGAATAAATAAGGGACTGGCGGAACCCAATTCTCCTGATCTTGGAATATAAGAAAGAATGTACATTCTAGTTTAGGGTAGACAAAAATGCTGGAGAAATTCAGCGGGTGAGGCAGCATCTATGGAGCGAAGGAATAGGTCTTCGAAGGGTCTCGACCCGAAACGTCACCTATTCCTTAGCTCCATAGATGCTGCCGCACCCGCTGAGTTTCTCCAGCATTTTTGTCCACCTTCGATTTTCCCAGCATCTGCAGTTCCTTCTTACACATTCTAGTTTAGGTCGGCCCGGTGGCGCAGCAGTAGAGCTGCTGTCTCACACAGCGCCAGAGACATGGGTTCGATCCTGACTACGGGTGCTGTCAGTATAGACAATAGACAATAGGTGCAGGAGTCGGCCATTCGGCCCTTCGAGCCAGCACCGCCATTCAATGTGATCATAGCTGATCATCCCCAATCAGTACCCCGTTCCTGCCTTCTCCCCATATCCCCTGACCACTATTTTTAAGAGCCCGATCTAGCTCTCTCTTGAAAGCATCCAGAGAACCGGCCTCCACCGCCCTCTGAGGCAGAGAATTCCACACACTCGCAACTCTCTGTGAGAAAAAGTGTTTCCTCGTCTCCGTTCTAATTTTGTACCTTCTTCCCATGGCCTTCGTGGGTTTTCTCCAAGTCTCTGGTTTCCTCCCACACTCCAAAGACGCGCAGGTTAATTAGCTTCTGTAAATTGTAAATTATCCCTAGTGCGGGTGTATGTGGGTCACTAGTCGGCGCAGACTCGGTGGCCAAAGGGTGCTGTTTCCGTGCTGTATCATTAAGCTTTTGCTTGACCTAAGATGTGAGGCTCAGAAACCATAACTGCTTGATCCAATTAATGTATCCTGGCAAAGATACGCCGCTAGTCCACTGCTTAATTGGAATTTTGCAGATGTTTTTCTGGGCGCCCTTCAGTTCAGTTCCGTTTATTGTCACGTGCACAGTGAAAAGCTTTTGCTGCGCGCTATCCAGTCAGCAGAAGAGCATCCGTTTGCCATTTATAATCTCAATCTAATCTCATGATGCGGGCTGAAGTCAGATTCTTCGACCTTGCCGCGCCAAGACCTGTCTCGCGGGTTTTCCCCGGGAGCTCCGGTTTTCTCCCACACTCCAAACGCATGCAGGTTTGAAGGTTAATTGGCTTCAGTAAACAGAAAATTGCACCGTAAAAGTCTGAGGAAGAGTCCCGACTGGAAACGTTGCCCATCTGTGTCCCATCAGAAAATGCCGCTGAGTTAATGCAGGTTAATTGGCTTCTGCAAATTGTCTCCAGTGCGTAGTATAGCGCTGGTGTGTAGCGGGCGATCGCTGGTCAGCACGGACTCATTGGGCCGAAGGGGCTATTCCTGTGCTGTATCTCTAAAGTCCACAGTCTAAATAAGACATCTGTTTCAGACTTCAGAAGTGGGCTTTATTTTTTTGTCAGTAGTCACCAACACTGATGCATGGAATCTGTGGTGCCAGCTTTGGAAACATGTACGAAATTGCAGATGCCGTGATTAGTTATCCCATAGATAGACACATAATGCTGGAGTAACTCAGCGGGACAGGCAGCAGCTCTGGAGAAGAGGAATGGGTGACGGTTTGGGTCAATAGACAATAGACAATAGGTGCAGGGTCGAGACCCTTCATCAGACTTTAGTTATCCCATCTCTCTATATCAATGTCACTTGCAACTAGGAAGAGTCATAGAGCACCCTGGGTGGCACGGTGGCGCAGCGGTAGAGTTGCTGCCTCACGGCGTCAGAGATCCGGGTTTGATCCCGACTACGGGTGCTGTCTGTACGGAGTTTGTACGTTCTCCCCGTGACCTGCGTGGGCCTTCCCCGGGTGCTCCGGTTTCCTCCCACACTCCAAAGACGTGCAAGTTTGTAGGTAAATTGGCTTTGGTAAGTTGTAAATTGTCCCTGGTGTGAGTAGGATGGTGTTAGCATGCGGGGATCGCTGGTTGGCGCAGACACAATTAAAACAGTCATGAGGACTATTTTAACAAAATAATGTACATTTTGAAGTATATCTAATTGAAATTTCTTGGATGCTGCCTTATTAGATTACAGCTCACAATGTGGCATTCCAACATGAAAAGGTTCCCCACCCCGGGCTAGCAGAATCGAGGGATATGGGGAGGAGGCAGGCACGGGGTACTGATTGTGGATGATCAGCCATGATCACATTGAATGGCGGTGCTGGCTCGAAGGGCTGAATGGCCTACTCCTGCACCTGTTTTTCTATGTTTCTATGTTTCTATCTAAACCTCTGTATTTGACTCAGGCCCGCAAACCCAGATAACGTCCTGGTGAATCTTTCCTGCCTATAGGTTTCCAGTGTAGTCACATCCTTCCTAGAACTGGCTACAAGAACTAAAACAAAATGAATGATACTGAATGAATGAATGAATGAATGAATAAATAAGTCATGTTCTACGGCAAATTGTTTGCATGCCCTTGCTGTAGTGGCAGAGTGGTGAAGCTACTGGGCTGGTACCCAACACCTTGAATTATTCATACGGTGTCATGAGTTCACGCCCCACCACGACGACTGAAATTTAATTGCGTTCATTAAAGAAATTTGAAATAATGATAACGATGCAACCTCATAAAAATCTGTCTGCTTAGTTTAGTTTAGACAATACACAATAGGTGCAGGAGTAGGCCATTCGGCCCTTCGAGCCAGCACCACCATTCAATGTGATCATGGCTGATCATCCCCAATCAGTACCCCGTTTCTGCCTTCTCCCCATATCCTTTGACTCCGCTATCTTTAAGAGCCCGATCTAGCTCTCTCGTGAAGGTATCCAGAGAGCCGACTTCCACCGCCCTCTGAGGCAGAGAATTCCACAGACTCACAACTTTACAATTCCACAGACTCACAACTTTAGTTTGCCGATATATCATGGAAAGTGAAGAGTGTTTTATTGTCACGTGTCCCAGATAGAACAATTACATTCTTGCTTGCAGCAGCACAACACAAAACGTCTTCCATTCCTTCTCTCCAGAGACGCTGCCTGTCCCACTTACACAATTTTTGTGGCGACTGCCGGCACGTCGCCAAAACTTTTCAACATGTTGAAAATCCAGCGGCGACCAGAAAAAGGTACGACTCTTTGGGCGACTATCATGACCATACGGGCGTCACGTGTCGACATGTCACGGGGTGACGCCTGTATGGTCGTGAGTAGTCACCCAAAGAGTCGTACCTTTTTCTGGTCGCCGCTGGATTTTCAACATGTTGAAAATGTTCGTCGACCTGCTGCGACCAAGATGGGTGCCGGCAGTCGTGTCGTTTGCTGGAGTTTTTTAGGCATCAGGTCAGCGAAGGGTCAAACGCATTTAAAAAAAAAGTTAGAGTGACCGAGTTGAAATTGGTGCACATTGATTTATGTTTTATTCTCCACCAGTCACAATGATCCTCCAGTCCAGGCACGCACAGTGAGATGGCTGCGTGTTGCACAGGGCACCTTGACTCAAACCAACCCTGACCTGAGAAGTTCAGGGACATCTCTCAAGCACAAAGAGATGCTTTGTTAAAATGAGGACTGCATTTTAATGTGGAAACAAGGAATTGCTGATGCAGGTTTATAAAGAGAGACACAAAGTGCTGGAGTAACTTAACGGCACTGAGGGAGGGTCCCGACCCGAAACGTCACCTGTCTGTGTTCTCCGGAGGTGATGCCTGACCCACTGAGTTACTCCAGCAATGGAGTCCAGAACCAGGGGCCAGACAGTTTAAGAATAAGGGGTGAGCCATTTAGAACGGAGATGAGGAAACAATTTTTCCACCCAGAGAGTTGTGAGTCTGTGGAATTCTCAGCCTCAGAGGCCGGTTCTCTGGATACTTGCAAGAGAGAGCTAGATAGGGCTCTGGAAGATAGCGGAATGAGGGGATATGGGGAGAAGGCAGGAACGGGGTACTGATTGGGGATGATAAGCCATGATCACAGTGAATGGGTGGTGCTGGCTCGAAGGGCCGAATGGCCTGCTCCTGCACCTATTGTCTATTGTCTATTGACTACGGGCGGTCATGGTGGCGCAGCGGTAGAGTTGCTGCCTTACGGCGCATGCACGCCTGAGACCCCGGGTATGATCCTGACAACGGGTACTGTTTGTACGGAGTTGGTACGCTCCCACCCGTGACCGCATGGGTTTTCCCCCACATCTCTGAGTTTTCAAGAGAAAGTTAGATTTCGGGCTGAGGGAATCAAGGGATATGGAGGAAAAGCTGTAATGGGGTACTGATTATGGATGATCAGCCATTATCATATTGAATTGCGGTGCTGGCTCGAAGGGCCGAATGGTCTACTCCTGCACCTATTGTCTATGTTTCTGTTTCCACCCACACTCCAAAGACGTACAGGTTTGTAGATTAATTGGCTTGGTATAGTATAAAAAATTGTCCCTAGTGTTTGTGGGATAGTGTTAATGTGCGGGGATCGCTGGTCGGTGCGGACCTGGTGGGCCGAAGGGTCTGTTTCCACGCTGTATCTCTAAACAAAACTAAACTATACGTGATTAAAATCAAGCCATCCACAGTGCGTACGTACAGCATTAAGGGAATAATGTTTAGTGCAAGATAAAGTCCAGCAAAGTCCGATTAAAGATAGTCCGTAGGTCACCAATGAGGTAGATAGCAGCTCATACCAATGAGATATATGATAAGGGAATAACGTTCAGGGTAAAGGGCCTGTCCCACCAGCATGCATTTGCATGCGTCTAGCGCGACCAAACGTGGTTGCTTGAGGCATAGGGCCTCGCGGGGCCGGTCCCAATTCGAACCGCGGCGGCGTATAGAGTTGTGCAGGGCTGGTCCCGACATCATACTCACCAATCAGCTGGGCGGGCCGACTGAATTTGGACGTCACACGGCGTCGGGCGGTGACATCATCACGCAACGGCACGCCGGGCGGTGAGTCCAGAACCAGGGGCCACAGATTAAGAATAAGGAGTAAGCCATTTAGAACGGAGATGAGGAAACACTTTTTCCACCCAGAGGGTTGTGAGTCTGTGGTATTCTCTTCCTCAGAGGCCGGTTCTCTGGATATTTTCAAGAGAGAGCTAGATAGGGCTAGATAGGGCTTTTAAAGATAGCGGAGTCAGGGGATATGGGGAGATGGCAGGAACGGGATACTGATTGGGGATGATCAGCCATGATCACATTGAATGGCAGTGTTGGCTCGAAGGGCCGAATGGCCTACTCCTGCAACTATTGTCTATTTATTGTCTATTGTCATACAGCATGGAAACAGGCCCTTCGGCCCAATGCGTACGTGCCGACCAAGATGCCCCATCTATGATAGCCCTATTTTCCCGCGTTTGACCCATATCCCTCTCAACATTGTATGGGAAGGAGCTGCAGATGCTGGTTTGAACCAAAGATAGACCCAAAAAGCTGGAGTAACTCAGCAGGACAGGCAGCATCTTTGGAGGGAAGGGACGGGTGACGTTTTGGGTCGAGGACCCGATACGTCATCCATTCCTTCTCTCCAGAGATGCGGCCTGTTCCGCTGAGTTACTCCAGCTTTTTTGTGTCTGCTTTCCCTCTTAACATTTCCTACTCAAGGTTGGGGATAAATCTGTGAATGGTCCTAAAGCAGATTTATTTTCAGACCTGACAAATACTTCAGCTTGCTGCAAAATTAAACATGAAATCTGCCAGCTTGAAGCTGCTCTTTTATTGAAACCATGTTTATTTCTCTAATTAAACGTGCGTGAGCAATCTCATTTTGAACATTTATAAAACCTATATTGATTTGCATGGGTTTTAGTTACGAGGGGAAAGCAAAAACATGTTCCTCATGATTCAGATACTAGAGGGCACAGCCTTCAAGTGAGAGAGGCAGGGTAGAAAGGAGTAAGGCTTTTGAGGTATATAAGTATATTTAGTAAGGCTTTTGAGGTATATAAAATTATGAGAGGCATAGAGTTATTCAGAATCTGAAGGACAGTCGCAAGCGGAAGTATCACCATGTTCTCCAGAGATGCTGCCTGACCCGCTGAGATCTTCTTCTTAGCCCCCCTTCGGTCATGGCTAACCATGGGTGTCTCCAGGGTTGGAGGACGCCTGTGCGTGACTTTGTTTAACGTGGGGAGACTGGTGCACAGACAGCCACCCCACGGTCCTTGACAGATCTGGGTCAGGATCCAGTGGCATGGAGTCCAAGACGACCGGAGACCCTTTCCTGCTGCAGCCTTCATCCGCCTTCCCAGCCGCTGTGACGCTCCACTAAGGTCAGCCATCGTCCTCCGCCTGTTCCACCGTTGAGGTCTTGGTTGGATCGCTCTTTGTCAGAGACCTCCCCCTCGACCTTACCGCCATGGGTGGCCCTACCAGGAGCATCGCTCCAGACGGCATCGCTCTCAGGATCTCAGGTCCACACAAGCTTCTCCACCACCACAAGGTTTCTGATACTCCAGCAATTTTTGGTTTTTTTTGTAAACCGGCATCTGCAGTTCCTTGTATTGTTCCTGTTAAGTTGTTATTATACCTGCTCCAACTAGTTCCTCTGGCACCCATTGCATATACCTACCACCCTCTGTGTGAAAAAGATGTCCCTTAGATTCATATTGAATCTTTCCCCTCTCACCTTAAACCTAAGCCCTCTGGTTCTTGATCCAGAAACAGACTCTGAGCATTCACCGTATCTATGTCCTTTCATGGATAGCAATTTTTTGAGGGCTAAGGGCCAAATGTAGGCAAATGGAACTCGCCCAGTAGGCCAACTTGGATGGCATGGACACGATGTATCGGAAGGTGCTGGTTTATATCGAAGATCGACACAAAATGCTGGAGTAACCCAGCGGGACAGGCAGCATCTCTGGAGAGAAGGAATGGGTGACGTTTCGGGTCAGGAACCTTCTTCAGGCTGATGTCAGGGAAGTGGGAGGCACATAGATAAGGAAGTGTAAAGTGTGAAAGCAGGACAAAGGGAATGTGGATCAAGGAAAATGTAGAATAGATCATTGTTAGTTGGGAGAAAGGACAAGATGGGCTGAAGGGCCTGTTATAATGCTGGACAGCTCTCGACTAAGAACCCAGGGCAGGGTTAGGTTCAGGAGCAGAATTAGACTAATTGGCCCATCAAATCTACATTGGCTGATCTATCTCTCCTTCTCAACCCCATTCTCCTGCCTTCTCCCCGTAACCCCTGACACCCGTGCTAATCAAGAACCTGTCAATCTCCGCCTTAAAAATACCCATTGACTTGGCCTCCACAGCCTTCCACAGATTCACCACCCTCTGACTAAATAAATTCCTCCTCATCTTCCCAAAGTCCTTTTATTCTGATGCTCTGACCCCTATTCCTAGACTCTCCCACCAGTGGAAACATCCTCTCCACATCCACTCTATCCAAGCGTTTCACGATTCGAAATCTCTCCTGTTGCTGCTTCTTCTTCTTCTTAACGAGTCCACACACAAGATTAGACGTTGTTCGGCCAGAGCTGACGCACTTCTCGGCATCTGCGTACAATGGTGTGTGTTGTTGTTCTTGTGAGCAGTGGTGGAAAGATTGGTGGCAACAGGGCCGCGATCGACGTGAACGCTCCTTCCTTGACCCCTCTCCTGTTGCGTTTGCATTGTTAATGATGAATTGGATCGATCCCACCCCTCTTCTGCGTAATCCAAATGCAATGCATTTTCTCGGCACGTTTTAGCCATCTCTGTTTATCTGTCTGCTCAGTTTTAATGAGATTAACATTGCCAGAGGGCCACTCCAAGACACTATACAAAGGCAGCATGCAGACTACCTCTTCAAGTGAGTGATTCCCATGCAATAAGTTTAGAAACACCACCAGAGGACTCTATTCCCTGGAGCCCAGGAGGATGAGGGGGTGATCTTATAGAGACGTTCAAAATCATGAGAGGAATAGATCAGGTAGATGCACAGAGTCTTGCCCAGGGTAGGGGAATCGAGGAGCAGAGGACATAGGTTTAAGGTGAGGATGGAAATATTTAATAGGAATCTGAGGGGTAACCTTTTCACACAAAGGGTGGTGGGTGTACGGAACGAGCTGCCGAAGGAGGTAGTTGAGGCTGAGACTATCCCAACGTTTAAGAAACATTTAGACAGGTACATGGATAGGACAGGTTTAAGGGCTTGTCTCACTTGGCGATTTTTTCAGCGACTGCCGGCATCACTGACTGACGTATCAGGTCACCGAAAAATTCGCGGCGTGACGCGGCGTGATGACGTATTGACGCGCGGTGTTTTTTCAAGTGTTGCAACATTTTTTTTGTCGCCGCTGGATTTTGAAATGTTCAAAATCTTTTGGCGACACCGATATGACGCCGGCAGTCGCCGAAAAAATCTCCAAGTGGGACAGGCCCCTTAGAGGGACGGTGTGGGCCGAGTGGCCTGTTTCCACACTGTTTCACTCTATCACTCGATGACCAGAGTCCCAACTGTGTGGATTTCTTCTCGCCTCCTGCCTGCCGCACCTGCTCACGATACAGAGATTTCCGCTGGTGTTCGTTTATGTTCTTCATTTAAAAAATCAATCAATCCATAACCTTTTAAGAAGAAAAAAAATAGGGCAGCTTGTTGTATATCCCCGAAGCCAATTCCAATTGGAAAACGATCTAGTTGAGGTCAATAATCTGCATTTCATGCATGCACACTCAGAGCCCTCTGTGCCGACTCAGAAGAATGTGATTAACTGGAGTTCCTGCGACAGCAGGTGATGAAATTCACTCCCACCTCCTAGTTAATTATTTCATTCATGTCATGTGTTTAAACCTGCTATGTACAAGATTCGCTTTTTATTTGCGCACCGTTTTATAAGATGTTGGGACAATTTTACTCTAGCCAATTAACTGACAAACCTGTACGTCTTTGGAGTGTGGGAGGAAATGAAGATAGACACGAAATTCTGGAGTAACTCAGCGGGACAGGCAGCATCTCAGGAGAGAAGGAATGGGTGACGTTTCAGGTGGAGACCCTTCTTCAGAGGGAGAAGGTACAAACTCCGTTCAGGCAGCACCCGTGGTCAGGATGGAACCCGGGTCTCTGGCGCTGTGAGGCAGCAACTCTACCGCTGCGCCACCGTGTCAACCCCTGCCTCAGTTGTTGAAATGTAATTTGAGAGTGCGGGCAGGCGCGTCATCCAGTCGATGTCCCTCTGTGAAGATTCATGGAGACTTTCATGTGTTATTATGTCGATTGCAACCCTTCACGGCAGTAGCGCTGAGTGGCTATTGAGCGGGCCATGGATAAGCGATCAGTGTTTATTTTCACTGCAGAAGATGAAAACACTCGAGGGAGCAATTACCGGGCCCCTCTTCAGATGAAATACGTTATTGCAGACATAGTCCATCTTCGGTGAACTAAGTTGACATTTTGGACGGGATTGTGCAGGAAGGAACTGTAGGTGCTGGTTTAAACTGTAGGTAGACACAAAATGCTGGAGTAACTCAGCTGGTCAGGCAGCATCTCTGGTTAGAAGGAGTAGGCGACGTTTCGGGTCGAGCCCCTTCATCAGACGGGGTTTTTGAATGGGACTGTCTTGTTTTTGGAGTTGAATGAGGATCCCACATTGCCTCATTTCCGGGGATTTAATGTTGTCTCCAATTTTAGACAATAGACAATAGGTGCAGGAGTAGGCCATTCAGCCCTTCGGGCCAGCACCGCCATTCAATGTGATCATGGCTGATCATCCCCAATCAGTACCCCGTTCCTGCCTTCTCCCCATATCCCCTGACTCCGCTATCTTTAAGACCCCTATCTAGCTCTCTCTTGAAAATAATCAGAGAACCGGCCTCCACCGCCCTCTGGGGGAGAGAATTCCACAGACTCACAACTCTCTGTCTGAAAAAGTGTTTCCTCATCTCTGTTCTAAATGGCTTACCCCTTATTCTTAAACTGTGGCCCCTGGTTCTGGACTCCCCCAACATCGGGAACATGTTTTCTGCCTCTAGCGTGTCCAAACCCTTAGTCTTATATATTTCAACAAGATCCCCTCTCATCCTTCTAAACTCCAGAGTATACACGCCCAGTCGCTCCATTCTCTCAGCATTTGACAGTCCCGCCATCCCAGGAATTAACCCTGTGAACCTACGCTGCACTCCCTCAATAGCAAGAATGTCCTTCCTCAAATTAGGGGACCAAAACTGCACACAATACTCCAGGTGTGGTCTCACTAGGGCCCTGTCCAACTGCAGAAGGACCTCTTTGCTAGTTAGTACTCGACTCCTCTTGTTATAAAGGCCAGCATAAGTGATCAACACAAAGTGATACCCTCCCCATCTCCCCGTTCTCTCACCTGCTCCCTGCCCCCTCTCCCCCCCCCCCCCCCCCATGTTGTGTACGGGGGAGGGGGGGGAAGCTGGCTGACTGGGGTGGTGGGAGAGAGATGGGTGCAGGGCAAAGCCTGGCTTAGTTTACTTTAGAGATAAAGTGCTGAAACAAGCCCTTTGGCCGCCGTGCCCATACCGTCCAGCGATCAGCCCTACACTAGCACTATCTTACACACCAGGGACATTTTAACACTTTAATTCTCCTTCCCATTCTCACACAGACGTTTCTGTCCTCGGTCTCCTCCATTGTCAGAGTGGGGCTAAGCGCATATTGGAGGAACAGCATCTCATATTCCGCTTGGGCAGCTGACAGCCCAGTGGTATGATTATTGATTTCTCTAACTTCAAGTAACCCTGGCATTCCCTCTCTCTCCATCCCTCCCCCACCCGTCGCACCAGCTTCTCGTTCTCACCCAACAGCTGACAATGGCCTGTTTCCTTTATCATCATTACTTGTTTACATATCTTTAATTCATTGTTCTTTATCTCTCCACATCACCGTCTAAATCTCTCGTTTCCCTTATCCCTAACCAGTCTGAAGAAGGGTCTCGACCCGAAACGCCACCCATTCCTTCTCTCCAGAGACGCTGCCTTCCCGCCGGCTTTTTGTGTCTATCTTACGGACAATTTACGATCTTTACTGAAGCCAATAAACCTACAAACCTGTACGTCTTTGGAGTGTGGGAGGAAACTGGAGGTTTTGATAAAATTGTAAAGTGTCCCTAGTATGTGTAGGATAGTGTTAGTGTACAGGGGTTGCTGGTCGGAGCGGACTCGGTGGGCTGAACGGCCTGTTTCCGCACCTTATATGTTCACAGATTCTAGGAGCAGAATTAGGCCATTCAGCCCATCAAGTCTAGCTCTGTGGTATACAAAAATGCTGCAGAAACCTCTGTGGTATACAGAAATGCTGGCAGCATCTATGGAACGAAGGAATAGGTGACGTTTCGGGTCGTGACCATTATTCGCTCTGCGATCTCTCCCTTAATGTTTAATGTTTTATGTGTCATTCCTCACTGTATGTCATGTTGTCACTTGCGGGCGGAGCACCAAGGCAAATTCCTTGTATGTGAATACTTGGCCAATAAACTTATTCATTCATTCTAACCCCATTATCCTGTCTTCTCCCCATAACCCTTGACACCCGTACTAATCAAGAATCTGTCAATCTGCGTCTTAAAGATATCCACTGACTTGTGGCCTTCTGTGGCAAAGAATTCCACAGGTTCACCACCCTCTGACAAAAGAAATTCGCCCCCCATCTCCTTCCTAAAGGAACGTCCTTTTACTCTGAGACTGTGGCCTCTGGTCCGAGACAATTCCACCAGTGGAAACATCCTCTCCACATCCACTCCATCCAGGCCTTTCATGGATTTTCAATCCAGCACTAAGCCACTAAGATTGGATTGTAAGTTCCCAGCACATTTTACGAACACTGATTTCATCCTCTCACCGATTTATTAAATCAGACCTGGTTTTACTGTCACTGTCAATTCTGAAGGAACTATTCTCGCCGAGACTGAATCCAATAAAGTCGCTATTGTCATGTTCAAATTGAATCTTTAAATGAATAAGTACTTGAAGGTGTCAAGTAAGGTACAATCCACCGGCATGAATATTGATGGCATGGATTGGCAACAAAACAGGCCATCGTCACCAAGAGAATAAATGAAAAATATTTCAA
Source organism: Okamejei kenojei (assembly GCA_035221665.1). Classification (NCBI taxonomy): domain Eukaryota; kingdom Metazoa; phylum Chordata; class Chondrichthyes; order Rajiformes; family Rajidae; genus Okamejei; species Okamejei kenojei. The sequence goes on from CM069156.1 coordinate 3,405,405, forward strand.
CCCTTGCCAGGTCTTATAGAGGTGATCTTATCGAGGTGTATAAAATCATGAGGGGAATGGATCGGGCAGACGCACAGAGTCTCTTGGGGAATCGAAGACCAGAGGACATGGGTTCATAGTGAAAGGGGAAAAGATTTAATAGGAGTCTGAGGGGTAACTATTTCACACAAAGGGTGGGTGCATGGAACGAGCTGCCAGAGGAGGTAGTTGAGGCTGGGACTATCCCAACGTTTAAAAAAGATTTGGACAGGTACATGGATAGGACAGGTTTGGAAGCATATGGACCAAACGCAGACAGGTGGGACTTGTGTAGATGGGACATGTTGGTCGGTGTGGGCAAGTTGGTCCGAAGGGCCTGTTTCCAAGCTGTATGACTCGTGTAGATGGGACATGTTGGCCGGCATGAACTAGATGGACCGGAGGGCCTGTTTCCACACTGTATCACTCTATGACTAGTGTAGATGGGGCATGTTGGCTGGCATGAACTAGATGGACCGAAGGGCCTGTTTCCACACTGTATCACTCTATGACTAGTGTAGATGGGACGTGTTGGCCAGCATGAACTAGATGGACCGAAGGGCCTGTTTCCACACTGTATCACTCTATGACTAGTGTAGATGGGACATGTTGGCCGGCATGAACTAGATGGACCGAAGGGCCTGTTTCCACACTGTATCACTCTATGACTCTATGACTGTAGATAAATTGTGTGGTTGACATTTCATAATGATTCAATGTCCTCAAATGACTATAGAACATCGAACTGCAGTACAGCAGAGGAACAGGCCTTTCGGCCCATAGAGTCCATGGCGAACACGATGCCAGGATAAACTAACCTCATCCTTATCCCTCCATTCCCCATGTGCCTATCCAAAAGAGCTTGAACACCACTACTGTACCTGCCTCCACCACCACCCCTGGCAGCGCGTTCCAGGCACCCACCCCCCTCTGTGTAAAAAAACCTGCTCTGCTCATCACATTCAACAGTTTCCCCTCGCTTCTTAAAACTAAGCCTTCCGGCCTTTGGTGTTTCCACCCTGGGGAGAAAGCTTCCGCTGTCTACCCCAACCATGCCTCTCAGAACTTTACCCACGTCCATCAGGCCTCGCCTCAGCCTCCGTCTTTGAGGATATTTAACAGTGTAACTGGATTTTTATTGAAATGTTAATTGTACTATAAAACTGGATCAGGCCAACATTTTGATTGGTAGTCAGTGCCCAAGTTATGGAGCATTAACAATCGTAAATGGGATTGAGAGTGAATTATTTCCTTCGTATGTAAATGTAACTATTCATGAAGTGATAATTGTCCCCTATTAAAAGAAATAAAATCTTTTAAACAGTTATTTTATTGTACAAAGCTCCTTATCCCTCTTTGATAATGCCTCAAGGTCAAGTGAGCCTTGTCCCCACTTGAATTCTGTAGATCCTGAGACTATTTAAGGGCCTGTCCCACTTACGCGATTGTTTTGGCGACTTGCCGGCACCCGCCATAGTCGCAGCAAGTGGCCGAAAATGTTCAACATGTTGAAAATGCAGCAGCGACCGGAAAAAGACACGACTCTTTGGGCGAGTACTCACGACCATACATCCCGCGACATGTCGCCTGTATGGTTGTGAGTAGTCGCCCAAAGAGTCGTACCTTTTTCCGGTCGCCTCTGGATTTTCAGCATGTCGAAAATTTTCGGCCACCTGCTGCGACTATGACGGGTGCCGGCAAGTCGCCAAAAAATATAGCGTAAGTGGGACAGGCCGTTAACTAGTTTGGTTTAGTTTAATTTGGAGATACAGCACAGCAACTGTACCACTGTGACATCGTGCAGGGGGCTGCGTGACTCTGACTTTCTCACTTTGTGGCGGCACGGTGGGCAGCGGGAGAGTCGCTGCCTCGCGGCGTCAGAGACCCGGGTTTCGATCCTGACTACGGGCGCTGTCTGTACGGAGATTGTACGTTCTCCCCGTGACCTGCGTGGGTTTTTTCCGGGTGCTCCGGTTTCCTCCCACATTCCAGAGACGTGCTGGTTTGTAAGTTAATGGGCTTCGGTAAAAATGTGAATTGTCCCTAGTGTGTGTGTAAGCATAGTGTTAGTGTGCGGGGAGATCGCTGGTCGGCGTGGACTCGGTGGGCCGAAGGGCCTGTTTCAGAAGACGCCATCTTGGAAGCCCCACTCTAGTCTGCAGTTCGACTGGTTTCAACTTTCTGGGAAACACTCCGTTACCAAGACTCTCTTCAGTTACCTGTGTCACGGACTGCCTTTGGCAACAAACCTGTTCATTTTTCCAAGTCAATGCTGTGTTGTAACATGGTGGCACCTGCTCCCCAATGACAACAGTGACATATTTGGGTCACTCAGACTGATTCCTCCCGCCTCCGCGCAGTCCACATCCAATCCTGAAACTGGTTAACTCTTTCTGCTCCTGGAAGAAGAAGAATACAAGAATGCTAGATACATTTATTTTTACACGTGTGCATGTTGGCATAGTGAAACGTGATCACCATACAGGCATACAATAAAATAACGAACACAATACACGACAGATAGAGTTCAACATAAAACATCCCCACACAGCAGAATCAAAACTCCCCACTGTGAGGGAAGGCACCAAAGTCAGTCTCTTCCTCTGATGTTCACCCGCGGTCGGGGCCTCCGGAACCCTCCGCAGTCGCCGTTACGGGCAGCCCGCCGCTCAGGCCCGCTCGCCGGGATGTTGGCTCTCCGACGTCGGAACGTGAGGCCAACCTCAGCGGCTTGGACCTCCAAATCGGCCACTTCCCACCAGAGTCCGCAGCTCCCGACATCCCCAGGCCGCGCCGGGCGGAGATTCAACGCTGGCAGCCCTCGGCAAAGGGCCCCAGGGACTCCGCGATGTCGGTCAGCGTCGCCCGCGCTGGGAACTCCGTGAACACAGCCCCGTAATGTTGGAGCAGCGGGCCCAACGCTCCGGAGCTTCAAACGGCGATCCAGGAAGCTCGCGGTGAATCCAGCGCTGCGCCGCCGCTGCCGAGGCTCTGGTCCAGGCCCCGTCTCCGGTAGGAAAGGCCGCTCCGACCCAGCTGGTAGGCCGCGAGGTGGCGAGGGGGCGACTTGGAGAAACAGTCGCATCCTCACCAGGAAGCGACTGGGAAACGGTTTCCCCCCTTACCCTACCCTCCTCCCCCACATAGAAAAACTAAAGAAACCCAGTAAAAACCTCTCTCAAAGTAACCGCTTGTATCGTCTCGTCGTGCGGTCAGAGTCATACAGCATGGAAACAAGTCCTTCAGCCCAACCTGCCCACCAAAGATAGACACAAGGGTCTCCATCTGAAACGTCGCCTATTCCTTCGCTCCATAGATACTGCCTCACTCGCTGAGTTTCTCCAGAATTTTTGTCTACTCACAAAATGCTGGAGTAACTCAGCGGGACTGGCAGCATATCTGGAGATAAGGAACGGGTGACGTTTCAGGACGAGACCCATCTTCAGACTAATGTCGGGGGGGGGGGGAGGGAGACACAGAGATAAGGAAGTGCAAGGTGTGAAAACAGGACAAAAGGAATGGAGAGCACGGAAAATGTATAGTAGATCCTTGATCTCCATTTCCTTTGTCCTGTTTTCACACCTTACACTTACATATACACGTACCTCCCTCTCCCCTGACAAAACGTTGCCTATTTCCTTCACTCCATAGATGCTGCCTCACCCACTGAGTTTCTCCAGCATTTTTGTCAACCTTCGATTTTCCAGCATCTGCAGTTCTTTCTTAAACTAAACTAACTAACTCATTTTAGTTTGAGGTTGGGAAGTTCAGATGACGATAATGCATCTGTAAGAAGATTGCTCGGTTGACAGGATACTCTGAATGATTTGTCGTGTTTACACCTTCTTTGCCATGGGAATTATTTTAATCTTCTTCAGTTTATTGCTCGGTGTCAATGAACAATGAGGTTGAGTTCACAGCCAAGCACTGACAGATGAACTGTAGGTCTTGAATGTAACTACCTGCTCTCTGGTTTGTTGAGCTAGACAGGGCTCTTAAAGATAGCAGAGTCAGGGGATATGGGGAAAAATCAGGATTGGGGTACTGATTGGGGATGATCAGCCATGATCACATTGAATGGCGGTGCTGGCTCGAAGGGCCAAATGACCTACTCCTGCACCTATTGTCTATTGTCTATTGAACAAGCAGTGAGCCGAGCCCCTTTACGTCACATATAATGTTGACAATCTTGAACTTTTTTGCAGATTTTAACAGCCAGAAACATAGAAAATAGGTGCAGGAGTAGGCCATTCAGCCCTTCGAGCCAGCACAGCCATTCAATATGATCTTCCAAAATCTAAGAGCTAAATCTAATTCTCTCTTGAAAACATCCAGTGAATCGGCCTCCACTGCCTTCTGTAGCAGAGAATTCCACAGATTCACATCTTTCTGACTGAAAATGTTTCTCCTTATCTCAGTCCTAAATGGCCTATCCATAATTCTTAAACTGTGACCCCTGGTTCTGGACTCCCCCAACATCGGGAACATTTTTCCTGCATCTAACCTGTCCAATCCTTTAATTTTTTTACATGTTTCCATAAGATCCCCTCTCATCTTTCTAAATTCCAGTGAATACAAGCCCAGTTGACCCATTCTTTCATCATATGTCAGTCACGCCATCCGGGAATTAACCTGGTGAACCTATGCTGCACTCCCTCAATTGCAATAATATCTCCCTCAATTTAGGGGACCAAAACTGCACACAATACTCCAGGTGTGGTCTCACTAGGGCCCTGTATAACTGCAGAAGGACCTCTTTGCTCCTGTACTTAACTCCTCTTGTTATGAAGGCCAACATGCCATTCGCTTTCTTCACTGCCTGCTGTACCTGCGTGCTTACTTTCAGTCTTCCACTTCTTCTTGCGTGTGGCGTGCACAGCCTAAAGTTGTAGGCCAACTTGTTCTATTTGATCTATTTGTTTGTACACGTCGGGTTGATTGCATCAGTCAAACAGGGTGAACCACGTGAAGGTTGCAATCTCCCACCCCCTTACTTCCAATGACTTGGACAAGGACACCCAGGTCTCGTTGCACCTCCCCTTTTCCTAATCTGACACCATTCAGATAATAATCTGCCTTCTTGTTCTTGCCACCAATATCCACATTATACTGCGTCTGCCATGCATCTGCCCACTCACCCAACCTATCCAAGTCACCAGGGCCCTGTACAACTGCAGTAGGGCCTCCTTGCTCCTATACTCAAATCAAGCTCAAATGGTCGTTGCAGAACTGGGGGCTTACAATGATTTCACTGAAGGTCAGTCTGCATTTAAATAGTCCACATTTCCACATGCCGAAACGGTGTTTATTGCAGTTGGCGATAGGGTAGAGATCATGGTGCAGAATTAGGCCATTCGGCCCATTAAGTCTACGTCATTCAATCATGGCTGATCTATCTCTCCCTCCTAACCCCATTCTCCTGCCTTCTCCCCATAGCCTCTGACACCCGCACTAATCAAGAATCTATCTATCTCTGCCTTAAACATATCCACTGACTTGGCCTCCACAGCCGTCTGTGGCAATGATTTCCACAGATTCACCACCCTGTAGATTTTTGTTCTATTTTCCTTAAGGCAGCCAATCAGTTCAGTTGATATTCAGCCTCAGTCTGAAGAAGGGTCTCGACCCGAAACGTCACCCGTTCCTTCTCTCCAGAGCTGCTGCCTGCCCCGCTGAGTTACTCCAGCTTTTTGTGTCTATCTTCAGCTGATATCATTTTCTGGCCGTCAGATTTAGTTGTCACCTTCCCCGCAACTAGCAATGCACCATTTCACATCTCCTTGATCGTCGTCCCCTTTGATGCTTTTTCACACCTTACCCCTCCATATCTCTGTGTCTCCCTCTCCCCTGACTCTCAGTCTGAAGAAGGGTCTCGACCCGAAACGTCATCTATTCCTTCTCTCCAGAGATGCTGCCTGTCCCGCTGAGTTACTCCAGCTTTTTATGTCTATCTTCAATGTAAACCAGCATCTGCCGTTCCTTCCTACACATCTAGTGTAATTTAATTTAGTTTTGACTCAGTCAGTGTTCTCAGTGTTTGATATTTGCGGTCTCAGCACCACACCCTCTAGTCCCGAAACAGTATGAATATTGATTTCTCTAATTTCAAGTAACCCTTGCACTCTCTCTCTCTCCGTCCCTACCCCACCCTTGTTGTCCTGCCAGTTCCACTGTTCGCATCCAAGCATCCCTTCGTTATCACCTCTTCCACAGCCAACATTGGACCATTGTGGGCTCCACCTTCGCTTGGCCACGCAGGCAGGTCACAGGAAGAACGTACAAACTCCGTACAGATAGTGGCCCGTAGTGAGGATTGAACCCGGGTCTCTGGCGCTGTGAGGCAACAAATCTACCGCTGCGCCACCGTGCCATCCTATGCATCGCTGGAGAACATGGACAGGCAACGTTTCGAGTCGGGAACCTTCTCCAGATGAATGCACGTCTGCTTAAAATTATACTTACAATGCGAATAACCTTTTAAACTTGCCTTTCCACCTCACAACGTGTCCTGTGATCTGGAGAATTACCTCGTTCAATTAACGGCAAGAAGTTCAGTTTTAATAAGAATCGTTCCCGAGCATTTGCAGTGATTGGGTCACCCATCGAGATGTTCAGCTGAAGAGCAGACAGGAGCTCCTGCCTTGATGGGATATTGCTGGCCCTGCATGGATGTGCCCTTGGACCAGTTGATGTCTCAGAGGACGGCAGAGACATTCACGAGTTGAAGCGTTGCAATGCGGCACGGTGGCGCAGCGGTAGAGGGTCTCTGGCCCTCACGTCGCCAGAGATCCGGGTTCTATCCCGACTACGGGTGCTGTCTGTACGGAGTTTGTACGTTCTCCCCGTGACCTGCGTGGCTTTTCTCCCAGATCTTCCGTTTCCTCCCTCACACCAAATACGAGCAGGTCTGTAGGTTAATTGGCTTAATATATGTGTAAATTGTTCCCTAGTGTGTGTAGGGTAGTGTTAATGTGCGGGGATCATTGGTCGGTGCGGACTCGGTGGGCCGAAGGGTCTGTTTCCACGCTGTATCTCTAAACTAAACTAAACTAGGTTCTTCACACTAAAGGTTCTTTAAACTAAACTAAACTAGGCCCTTCGGCCCACAATGTTCGTGCCAAACATGACGCAGAGTTAAACTAATCTTCGCGTTCTTTCCGTTTCAAGTGACAAAATGGAGGCAGAAAAACTATTTCATATTCTATTATCTTCACACTAGACTGAAACATTCATAGGACACCTTGAGGTCACTTAGAGGCCAATTGCTTTTTGCTCAATGAATTTTGAAACGCACGATCACTTAACATATGAATAGTCGCCTTGCCCAAAGTCCACCCCTTCCTCACCCTGCTAAACTGCGTTCATTTTTGGACACAATGTTATAGGAAAGGTGTGGTCAAGCTGGAGAGGGTGCAGAGAAGATTTCCGAGGATGTTGCCAGGTCTCAAGGGCCTGAGCTACAGGGAGAGGTTGAGCAGGTGAGGACTCTATGCCTTGGAGCGCAGGAAGAAAAGGAGTGATCTTGTAGAGATGTACAAAATCATGAGAGGAATAGATCGGGTAGACACAGAGTAAAACCTATGCCGTTGTATCAACAATAAACCAAACCAACTATTTCTTCCCTCCATCCCGGCGGTTCAGCACCAGGCATCCTGATATTACTTGACAGTGATGTCGGCTTAATTGTCCCGCAAAGTTGGTGGGAGGTTTGAAAATAATCCATAGAAACATAGAAACATAGAAAATAGGTGCAGGAGTAGGCCATTCGGCCCTTCAAGCCTGCACCGCCATTCAATATGTTCACGGCTGATCATCCAACTCAGTATCCCGTACCTGCCTTCTCTCCATACCCCCTGATCCCTTTAGCCACAAGAGCCACATATAACTCCCTCTTAAATATAGCCAATGAACTGGCCTCAACTACCTTCTGTGGCAGAGAATGCCACAGATTCACCACTCTCTGTGTGAAAAATGTTTTTTCTCATCTCGGTCCTAAAAGACTTCCCCCTTATCCTTAAACTGTGACCCCTTGTCCTGGACTTCCCCAACATCGGGAACAATCTTCCTGAATCCAGCTGTTTACGCTGCGAATATTCCAGCTCATAAGCGATAACAGCAGAATTATGCCCTACGGCCCATCAAGTCTACTCCGCCATTCAATCACGGCTGATCTCTCTCTCCTAACCCCATTCTCCTGTCTTCTCCTCATAACCCCTGACGCCCGTAATAATCAAGAATGGGCAAATCCTCGGCCTTTAAAATTTATATATAACATGTTATTTTACATTTATATTTCAAATAAATTATATTTAAAACAAATCAGACTGGAGCCTGCTCACATTTAGTGGAATATTTCTGTAAATGGAATATTCTCCATAAATCAGACTGGAGCCTGCTCACGTTTAGTGGAATATTTCTGTGTCGATCCTTGGAAGTTTTGTTTAGTTTTTTCTTGAACAACAAGAAACCCCGAAAATGGGATTCTTAATAAAAATGAAAGTTCATATCTACCTTTCAAATGAGATGATATTGTATTGTTATTCCAAAGACCTAGGTGGTTTCCGTGGCAACGGCAGGTTGTCATCGTCCGTGCACAGTATGTGGAGGAGTTCCGTCGTCTATGTGTAGGGAGGAACTGCAGACGCTGGTTAAAGCTGAAGATAGACACAAAAAGCTGGAGTGACTCAGCGGGACCGGCGGCATCTCCGGAGAGAAGGAATGGGTGACGTTTCTCCGTAAATTGCACCCTAGTGTCTAGAGAGAGGGGGATAACTTGGAACTTGTGTGAACGGGTGAATGATGGTCAAAATGGACTCGGTGTGCAGAAGGGCCTGTTTCCGCACTGTATCTTCCACTCAATCAATTGTAGCTATGCCGTTACTGAAATAGACCCCACTTCCGACAATGAGGTCAGTGGAAGAATGTGACGGGGGAAAGATTTAATCAGAATTATTAAACTCCTATTCCAACAGGAGGGGCAGTTTTTCACACAGAGGGTGGTGGGTGTATGGAACAAGCTGCAGGAGGAAGTATTCGCCCAAAAGGACATTTAAAAGACAGTTGGACAAGTGCATGGATTGGACAGGTTTGGAGGGATATGGACCAAAGGCAGGCAGGTGGGACTAGTGTAGCTGGGACATGTTGGCCGGCGTGGGCAAGTTGGGCCGAAGGGCCTGTTTCCACGCTGTGTCACTCTATGACACTATGACAAAGTGCTGGAATAACTCAGCCTGTTTCTACCCAGCTGTTATCGGGCAACTGAACCATCCTATCACCAACTAGAAGGTAGACAGGAATCCTGGAGAAACTCAGCGGGTGAGGCAGCATCTATGGAGCGAAGGAATAGGTGAAGTTTCAGGTCGAGGCCCTTCTTCACCAACTAGAGAGCGGTCCTGACCCATCACCTACCTCAATGGAGACCTTCGGACTATCTTTAATCGGACTTTACTGGACTTGCACTAAACATTATTCCCTTTATCCTGTATCTGTACACTGTGGTTCGATGTTAATCACGTATGGACTTTCCGCTGACTGGTTAGCACGCAGAAATAAACGCTTTTCACTGTACCTCGGTACACGTGCCAATAAACATTGATTGAATGCTTGGTGCTTGCTTGTCACATGTAATTGGTGCAGTGACATTCTTTGTTGCACATGCAACACATACTGTAAGTATGCAAAGTGTCGCCACGTACTTACTATTCTTGCGATTGAGAGAGTGCAGCCTAGGTTCACCAGGTTAATTCCCAGGATGGCTGGACTGTCATATGCTGAGGGAATGGAGCGGCTGGGCTTGTACACTCTGGAGTTTAGAAGGATCAGAGGGGATCTTATTGAAACATATAAGATTATTACGGGTTTGGACACGCTGGAGGCAGGAAACTCCCCCCGATTTTCGGGGTCCAGAACCAGGGGCTACAGTTTAAGATTAAGGGGTAAAGCCATTTAGAACGGAGATGAGGAAACACTTTTTCACACAGAGAGTGGTGAGTCTGTGGAATTCTCTGCCTCAGAGGGCAATGGAGGCCGGTTCCCGGATACTTTCAAGAGAGAGCTAGATAGGGCTCTTAAAGATAGCGGAGTCAGGGGATATGGGGAGAAGGCAGGACGGGGTACTGATTGTGGATGATCAGCCATGATCACATTGAATGGCAGTGCTGGCTCAAAGGGCCGAATGGCCTACTTCTGCACCTACTGTCTATTGTCTACTGTATAGGGCACCGGTGAAAGTCACAAAAACATTCAATATACTAAACTGGTCAGGCAGCATCTCTGCAAAACATGTATAGGCAATGTTCAGAGTGTGGACTCTTCTTCAGTCCATGATAGTTTAGTTTAGAGATACAGCGCGGAAACAGTCCCTTCGGCCCACCGAGTCCGCACCGACCAGCGATCCCCACACATTAACAATATATATACACACACACACAAAAACAATAGTCGTGCAGCAAAAAATATAATAACAATAATAGTCTGTTGTAGTTCAGAGTTTATTTGTTGTAGTGTTTAATAGCCTGATGGCTGTAGGGAAGAAGTTGTTCCTGAACCTGGACGTTACAGTTTTCAGGCTCCTGTACCTTATTCCCGATGGCAGGAGTGAGATGAGTGTGTGGCCAGGATGGTGTGGGTCTTTGATGATGTTGGCTGCCTTTTTGAGACAGCAACTACGACAGATCCCTTCGATGGTGGGGAGGTCAGGGCCGGTGATGGACTGGGCAGTGGTCACAACATTTTGCAGTCTTTTCCGCTCCTGGGCGTCCGCGTTGGTGAACCAGGCCACGATGGAACCGGTCAGTACGTTCCCTACTGTACCTCCTGAATAGTCAATATTCAGACCTTAGTTAGTGATGACATTTAATCCAATAAAATCTACAATCATCGAACTGTACAAAAACGGATGATGTGGAAATGCTGTGAATTGCAAATAGCTCACATCAGATATAAACACGAATGACAATTTGGACGTTATTGCATAATAATGGAGCAGTCATGAGACATAGGAGCGCAATTACTCGTGCCAAAAGCAGGCAGATTGCAACCACGCTCTTTCATACAATGGCCATATTTACAATCCATTTCTGGGGTTCAAATTAGACCATTTTGAAAAACTATTTTAAATATCACGGTGGACAGCACGCTGACACAGCGGTAGTGTCGCTGCCTCACAGCGCCAGAGACCCGGGCTCGATCCTGACTACGGGTGCTGTCTGTACAGAGTCTGTACGTTCTCCCCGTGACCTGCGTGGGTTTCCTCCGGGGGCGCCGGTTTCCTCCCACACTCCAAAGACGTGCAGGTTTGTAGGTTAATTGTCCCTAGTGTGTGTAGGATGGTGTTAATGTCAATGTGCGGGGATCGCTGGTCGGCGCGGACTTGTTGGGCCGTAGCGCCTGTTCCTGCGCAGCATCTCTAAGCTAAACTAGACTAAAACAGTGCAATTATTTTCGAAGTCTCAGAGATGTGCTTCACTATTTTTACTCTCACTCAAACCCTAGCCCTCGAACTCGAAGGGCAGAAAGAAAGAACTGCAGATGCTGGTTGACAAAAACAGACAAAGTGCTGGAATAACTCAGCAGATCAGGCAGCATCTCCACAGAACATTGGCAGGTCCATATTGTAATTCTAGCATCACTCGAGCTGTGTGGCAGGGAGGCACAGAGATAGACCCGCTGCCTTTACAGCGCCAGAGGCCCGGTTTTGAACCTGACCTCGGGTGCTGTCTGTACGGAGTTTGTACGTTCTCCCCGCGACTAAGTCTTCGGTCTGAAGAAGAGTCTCCAGCCGAAACGTCACCCATTCCTTCTCTCCTGAGATGCTACCCGCCCCGCTGAGTTACTCCAGCATTTTGTGTCAACCTCCCTGTGACCACACGGGTTTCCACCGCGGTCAGGATCGAACCTGGTTCCAGAAACGTAGAAAATAGGTGCATGAGGAGGCCATTCGGCCCTTCGAGCCTGCATTCTCTGGCGCTGTGAGGCAGCAACTCGACCGCTGGGCCTCCGTTATTTCAGTACTTTGTGTCCATCCTCATCTATTGGCTGCCTATGAAGACCTTGGTACAAGATTATTTACGCTGATGTCACTTCAAAGCAATCACTGCCGACTGTTCGCTCAAGGGGTTAAAGACTGTAAATGTCTGCATCTTCCCTGCAGAAAGCCGTCGTGTATCCTCAATGGCTTTCCGTAATGAATAAACATTGTGCATGACGGATCTCGTCTCGTGTACATCAGTGTAAAGTGGCAACTTGGGGATTCACCACAATTAACACCAGCAAATTAGCAGTAATGAAGAAAATAATAAAGCCACTGGGAATGAGAAAGGAATGGCACGGTGGCGCAGCGGTAGAGTTGCTGCCTCACAGCGCCGGAGACCCGGGTTCCATCCTGACCTCGGGTGCTTGCCGTGTGGAGTTTGCACGTCTCCCCGTGACCGCGTGGGTTTCCTCCAGATGCTCCAGATTCCTCCCACACCGCAGCAAACGTGTGGGTTTGTTATTTGAAGGTTATTTGGCTCTCTGTGAAGGGAGTGGATGCGAAACATGTATAATATAGAACTAGTGTGAACGGGTAGACACAAAATGCTGGAGTAACTCAGCGGGTGAGACAGCATCTCTGGAGAGAAGGAATGGGTGGCATTGCGGGTCGAGATCCATTCTATCTCTGTCCCGCCCCCTCCCCTGACATCAGTCAAGAGAAGGGTCTTGACCCGAAACGTCACCCATTCCTTCTCTCCAGAGATGCTACCCCACCCGCTGAGTTACTCCAGCATTTTGTGTCTACCTTCGATTTAAACCAGCATCTGCAGTTCTTTCTTACACATATTGTGAACGGGTGATCGATTGTTGGCGAGGACTTGTTTAGTTTAGTGATACAGCTCGGGGATAGGCACTGGCCCAGCGAGTCTGCCTCGACCAGCGACCCCCGCACACTAACACACTAGGGATGATTTACACTTACACCAAGTACACAAACCCAAGCCAATTAACCTACAAACCTGTACGTCTTTGGAGTGTGGGAGGAAACCGAAGGTCTCGGAAAAAACCCACGCTGTCACGGGGAGAACGTACAAACTCCGTACAGACAGCACCCGTAGTTCGGATCGGACCTGGGGTCAAACCAGTGTGGCATCTATAGCTTGATGGTGATTTGACGGAAAGATTTTGTTCAAACCAAGTTATTTGAATGACAATAAAAGGCATTTATTCTATTCTAAAGATACTGCGTGGAAACAGGTTGGACAGGGTTGGGATGGTTTCTCTGGAATGCCAGAGGTTGAAGGGAGACCTGGTGAAAGTATTTTCTTAAACTGCTGCTTTTGAAAGTACTGCAAACATTTGTGCAGGCTTTGTGGACCTGTGGTTGTGTGCATTTATTTATAAACCTGGTTGTCGTCCAGACTGCTGAAGGCCATTGACTTCAGCAGACAGTGACATTTAAACAAATGGCTCAGCACTTCAACTCCCCCTCCCATTCCGAATCCGACCTTTCTGTCCTAGGCCTCCTCCATGGCCAGAGTGAGTCCCACCAGAAATTGGAGGAGCAGCACCTCATATTTCACTTGGGTAGTTTACACCCCAGCGGTATGAACATTGACTTCTCCAATTTCAGGTAGTCCTTGCTTTCCTGAAGGCAGAAACGGGGTACTGATTGGGGATGATCAACCATGATCACATTGAATGGAGGTGCTGGCTCGAAGGGCCGAATGGCCTACTCCTGCACCTGTTGTCTATTGTCTATTGTCAACCTTATTTAGACATCAATTTTCTTTTGCATCAGTGTCCATTCGTGAGTTAAAAACTATTGGCTCAAACCCATGGCTCCATCAACCCAGTATCATTTGCAAATTTATATAAGTTAAAGCACTTCACTTTGTTTTATGTGTAATCTATTAACAACTACTCAGAAGTTGATATCTGTTTAGAAGCAAGACAAGGAGGTCACACTGCCGGTCAATGGAATCTAAATAGCTGCTTGATTGCTCTCGATTAAGACTCTTGTTAAATGCATTTGCACTTGTCTGCCTATCCGTGCTGCTGAAGGCAGATGCGAAAGTTAGTTTTATGTCAAATCAGTAATTGTATTCTTGTCAAGCACATTTAGTTTTTCGTTTTTTTAGAGACGCAGCGTGGAAACAGGCCCTTCGGCCCAGCAAGTCCGTGCCTACCAACAATCACGCATACACTAGCACTATCCTTCAGACAAGGGATAATTTACAGTGGCCCGCTTATCCCACAAACCTGCAAGCCTTTGAATGAGTCAACGATTGGATGGATGAATGATGCTTTTAATATCACATCTATAATGATTTGCAGTGAAATTCTTCTTTTCTACCCAATTCTACATAAAGTATGCAAAGAGTCGCCACATATAAGGCACCGACACAGTCACTAACGGGCCTGTCCCACTTATGCGACTCTTTAGGCGAATGCTAGGGACTAGTTTTAATGGAATTCACCTACGACACCTGGTGACAACCTACGTCAATCTACAACAGCAAAAATTGTCACCACTAAACGCTGAGAAATTTTCTATGTGTTGAAAATCTAGCGGCAGTCGGCCAAAAAATCACCATAAGCGAGATGTGCGAGGAAACCGGAGCACCCGGAGAAAACCCACGCAGGTCACGGGGAGAACGTACTAACTCCGTACAGACAGCACCCGTAGTCAGGATGGAAGCCGGGTCTCTGGCGCTGTGAGGCAGCAACTCTACCGCTGCGCCACCATACTGCCCTGTGCATCACTTCCCAGCCTGTAGTGCTCTTTAAAGTAAAGTATCTCTCTATGAGTCTTTTGTTTAAGAAAGAACTGCAGATGCTGGAAAAATCGAAGGGAGACAAAAATGCTGGAGTAACTCAGCGGGTGAGGCAGCATCTATGGAGCGAAGGAATAGGCGACGTTTTGGGTCGAGACCCTTCTTCAGTCTGAAGATGCTGCCTCACCCGCTGAGTTTCTCCAGCATTTTTCTCCACGACTTTACTTGATTTGCTATGTAAAACCAGGCTTTACATTATTTGAACTGTTGGACTTCTTTTCATTGTAAATTTGTAATGTATTAATTACTTCTTGGTTGTTGAATCTCATCACGATGTGAAAGTGCCGCTGGGGAAGTCGACGCCGGTGAGCTTTCTCGGCCAGTGCTTCTGTGTGGGTGACCCGGGACAACTCGCTGTGATAGTTATTCCCAAGAACTCGAAGCTTTTGACCATCTTGTCAGAGATTATGGGGGAGTCAGGGGTTATGGGGAGAAGGCAGGAGAATGGGGTTAGGAGGGTGAGAGAGCAGCCACGATTGAATGGTGGAGTAGACTTGATGGGCCGAATGGCCTAATTCTACTCCTATCACTTATGGTCTTATGACCTTTACTTTAGCACCATCAACATGAGCTTTGCGTCTTGAAGTCGATCACATTCTCCTTTGTCTTGCTGACATTGGGGAAGGCACTTAAGGGCCTGTCCCTCTTGGCCGTCATTTGCACGCCATTTACGCAACCTCCAAAAATGTGGTCATCGCATTGTGACGCACGGGTAGCGTGTGGGTAGCGCGGGACGGGCGCATGGAGAGGCGCGGAGGAGTGTGCAGTTGCGCGCGGTATCATGCGGCACTTCAGAATTTCGTCCTGCACAAAATCCTCGTGCGCCACCTGCGTGACGTATCGGGTATGCACGCTTATGCATTGGCGTCGCACGCTGGCATCCCGACGTCTCACGTGTATCGCATGATGACGCATGGTTACGTCACTGTGCGTAACCATGTATCGCCACGCGCCGCAGGGTATTCTAATGACGTCACGCACACCAGGACAGCATGCTGACGCGTGATTTGCGCGCGACATCGCGCGTAACGACGTGTCGACCTATTTTACATATGACGCGTAAATGAGGCGCAAATGATGGCCAAGTGGGACAGGCCCTTTACTGTGTGTGTGGGGTGGGAGACAGATTCACACTGCATATATCCAACATGTTCCTCGCACCATCCTTGACCGGACTTTGCTGGCTTTGCCTTGCACTAAATCAGGGGTGGGCAACCTTGTTCTGCATAGGGGCTGGGATGCAAGTCTGTGAGCGGATGGCGGGCCACATCTATCACGTGTACACAAAGATCCTGCTCTAATCCCGGCCCGGATGGCAGGCATCAAATCACGTGTTCACAGAAGGTAGACAAAAATGCTGGAGAAACTCAGCGGGTGAGGCAGCCTCGTGCAATCCTCCCATGTCTCACCCGCTGAGTTTCTCCGGCATTTTTTGTCTGCCTTCGATTTTTCCAGCATCTGCAGTTCTTTCTTAAACGTGTTCACAGAAGGTGCGCGGGTGCCGGCGGCTTTGCGCAGGATGCGGTACTGCCAGAGCTCGGCGGGCCGGTTGATTACGGGGAAAAAAATCTGCCTGCGGGCCGGATGATTTTGGGTTATGGGTTACAGCCCGTAGGTTGCCAATCCCTGGGCTAAATGTTATTCCCCTATCGTGTCTATACACTTTATATGGCTCGATTGTAATCATGCATTGTCCTTCTGCTGACTGGATAGCATGCAACAAAAAAGCTTTTCACTGTCGAAATGTAGAAACATAAAAAATAGGCGCGGGAGTAGGCCATTCGGCCCTTCGGGCCAGCACCGCCATTCAAAATGATCAAGGCTGATCATCTAAAATCAGTACCCCATTCCTGCCTTCCCCCCATATCCCTTGATTCCGTTAGCCCGAAGAGATAAATCTAACTTTCTCTTGAAAACATCCAGTGAATTGGCCTCCACTGCGTTCTGCGGCAGAGAATTCCACAGATTCACAATTCTCTGGGTGAAAACGTGTTTCCTCATCTCAGTCCTAAATGTCCGACCCCTTATTTTTAAACTGTGACCCCTGGTTCTTACACGTGACAATAAACTAAACTAAAGTAAAAGTAGAGCGGCTGTGTTGAAATCTCAAGGGGTCTTGAATGAGAAGATATTGAGTGAACTCGGAAACAGAGGAGACTGTGGAAGCTGGAATTTGGAGCAAAAAACGCAAAGTGCTGGAGGAACTTAGCGTCTGTGGAGGGAATGTAATCGTGTGTAGTCTTTGTGCTGACCGGTTAGTGCACAACTAAAAGCTTTTCACTGTACCTCGGTACACGTGACGATAAACTAAACTGAACTGAACTGACCATGAGGAAGTAGGGACATTCACTTGGGCGTTGACCATTCACCGTTGGGTGTCGCGGTGGCGCAGCGGTAGAGTCGCTGCCTTACGGCGCTTGCAGTGCCGGAGACCCGGGTTCGATCCCGACTATGGGCGCTGTCTGTACGGAGTTTGCACGTTCTCCTCGTGACCGCGTGGGTTTTCCCCGAGATCTTCGGTTTCCTCCTACACTCCAAAGACGTGCGGGTGTGTAGGTAAATTGGCTTGGTGTAAATGTAAAAATTGTCCACATTGTGTGTAAGATTGTGTTAATGTCCGGGGATCACTGGTGGGCGCGGACCTGGTGGGCCGAAGGGCCTGTTTCTCTAAACTAAACCACACTAAACTCACTTCTGTTGAAATGTCGTGTATGCCACTTTCAAACAAAGAATTCCGGCCAGCATTTCTAATTCCCACACGATGATTGCAATCATAATCCCACCGCCACCCTGACACATTTTTATCACTTCCCATTTTCATGTGTTTTTTGTAATTCAGAATATCCATTAACTGCTGGAGAGATTGTGCCTGTGAAAATGGCAGCAAATCTTTGCAGAATACAGAGGTGATACCACCCGAGAATCTGTCCTGTACAACATGATTAATATCGGAGCTGGGAGATGCAGGGAGGCAGATGGTGATCATCATTAAACATTCATCCTCCATTCCTCTTGCTTTCCCAAGCAATTCACGCAGCCTCGCCCTCGACAAGCTACTTGACTGATGGTCAGAAGTGATGTAAACAAACGGTACAGGAGTCTGAAAACTGTAACGTCCAGGTTCAGGAACAGCTTCTTCCCTACAGCCATCAGGCTATTAAACACGACAACCTCAAATAAGCTCCGTAATATATAGACTTGGGGGCATTATCTTTTGACTTTGCGCTATTACTGTTTATTTATTTGTCTGTGAAATATATATATATATATATATAGATATAGATAGATAGTGTAATGTCTTCTGTAAGACCTTGTTGTGACTAGCACAATGAATACACATCCGACATCTTGTAGGAAAGATTTAATCTGCCTTCAACTGTAACTTCTAGAAGGTCACTTGACCTCAGTCACGAGGCACAGGTACATTTGCCAGCTTCTGCTTTTGGCCTCAAGGGGCACTGCCATTTACATTACATATTACATTACATGTACATCACATCTCCCCCTTCACTTTAATTACATCACAGATAGATAGATAGATAGATAGATAGATAGATAGATAGATAGATAGATAGATAGATAGATAGATAGATAGATAGATAGATAGATAGATAGATAGATAGATGTGTGTGTGTGTGCGTATGTGTGTGCGTGCGTTCATGTATGTGCGTGCTTGTGTGTGTGAGTGCATGCTTAGTCCCTTTATAACTACACTATGGGCAGTTTGATTGTAATAATGTATTGTCTTTGTGCTGACTGGTTAGCACGCAACAACAAAGCTGTTCACTGTACCTCGGCACACGTAACAATAAACTAAACTCAAACTCCGAAAGCAGCCTCTTATGAGACGCAGTCACCCAATTATCAAGTGTGAATTTACATATGGGAGTCGTGCTCTCAGAAGAAATCCGTGCAAATAACCACAGGTCTCAACTTTAAAATAATTGTAGATAGACACAAAAAGCTGGAGTAACTCAGCGGGGCAGGCAGCATCTCTGGAGAGAAGGAATGGGTGACGTTTTGGGTCGAGAATAAGAGGTAAGCCATTTAGAACGGAGACGAGGAAACACTTTTTCTCACAGAGAGTTGTGAGTCTGTGGAATTCTCTGCCTCAGAGGGCGGTGGAGGCCGGTTCTCTGGATACTTTCATGAGAGAGCTAGATAGGGCTCTTAAAAATAGTGGAGTCAGGGGATATGGGGAGAAGGCAGGAACGGGGTACTGATTGGGGATGATCAGCCATGATTACATTGAATGGTGGTGCTGGCTCAAAGGGCTGAATGGCCTACTCCTGCACCTATTGTTTATTGTCTATTGAGAGGAGTCTGAAGAAGGGTCTCGACCCTAAACGTCACCCATTCCTTCTCTCCAGAGATGCTGCCTGTCCCGCTGAGTTACTCCAGCATGTTGTGTCTGTCTTCGGTTTAAACCGGCGTCTGCAGTTCCTCCCTACACTATGAAGGAGGAGTTGTCTCTCCTGCCTGGTCTATTGTTTTCCAGGCGCCTTGCTGATACAGGATGAAAGGAGCCAGCAGGTAGTCCTGGGCTTGCTCTGAGACAATGCCAGAGCTGCTGGCAACATCAAGGAGCCATGTCCGTGTTTGATACTAGCCCTGATCTCACAGGAGGGGTCAAGGCTTTTACCCAACAGACCTACTCACCCGCTCCTCCTAATCGAGCATCCCCTTTCAGTTGCCATGGTGATCATTTGACCCGCCGTGTGATTAATATTTAGTCAGCGCCGCTATTGAGCTTTACAAGACTTCACGCTGAAAATTCTGTTTTTCATCAAAAGCAACTAAGGGTGACTGGAGTAATAATGGGACGCAACTCTGATAACCCCTCATTAGCAGATGCAGGAGCTCACAGCGGGGACATCCTCCATCTCTTGCAAGTAGCAACCACTTCAGTTTGGAGATACAGCACGGAAACAGGCCCTTCGGCCCAACCAGTCCGTGCCGATTAGAGTCGCCAACCCACTCCCAAACGAGGGACAAAAGGTCAAAATACGGGACAAATTCCCGACGGCAATTCGTTGACCGACTCGGCCATGGCTGGGTGAATGATGAGCTGGGCCCGGGTGCTGGACTGCACACAAAGCCCAGCCGGCGGGCCAGCTGAGGAGTTGTGGCCCGCGCGATGTGGCGTCCAAAGTCCGGCGTCCCATCCAACTCATGAACCGATGATCGGCCGTGACCCTTCCTGTGAGATCAGGGCTAGTATCAAACACGGACATGGCTCCTTGATGTTGCCGGCAGCTCTGGCATCATCTCAGAGCCAAGCCCAGGGGTGGTGGTGGTGTCGGGGGTAAGCGAAGGTCCGAAGGTCGAACAGCTGGCCGGGCTGCCGACCGACCGACAGCCACGGGCGAGGCGCTGCTGCTGCTGCTGCTGCTGCTGCTGCTGCTGCACTCCATGGGCTGCACTACGTCGGGACGGGTGAGGCGGGGCCGGACGCGGCTCTCCAACCCGACAGTCCCCTCGACCCGAGTAGTAGCAGTCGAATATGGGACAAGGACGGTCCTGTACGGGACAAAGCAATTTAGCCCAATATACGGGATGTCCCGGCTAATACAGGACAGTTGGCAACCCTAGTGCCGACCAGCAATCACCCCTTCACACGAGTTCTATGTTACACCATTTAATGCACTAGGAACAATTTACAGAGGCTTATTATCCTAAACTGAACTAAACTAAACCACAAAACCTAGTTTAGTTTAGTTTAGTTTATTATCACATGTACCTATTCCTTCCCTCCAGACCCGCTGAGTTACTCCAGCATTTTGTCTGTATCTTCATTCAAATCTCCTTATGAATGTAATTCTGAATTTGATTCCAATACTGGCATATTTCAAATAATACACATCGGCCTGTTTCCTTTATCATCGTTACTTTTTTGCATATCTTTCATTCATTTGTTCTATATCATCTGCTCTACATCGGCGAGACCAAGCGCAGACTCAGCGATCGCTTCGCCCTACACCTCCGCTGAGTTCTTTTTTTTTTTTAAATATTTCAAAATAGACTTTATTTAAATGATAAATATATACAATACATGAACCTTGCGGAAAATCCATCCGACATTTTCGGAGGCTGTACAAATTGATGAATACAGTTTAGACATTTCTTTTCCCCAAATTTCACAAATCTATCCCCCACACGTGCCACTCATGTGGCCCACTGGCGTGGGATACCTTCCCTTATTTTGAGGGGCGTCTCCACCATACCGTGCCCCCCCATGTCCAGCAGCGGAAGGACCCTAGACTGTGGCCCTCCCCCACCGAGCCTTGGCGTTGGCTGCACCGAGCTTCAGTGCGTCCCTCAGCACGTACTCCTGCAGTCTGCAGCGGGCCAGTCGGCAACATTCCCTGACGGACATCTCGCTCTGCTGGGTGGTGAACAATGCTCGCGCAGACCAAAGGACATCTTTTACCGAGTTGATGACCCTCCAGCAGCACTCGATGTCAGCCTCTGAATGTGTCCCTGGGAACAGTCCGTAAATCACCGAGTCCTCTGTGATGGAGCTGTTCGGGATAAAGCGTACCAGGGACCCTTGCATTTTTCTTCAGACTCTTTTAGCAAACCCACACTCTGTAAAGAGGTGGGCAACCGTGCAGCCGTCTTCGCACCAACCCGATCTCCCGGTGGCTCAGCACTTCAACTCCCCCTCCCATTCCGAATCCAACCTTTCTATCCTGGGCCTCCTCCATGGCCAGAGTGAGGCCCAGCGCAAATTGGAGGAGCAGCACCTCATATTTCGCTTGGGTAGTTTATATGAACATTAACCTCCAATTTTAGATAGCCCTTGCTTTCTCCCTCCTTCCCCTCCCCTTCCCAGCTCTCCCACAAGCCGACTGTCTCCGCCTCTTCCTTTCTTTTTCCCGCCCCCCCGACATCAGTCTGAAGAAGTCGCCGATTCCTTCTCTAGATGCTGCCTCACCCGCTGAGTTACTCCAGCATTTTTGTCTACCATTCATTTGTTCTCTATCTCTCCACATCACCACCTATATCTCTCCCCCGACTCTCAGCCTGATGAAGGGTCTCGACCCAAAACGTCACCCATTCCTTCTCTCCAGAGACGCTGCCTGTCCCACTGAGTTACTCCAGCACTTTGTGTCTACCTTCGGTTTAAACCAGCATCTGCAGTTCCTACGCAAGACTAAATCATTTACATGTTTTAGTAAAGTTGCAAACAAACACACATTGCAGGTCACTGAGGTTAAATAAAGATACCTTAAATTAAAGGCCAAGAGGAATGGAAAAGGGCTGACTTTAACAAATAGAAAAGAAAATATAGATGTATGAATGAGACTTCATGTCTTCCAGCATCTGAAAGACCAATTCATGTTACATTATTGGGGACATAATGTATTTCAAATGAGCTGAATTGGAATGTGTTAATTCTATTATTTGATATATTCCTCGGTAGTACAAGCATGTTATTTTCACAGAGGTTTGCACTTTTACTGTTCAGTAATTTCTTGTTTTATAAATGCAGCTTGACAGGGAAATGCAATTAAATATGTACATACTAAACGCATTTCTACTGAAGCAAAACATCAGCAACAGATTGAACATTCTCTGAAACTTTAATTGTGGCTGAGCTCCACGTGTGGTGGCCACAGAATCACCAGCCGCTCTGTGTAGGAAGGAACTGCGGAGGCTGCTTTACACTGAAGATGGACACAAAGTGTTGGAGTATCTGGGCGGCACGGTGGCGCAGCGGCAGAGCTGCTGCCTCACAGCGCCAGAGACCCGGGTTCCATCCTGACTACGGGCGCTGTCTATACGGAGTTTGCACGTTCTCCCCGTGACCTGCGTGGGTTTTCTCCGAGATCTTCGGTTTCCTCCCACACTCCAAAGACGTGCAGGCTTGTAGGTTAATTGGCTTGGTGTAAAAAAGTAAATTGTCCGCAGTGTGAGTATGGGATGGTATCAATGTCGTTAATGTGCGGCGTTCGCTGGTCGGTGTGGACTCCGTGGGCCGAAAGGCCTGTTTCCGTGCTGTTTCTCTAAACTAGAAAAATGCTACTCATGAAAAAAGTTATTTTTTAACCACTGCAGCCAATAATACAATAGACAATAGACAATCGGTGCAGGAGTCGGCCATTCGGTCCTACGAGCCAGCACCTCCACTCAATGTGATCACGGCTGATCATCTCCAATCAGTACCCCGTTCCTGCCTTCTCCCCATATCCCCTGACTCACACACCCTACACACACTAGAGACAATTTACAATCTTTACTGAAGCCAATTAACCTACAAACTTGCACATCTTTGAAGTGTGGGAAGAACCACAATAGACATAGAAACATAGAAATTAGGTGCAGGAGTAGGCCATTCGGCCCTTCGAGCCTGCACCGCCATTCAATATGATCATGGCTGATCATCCAACTCAGTATCCTGTACCTGCCTTCTCTCCATACCCCCTGATCCCTTCAGCCACAAGGGCCACATCCAACTCCCTCTTAAATATGGCCAACGAACTGGCCTCAACTACCCTCTGTGGCAGAGAATTCCACAGATTCACCACTCTCTGTGTGAAAAACGATTTTCTCATCTCGGTCCTAAAAGACTTCCCCCTTATCCTTAAACTGTGACCCCTTGTCCTGGATTTCCCCAACATCGGGAACAATCTTCCTGCATCTAGCCTGTCCAACCCCTTAAGAATTTTGTAAGTCTCTATGAGATCACCCCTCAATCTTCTAAATTCCAGCGAGTACAATAGGAACATAGAAATAGAAACCTAGAAAATCGGTGGAGGAGTAGGCCATTTGGCCCTTCGAGCCAGCACCACCATTCAATATGATCACGGCTGATCATCCAGAATCGGTACCCCATTTCCCACTTTCTCCCCATATCCCTTGATTCCGTTAACCCTAAGAGCTAAATCCAACTCTCTCTTGAATACATCAGGGATACACAGGGAAATAAACTCCGTACAGACAGCACCTGAGGCCAGGATCGGACCCGGGTCTCTGGCGCTGTGAGGCAGCAACTCTACCGCTGCGCCACCGTGTTGCAGAGATACAGCATGGCAGCAAACACTAAAATGGGGGCCTGTTGACTAGTTGCCCCTTCCCCAAACTGCCTCACTGGTGGTTATTCATTCAGCTCAGTGTCTTTAGCAGCTCATCCGTGGGACAAGTGACCGGACAGATCAGGATCAGTGCGAAGTCAGCACAAAACACAGAGCAGGGTCCCGACCCGAAACGTCACCCATTCCTTCCCATGTGGGAGTTGTGCTATCAGAAGAAAGCTGTGCAAATAACCACAGGTCTCTAAATTAATTGCATATAGACACAAAAAGCTGGAGTAACTCGGCGGGACAGGCAGCATCTCTGGAGAGAAGGAATGGGTGACGTTTAGGGTCATGAGGAGTCTGAAGAAGGGTGGGTGACCCGAAACGTCACCCATTCCTTCTCTCCAGAGGTGCTGCCCGTCCCTCCGAGTTACTCCAGCTTTTTGTGTCGACCTTCGATTTAAGCCAGCATCTGCAGTCCCTTCCTGTACAGTCACAGGGCATTGTCTGTTCAGCCAGTACCTGAGCTTGTCGGCACTGAAAGTTTAATAAGGGACCTGCCGGTTGTCGTCGTTAGTAACAGGAGATGATGGCCTGCAATAATCAACGCTCCACTGATTCTCATTAGGACTGGGGGGTGATTTTGAGACATGGACACTCTGTCCATTTAACGTCAGCGGGGTCAAGTAATTACTCGTAAAGTGTAATGAAATGGCCCTGCAGCGCAGGACAGGCGGAATGAAATGAAGATGTTTTGTCCCCATGTTGAAAGAGATGATTAGAACTGTGCGTCGCAGTGTGTGCAATGCCAAACAGCTCACGTAGTTGCCTCCGCGCTGAACACATATCACACGCTGGTGAGAAATTAGTTTTAGCTTTAGTGATACAGCACGGAAACAGGCCCTTCGGCCCACCGAGTCCGTGCCGACCCACAATCGCCCTGTTCACTAGTTCTACCTTACACGCTCGAGACAATTTTACACTAGACAATAGACCAGGCAGGAGGGGCAACTCCTCCTTCAAAGGGTAGGAAGGAACTACAGATACCGGTTTAAACCAAAGACAGACACGACATGCTGGAGTAACTCAGCGGGACAGGCAGCATCTCTGGAGAGAAGGAATAGGTAAGGTTTCGGGTCGAGACCCTTCTTCAGACTCTTCTCAACAGACAATAGACAATAGGTGCAGGAGTAGGCCATTCTGCCCTTCCAGCCAGCACCGCCATTCAATGTGATCATGGCTGATCATCCCCAATCAGTACCCCGTTCCTGCCTTCTCCCCATATCCCCTGACTCTGCTATTTTTAAGAGCCCTATCCAGCTCTCTCTCTTGAAATCCAGAGATCCGGCCTCCACCGCCCTCTGAGGCAGAGAATTCCACAGACTCACCACTCTCTGTGAGAAAACTTGACAACTTTACCAAAGCCAATTAGCCAAAGACCTGCACATCTTTGGAGTGTGGGAGGAAACCGGAGCTCCCGGAGAAATCCCACGCAGGTCACAGGGAGAACGTGCAAACTCCTTACAGAGAGCACCCCTGGTCGGAATCGAACCCAGATCTCTGGCGCTGTGAGGCTGCGACTCTACCGCTGGGACAGTTTGTTTCCAGCAGTTTATCAGGCAACTGAACCGTCCTGTCACCAGCTAGAGATGCATCCTGACCTCCCACCGACTTCGTTGGAGACCCTCGGACTATCTCTAATCAGACTTTATCTTGTACTAAGTGTTGTTCGCTTTATCCTCTATCTCTACACTGTGAACGGCTCGATTGCAATCATGTATGGTCTGTTCTTTGACAGGATAGCACACAACAAAAGCTTTTCACATGTGACATTGATAAACTAAAACATCTCTCAGTTCATTGTGTCGAAAAGATGCATCTCCGATTCTTTTTCTATCAGTTCCAGGTTTAATTAACAGCAGCTTAATGAAGGCAACTATTTTGTTTAGTTCTCCTGACACCTAATTGCCATTTTAATGTGTTTAAGAAGGAACTGCAGATGGTAGACAAAAATGCTGGAGAAACTCAGCGGGTGCAGCAGCATCTATGGAGCGAAGGAAATAGGGAACGTTTTGGGATGAAACCCAAAGGGTTTCGGCCCGAAACGTTGCCTATTTCCAATGTGATCATGTTTCCAATGTGCCATTTCCAATGTGATCATGGCTGA
Organism: Okamejei kenojei; assembly: GCA_035221665.1. Lineage (NCBI taxonomy): Eukaryota > Metazoa > Chordata > Chondrichthyes > Rajiformes > Rajidae > Okamejei > Okamejei kenojei. The sequence continues at coordinate 3,431,420 of CM069156.1, forward strand.
TCATCCACAAAAACGTTGCCTATTTCCTTCGCTCCATAGATAGAAACATAGAAACATAGAAAAATAGGTGCAGGAGTAGGCCATTCGGCCCTTCGAGCCTGCACCGCCATTCAATATGATCATGGCTGATCATCCAACTCAGTATCCCGTACCTGCCTTCTCTCCATACCCCCTGATCCCTTTAGCCACAAGAGCCACATCCAACTCCCTCTTGAATATAGCCAATGAACTGGCCTCAACGACCTTCTGTGGCAGAGAATTCCAGAGACTCACCACTCTCTGTGTAAAGAATGTTTTCCTCATCTCGGTCCTAAAGGAATTCCCCCTTATCCTTAGACTGTGACCCCTTGTTCTGGACTTCCCCAACATCGGGAACAATCTTCCTGCATCTAGCTTGTCCAACCCCTTAAGAATTTTGTACGTTTCTATAAGATCCCCCCTCAATCTTCTAAATTCCAGTGAGTACAAGCCGAGTCTATCCAGTCTTTCTTCATATGAAAGTCCCGACATCCCAGGAATCAGTCTGGTGAATCTTCTCTGAACCCCCTCTATGGCAAGAATGTCTTTCCTCAGATTTGGAGACCAAAACTGTACGCAATATTCCAGGTGTGGTCTCACCAAGACCCTGTACAACTGCAGTAGAACCTCCCTGCTCCTATACTCAAATCCTTTCGCTATGATTGCTAACATACCATTTGCTTTCTTCACTGCCTGCTGCACCTGCATGCCTACTTTCAATGACTGGTGTACCATGACACCCAGGTCTCGTTGCATCTCCCCTTTTCCTAATCGGCCACCATTCAGATAATAGTCTACCCTCATGTTTTTGCCACCAAAGTGGATAACCTCACATTTATCCACATTATACTGCATCTGCCATGCATTTGCCCACTCACCCAACCTATCCAAGTCACCTTGCAGCCTCCTAGAATCCTCCTCACACCTAACTATACCCCCCAGCTTGGTGTCATCTGCAAATTTGGAGATGTTGCATTCAATTCCCTCGTCCAAATCATTAATGTATATTGTAAATAGCTGGGGTCCCAGCACTGAGCCTTGCGGTACCCCACTACTCACTGCCTGCCATTCTGAAAAGGATCCGTTTACTCCTACCCTTTGCTTCCTGTCTGCCAGCCAGTTCTCTATCCACATCATTATTGAACCCCCAATACCGTGTGCTTTAAGTTTATATACTAATCTCTTATGTGGGACCTTGCCGAAAGCCTTCTGAAAGTCCAGATATAACACATCCACTGGTTCTCCCTTATCCACTCTACTAGTTATATCCTCGAAAAATTCTATAAGATTCGTCAGACATGATTTACCTTTTGTAAATCCGTGCTGACTTTGTCCAATGATTTCACCACTTTCCAAATGCGCTGCTATCCCATCTTTAATAACTGATTCTAGCAGTTTCACCACTACCGATGTTAGACTAACTGGTCTGTAATTCCCCGCTTTCTCTCTCCCTCCTTTTTTTAAAAGTGACGTTACATTAGCTACCCTCCAATCCTCAGGAACTACTCCAGAATCTAAGGAGTTTTGAAAAATTATCACTAATGCATCCACTATTTCCGTGGCTACCTCCTTGAGCACTCTGGGATGCAGACCATCTGGCCCTGGGGATTTATCGGCCTTTAATCCGTTCAATTTACCCGACACCACTTCCCGGCTAACCTGGATTTCACTCAGTTCCGCCATCTTATTTGACCTCCGGTCCACTGCTATTTCCGGCAGATTATTTATGTCTTCCTTAGTGAAGACAGAACCAAAGTAGTTATTCAATTGGTCTGCCATGTCCTTGTTCCCCATGATCAATTCACTTGCTTCTGACTGCAAGGGACCAACATTTGTTCTAACTAGTCTCTTTCTCTTCACACTATAAAAACTTTTGCAGTCAGTTTTTATGTTCCCTTCCAGTTTCCTTTCGTAATCTATTTTCCCTTTCCTAATTAAGCCCTTTGTCCTCCTCTGCTGGATTCTGAATTTCTCCCAGTCCTCTGGTAGGCTGCTTTTTTTGGCCAATTTGTATGCCTCATCTTTAGTTTTGATACTATCCCTGATTTCCCTCGTTATCCACGGATGCACCACCTTCCCTGATTTATTCTTTTGCCAAACTGGTATGAACAATTTTTGTGCTTCATCCATGCAATCTTTAAATACTTTCCATTGCACATCCACTGTCAACCCTCTAAGACTCACCTGCCAGTCTATCTTGGTCAATTCACGTCTCATACCTTCAAAGTTACCTTTGTTTAAGTTCAGAACCCTTGTTTCTGACTTAATTATGTCACTCTCCATCCTAATGAAGAACTCAAGTCACTCTTGCCCAAGGGGCGTCTAGAATAGCCTGTTGGTTTTAGAAAACTATGTACATTCCAAGAAATCCTCTTCCTCAGCACCCCTGCCCATTTGATTCACCCAATATATATGTAGATTGAAGTTACCCATTATAACTGTGTTACCTTTGTTGCACCACTTCTAATTTCTGTTTGATGCCATCCCCAACTCCAATACTACTGTTAGATGGCCTGTACACAACTCCCACTAGCGTTTTCTGCCCCTTAGAGTTTTTTGCAGCTCATTCACATCCTCCATGCTAATGTCTTCCTTTCTATTGCGTTAATCTCCTCTCTCACCAGCAACGCTACCTCCTTTTCCTTTCCGTCTATCCCTCCTGAATATTGTATATCCCTGGATGTTCTTGGTCACCCTGGAGCCATGAATGATCCCAACTATAGCATAATCATTAATAGCTATCTGCACCTTCAACGTATCCACCTTATTACAAATGCTCCTTGCATTGAGACACAAAGCCTTCAGGCTTGTTTTTACAACACTTTTACCCTTTATACAATTATGTTGACAAGTGACCCCTTTTGATTTTTTTCCTGGATTTGTCCGCCAGCCACTATTAATTTTCACCTTGCTACCACTTGCTTCTATTGTCATTTTATACCCCTCTTTCTCTCTGCTCACACCTTTAAGACACCCACCACCTCTTATTCTCTGTTTATTATTTTTTTCTTCTTCCCCCCCCGTCTGAGTGCTTCCCTTCTCTGCCTCCTGCCTCAGACACCGTCTCCTAGCTATCTCTATTTGAGTCCCTCAATGGAGATGCTGCTGCACCTGCTGAGTTTCTCCACCACTTTTGTCTACCTTCGATTTTCCAGCATCTGCAGTTCCTTCTTAAATACAGGTCCACCAGTCCACCAAGTCAAGGCCGACAATTCACCACCTGTTCGAACGAGTTCTGAAGAAGGGTCCCGACCCGAAACGTCTCCTGAGATGCTGCCTGAGCCACTGCGGTAGTCCAGCACTTTGTGTCCATCTTCGCACTATTTCGATGTTGCTCCACTTTATCATGGAAACATAGAAAAATAGGTGCAGGAGTAGGCCATTCGGCCCTTCGAGCCAGCACCGCCATTCAATATGATCATGGCTGATCATCTAAAATCAGTACCCCGTTCCTGCCTTCCCCCTATATCCCTTGATTCCTTTTCGCCCTAAGAGCTAAATCTAACTCTCTCTTGAAAACAAATCTATTCCCTGTACACTAAGGGGGAATTGGCTTCGACCCGCAACGTCGCCCATTCCTTCTCTCCATAGATGCTGCCTCACCCGCTGAGTTTCTCCGGCAGTTTGTGTCTTCCTTTTCTCATTCTCTTGATGTCTTTATGGCCCCCGTTGATTTTTACCTATCATTTCATGAGGGATATCAAGTTCCACTGTACCTTAATTGGTACATGTGACAATGAACAGACCTTGAAACCTTGTGGATGAGGGGTGACCTTATAGAGGGGTACAAGATTACGAGGGGAATAGATTGGGTAGACGCACAGAGTCATTTACCATTAGACCAAGAGTGCTCTGTTATTTAGTATTTCATGTACTTTCATTAAGAATAATCAATTGCCTTACTTAAAACAGCAATTAAATCCCTGATCTAATAATCACCATAGCTGTACTGTGATATTGTTTTATTAATATAAATAGGTTAAATGATTCAATTATCAATTAAAATGACAATAGATTTGATGAGGCTGGTAACAAAATGATGAGCAGTAGCTTAATGTTCTGCATATAAAATACTTTTACTGGATTAAGATAACAAGTCCAGTAATAACCGACTATCGATAAGCTTTGCGTTAAATTATTTTGTTCCTTTGCCTTTCATTATCATTCATTTATGTTGCAAATCATTATTGTTTAAATTACATGCTTACATAATCATTTAAAAGGCACGTTTGTTGCTTGCTTCTTTTTGTAATTGTGTCACCTTAGTAAGTCTAATGAGTTCAGTTTTCTTTAGTTTAGAGATACAGCGCGGAAACAGGCCCATCGGCCCACCGAGTCTGGGTCGACCAGCGATCCCCGCACACTAACACTACCCTACACACACTAGGGACAATTTACAATTACACCAAGCCAATTAACCTACACACCTGCACGTCTCTGGTGGGAGTGTGGGAGGAAACCGAAGATCTCGAGGGAGTGCAATGTAGGTTCACAAGGTCAATTCCTGGGATGGCGGGACTGTCATACGCTGAGAGAGTGGAGCGGCTGGGTTTGTATACTCTGGAATTTAGAAGGATGATGGAGGATCTTATTGAAACATGAAAGATTATTAAGGCATTGGACACGCTAGAGGCAAGAAACATGTTCCCGATGTTGGCGGAGTCCAGAACCAGGGGCCACAGTTTAAGAATAAGGGATAAGCCATTTAGAACGGAGATGAGGAAAAACTTTTTCACCCAGAGAGTTGTTAATCCGTGGAATTCTCTGCTTCAGAAGGCAGTGGAGGCCAATTATTTGGATGCTTTCAACAGAGAGTTAGATAGAGCTCTTAAAGATAGTGGAGTGAGGGGATATGGGGAGAAGGCAGGGACTTGGTACTGATTGGGGATGATCGGTCATGATCACAGTAAATGGCGGTGCTGGCTCAAAGGGCCGAATGGCCTCCTCCTGCATCTATTGTCTATTGTCTATTGTCCCTCGTGTGTAGGATAGAACTAGTGAACAGGCTGATCGCTGGTCGGCGTGGACTCGATGGGCCGAAAGGCCTGTTTCCACGGTGTATCTCCAAAGCCATGAAACTAAAACTAGACACAATCAAGCCAAACTCCCGTACAACAGGTGGAGCAAAGGGGAAGATACAGAGTGCAGAATCTAGTTCTCAGCATTGTAGAGCATCAGTTCCAGAGACAAAGTCCAATGTCCGCAATGGGGTGGGGGTGAATCGGGTAATCTATGCAGTTTACTGATGAGCATTTGGTGAACAACGAATATTAATATCCATGAGCTCTGGTGTATGTGACAGTAATCTAACCTGTAATCTGCAGAAAGACACAAAATGCTGGAGTAACTCAGCGGGACAGGCAGCACCTCTGGAGAGGAGGAACGGGTGGCATTACGGGTCGAGACCTTTCTTCAGACTGAGACTTACGAGGAAGAATCTCGACCCGAAACGTCACCCATTCCTTCTCTCCATAGATGCTGCCTCACCTACTGAGTTTCTCCAGCATCTATGTTTCTATTTTTGTCTCCCATTCATTTGTTCAATGTCTCTCTTCATCTCCGTCTATATCTCTCATTTCACTTTCCCCTGACTCTCATTCTGAAGAAGGGTCTCGACCCGAAATGTCACCCATTCCTTCTCTCCAGAGACGCAGCCGGACCCGCTGAATTACTCCAGCTTTTTGTGTCCAGCTTCGGTGTAAATCAGCGTCTGCAGTTCCTTTGCTGCACAATCTGTAATCTGCCAATGCTTAAGCTAAAGGAGTGCTGCTTGCGTGGGCTAGAATGACAGGGAGGGGCTGAATGACACTCTCTCTGCGATGCAAGGTTGGTGAAATTTCATGCCTTCTGCGTCAGCCTTTTGATCTTCGAAACATCAGTTCTGTGAGTGATCTTGAATTTCCCCTGTGAGATCGACTCTTCAAAAGATTTGTGATTCATTCATGAGCTCTGAAACCAGCGAGGTTTGTTCAATGTTCACACTTCATGACGGAAATTTAAGAGCGAAGACAAGGGCGTGTGAAGTTCCCAGATGATTTCAAGCGCTAGATTAATAGCAAAACGTGTGACTAATGCGTTTTTAACGTTGCCTAACTGGAGGCAGTAAACATGCTGGTGTGGGAGGCGTGGATTCTAGTTTAGTTCAGGTTTATTTATCATCACATGTAGCAAGGTACAGCGGGGAGCTTCTTTGTTGCCTGCTGTCCAGTCAACAGCACGGTGGCGCAGCGGTAGAGCTGCTGCCTCACAGCGCCGGAGACCCGGGTTCGATCCCGACCACGGGCGCTGTCCGTGCAGAGTTTGTACGTTCCCCCCGTGACCTGTGGCGGGTGCTCCGGTTTCCTCCCACTCTCCAAAGACGTGCAGTTTTGTAGGTTAACGGGCTTTGGTCTAGATTGTAAATTGTGTCCTAGTGTGTGGGTGGGATAGTGTTAGCATGCGGGGATCGCTGGTCGTCTCAAAGGGCCGAATGGCCTACTCCCGCACCTGTTGTCTATTGTCTATTGCCTAAGTCAGTGTGGGAATGGGAGGGGGAGTTGAAGTGCTGGGCCACCGGGAGATCGGGTAGGTTAAGACAGAGTGAGCGGAGGTGTTCAGTGAAACGATCGCCGGGCCTGCGCTTGGTCTAGCCGTTAGAGAGCAGTTGACACCTAGATCAGTGGATAATTAAAATTTACCTGTTTACCATAAACTTCACTTAAAAATAGTCTGTTCAGCTGCAGATGGTGGAAAATCGAAGGTAGACAAAGTGCTGGAGAAACTCAGCGGGTGAGGCAGCATCTATGGAGCAAAGGAAATAGGCAACGTTTTTGTGGATGATCAGCCATGATCACATTGAAAATGGCACATTGGAAACATGATCACATTGGAAATAGGCAACGTTTTGGGCCGAAACCCTTTGGGCTGATGTATGGTGGGGAGGGAGGAAAGAAGAAAGGAAGAGGAGGAGCCCGAGGACTGAGGGAGAGCTGAGAAGGGGAGGAGACAGCAAGGGCTACCGGAAATTGGAGAAGTCAATGTTCATACCGCTGGAGTGCAGACTGCCCAAGCGGAATATGAGGTGCTGCTCCTCCAATTTCCGCTGGTGCTCACTCTGGCCATGGAGGAGGCCCAAGACAGAAAGGTCGGATTCGGAATGGGAGGGGAGTTGGTGCTGAGCCACCGGGAGGTCAGGTTGGTTAATGCGGACCGAGCGGAGGTGTTGGGAGAAACGATCGCCGGGCCTACGCTTGGTCTCACCGATTAAAAACAGTCTGCAGTGTAACAAACCAAAAACGGCGCACGCTTCTATTTGTGGACGGGAGCAGAGCAGTCTCCAAAGGAAATGCGACGCTGGCTAAAGATGATAGAACAATATTATATAAACAATCCAAATTGCTTTTGAGATTTCATTATTTTGCCCGTCAGGAACTCAGCGCGCGGCTATGATGTTTAACTGGCTGTAAACAATATTCAGTCGTGAGCGTGCGACGTTATGTAATTTATTGCCCAACATGCCGCCCGGCTAATACTTCTGCGTTGGCAGCGGGACTCCAGATACAGTGAAGATCGGATCTCTGATGAGGAATTGCAGCGCTCGAAATTGAAACTCTAATTCATATCCTAAATTCAAATGATTCATACGCTGAAAGCAGCAAAGTAATCATGTTACTGGTTCGAATAAAGGGGGCGTAAAGGAGCAGAATGTGTTGTCGTCAAAACAAATCCATGTTTTATATCTGTGGAAAGTAGTACATTCCATAAAGGGGTTACACGGTCTGAAGAAGGGTCTCGACCCAAAACGTCACCCATTCATTCCTTCTCTCCAGAGACGTTGCCTGTCCCGCTGAGTTACTCCAGCTTTTTATAGACAACAGACAATAGGTGCAGGACTAGGCCATTCGGCCCTTCGAGCCAGCACCGCCATTCAATGTGATCATGGCTGATCATTTTGTGTCTCTCTTCGGTTTAAACCAGCATCTGCAGTTCCTTCCTACACAATAAAGGCTTTTGTTTAGTTAAGTTTTGAGATACGGAGCGGAAACAGGCCCTTCGGCCCACCGAGTCCACACCGACCAGCGATCCCCGCACATTAACACTGTCCTACACACACTGGGGGACAATTTTACATTTTATGCCAAGCCAATTAACCTACAAAAAAATGTCGCCACACTTGAAAAAACTCCACGCGTCATCACGACGCGTCACGACGTGTATTTTTCGGTGGCCTGATACGTCAGTCAATGATGCCGGCAGTCGCCGAAAAAATCGCAGAGGTAGACAAAAACGCTGGAGAAACTCAGCAGGTGAGGCAGCATCTATGGAGCGAAGGAACAGGCAACCAAAGGGGTCTCAACTATTCCTTCTTTCCATAGATGCCGCCTCACCCGCTGAGTTTCTCCAGCGTTTTTGCCTACCTTCGATTTTTCCAGCATCTGCAGTTCTTTCTTAAATATATAAAGCTCAGTTTGTGGCTGGAAGTTAATGCTTTTCAACCAGTGTTATGAAATGCTTCGAAGAATGGATTTCAAGTGGTCTAGTGCAGGTCCATTTAACACGTTCCCACGCCTTGCCAAACTGGTGGCGTCGCCATCAATCACGCAGGAGTTTAATTTGAGGGAAAGCTTTGCAAGCAGAAGCCGTTGATTGCAACACTCGGGCAGGGTCAACACTTCACATCTGATTCCCTGCAAAAACAAAGCCACGCAAGACGTTGATGAGGCCGCATGTGGATTACTGCGTTCCGTCTTGGACGCCCAGTTGTGCGGGTGATGCCATTAAGGGCCTGTCCCACTTGGGCGACATTTTAGGCGACAGCAACGAGGTTGTCGCGGCGTGGTCGGGTCGTGACGCGGTCGTGATGCACGTAGTAACGCGCGGTGTCTCCTTGCCGCCCCAGGATTTTGGAATGTTCAAAATCCTCACGCGATAACTGCGTGTCTTATCTTGCAGTGCACCCTTTTGCACGATGACGTACGGGTGACGCACGGTCATTGTCTATGCTAATTTATTTTGCGCCAATGTACGTCATCACGCGTCATCCGTACGGCGTTGTGCATCATGATGCATCGCAGCGCGTCCCCTTTTATACGGGAGCTGGTCAATCAAATGACGTCACGCTCCCCAGATGACCCAACCTGTCGTATTTTGTCGTATCATGTCGCGGGTGGACATACATTTACGCCGCTTGACGGCTGTGACGTAACAGGCGCTGTCCTATGGTGACACACAGTGACGCGTGCCCTGTCCCATGGTGACGCATACATAAAATCACGAAGTGGGACAGGCCTTTAAGCTGCAAACATTCACCCCTCAGGTCCCTTTAAAAAATCTTTCCATATCTCTCAACTAAAAGCTAAGCAGTCTTTCCAGGTGAGGCAGAGGTTCACCTGCACCTCATCCGACCTCATCTATTGCATCCGCTGCTCTAGGTGTCAGCTGCTCTACATCGGTGAGACCAAGCGTAGGCTTGGCAATCGCTTCGCCCAACACCTCCGCACAGTTCGCAATAACCAACCTGACCTCCCAGTGGCTCAGCACTTCAACTCCCCCTCCCATTCCGTATCCGACCTTTCTGTCCTGGGCCTCCTCCATGGCCAGAGTGAGCAACACCGCAAGTTGGAGGAGCAGCACCTCATATTTTGCTCTTCCTTTCTTCTTCCACCCTCCCCCCCACCCCCCACATCAGTCTGAAGAAGGGTCTCGACCCAAAACATCACCTTTTCCTTCGCTCCATAGATGCTGCCTCACCCGCTGAGTTACTCCAGCATTTTGTGTCTACTTGCAAGCCCTTGATTATGTTGGCAGCCCGGTGTGTAGATTGGGATGTTTCCTCCTACGAGGGCAATACCAATAACCTGTTTCGATTTCCTGAACTATCGTATAAATAAACCTTTGATAAATCAAAGCAGGTTCCAATTATTTTGCAAGTGGTCTCATGAGAAGCGCCCTTTATCCTGACTTTATTGAAAGAGAGCGTCTCGTTGCTAGTTGACAGTGAGCTTGTATGTACTGGCACAACTCTCAGAGTCATTAATAATGGGATTAGTGTCAGCTGATCGGGGTGAACCTCACCCGCTGTATTTACTGTAGGCTGCGAGTCGGAATATAGCTGTGCCTGCAGCAAGCCACTTCTGTAAAGTGCCACCAGTCCAGGAGGTTGTGGGAGCACAGGGGCAGCACGGGTGGCGCTGCCTCACAGCGCCAGAGACCCGGGCGCGATCCCGACTGCGGGTGCTGTCTGTACGGAGTTTGAACGTTCTCCCCGTGACCTGCGTGGGTTTTACTCGGGGATCTCCGGTTTCCTCCCACACTCCAGAGGCTGAAGGGTAATTGTAGGCTAATAAGTAAGTAAGTACGTTTATTGGCCAAGTATTCACATACAAGGAATTTGCCTTGGTGCTCCGCCCACAAGTAACAGCATGACATACAGTGACAGTTACGAATGACTCAGAAAACACTAAACATTAATAATAATAAAGCATTAATGATAAAACACCATTGATCAAGCATGTGAACCAACAAAATCAAAGGGAGGCTACTATTGGCTTTGTATCAATGTAAAATTGTCCCTCTTGTGCGTAGGATAGTGCTTCTTCTCCTTGCGTGTGGCGGGCACAGCCTAAAGTGTCGGACAACTTGTTCTATTTGATCTTATTTGATTGTGCACGGCAGGTTGATTGCATTCAGCGAAACAGGGCGGACCACATGAAGGTGGCAATCTGCCACCCCGGGATAGTGTTAGTGTGTGGGGATCGCTGGCCGGTGCGAACTCGATGGGTCGAAGGGCCTGTTTCCGCGCTGTATCTCTAAACTACACTAAACTAAAAGTAAACTGTGAAGTTTTCATTCCTCGAAATTATAATAGATATTACCTCAACATGCACATATTGTCAGACACATCAATACACAACTATTGTCCACGTATTGTTGGATTTTACCTGAAGCATAGAATGATACAGCGTTGAAACAGGCCCTTCAGCCCAGCTTGCCCACACCAACCAACATGTCCAAGCTACACTAGTCCCACCTGCCCGCGTTTGGCCCATATCCCTACAAACCTGTCCTATCCATGTACCTGTACTTGGCGAGTTGGGCCAAAGGGCCTGTTCCCACACTGTATGACTCTATGACTCTATGAGTTAGACTGTAAGGTGGTGAGGAATTCTGTTCCATTGATATACATTGATGACTCCAGTACTTCAGCGAGACCAAGCGCAGGCTCGGCGATCGTTTTGCTGAAAACCTGCGCTCAGTCCGTCTTAACCTACCTGATCTCCCGGTGACTCCCCCTCCCATTCCCACACTGATCTTTCTGTCCTGGGCCTCCTCCATTGTCAGAGTGAGGCTCAGTGCAAATTGGAGGCACAGTATCTCATATTTCGCTTGGGTAGCTTACACCCCAGCGGTATGAACATTGCCTTCTCTAACTTCAAGTAGCCATTGCTTTCCCTCTCTCTCCATCCCCTCCCCCTTCCCAGTTCTCCCACCAGTCTTACTGTCTCCGACTACATCCTATCTCTGTCCCGCCCACTCCACTCCCCTGACATCAGTCTGAAGAAGGGTCTCGACCCGGAGTCAGGGTATATGGAGAGAAGGCAGGAACAGGGCACTGATTGGGGATGATCAGCCATGATCACATTGAATGGCGGTGCTGGCTCGAAGGGCCAAGTGGCCTACTCCTGCACCTATTGTCTATTGTCTATTGTCTATTGACCCGAAACGTCACTCATTCCTTCTCTCAGAGATGCTGCTGCCTGTCCCGCTGAGTTACTCCAGCATTTTGTGTCCACCTTTGGGTTCCATTGAAGTTTAACGGACAGTCCAGTTGTTTGCTCATTTTTTCTAAATTCCCAGTTAATTGAAACAGAATAGTTTACTGTCAGCACAAAGATAATTCCCAGTACATGCAGAGCATTTTACAGTCAGTTCCGTGCTATAAATGAGCGGTGTGCCCCATTATCCTGTCACACCGATGATCACTAAAATTAGCTTAGCAATAGTCCGTTACGTTTTGTTTCAGAGGCGCCAGCTTTTTCAGAACTTATATTCAGACCATCTATTGATATTCGCTTGAAGGTTTTATTTCTGGATGCCAATTTGCACGCTGCTGCGGTTTATTTGGATATCCATTTAATTGTGCAATTATCTTCCTCGAAACAAAGGCGTATGGACCGCGCATGTAAACTGTTCACTCAATGTTGTAGTTACTTATGGCTGGGGGAGGACACAGGCAAAACCATCCCTTTCCCACAGTCAGAGAGTGATACAGCGTGGAAACAGGCCCTTCGGCCCATCTTGCCCACACCGGTCGACATGTCCCAGCTGCACTACTCCTACCTGCCCGCGTTTGGCCTATAATTCTCCAAACCTGTCCTGTCCATGTACCCATCTAACTGTTTCTTAAACGTTGGGATAGTCCCTGCCTCAACTACCTCCTCTGGCAGCTTGTTCCATACACCCACCACTCTTTGTGTAAAGAAGTTACTCCTCAGATTCCGATTACATCTTTTCCCCTTCACCTTAATCCAACAGGGGTATGTGGTCGTTTCATTATCACGTCACCTCAATAGTCCAGAAAACCGATAATGAAGAAAGGATTAAACATTTCTTAAACATTTAGTCTGTATGGACATTGACCTCCAATTTCAGGTAGTCATTGCTTTCTCCCTCCTTCCCCTCCCCTACCCAGCTCTCCCACAGCCCACTGTCAACGACTCTTCCTTTCTTCTTCCCACCCCCCCCCCCCCCCCACCCCACATCAGTCTGAAGAAGGGTCTCGAACCAAAATCGCCTATTCCTTCGGTCCATAGATGCTGCCTCACCTGCTGAGTTTCTCCAGCATTTTTGTCTGCCTTCCATTTTTCCAGCATCTGCAGTTCTTTCTTAAACATCCAGAAAGGATTCTCCGAAAAGGAAATCTCAATTTATTAATTTATGGGGTTATCTTGTGTTTTAACCTATGATGAGCATTTGTCGGCACTGGGCCTGTACTCGCTGGAGTTTAGAAGAATGAAGGGGGGACATCTTTGAAACTTACAGAATAGTGAAAGGCCTGGATAGAGTGGATGTGGAGAGGATGTTTCCACTAGTGGGAGAGTCTAGGACTAGAGGTCACAGCCTCAGAATTAAAGGACGTTTTTTTAGGAAGGAGATGAGGAAGAATTTCTTTAGTCAGCGGGTGGTGAATCTGTGGAATTCATTGCCACAGACGGCTGTGGAGGCCAAGGCAGTGGATATTTTTAAGGCAGAGATTGACAGATTGTGGATTAGTACGGGAGTCAGGGATTATGGGGAGAAGGCAGGAGAATGAGGTTAGGAGGGAGAGATGGATCAGCCATAATTGAATGAAGGAGTAGACTTGATGGGCCGAATGGCCTAATTCTGTTCCTATCACTTATGACTATGAAAACCTAAAAGATTTAGTTTGGGCAGCTTACACCCCAGCGGCATGAATATTGATTTCTCTGACTTCAAGTAGCCCTTGCATCCCCTCTCTCTCCATCCCTCCCCCACCCTAGTTGTTGCACTACTTTCACTGTTGTCCTGGTGAGTCTTGTTGTCCGTAACTCGTTTTCACCTCGTTAGCCCACAGCTAAAAATGACTTGTTTCCTTTTTCATCGTTATTTTTTGCACATCTTTCAATCTTTTGATCTCTATCTCTCTCCATCGCCGTCTATATCTCGTTTGCCTCTCCCCTGACTCTCAGTCTGAAGAAGGGTCTCCACCCGAAACGTCACCCGTTCCTTCTCTCCAGAGATACTGCCAGTCCTGCTGAGTTTAGAATAAGGGGCAAGCCATTTAGAACAGAGATGAGGAAACTTTTTCCACACAGAGAGTGGTGAGTGTGGAATTCTCTGCCTCAGAAGCCTGTTGTCTATTGTCTATTGAGAAGAGTCTGAAGAAGGAGGTTTCCTCCCACATTTCCCCTTCATCCCCTCTTCTTCCCCTTCTCCTTGTCCCCTTCCACCCGTCTCTCTCCCACCAGCTTCACATATCACTCCTTCTCTCCTTATCTGTCACTCTTTTGTCTCAGACATAGACAATAGGTGCAGGAGTAGGCCATTTGGCCGTTCGAGCCAGCACCGCCATTCAATGTGATCATGGCTGATCATCCCCAATCAGTACCCCGTTCCTGCCTTCTCCCCACATCCCCTGACTCCGCTATTATTAAGAGCCCTATCTAGCTCTCTCTTGAAAGCATCCAGAGAACCTGCCTCCACCGCCCTCTGGGGCAGAGAATTCCACAGACTCACCACTCACTGTGAGAAAAAGTGTTCGGGAACATGTGAGAAAAATCGGGAACATGTTTCCTGCCTCTAGTGTGTCCAAGCCCTTAACAATCTAATATGTTTCAATGAAATTTCAATTTCCCTCTCAACCTTCTAAACTCCAGAGTGTACAAGCCCAGCTTCTCCATTCTCTCAGCATATGACAGTCCCGCCATCCCGGGAATTAACCTTGTAACCTACGCTGCACTCCCTCAATAGCAAGAATGTCCTTCCTCAAATTAGGGGACCAAAACTGCACACAATATTCCAGGTGTGGTCTCACTATGGCCTTGTACAACTACAGAAGGACTTCTTTGCTCCTATATTCGATTCCTCTTGTTATAAAGGCCAACATGCCATTCGCTTTCTTCTCTGCCTGCTGTACCTACATACTTACTTGCATAGACTGATGTACAAGGACCCCCAGATCCCATTGTACTTCCCCTTTTCCCAACGACGCCATTTAGATAGTCTCCTTTTCACCTCCAGCCTTTGTCACTTATGCCACCCATCTGCCAATCATTCCCCTCACCTGTATCCACCTATCACTTAGACAGACACAAAGTGCTGGAGTAACTCAGTGGGTCAGGCAGCATCTGTGGCGAAAAAGGACGGGTGACGTTTCGGGTCGAGACCCTTTACAGTTCTGACCCAAACAGTCACTTGTTCCTTTTCTCCAGAGCTGCTGCCTGACCCTCTGAGTTACTCCGGCACTTTGTGTCTCTCTTTATCTGCAGTAATTCCTCCACCCATCGCTTGCCAGGCTTTGTCCTGCCCCACCACACCCTCCCTCCTTCTCCTGTAAGTGTAACTTGAACTTGAACTTGTCCAACTTTCTCCCCCTAATCCGTCAGTCTGAAGAAGGGTCCCGACCCAGAAACCTTGCCCGCCCGTTCCCCTCCATGGATGCTGCCTGACCCGTTGAGTTCCTCCAGCGCTGTTGATTGTAAAATTGGTGCTTGCAAGAAAAAACAAAAGTGGGGAGCGAGTACATTCATCATGCGGGGGGGGGGGGGGGCTGAGACCGATGACAGGAGCAGGAAGAAGGGGAAGATACTGTAGATGAGGACTAATTAGCACAAGAATGCTAATTTTATAATTGTCGACTGCGAGACTATTTCGTCAGCCAGCTCAGTTATGTCGTTTGGCCCACTCTATGTATTTCACTCTAAAATAACTGCCTGTTTTGTGCAGGTTTCTTGTTTGAGTGATTTTCCTGTCGTGTCTTAAGTTGCTAAGATGACGATTATTTAAGCTGAATTATAAACCAGTCCCTTTCATCTGCTTGTTGTTACAATTCATGCATTAAAATGGTGCTTATCTCCGTAAACCAGGTGGCATTTAAAATGGAAGTGCTAATTTTTTAAAGAAACTTCAAGTACTGGAAGCTGAGCGCAGGTCGAACGCTGATTTCCCAGCAACCTCAGTGCCAGGGCACTTCCTGGATGATGTGTAGGAGGGAACTGCAGACGCTGGTTCAAACCGAAGATAGACACAAAAAGCTGAAGTTTCGGGTCGAGACCAGTGGGCCAAAGGGCATGTTTCCGCGCTGTATCTCTAAACTAATCTAAATTAATGTCTGGTATTCATCAAAGAAGCAATACCTTTGATTAGATGAATTAACTGAGTGGGATTTTAATCCAGAGGAACAGGAGCTTGAAATCTGGACCATCCAGGTTCAGGAGCAGCTTCTTCCCCACAGCCGTCAGGCTATTAAACATCACCTCAAACAAGCTCTGAACAATAACAGCCTATTGCACTTTATCTGTTTATTTATTGTGTACATATATGGTCTATGGTATATAGACACACTGAACTTTTATCTCCGGTTCTGTATTACGTTCACATATTCTGTTGTGCTGCAGCAAGCAAGAATTTCAATGTCCTATCTGGGACACATGACAATAAAACACTCTCGATTCTTGAGTCTTGTTTCCTCCATAGAGTTGTAACAAAAGACTATGGATTTTATGATTCATGTAAATCCAGATTATGAAAGAAAACTTCATGTACGCATTAAAAATGATTGATTGGAATATTAAATAGTTGCATTGACAAATTGGAGTGGCAACTGTGAAAATTTATGCCTAGTTACAGTTCAATCTTCTCACTTTGCTGAGATAACCACCAAGTATTTTAAAATGTGAAGTTAAAAATAGCTAGTCTGTAACACGGTGTAACTAATCATCTTCGCAGTACTTTAGTGGAAGCTGAAGACAAGATAAATTAAACCTATGGATTAAAACTGCCTTTTAAGAAAAAGGAGTAAGCCATTTAGAACGGAGACGAGGAAACGCTTTTTCTCACAGAGAGCGATGAGTCTGTGGAATTCTCTGCCTCAGAGGGCGGTGGAGGCCGGTTCTCTGGTTGCTTTCAAGAGAGAGCTAGATAGGGCTCTTAAAGATAGCGGAGTCAGGGATATGGGGAGAAGGCAGGAACGGGGTACTGATTGGGGATGATCACATTGAATGGCAGTGCTGGCTTGAAGGGTCCAAATGGCCTACTCCTGCACTTATTGTCTATTGTCTATTGTCTATTGTCTAAAACTTACTCGAATTGAGCTTAGTTTAGAGAGAGTGTGGAAACAGGCCCTTCGGCCTACTGGGTCCGCGCCGACCAATGATCAGCCTGTACTATCCTACACGCACTAGGGACAATTTACAATTTTACCAAGCCTAATTTACCTGCAAGCCTGAACGTATTTGGAGTCTGGGAGGAAACCGGAGCACCCGGAGAAACCCACGCAGGCAACGGGGAGAAGGTACAAACTCCATAGAGACAGCACCTGTGGTCAGGATGGAACCCGGGTCTCTGGCGCTGTGAGGCAGCAGCTCTACCCACTGCACAGGAATAGGAAGAAAGGGAAGATATGGTAGATCTGGAGTAATTAGCACAAGAATGCTAATTTTAATTCTTCTGAGGAAGGGGACACTTTGCTGTGCTATCTTGACCAAAGATCCTACAGCGAGCAAGATCGATTACTCGACGTAGTACGGTCATGGGCAGATTCATGGGTAATTTTCGGCCCTATTTCCGTAACCGGCTTCCGTCTCCGCAGCAAAGATCCCATAGGATAATAGTGCGGAGACGGAAGCCGGTTATGGAAACATCCTCGTAAAAATAAAAGTTATTTGGGAAAAATCTTCTCCTCATTTTCAGAATTATAATTTATTAACACAAACTGTTACCCCGCAACGTTGATTACACTGCGAGTCGGGTCGGGTCGGGTCGGGTTACTGAAATGGATGAAACAAAGGCCCACGTTCCGCTCCGTTGCGTACTACACGTCAGCCCATTGCATTTAGCAGGAGTGGTCCATCTTGCTTGCTATAGGATCTTTGATCTTGACCATAGGTTAATTGCAGTTGGTTTGGGACAAGTTGTTGGTGATAAGTTGGAGATTTCAACCACTTGAACTTCTTCAGTGCTGATGCTGATTGAGATACACTACCTTGCTTCCTGAAGTCAACAACCGGATTGAATTCTAATCACTTGCTGTGTTAATCACTCAAGGCAACGTAAGATTGGGTAAGAGGATAATCATTCTGTACACTGTAGACTTTGGAGATACAGCACAGAAACAGGCCCTTCGACCCACCGGGTCCGCACCGACCAGCGATCCCCGCACACTGACACTATCCTACACACGCCAGGGAGAATTTTACAGTTATATATTTATACCAAGCCAATTCATCTACAAACCTGTACGTCTTTGGAGTGAGGGAGGAAACCGGAGAGCCCAGAGAAAACCCACGCAGGTCACAGGAAGAACGTGTAAACTCTGTACGGACAGCGCCCATGGTCAGGATGGAACCCGGGTCTCTGGCGCCGTGAGGCAGCAACTCCACCGCTTTCACTGTCTCTCTCTCTCTCTCTCTCTCCGCAGCCTACCTGCTGAGCTGTGGCTTCCCGCAGAAGCCCTCGTCTGGCGACGTGTCGGTCACCAGCCTGCACCCCGGCGGCCTGGCGCATTTCTACTGCAACTCTGGCTACCGGCTGCTCGGTTCGCCGTCGCTCACCTGCATCAACGCCAGCAAGGCGCGCTGGAGCGACACCGAGCCCCAATGCATCGGTAAGTGAACCGTCACCGGGGTTACGCCCATGCCCGGGTGGTGTTAGAGAGGGGCCACGTGTTCTCCACGGGCACCCTGGGCGATTTCCGGGACTGAAGGACAGCCTGTGAGGGTGCAGCCCATGTTCCAATATCTAATGGCTGACGCCACATGGTCGTCGAGGTGTCGCCTGTATGGCCGTGAGTCGTCTCCTCAGTCGCCCAAAGAGTCGTAGCGTCTTTCTGGTCGCCGCTGGAATTTCAACACGTTGAAAATTGTTCAGAGACAGTCGGCGACAGTGCGTTTGACGCCAATGAGAGTAGCTTGTCTTCTCCTGCTGTAGGTGCTGTTGTAGGTTGTCGCCAGGTGACGTTGTCGCCGGTGCTGACCGGTACAAATTTTGTTCTCAAATGATTCTATTTCAAATTTTATGTCGTGGGGGGGGTCCAGTCGCCGTTTTCTCGGCGACCTGCTACCACTATGACAGTCGCCTAAAAATAGCCCAAGTGGGACAGGCCCTTAAACGTGATAATAAATGGAACTGTTGAAGGCAGGGAGGATGCTGCTCTGGGTGTCTATGAGTGGCGTGTGGATGACTCTGTGCGTAGCGAGCCGTTCTTGATGCTAATCCCTGCGTCCATGGGCACACAGCTTGACAGCTTGAGTAACATCAACCTGAAGGCTATAATTCTGGCTGAGAGTGGAATCAAACAGAACCGCTGCACTAACTTCAGCTCTCTTCAGACGTATGTGTTGGCGTTTTAGTGAAGCAGCCTTGAGAGGGTTTCACAGTGTTTTGCACCCTGGAGTATTTCACGTTATCAGTGAGGACATGAGAAAAAATCAAGCGCGTTTCAGTGGAAATAAAGTATTTATAAGTAACTGCAAAATTCAGGAAAGTAGGTCTCACGAAATGAAGAACATTATGCTTATTTGCGTTGGCGGTAGATGTAGTCTTTGAAGGGCAATTCTAAGCCTGACATACCTGGCGCATGGCAATGTGGTCCACTTTCAACAGCCCGCTAGCCCAGTGGACGGCACGGTGGCGCAGCGGCAGAGCTGCTGCCTCACAGCGCCAGAGACCCGGGTTCCATCCTGACTATAGTCTAAGATCCCCTCCTCATCCTTCTACATTCCAGTGATTATACTCGGTGTAAACCAGCATCTGCAGTTCCTTCCTACACATCAGACACAGCCCTGGCAGCTGAAGGCAAGGCCACCAACGATGTAACAATTAAGTTTGAGACTGATCGGAGGCCAGGATTAGAGGAACATAATCAGTAGATGAGATGTTTTAGATTAGCTAGATGTGCAGATAAATAGATTAGCAGAAAGTTCAATTACTGTGGCCCTGGTGTCAGGCTGCAACAACAGACAAGGAACATACTGTGTACTGATGTGATTTACTCATTCTCTGATACACGACGGATGAATGGTGGTCAATCTGTGGAATTCTTTGCTTAGAAGAAGTTTAGAAGACTGAGTTTAGAAGAATGAGGGGGACCTCATTGAAAGGCCTACATAGAGTGGACGTGGAGAGGATGTTTTCACTAGTGGGAGAGTCTAGGACCAGAGGGCACAGCCTCAGAATTAAAGGACGTTCTTTTAGGAAGGAGATTAGGAGGAATTTCTTTAGTCAGTGGGTGGTGAATCTGTGACACTAGTTCTATGTTGTCCACTTTCTCATCCACTCCCTACACACTGGGAGTATTTTACTGAGGGCCGATTAACCTACAGACCCGCACGTCTTTGGGATGTGGGAAGAAACCGGAGCACCGAAGAGAAAACTCACCTGGTCACAGGGAGAGCGTGCAAACTCCACACAGACAGCAGGAGAGGTCAGGATTGAACCTGGGTCTCTGGCGCTGTGGGGCAGCAACTCTACCAGCTATGCAACTCTTAAAACATTACCCAAGCCAATTAACCTGCAAACCTGTTCGTCTTTGGTTGTGTGGGTGAGAACCGGAGCACCCGAAGAAAAACCCACGCAGGTCACGGGGAGGACGGACAAACCCCATACGGATCCATAGTCGGGACCGGGCTTGTACACTCTGGAGTTTAGAAGGATGAGAGGGTTGAGATTATTAAGGGTTTGGACACGTTGGAGGCAGGAAACGTGTTCCCGATGTTGGGGGATTCCAGAACCAAGGGGCACAGTTTAAGAATAAGGAGTAAGACATTTGGAATGGAGATGAGGAAACACTTTTTCACTCAGCGAGTTGTGAGTCAGTGGAATTGTCTGCCCCAGAGGGCGGTGGAGGCTGATTATCTGGATACTTTCAAGAGAGAGCTAGATAGGGCTCTTAAAGATAGCGGAGTCAGAGGATATGGGGAGAAGGCAGTAACGGGGTACTGATTGGGGATGATCAGCCATGATCACATTGAATGGCGGTGCTGGCTTGAAGGGCTGAATGGTCTACTACTGCACCTGTTGTCTATTGTCTACTGAAGCTGGGACTCTGGCGCTGGGCCAGTCGGTGCTTCACTGTACATCATTCGGTCTGAAGCTGTGATCTGCCTCTTCCTTGCAGCGACCTGCGGCGGCGTGATCAGGAACGCCACTGTCGGACGCATCATCTCGCCAAACTTCCCGGCCAACTACAGCAACAACCTCACCTGCTACTGGCTGGTGGCCGCTCCACGGGGGCAGAAACTCCACCTGCACTTTGAGAAGGTGGCGCTGGCTGAAGATGACGACAGGTAAACGCCACCTCCCACCCGCACGTCACCTGCGATCTGTTGCCGGGACTAGACGGTCCGAGCTACAGCAGTACAGGTGCATGGTTCCTTCAAGGTGGAGTCGCAGGTAGATAGGGTGGTCAAATTGGCCATCATCGGTCAGAGTTCTCTCTCTGATTTTTCTCACTTCAAGTAACCCCAGCATTCCCTCTCTCTATATCCCTCCCCCACCCAAGTCGTACCAACTTCTCATTTTCACCCAACAACACGCTAACAATGGTCTGCTTCCTTTATCATCGTTACTTTTTTTGTTTATCTGTGGTGAAATGTGGTGTTTAACTGAAGGTGGGTTTGTGTTTACCAGACTCATCATTCGGAATGGGAATAATATTGATGCTCCGACAGTTTATGATTCCTATGAAGTGGAGTACCTGCCCATTGAAGGCCTCGTCAGTGAAAGCGAACACTTCTTCATTGAACTCACCACAGACAGTACCGGCACCTCCATGGGACTGGCCTTAAGATACGAAGGTAAACGGGTCATAAGGTCACGAGGAATAGGAGTAGAATTAGGCCATTCAGCCCGTCGAGTCTACTCCCCCATTCAATCACGGCTGATCTATCTCTCCCTCCTAACCCCATTCTCCTGCCTTCTCCCCATAACCCCTGACGCCTGTACCAATCAAGAATCTATCTATCTCTTCCTTAAAAATATTCACGGGCTTGGCCTCCATAGCCTTCTGTCGCAAAGAATTCCACAGATTCACCACCCTCTGACTAAAGATCCTCAGGGTCATATCCTAAAGGGTCATCTGTAAATAGGTTTCTATGATTCAAACTTTTGTTTATACATATGTATATTTGGTCACGGCTGATCATCCACAATCAGTACCCCGTTCCTGCCTTCTCCCCATATCCCTTGATTCCGTTAGCTCCCTATGAGCTCTATCTAACTCTCTCTTAAAAACATCCAGTGAATCGGCCTCCACTGCCTTCTGTGGCAGAGAATTCTACTGACTCACAACTCTCTGGGTGAAGAGAGTTTTTCCTCATCTCAGTCCTAAACGTCCAACCCCTTATTCTTAAACTGTGTGTGACCCCTGGTTCTGGACTCCCCCAACATGGGGGCAACATTTTTTTCTGCAATTGGCCTGTCCAATCCCTTGAGAATTTTTTAATATGTTTCTATAAGATCTCCTCTCATCCTTCAAAACCCCAGTGAATGCAAGCCCAGTCGTCTCGGGACGGCGGTGACTCGGGGCCAGGTTCAGTCCGCGGCGGGCGGGCGAACCGGGGCCCGCTTCATCGTCGGCCCGCGGCAGAATGCTGCCAGATGCCGACAACAAACGCGAGCTAATCTCCAAGCCCGGCCGGCCCGGAGTTTAGTGTTTATAGAATCTCTCTGCCAGCTCGTTTCTGCTGGGGCCGCATCAGCAGAAACGCGTTCACTCACCCGCTGCGGAAAAGTAATTGGAACGTTTACGAATCATTTCCCACCGCTGCCGTGAAGTTCAGAATCTGAACTGTGGGTCAAAAACAAAATAATCCATTACAAATGTTCCGCTGGTTTTCCCACAGGCCAGAAGCCCCTGGAATTAAAATGTTGCACTGCAGTTTTGTTTCTTGTGGGTTGACACAGGTTCAAGCCTCAGGAAGGAAAAGGGATGTTTAAATATATTTTTGTAATATTTTTATTTAATATATGTGTATATCAGATGATTGGCCTTGAATCCAAATTTCGTACCTATAGCCAGAAACTTCTGGTCATCTAAGGCGTATCAATATTACACAATAATCAGCCATGATCGCAATGTATCGCTGGCTCGAAGGGCTGAATGGCATCCTCCTGCACCTATTTTCTATGTTTCTATGTTTCTAATAATCCTTTCATTGTTTTCAGTGGTTCAATGGTTTGAGTTTGAGTTTCGTTTATGTGTCAAGTGGGCCGACGTACGTTGAAAAGCTTTCGTGTAGGAAGGAACTGCAGATACTGGTTTAATCCGAAGATAGGCACAAAAAGCTGGAGTAACTCAGCGGGACAGGCAGCATCTCTGGAGAGACGGAATGGGTGATGTTTTCTGGAGAAGGGTCTCGACACGAAACGTCACCCATTCCTTCTCTCCAGAGATACTTCTTCAGACCTGAAGAAGGGTCTCGACCCGAAACGTCACCCATTCCTTCTCTCCAGAGATGCTGCCTGTCCCGCTGAGTTACTCCGGCATTTTGTGCTTATCTTCGAAAGAGAAGATTATATCTTGGTCAACCTTTGGGGACAGTAGTGATGTAAATTTGATCTCTGAAATCTCTGTGGTATATATTAGCTTGCAACGACAACTGCGATTTGGCCACATCTTTGATTCCCTCCGGCTATTTAATCTTTCCAATGGATCTTGCTACGCATGAGTATCAGCTTGCAACCTTTCTGAATTACAACTTCATTAAGTTGTAAAGTTCAGATCACTGAAGCAAGTCCACAAATAATAGTTTGTTAAGAATTATATGTCGAGAATTGCAATCGCTCCAGATCATGCTGCGTGTAATTTAACAGCGCTCAGATGGCATGTGCTTGAGATAAAATGCTAACTTATTTCCCATTAGGAAATAGAGAAGAAGGGTCTCGACCCGAAACGTCGCCTATCTTCTTCGCTCCTTAGATGCTGCTGCACCCACTGAGTTTCTCCAGCCTTTTGTGTACCCTCGATTCTCCAGCATCTGCAGTTCCTTCTTTAACAACTTATTTCCCATTTATGTGCTGCCTTTCATGACCTCTGCAGCTTCTGAAGTGGTTTTCCTGACAAACAATCGCAGTGTTGCATGAAATGTAGAGGCCAATTTGTCCACAGCCATCTCTCACCAAGTTATGGGCCTGTCCCACTTACGAGACTTTTTCGCCAATTGCCGGCACCCGTCATAGATCGTTACAGGTCGCCCGAACTTTTCAACATGTTGAAAATCCAGCGGCGACCGGAACAAGGTACGACTCTTTGGGCGACTACTCACGACCATACAGGCTTCACCCCACGACATGTCGCCTGTATGTTCGTGAGGCGTCTCCTCAGTCGCCCAAAGAGTCGTAGCGTCTTTCTGGTCGCCGCTGGATTTTCAACATGTTGAACATTTGCGGCCACCTGCAACGACCTATGACGGGTGCCGGCAGTCGCCGAAAAAGTTGCGTAAGTGGGACAGGCCCGTAAGACACAAAATGCTGGAGTAACTCAGCGGGTCAGGCAGCATCTCTGGAGTGAAGGAATCAGTGACATTCCAGGTCGAGATCGTTCTTCGGATCCGAAACATCACCCGTTCCTTGTCTCCAGAGACTGCCTGTCCCGCTGAGTTACTCCAGCTTCTTGCGTCTTACTTCCTACACACCTGTAACAAAGGCCTGACTGCTAATCTGCTCGAACAGTACAGCAAAGGAACAGGCCCTTCGGCCCTTAATGTCCATACTAGACATGATGCCAAGATCAACTCCATGCATAATTCGCATTCCTCCAATCCCTGCACATCCAATGATTCAATGATGCTTGATATTCTGGCATGTACTGTGACAAGTCTTTGTTTTGCGTAGAATCCGGTAAAATCATACGAGATATAAGCGCAATTATAGAATCGTACAGCAGAGCAACGATTGTAGTGTAAGAAGCGTGACAGGGAAGAAGGCAGGAGAATGGGGTTAGGAGGGAGAGATCATCAGCCGTGATTGAATGGTGGAGTAGACTTGATGGGCCGAATGGCCTAATTCTTCTCCTATCACTTATGAAGTTACACGATGACCGGTGGACTTCACCGAAGCGGTTCACAAAGACTTGTATCCTTCAAATTTCAAAGTTCTTAATATGGTGCAGAGTCTTACCTTGAGCCTCCAGGCCCGTTTTCCTGGCGACGGCACTGGGCTGGAGTTGCAGGGCTCAGCGTGACCTGGCGATGTTGACGGCGTATTCCACCGCGGCTCCGCTTCTCCGTACCGCTGCAGGTCGTGTCCGCTCCATGTGTGCGTCCAAAAGCCTCCGAACTGCCACCATCTGTATCTGTCTCCACCACCGGCCCCCGGCAGCGAGTTCCAGGCACCCACTGGGAATATTAATTGAGAAAACTAATCTCTGTAGCAGCTCGCCACATCTGGTGACATCTGTCAAGGCTTGGCTTAGTATAGTTTAGTTTAGAGAGACAACACGGAAACAGGCCGCCCCGAGTCTGCACCGACCAGCGATCCCTACACACTAGTTCTATCCTACACACTAGAGATAATTTATAGAAGTCAATTAACCTGCAAACATCGCTCTACCTTGGAAGTCTGGGCGGTAACCGGAGCACCCGGTGAGAACCCACGCAGGTCACGGGGAGAACGGACAAACAGACGGCACCCGAGGTCAGGATAGAACCCGAGTCTCTGGCGCTGTGAGGCAGCAACTCTGCGCCACCGTGCCACCCCGAAAATAGAGTTACAGTTTGGCAAGCTACAAGGAACACAAAGCGCTGGAGTAACTCAGCGGGTCAGGCAGCATCTGTGGAGAACATGGATAGGTGACGTTTCACAGAGTGCTGGAGTAACTCAGTGGGTCAGGCAGCATCTGTGGAGAACATGGATAGGTGACGTTTCACAGAGTGCTGGAGTAACTCAGCGGGTCAGGCAGCATCTGTGGAGAATGTGGATAGGTGAAGTTTCAGGTCATCATCATCAGCGGTCACTCGAAGCGAGTATGACTGTCCTCTCATGGAGGACGCCTGTGCGTGACTTTGTTTAACGTGGGGAGACTGGTGCACAGACAGCCACCCCACGGTCCTTGACAGATCTGGGTCAGGATCCAGTGGCATGGAGTCCAAGACGACCGGAGACCCTTTCCTGCTGCAGCCTTCATCCGCCTTCCCAGCCGTTGTGGCGCTCCACTAAGGTCAGCCATCGTCCTCCGCCTGTTCCACCGTTGAGGTCTTGGTTGGATCGCTCTTTGTCAGGGACCTCCCCCTCGACCTTATCGCCATGGGTGGCCCTACCAGGAGCATCGCTCCAGACGGCATCGCTCTCAGGATCTCAGGACCACACAAGCTTCTCCACCGCGACAAGGTGACAATCCACGGAGTCATACAGCATGGAAACAGGCCATTCAGCCCAACTTTCCCACTGCCCCATTCAAGCTAGTCGCACCTGTCTCGCTATTCCTCAAGAGACAAGAGATGCAAGAGTGTTTATTTGTTGTACGTAACGTCAATGGAAAAATGAATTTCTTAGTTGCAGCAACATACCGCTTGGGTAATATATAATAAACAAAACACCATAAATTAATAACCATCTTATAGATCTTCTGGAGGTGTGTATGATCATATAGAGCTGTATAAAAACATGAGAGGAATAGATTGGGTAGACACACAGAATCTCTTTCCCACAGTAGATGAATCGAGGACCAGAGG
This sequence comes from Okamejei kenojei, assembly GCA_035221665.1. Lineage (NCBI taxonomy): Eukaryota > Metazoa > Chordata > Chondrichthyes > Rajiformes > Rajidae > Okamejei > Okamejei kenojei. The sequence continues at coordinate 3,457,825 of CM069156.1, forward strand.
ACATAGGTTTAAGGTGAAGGGGATTTAAAAGATTTAATAGGAATCTGAGGGGTAACCTTTTTCACGCAAATGGTGTGGAACGAGCTGAATGACGGAGGAGGTAGTTGAGGCTGGGACTATCCCAACATTTGAGAAACAGATGGACAGGTACATGGATAGGACAGGTCTGGGGGGGATATGGACCAAACGTAGCCAGGTGGGACTAGAGTAGCTGGGATGTGTTGGCCGGTGTGGACAAGTTGGGCCAAAGGGCCTGTTTCCACACTGTGACACTCTAACCACAATACTAGTGGAAAAGACATGAAGTCCACAGTACAACCAAAGACAACTCATTGAAGTTCATATTGGGATTAATGGTGTGCGGTTCATAAGTTCTGGGAGCAGGATTAGGCCATTCAGCCCACCAAGTCTACTCCACCATTCTATCATGGCTGACCTATCTTCCCCTCTCAATCCCATTCTCCTTCCTTCAGCCCATAACACCTGACACTCGTACAATCAAGAAGTGTTCAAGAGCATGACGTTTGTTGGGAAGAAGCTGTTCTTGAACCTGGAGGTCATGGTTTTCAGGCTGCAGTGCCTTCTTTCCGATGGTTGGGAGTGAAATGGCTCGAAGGGCCGAATGGCCTACTCCTGCACCTATTGTCTTTAAATGAGAGCGTTAAATGATGCAACAGTCAAGAAAGCACATCAGCGCTTCTATTTCCTATGAAAGCTAAGGATGTTCAGCTTGTCCCCTACAACTCTCACCAACTTCCACAGATGCGCCATAGAAAGCATTTTATTGGGATGCATCACGGCTCGGTTTGGGAACGGCTCCGTCCAAGACCGTGGGAAATTGCAGCGAATTGTGGACGCAGCCCAGACCATTGCACAAACCAACCTCCCTTCCATCGACTCCATCTACACCTCACGCTGCCTCGGCAAGGCCAGCAGCATCATCAAGGACCAGTCTCACCCCGGGTCACTCCCTCTTCTCCCCTCTCCCAACGGGCAAGAGGTACAGGAGTGTGAAAACACACACCTCCAGATTCAGGGACAGTTTCTTCCCAGCTGTTATCAGGCAACTGAACCATCCTATCACCAACTGGAGAGCGGTCCTGAACTGTTATCGGACTATCTTTGATCGGATTTTACTGGACTGTAACTTGCACTAAACGTTATTCCCTTTATCATATATCTGTACACAGTGGGCGGCTCGATTGTAATCATGTGTTGTCTTTCCGCTGACTGGTCAGCACGCAACAAAAACATCTCTCCGTACCTCGGTACACGTGACAATAAACTCAACTCAATACACAATAGACAATAGGTGCAGGAGGAGGCCATTCGGCCCTTCGAGCCAGCACCGCCATTCAATGTGATCATGGCTGATCATCCCCAATCAGTACCCCGTTCCTGCCTTCTCCCCATATCTCCTGACTCCGCTATTTTTAAGAGCCCTATCCAGCTCTCTCTTGAAAGCATCCAGAGAACCGGCCTCCACTGCCCTCTGAGGCTGAAAAACTCATCCTGAAACTGAAGCTGGCTCTGCTGTGTACTCCAACGGTTTCTGTTTATGTTCCAACACGACCAAAAAAACAGATGCATTCATCAGATACCACCCAGTGAAAAGAAATAGGGCCATGTTTAGCGTTCGCATTATGCTGTTGTTTATCCCGCTGTATAGGAATTGGCATCTGTGTTCCCCACACACAACTTGCACTGATTGCACTGCCAAACATACCAAGATTCATTGGCCGGGGCAAAGATGTAAACCAGTGAATTGCTTTTCACTCTTTGTCTCCCAATGTTGACAAGGGAGACTGTGGTTACAAACAAAGGGATCTATGATCCTGCATGTGCACTTGTCGATTAATTTTTTAATGCATAAAGGTAAGGAGCAGTTTCCCAGCCGATTTGAGGATTATCTGCAAAAGTGCATAGCAGAATATGATGTTTTGTGAATTATGGATGTCATCAGGTTAGAATAATGAAAGGCGTGGATAGAGTGGATGTGGAGGGGATGTTTCCACTGGTGGGAGAGTCCAGGACCAGAGGTCACAGCCTCAGAATTAAAGGACGCTCTTTTAGACAGGAAGTGAAATGGAATTTCTTTAGTCAGAGGGTGGTTAATCTGTGGAACGCATTGCCCCAGAGGGCTGTGGAGGCTAAGTCACTGGATTATTTTAAGGCAGAGATAGACAAATTCTTGATTAGAACGCGTGTCAAGGGTTATGGGGAGAAGGCAGGAAAATGGGAATTGGAGGCTGAGATCAGCCATGATTGAATGGCGGAGTGGACACGATGGGCCGAATGGCCTAATTCAACTCCTATAACTTGTGAACTTGTGAAAGGGTACAGACGAGGTTCACCAGGATGTTACCTGGGCTTGCGGGCTTGAGTTATAGGGAGAGGTTGGTTAGGCTGGGACTTTTTTAGCTCAGAAATACAGTGTGGAAACACCGACCAGTGATCCCAGCACATTAACAGTAGCCTTCACAAGCTCCGATTAACCTACAAACCTGCACGTCTTTGGAGTGTGGGAGGAAACCAAAGATCTCGGAGAAAACCCACGCAGGTCACGGGGAGAACGTACACACTCCGTACGGCCGTGGTCAGGATCAAACCCGGGTCACCGGCGCTGTAGGACGGCAACTCTACCGCTACGCCACCGTGCTTCTCTATCGGAGATTAGGAGGATGAGGCGTGACCTTGTGAAGGTGTACAAGATCACTAAGGGCATGGATGAAGTACACGCTAAGAGTCTTTTGGCCAAGACAGATGATTCTAAAACCAGAGGGAACGAGCTTAAGATAGGCACAAAAATAATGGAGTAGTAAAGAACCTGTCCCACTTGGCCGTGATTTATGCGACCGGCCGGTAGTGACTGACGTGCGTCTACATGCGTCAGCACAGCCGTCTGGAGTGCGTGACGTCATTTGAATATCCAGTGGAAAGTTGTTTAGTGCATAATACTGTCTTTTCTTTCGAATTATGGTGTAATTCAGAAAATTGGTCGCTTTGGGTTATGTTTTCATCCTTCCCCCCCACACACGGAATATACATGTCTGCTCCGTGCTCAGTACAAATGGTATTGGTTCCAATCGCTGTATTGCGGTTGGATGGTACCCCGCACAGAGGAAATGGCTAAACACCTATTAATGAAGTGACTTTTGTGCATTCCCTTGGGGGTGTGGGATGGGGAACTTGACACGTTGTGAGTGAAGCTGGAACAAAAAATAAATAAACAGGTAAAATAATCAGAGCCGACACAACGTACAAGCAAAATACCAAATGTTGTTCTTTGACTCCCTGACCTTGCATTAACATTGAACCTTGCGCCGCGAACTCAATTATCGGTGCAGCTGCCCGTTGAACAAAATGTTTTAAACTCTATAAATGAGTGTCAAGTGTCTGAATCTTCGCAATTTTTAAAGAATTATCACCAGCATCAAACGTCACAGATCCGCCTACCGCAATATGTCACCTACATGTATACAGGTAAATGTCTCAATAGAGATAATTTATTCTCTGGGGACTTTCTGATTTCAAACTCGCAATCGTTGATCGCAAAATGCACCTACATTCCACCATCAAAAGCATGTACAATCAAGATATTCGTGAGAGTTGATTCATATACTACAGTACTGCACGTACGAGGTCAGGACGTCAGCGTGCGTACGCGATACGTCACGCCGGAGACGCGCGAAGATTTTGTGCACCACAAAATCCTGTAACTCAGCGGGTCAAGGAGCATCTCTGAAAAGAAGGATCCGAAACGTCGCCCATTCCTTCTCTCCAGAGATGCTGCCTGACCCGCTGAGTGACTCCAGCATTTTGTGCCTTCTACCTTCGATTTTACCGGCATCTGCAGTTCTTTCCCACACATTACAACCAAGCTGTCCACAGTGTACAGATGTAGGATTAAGGGAATAACGTTGAGTGGGAAATTAAAATTAAGTCCAGTAAAGTCTGATTGAATATTTAAGAAGGAACTGCAGATGCTGGAAAATCGAAGGTAGACAAAAGTGCTGGAGAAACTCAGCGGGTGCAGCAGCATCTATGGAGCGAAGGAAATAGGCAACGTTTCGATCATCCACAATCAGTACCCCGTTCCTGCCTTCTCACCATATCCCCTGACTTTATCCCCATATCTTTCAGAGTCCTATCTAAATCTCTCTTGAAAGTATCCAGAGAACCGGCCTCCACCGCCCTCTGAGGCAGAGAATTCCACACACTCACAACTCTCTGTGTTAGAAAGTGTTTCCTCATCTCCGTTCTTAATGGCTTACCCCTTATTCTTAAACTGTGGCCCCTGGTTCTGGACTCCCCCAACATCGGGAACATGTTTCCTGCCTCTAGCGTGTCCAAACCCTTAACAATCTTATATGTTTCAATAAGATCCCCTCTCACCCTTCTAAACTCAGAGTGTACAAGCCCAGCCGCTCCATTCTCTCAGCGTTTGACAGTCCCGCCATCCCGGGAATTATGCGGCATCTTGGTCAACGTGAGCAAGTTGAGCCGAAGGGCCTGCTTTCCACGCTGTGTGACTCTGCGGCATTTTCAAAGAGATTTCCTATTTTAAGGATCCTCGCTGTGATTATTGCCATTGAAATGCTGTGTTTGCCCTTTATCCTTGATAATCAAGGACCAGTCTTCATCCAGGTCACTCCCTCTTCTCCCCTCTCCCGTCGGCAGGGGCAGAAATCCCATGGGGGACGGGGGGACACAACACCCCCCTGTTTTGAGAGGTGGGGGACGATCCCCCCATTTTTTGTAATCTGGATTTTAAAACTCAGTAAAAAGAAAATCTGTTAAAAATCTCCACTTTCCACGAGACAGTAGGGGTGGGACTGATGATCGAGGGCGCCGATTGGACGAGAGAGACGTCGGTCAGAGGCAAAAGTAGGGGAGTGGGACTGAGGATAGAGCGCGGTGATTGGAGGAGGGAGACGTCCTGGTGGAGCAAAGATCATAGAGCGGAGCTTGAATCGGCCCGTTCACGGGGGTTTTCTTCGCCCGGCGCGGCGCGGCTTTAAATCGACCTTGGGATCTTCCACCGCCCCGCGGTCAAATTGCTGCGTCGAGGTGATTGAGGTTCCCAATGTTGAAGCCCCCGCCGGGCGATGGGAGATCCTGAGGCGATTTTAAGCTGTGCCGGGCGATGAAAGGCCCCGCGAACGGGCCGATTGAAGCCACACGATTCGGGGCGGATGAAGCAGCTGTTGCCAGAGTTTGGAGTCGGTCACCAACCAGGTCAGTTGCTGATGTTACTGGCCATAGGGCCCACGGCCGAAACCTCGCATGTGTGCGCGCGCGCGGCCGCCAAGAAATTGTGTGTGTGTGTCCCCCCCCCCATGTTTTGACGGCGATTTCCATGCCTCCCCGGCTCCAGATTCAGGAACAGTTTCTTCCCAGCTGTTATCAAGCATCTTACCATCCTATCACCAACTAGCCAGCGGTCCTGACCTCCCATCTACCTCGTTGGAGACCCTCGGACTATCTTTAATCGAAGTTTACTGGAACAAATCTTGTAGTGAGCATTATTCCCTTTACCCTGTAAGAACAGATTTGGTTTCTAGTTCTACGTCAGTCAGCAGCACAGAACTCCCTCAATACAAATATGTCAGTCTAGACAATTTGCCGTAGAGTCTTGGATAGCACAGAAACAGGCTCTTCAGCCCAACTCATCCATGCTGAACAAGATGCCCCATCGAAGCTAGTCCCATTTTTCCCACATTTAGAAACATGGAAAATAGGTGCAGGTGTAGGCCATTCTGCCCTTCGATCCAGCACTGTCATTCAATATGATCACGGCTGATCATCTAAATCAGTACCCCGTTCCTGCTTTTTCCCCATATCCCTTGTTTCCATTAGGCCTATGAACTAAATCTAACTCTCGCTTGCAAACATCCAGTGAATTGGCCTCCTGTGGCAGAGACTTCCACAGATTCACAACTCTCTGGCTGAAAACGTTTATCCTCATCTCAGTCGACCCCTTATTCTTTGACCAAGATCCCTCTAAATCTTTCTATCCAAATATCTTCTCAATATTATTATAGCACCTGCCTAAATGAAGGGCTGCATGGTGGCACAATGGCAGAGTTGCTGCCTCACAGCGCCAGAGACCCAGGTCCGATTCTGCCTTACGGGTGTTGTCTGTACGGAGTTTGCACGTTCTCCCTGTGCCTGCATGGGTTTTCTCCAGTTTCCTCCTATATTCCAAAGATGTGCTTGGCTTCACTAAAGATTATAAATTGCCCGTAGCGTATAGGATAGTTTCAGTGTACGGGGTGATCGCTGGTCAGCGCGGAGTAGGTGGGCCGCAGGGCCTGTTTTCCGCGCTGTATCTCTAAACTAAACTAAATTAAAATAAAATGTAAACCATCCGAACTTGGAAATATATCCCGAGAAATGTTTGAGTTCTGTTCTATTTCCCCAGGCACCTCAGTACACGTGACGATAAATTAAGATGATACATTTCAATTAATTCCTAAGATGGACGCAAAATGCTGGAGTAACTCAGCGGGACAGGCAGCATCTCTGGAGAGAAGGCATGGGTGACGTTTCGGGTCGAGACCCTTCTTCAGATTTCCTACGTGTGTAATTCTCTTGCCTCTCTCTCTCTCTCTCCCTGTTGCAGCCTTTGATCAGGGCCGTTGTTACGAGCCCTTCATTAAGTACGGCAACTTCACGACGGGAGACGTGTCCTACCAGGTGGGAACGGTGGCTGAGTTCACCTGCGACCCAGGATACACGCTGGAACAAGGGTCGGTGATCATCGAATGCGTGGATATCCGTGACCCTCAGTGGAACGAGACGGAGCCAGCCTGCAGAGGTACAAATGCCACTTTACCCAGCACCAAGCACCAAGCACTGGGCTGCTTGAAAAAAATAATTCAATCATGGCTGATAGAAACATAGAAACATAGAAAATAGATGCAGGAGGAGGCCATTTGGCCCTTCGAGCCAGCACCATTGTGATCACGGCTGATCGTCCGCTATCAATAACCCGTCCCTGCCTTCTCCCCATATCCCTTGACTACACTAGGCCCTATAGCTCTATCCATCTATCTCTTAAATCCATCCAGTGATTTGGCCTCCGCTGCCCTCTGTGGCAGGGAATTCCATAAATTCACAACTCTTTGGGTAATCACTGGCTGATCTCTGCCTCCCAATCCCATTTTCCTGCCTTCTCCCCATAACCCTTGACAGGCCAAGTCAGTGGATATTTTTAAGGCAGAGATAGAGAAATTCTTTCATTAGGATGGGGTTAGGAGGCATAGATCAGCCTTGGTTGAATGGCGGTGTAGACTCGATGGGCCGAATGGCCTAATTCTACTCCTGTAACTTGTGAACTTGTGAACTGTGTCCCTTGGAGCACAGGAGGCTTTAGTTTAGTTTAGTTTAGAGATACAGCACGGAAACAGGCCATTTGGCCCACCAAGTCCACACCGACCAGCAATCGCCTCAGATGGGCCAAAGGGCCTGTTTCTGCATCGCTAAACTAAACTGAACTACATACTCTGGCACCCCAGTACACCATCTCAAAGTCAAAAACTGGAGGGCCTAGTTTGAAGGTGAGAAGGGAAAGATTTATAAGGAAATCAAGTCAATGGGTGTGGAAACAGGCCCTTCGGCCCATCTTGCCCACGACGACCAACTACACTCGTCCCACCTGCCTGCGTTTAGCCCATCTCCCTCTAAACCTATCCTATCCATATACCTATCCAAATATCTTTGAGTTAAGTAACTGAACCGTCCTCTCACCAGTGAGAGAGCAGTCCTGACCTCCATCTACCTAATTGGAGACCTTGAACTATTGGACTCTACTGGCTTTACCTTGCACTAAACGTTATTCCCTTTATCCTGTATCTGTACACAGTGGACGGCCCGATTGTAATCACGTGTAGTCTTTTCACTGTGCAGGAAAGAACTGCAGATGCTGGTTTAAATCGAAGGTAGGCACAATCTGCTGGAGTAACTCAGTAACTCAAGCTGCATCTCTGGAGAGAAGGAATGGGTGACGTTTCCGTCTGAAGAAGGGTCTCGACCCGAACGTCACCCATTCTTGGCTGCGTGACAAACCCACTTCTGACACCATGTAGAATGACACACAGTGGTTATAACTCATCGTCTTTATCACAGTACAAGCGGAGGGAACATAACATGCTTTCATCCTGGCCCGGTCTGCAACGAATCTAATGAGAGACAGTGACGCACTAACTAACTAACAGGACCGGTGTGTCCAGGGTAGGGATGATGATCTGGACTGGACTACATAAGGAATCTGCAGCATGCATAATCTGTGTGGTAATATATATATATAGTAAAGCCAGACTAATCTGCACTAGTCTTTTCACTGACTGGATAGCGCACGACAAAAAGGCCTTCACTGCACCTCGGTACACGTGACAATAAGAAACCAAACTGAACTAATAGCCCTGTCCCACTGTACGAGTTCATTCCAAGCGCTCTCCCGAGATTTAAAAAAATCAAACTCGGGTAAGCACGGAGAATGAACGTAGCGGGTATGTCGGAGCTCGGGGACATCTCTTAGCGGCTCGTAACGCTAACGTCAGGTACTCGGGAAGACTCGCTAACAGCAGGTAAGCTCGGAAAGACTCGTGAAGATTTTTCAACTTGTTGGAAAAATGTCCACGAGAGCCCCGAGTACCGACGAGTGGCCATTACCGTAAATCTCCGAGTTTGAATCAGGGCAAACTCGGGACAACTCTTGGAATGAACTCGTACCGTGGGACAGGGGTTTTAGCATATAATTTCTAAAAGGGAATGGTGTGAAGCTCGCAGCCTCTTCTCAAATTGAATGAGTGAGAGTTGTGTTCTTAATTACAAGCCTGAATTCTGTTGGTAAAAATCCAACCCAATGACCCTGCAGCGACAGGATCTTAAAAATTGTATAAATTGGCCCCTTGTGCCATGATCTGCCCAGGACACACACACAGATGCGCACCGAAGGTCAGGCCGTTATGTTGTGACTGACACAAGACTGATTGCCTCCTCGGGGAGATTGTCAGAGTCTCCCAGCGGGACTGAGCTGCCACTCGGTACAGAGCCTGCCGATCTTCAGCCTCCTCACACACAGTTACCAGTTTATTTTTAACATGGCCTTGTTACTTAGTAAAGCTGGCAAAAATAATTACCAGGGCAGCACGGTGACGCAACGGTAGAGTTGCCGCCTTACAGCACTCACAGCGCCAGAGACCCGTGTTCCATCCTGACTACGGGTGCTGTCCGTAAGGAGTTTGTACGTTCTCCACGTGACCCGCGTGGGTTTTCGCCGGGATCTTCAGTTTCCACCCACACTCCAAAGACGTGCAGGTTTGTAGTTAATCAGCTTGGTATAAATGTAACATTGTCCCTAGTGTGTGTAGGACAGTGGAAGTGTGAAGGGATCGCTGGTCGGCAAGGCCTCGGTGGGCAGAAGGGCCTGTTTGCGTGCTGTATCTCTAAACTAAACTAAACTAAACCAAACTGACAGATACGGCCGTTGGATAATGAGCCTGCGCATGCTCCGGCTTCTCAAAGATAGACACGAAATACTGGAGTAACTCAGCGGGACAGGCAGCATCTCAGGAGAGAAGGAATGGGTGACGATTCGTGTCGAGAACCTTCTTTAGACTTCTTGTTGATGAGTAAAGCTGGCAAGATAATTGCTAGCCCTTTACGCGTGTATGCAGTGACACATAGTAAGCTGAGAGAGGCTCGAAAAATTATGTAAAAGTATTTTACATAAATTAAAAATACTTCATTTTTATAAGTATTGTTGTAGCGATCCACATGGATCACAATCAGGGGCCTGTCCCACTTGGCGGGTTTTTTCGGCGACTGCCGGCATCATTGACTGACGTATCAGGGTCCCCAAAGATTTAGAACAACATTTTCAAAATCCAGCGGCGACAAAAAAAATGTTGCGACACTTGAGGAGACACCGCGCGTTTATACGTCGTCACGCCGCGACTTTTTCGGTGACCCGACACATCAGTCTATGATGCCGGCAGACGCTGAAAAAACTGCCAAGTGGGACAGGCCCTTTACTGTAAATTGTAAATCGTAAACTCCCGAGTGAGTCGGATAATGCTCGTGATCGCTGGGCGCTGGGCCTGTTTCTGCGCTGTATCTCCAAAGTCTAAAGTACAGGAAAGACCTTATGGATTTCCTCCCAGATCTCAAAGAAGTCCAGGTTTGTAGGTTAATCGGCCCTCTGTAAATTCCCCCTAGGTGCAGAGAGTGGGTGAGAAAGTGGGGTAACATAGAACTAGTGTGAACGGGTGATAGAAGGGCCTGTTTCCATACTGTACCTTTCAACTTCATAAGTACAAGGAGAAGAATTCGGCCATTCGGCCCATCAAGTCTACACCACCATGGCTGATCTATCTCTCCCTCTCAACCCCTTTTCCCCGTAACCCATGATACCCGTACTAATCGAGATTCTATCAATCTCTGCCCTAAAAATACCCAATGACTTGGCCTCCACCGCTGTCTGTGGCAATGAATTCCACAGATTCACCGCCCTCTGACGAAAGAAGTTCCTCCTCATCTGCCTTCCAAAGCTACGTCCTTTTATTCTGAGGCTGTGGCCTCTGGTCCAAGACTCTCCCACTGGTGGAAACAACCTCTCCACATCCACTCTGTCCATGCCTTTCAATTCCGTTCTATGCAGGTCTACCATGTAGATGGCAGGGTGATTATACAATGCCAGTGTACTGGAGTAACACAGTCCACAGGGGACAAAAGATGTCCTTACTGGGGAAGAGAAGCCCATACCTAGGAGCAAAGAGGTCCTTCTGCAGTTGTACAGAGCTCTGGTGGGACCACACCTGGAGTATTGTGTGCAGTTTTGGTCTCCAAATTTGAGGAAGGACATTCTTGCTATCCTCAAATTGCAGCGAGGTTAATTCCCGGGATGGCGGGACTGACTGTCATATGTTGAATGAATGGAGCGACTGGGCTCGTATGCACTGGAATTTAGAAGGATGAGAGGGAATCTTATTGAGACATATAAGATTATTAAGGGTTTGGACACGCTAGAGGGGCAGGAAACATGTTCCCGATGTTGGGAGACTCCAGAACCAGGGGCCTCCCTTAAGAATAAGGGGTAAGCCATTTAGAACGGAGATGAGGAAAAAACATTTCACCCAGAGAGTTGTGAATCTGTGGAAGCCGGTTCTCTGAATGCTTTCAAGAGAGAGCTAGATAGGGCTCTTAAAGATAGCAGAGTCAGGGGACATGGGGAGAAGGCAGGAGCAGGGTACTGATTGTGGATGATCAGCCACGATCATATTAAATGGCGGTGCTGGCTCGAAGGACCGAATGGCCTACTCCTGCACCTATTGTCTATTTATAACCGAGGCCTAGTTATTAAACTGCTATAGGTTGGGGTCAACTGAAATTATGCAAAGATTAGCATATAAACACTTAACATATTAAATTCTTTTTAACTGAAGCACTCAGCTGTTCATTTTAATTTGTTTGTGGTGTAAATTCAAGCCTAATGGGTTCTGCAGTCATTTTCATTGCAAATGAAAATAAGAGCTAGTGATTCAGACATAGAGTCATAGAGTGATACAGTGTGGAAACAGGCCCTTCGACCCAACTCGCCCACACCGACCAATAATGTCTCAGCTACGCTAGTCTCAATTGCCTGCGCTTGGTCCATATCTCTCCAAACCTGTCCTGTCCATGTACCCGTCTAACTGGTTCTTAAACATTGCGATAGTCCCAGCCTCAAATACCTCCTCTGGCAGCTTGTTCCACACACCCACCACGCTTTGTGTAAAAATGTTACCCCTCAGATTCCTATTAAATCTTTTCCCCTTCTCCTTGAACCTATGTCCCCTGGTCCTCGATTCCCCGACTCTGGGCAAGAGACTCTACCCGATCTATTCCTCTCATGATTTTGTATAAGATCACCCCTCATCCTCCTGCGCTGCAATGAATAGAGACCCAGCCTACTCAACCTCTCCCGATAGCTCACACCCTCTAGCCCTGGCAACAAACGTTAGTCTTTAGAGATACAGCGTGGAAACAGGCTCCTCTGCCCACTGAATCCACACCGACCAGCGATCCCCCCATACACTAGCGCTATCCTACACACACCAGGGATAATTTACAATTTGTACTGAAGCTAAACAAGCTACAAAGCTGCACGTCTTTGGAATGTGGGAGTAAACCGGAGCACCTGGAGAAAAGCCCACGCGGTCCCAGGGTTCAGTTTATTTTATTGTCACGTGTACCGAGGTACACGTGAAAACCTTTTTGTTGCGTGCTGACCAGTCAGCGGAAAGACAATATGTGATTTCAATCGAGCCGTCCACAATGTACAGAAACATGATAAAGGGAATGATGTTCAGAGGGAGAACGTACAAACTCCGTACGGACAGCACCCGTAGTCAGGATTGAACCCGGGCTTCCGGCGCTGTGAGGCAGCAGCTCCACCCGCTGCGGCGCTGTGCCGCTCTGACGGAAGGTGTTATATTGCCGCAGTCGGCTGGATTTCCCATCCCATGGTGACATGATGATCTACACTGGGTACAGAGAAGGCACGTGGCCTATTCTGAGGCTGTGACCTCTAGTCCTGGAGGTGCAAACATCCTCTCCACATCCACTCTATCCAGGCCTTTCACGATTCCTCCCCTCTGACCAAAGACATTTCCCCTCATCTCCTTCCTAAAAGAACGTCCTTTAATTCTGAGGCTATGATCTCTAGTCCTGTTTAGAAGGATGAGAGGGAATCTTATTGAAACATGAAAGATTATTAAGGATTTGGACACGCTAGAGGCAGGAAACATATTCCCGATGCTGGGGGAGTCCAGAACCAGGGGCCACAGTTTAAGAATAAGGGATAAGCCATTTAGAATGGAGACGAGGAAACACTTCGTCACTCAGAGAGTTGTGAGTCTGTGGAATTCTCTGCCTCAGAGGGCAGTGGAGGCCGGTTCTCTGGATACTTTGAAGAGAGAGCTAGATAGGGCTCTTAACGATAGCGGAGTCAGGGGATATGGGGAGAAGGCAGGAACGGGGAACTGATTGGGGATGATCAGCCATGATCACATTGAATGGCGGTGCTGGCACGAAGGGCCGAATGGCCTACTCGTGCATCTATTGTCTATTGCCCTAGACTCTCCCACTAGCTGAAACATCCTCTCCACATCCACTCTATCCAGGCCTTTCACTATTCTGTAAGTTTCAATGAGGTCCCCCCTCACCCTGCTAACCTCCAGCGAGTACAGGCCCAGTGCCGACAAACGCTCATCATAGATTAACCCACTCATTCCTGGGATAATTCTCGTTTCATTTCAGGCAGATAGCCATTGAAGATGTGATAGAATTAAACTTCAGAAGAGGGTTGGAGCTGGGTGCAGGAAGGAACTGCAGACGCTGGTTTCCACTGAAGACAGACACAAAATGTTGGAGTAACTCAGCGGGTCAGGCATGATCTCTGGAGAGAAGGAATGGGTGACGTTTTGGGTCAAGACCCTTCTTCAGACTTCGGCCCTCCTTGACCACACCAACCAGCATGTCCCATCTATACACAGAAAGCACTTTGCGTTGCATTCAATTATATGAAAAGCTCTAATCAAATAAAGTGAGCTGGGGTATGGAGGGGGGGGGGGTACTTTTATTGTCCCAGTGACCTGCCTGTGTCTGTGTGGGAGGCGATACTGATGCTCTTTGTTTCAACACAGCCGTGTGTAGCGGTGAGGCCACAGACTCGTCTGGAGTGGTGCTGTCCCCCAACTGGCCCGAGGCGTACGACAAGGGGCAGGACTGCATCTGGGGCATCCATGTGGAAGAAGACAAGAGAATCATGCTGGATCTCCAGGCGTGAGTGAAACATACCCCCCCCCCCCCAACGGGTACAGCGCGCCCCGCAAACTGCGAGCTACTTGATCGGTGCGGGTGTCAGAGGTTATGAGATGGCAGGAGAGAGAGATAGATCAGCCACGATTGAATGGCAGAGTAGACTTGATGGGCCGAAGTGTATATGTGTATATATGGTTATGTGTACAAGCCAATTAACCAAAGCCCTAGTGTTGCTACTGTATGTAGGATAGTGCCAGTGTACTGGGGTCGCTGGTCGGCGCGCACTCGGTGGTTTCCGCGCTGTATCTCTAATGTCTAAAGGGTGGGGGTGTAGAACGATTTGGACAGCAGCGTGGATGCTGTCTGGTGTATCATTGTCAATAGTAAGTCACGGCTGTGCAGGTTCAGGAGCAAGTGAGTCAATAGACAATAGACAATAGGTGCAGGAGTAGGCAATTCAGCCCTTCGAGCCAGCACCGCCATTTAATGTGATCATGGCTGATCATCCCCAATCAGTACCCCATTCCTGCCTTCTCCCCATATCCCCTGACTCCACTATCTTTAAAAGCCTTATCTAGCTCTCTCTTGAAATCATCCAGAGAACCGGCCTCCACCGCCCTCTGAGGCAGAGAATTCCACAGACTCACCACTCTCTGTGAGAAAAAGTGTTTCCTCGACTCCGTACTAAATGGCTTACTCCTTATTCTTAAACTGTGGCCCCTTGTTCTGGACTCCCCCAACATCGGGAACATGTTTCCTGCCTCTAGCGTGTCCAAGCCCTTAACAATCTTATATGTTTCAATGAGATATCCTCTCATCCTTCTAAATTCCAGAGTGTACAAGCCCAGCTGCTCCATTCTCTTAGCATATGACAGTCCCGCCATCCCGGGAATTAACCTTGTAAACCTACGCTGCGCTCCCTCAATAGCAAGTCCATTCGATGTTGGAAGGAACACACATTCACACAGCGCATTGCACAACCTTAGGATGCACCTGAAAACATACAACTTGGAATCGCAGAGTTTTCACAGCAGTAAAGAAGGCTGTGCACTTTACAAGAGGCTGGAGCTGTGAAGGGGTGGAAAGATGAGTAGGAATATAAAATGAATGCCAGTTGATATTGTGGTGGCCTCATCAGATATTCAGGAGGATTAAAGGATGGGAGAAAGTCGGCAGGGTTAGAGCTCACTGCTCAGGAATGGTAGTGGGAGTGTAATTAAGGCTCAGTTAGGGAGATAGGGATCGCAGGTTGGCTGCACGGTGGCGCAGCGGTAGAGTTGCTGTTAATTGACAATAGGTGCAGGAGTAGGCCATTTGGCCCTTTGAGCCAGCACCGCCATTCAAAGTGATCATGGCTGATCATCCACAATCCATACCCCATTCCTGCCTTCTCGCCATATCCCTTGACTCCGCTATCTGTAAGAGCTCTATCTAACTCTCTCTTGAAAGCATCCAGTGAATCGGCCTCCACTTCCTTCTGAGGCAGAGAATTCCACAGATTCATAACCCTCTGTGTGAAAAAGTGTTTCCTCGTCTCCGTTATAAATGGCCTATCCCTAATTCTACCAGCGGGTTCGACCCTGACTACGGGTGCTTGCCTGCAGGGAGATTATATGTTCATTATATGTAGGTATGTTACAAAACTTACCTTGAGCAGCGCTGCAGTTCTGCCGCTCCCCGTGTGCGTGACTTTGGCGCCTTTCAGAGGGGGGCGTGTTTAAAGTGCCGTTTTTCCACAGACAGGGCAAATCGATCCATGTCGGGCGATTTCGTTGCTGAAGAGAAATCGCTGTGACATTTCATTCATGAAGGTATTTTTAAATTACGCTAGATTATTTATTAGCTAGGGTAATTTAAAAATCATCTTCTAAAGCCGTGAGCGCCGACAACGGGAAGGATTTTACGTAGGGGAGAAAATAAAGTACACAGTTTATTTTTACATTAAAACGTGGTTTTTAGGAAGCCTTTAATCACATTTTCATGTTGCGAAATGGGGACAAAAAAAAAGTATGAACCGGCAGTGTTTTTCCTGCCGACTTCACCGCAAACCGCAACGTTCTAATCCACCGCGTTCCACTCAAACCCACTCGCAAGTTGATTTAAATGGCCATTAATTTACAGGAATTAAACACTAAATTCCTTCAATTTGGCCTATAAATTCATGAAAATGAGATTTAAAAATCATGTTATATTGTGAATTATTGTGTGAATGTTATTTGGATACTTAGGCAATTTAAAAAAGTTTATCTTTTCTTAAGAAATGGATAGATGTTTAGATCTAGTAATTGAATTTTGTAATTAGCTACAATTAGGTAACTAACTAATTATATGCTTTAATTTCAGGTCATCCAAGTAATATTGTTTCATATTTGTTTCAGATCTATAATAGATTTGCTTCAATCTATAATAACTGGAAATTTCATTGAGTTCTCTTAATTTTTAAGAAAGTTATGGGCTTTTGACTGTCCTAGATCACAGCTTTTGTGTTAAGTCAATGGAAAGGCAATGGGGAACCAGATGCTAATTTCCGAGTATGAAAATGGCCGTAACTTTTTTTAATACTGAAGATATAAAAGTGAATTAGGTGTCAAATTAAACTTCTTTGTATGTTTTATCTGATGGGATAAATTGCAGACTTGATTTTTTAAATCTCAAAATCTTGGAACATGCTACTTCCTGTGACATTAGACAATAGGTGCAGGAGGAGGCCATTCGGCTCTTTGAGCCAGCACCGCCATTCAATGTGATCATGGCTGATCATCCCCAATCAGTACCCCGTTCCTGCTTTCTCCCCATATCCCCTGACTCCGCTATCTTTAAGAGCCCTATCTAGCTCTCTCTTGAAAGTATCCAGAGAACCTGCCTCCACCGCCCTCTGAGGCAGAGAATACCACAGACTCACCACTCTCTGTGAGAAAAAGTGTTTCCTCGTCTACGTTCTAAATGGCTTACCCCTTATTCTTAATCTGTGGTCCCTGGTTCTGGACTCCCCCAACATCGGGAACGTGTTTCCTGCCTCCAGCGTGCCCAAACCCTTAATAATCTTATATGTTTCAATATGATTCCCTCTCATCCTTCTAAATCCAGAGTGTGCAAGGCCAGCCGCTCCATTCTCTCAGCATATGACAGTCCCGACATCCCGGGAATTAACCTGGTGACCCTTGTTCTGTTGCTTATTATTAGTATGACTGTGTGGCAAATCAAATTGCTCGTATGTTGCAAGACATACTTGTCTAATGAAGTAAGTATGAGTATGAATTGGTTGATTGACAGCTCGGTGTGACGACTAATAGCTGAACCACTCCACTGCAGACAAAGGCATAACCCCAGTCCTCCTCCGCTCCATTATATTTTACACACAAATGGACCCGGTTACCTTTATAATTTTTTTTCCAAGTGCATCTTAATGGATTAACCTCAAACCATACGACAAGCACAGTTGCTTGCAGTTCAGAGTTCGAGAGCGCTGGCTTACTGATGCTTTACGCATCTTCCACAAAGATTTACTTTGAAGCCCTCCTGATCCCTTTCAGAATTCTCTCAGGTTTCCTAGCAACATGTCTCACCTCTGGCTTCCATTAGTTTGTATCCAGTGGCTTTACACACTGCTGCCCCCCCTCGTCTCATTATTTACCGGCTCACTCTTTGCAATCCTTCAAAGGCTGTGGATTTTAAATCAAAGATAGACACGAAATTCTGGAGTAACTCAACGGGACAAGCAGCATCTCTGGAGAGACGCCTCGAGACCCTTATCTCCAGAGATGCTGCCTGTCCCGCTGAGTTACATCAGTTTTTCTCATTGTGCTTAAATTTTAGTTTAGGAAGGAACTGCAGCAAAGGTTACACCAAAGATAAGAACAAAATGCTGGAGTAACTGTGCGGCCCACCGAGTCTGCACCGACCAGCGATCCCCGCACGATGGCACTATCCGTCACACACTAGGGACAATTTTACGTTTGACCCACAACAATTAATCAACAAACCTGCACGTCTTTGGAGTGCAGGAGGAAACCAAAGATCTCGGAGAAAACCCACGCAGGTCACGGGGAGAACATGCAAACTCCATACAGACAGCACCCGTGGTCAGGATGGAACCCGGGTCTCTGGCGCTGTGAGGAAGCGACTCTAGCGCTGTGTCACCGTGCCGCCCCAGTACCTCCTTGTGTCTCAATGTTCATCCTGTTGGGTTGAACATAGAACAGTACAGTACACAAACAGGCCCTTCGGCCCACAATAGTTGCGCTGAACATGATGCCAAGTAAAACTGCTCTCGTCTGCCTGTACATGATCCATATCCCTCTAATCCCCGCACTTCCATGTGGCTGCCTAAAAGCCCCTCAAACACCACTGTCGTATCTGCCCCCACCACCATGAAGGGAGTCTTGCTTTTAACCAACAGTGGAGCAAGAAGGGGCGACACGGTGGGTGGCGGAGAGGTAGAGTTGCTGCCTCACAGCGCCAGTGTCCCAGGTTCGATCCCGACTACAGGTGCTGTCCGTGAGGAGTTTGTACATTCTCCCCGTGACCTGCGTGGGTTTATTTCCCGAGATGGCGTACAGGTTTGTAGGTTAATTGGCTTGGTGTAAATGTAAAAAATTGTTCCTAGTGTGTGTCGGGTAGTGTTAATGTGCGGGGATCACTGGTCGGCGCGGACTCGGTGGGCGTATGTTTACGCGCCGTATCTCTAAAGGGCTTGTCCCACTTGGCGATTTTTACGGCGACTGCCGACATCATTGACTGACCTAAAAATTTGCGGCGTGACGCGGCCTGATGACGTATTGACGCGCGGTGTTTTTTCAAGTGTCGCAACATTTTTTTGAAATGTTCAAAATCTTTTGGCGACACTGATATGACGCCTGCAGTCGCCTAAAAAATCGGCAAGTGGGACAGGCCCTTAAATGACTCACACCACCCCTGGTGATGTGTTCTCAGTCCCCACCACTCTCTGTGTAAAAGACTTACCCCGCAGATCTCCTTTAAACTTTCCCCCTCTCCCCTCATAGCTGTGAAATTGCTGTTTGTATTTCCAATAGTGTGTTGCTTCCATTAATCTTTCCTGTGCAGTCAGTGTGATTTATGTTGGGCGGCAGGAGATTGGTGCCGATATCTGAGCCATGGACTGATAAGGGTCCCAACAATAATTGGATTGCAAATAATTGAAGTCCCAGCAAATTAGGAAACTTTACAAGTCTCAGCGTGGGAGCTCGGAACTAGGAGTCTTGCTTTTAACCAGCAGTGAAGCAAGAATAGGCAGCACGGTGGCGCAGCGGTAGAGTTGCTGCCTCACAGCTCCCGACACCTGGTTTGATCGTGACTACGGGCGCTGTCTGTACGCCGTCTGTACGCGTGACCTGCGTGGATTTTGTCCGGGTGCTCCGGTTTCCTCCCTTTACCCCTAAGACGTGCATATTTGTAGGATAATTGGCTTCAGAAAAAATTGTATATTGTCCTTTGCGTGTGTAGGATAGTGTTCATGTGCAGTTGCTGGTTTAAACCGAAGATAGACACAAAATGCTGGAGTAACTCAGCGGGACAGGCAGCATCTCTGGAGAGAAGGAATGGGTGACGTTTCGGGTCAAGACCCTTCTTCTGAAACGTCACCCATTCCTTCTCTCCAGAGACGCTGCCTGACCCGCTGAGTTACCCCAGCATTTTGTGTCTATCACAGATTTATCAATATTTTGGAAAAAGCAATAGTTTGAGTATCACCGGTTTTGCAAAGTAGTCAAAATGAATGTTTCATATAATTATTGTGTCATCTGACAGCTCCAGGTGAGTGCAGATGTGTTTCAACTGTGGTACATTATTTATGCAGCCAATTTGTTTTGTATTTTAATTAGAACCAGGCCATTTACATTATTACTGAGTGATGGAAAGTGTGTCACAAAATGCACTTATAATAAATAGTGTTCCAGTTGGGCATCTAAACTTGATTAATATTCCATTGCTTTTGCAAGAAAACAACCTGACAATTATAACAAGTGAGCTGGCAATTTGCAGTGTGAGTTATTTCAATCTAATTAATTCTGGTCTTGCGTTAATTTCACGGTAGAACCACAGGTTAGTTTGACAATAGACAATAGGTGCAGGAGTAGGCCATTCGGCCCTTCGAGCCAGCACCGCCACTCAATGTGATCATGGCTGATCATCCACAATCAGTACCCCGTTCCTGCCTTCTCCCCATATCCCCTGACTCCGCTATCTTTAAGAGCCCTATCTATCTCTCTCTTGAAAGAATCCAGAGAACCCGCCTCCACCGCCCTCTGAGGCAGAGAATTCCACAGACTCACAACTCTCTGTGAGAAAAAGTGTTTCCTCATCTCCGGTCTAAATGACTTACCCCTTATTCTTAAACTGAGGCCTCTGGTTCTGGAACCCCCCAACATCGGGAACATGTTTCCTGCCTCAAGCGTGTCCAAACCCTTAATAATCATATGATATGGATCGACTCCAACCTGATCAATCCGAATGTCCTGACAAGAAAGATCACCTATCCAATATTCTCCAGAGATGATGCCTGACGCACTGAGCTACTCCAGCACTTTGTGTACAATGACCGTCCTTCCATCTAAAGGGTGGAGATTGTGATGCTTATTAATTATACAATGTTATAATTGTACACACCCTAACCTAAATGATCAGAGCATGTGTATGTACTGCGCAGGAAGGAACTGCAGATGCTGGTTTACACCAAAGACAGACACAAAATGCTGGAGTAACTCGGCGGGACAGGCAGCATCTCTGGAGAGAAGGAATGGGTGACGTTTTCGGGTCAAGACTCTTCTTCAGACGGAGAGTCAGGGGTGAGGGAGACGTAGAGATATGGAAGGGTAAGGTGTGAAAACGAGAGATCAAAGGGGACGAAGTTCAAAGTTCAAAGAAGTTCAAAGAGTGGATCACTGATCGCTGAAGGGAAGGTGACAATGAGGCGTACAGTCAGTAAAGTCTGATCAGGAGGACATGGAAACTAGTCGGAGAACTAGGAAGGGGGAGGGACGGAGAGAGAGGGAAGTCAAAGGTTACGAAGTTAGAGAAGTCATTATTCATACCGTGGTGGGTGTATGGAACGAGCTGCCAGAGGAGGTAGTTGAGCCAGGTACTATAACAGTATTTAAGAGACACTTGGACAGGTACATGGTTTGGAGGGATATGGGTCAAATGCAGATTCATAGTTTAGGTGGGACATATTGGTCGACATGAACTAGATGGGCCGAAGGGCCCGTTTCTGTGCTGTGTGTTTCTATGACTCTATAACGCCATTGCACTGTAGATACCTGTGATATACTCTGGCCAAATATTAGTTCGTAAATGTGTTATGTTTGATGTATCATCAATACAAAAATATGTCATTTCAATGTTTGTACCGAACGCTCCACACTGAAGGTTATTGGACTGCGAGCAGATTTTAACGTGTTATTAAACCTGCTGCAGGATTCTAGATAAAAAGGCCACAAGAAAATAGATGATATTTCCCGACATCCCTCACAAATATAAAAGTGTCGAGTAATATTTATGTTGCTCAGGAAAGGAGATTATTCAGTGGATAGATACTTGATTAGTACGGGCGTCAGGGGTTATGGGGAGAAGGCAGGAGAATGGGGTTAGGAGGGAGAGATAGATCAGCAGTGATTGAATGGCGGAGTAGATTTGATGGGCCGAATGGCCTAATTCTACCCCTATCACTTATGATTGGCCGGGTGAAGTCATGACAATTTGAAATGACAATGGCATACGCAAAGAGTTTGATTAAATAAACCAAAACTGTGTTAGCACTGACCAAGTTCAACAGAGTTTACCCAGTTCAACAATTTACCCAGTTTACATAGAAACATTGAAAATAGGTGCAGGAGTAGGCCATTCAGCCTTTCGAGCCATCATCGCCATTCAATAGGATCATGTCTTTCTATTTCTAAGATCCTGTGTGTTTGCTTTAACCAGTTCCACAGATATACACAAAGTGCTGGAGTAACTCAACGGGTCAGGCAGCATCGCTTGAGAGAAGGAATGGGTAATGTTTGAGGTTAAGACCCTTCCTCAGACGTCAGATATTATCTCACTCCTACATCCTAAAGGCGTGCGGGTTTGTAGGTTAGATTAGTTTTGTTTAGTTTAGAGATACAGCGTGAAAACAGGCCCTTCAGCCCACCGAGTCTGCACCGACCAGTGATCCCTGCATACCAGCACTATCCCACACACACTAGGGGCAATTTACTCTGATACCCAAGTAACTTAACCTACAAGCCTGTACGCCTTTGGAGTTTGGGAGGAAACCAGAGATCGCAGAGAATACCCACGCAGGTCACGGGGAGAACGTACAAACTCCGTACAGACAGCACCTGTAGTCGGGATGGGACCCGGGTCTCCGGCGCTGTGAGGCAGCGACTCTACCCTTGCGCCACTGTGCCGCCACATTCTCTACAGATGCTGCCTGACCCGCTGAGTATCTCCAGCACTCTGCGTGGCTTCAATTCCCAGAGGGTGGGTTGGGGCCCAGGTATATCCTGTGATTGAATTAAATAACACGGCAGCTCACATGCTCCGCAGAGCCGGCGTGACATCAAACAAATCAATTATGTTTGACGTTACTGTGAGAGAAATACCACTTTGCTCTCCTTCATTCACCAGCTAAAGACGTTATTTAAATTGGACCACTTTAAAACAGTTGCAAAAATCCCACGGAAAAAAAAAATAAAGGCTTATAACACCTCATTTAAATAGTGCAACTTCACCGTTATATCTGATCACTCAGCCGTTTTTGTGTAATATTGGGTACTTGCGGAAATTGATTCTGTCTGCGTTAGTGAGTGAAATGTCATAGACTGCAGCATCAATCAAGCTGGAAGGAATCTCAGCCCTTGTCACATCTTTGACAGTTATAAATTCGGGACGTAGAAATTCGTAAGATTAGTTTAGTTTAGTTTAGTGCAGAGATACAGCCTTTGGCCCACCAAATCCGCGCCGACCAGCCATCCCCACACATTAACACTGTCCGACACACACACACTAGGGGCAATTTACATTTATGCCAAGCCAATTAACCTGCAAACCTGTACGAGTGTGGGAGCAAAAACCGGAGCACCCGGAGAAAACCTTCGCAGGTCACGGGGAGAAAGTGCAAATTCCGCGCAGGCAGCACCCGTAGATCTATATCTAACTCT
Organism: Okamejei kenojei; assembly: GCA_035221665.1. Taxonomy (NCBI): domain Eukaryota; kingdom Metazoa; phylum Chordata; class Chondrichthyes; order Rajiformes; family Rajidae; genus Okamejei; species Okamejei kenojei. Next base: position 3,480,792 of record CM069156.1, read on the forward strand.
GTCTTGAATACGTCATTCAATTACTTCAAGTAGCCCTTGCTTTCCCTCTCTCTCCGTCCCCTCCCCCTTCCCAGTTCTCCCAACAGTCTCGGAAGAGGTCGTGAAAGTGGGACAGGCCCTTTAAAGGGCCTGTCCCACTTTCATGACCTAATTCACGACCTCTGCCGAGTTTGCCCTTGACTCATACTCGCAGCATGGTCGTCCCGAGGTCGTAGGGGGTCGTAGGTAGGTCGTAGCAGGCCGTGATGCTAGTCGTAGGTACTCGTGGCATCAAGCAGGTCGGCGCGTTTTTCTATCCTGGTGAAAAATGCCCACGAGTAAAAAAGGTCGTGAACGGAGACGAGGAAACACTTTTTCTCACAGAGAGTTGTGAGTCTGTGGAATTCTCTGCCTCAGAGGGTGGTGGAGGCAGGTTCTCCGGATGCTTTGAAGAGAGAGCTAGATAGGGATCTTAAAAATAGCGGAGTCAGGGGATATGGGAAAAAGGCAGGAACGGGGTACTGATTGGGGATAACTACCCCGGGGGATGGGGAGGAATTACTTTAGCCAGAGGGTGGTGAATCTGGAATTCTTTGCGGCAGAAGGCTGTGGAGGCCAAGTCAATGGGGATTTGACAGATTTTTGATAAGTGCGGGTATTAGGGGCAATGGGGAGCGGCAGGAAAATGGGGTTAGGATGGTGAGATAGATCGGCTACGATTGAATGACGGAGTAGACTTGATGGGCCGAATGGCCTAATTCTGCTCCTAGAACTTATGAACGTGCGAAGGGTCTCGACGGGAAACCTCGCCCATTCCTTCTCTCCAGAGACCCCTTCCACCCCAGCAACGGACTGTTCCAGCTGCTACGGTCATGCAAACGCCTCCGTTGTCATGCTGTGAAAACGGTGAGGTTGAGAAGGAGTTTCTTCCCAGAGGCCTTGCGGACATAGGCCATATTTAAGAGGGAGTTAGATGTGTCCCTTGTGGCTGAAGGGATCAGGGGGTATGGAGAGAAGGCAGGTACGGGATACTGAGTTGTATGATCAGCCATGATCATATTGAATGGCGGTGCAGGTTCGAAGGGCTGAATGGCCTACTCCTGCACCTATTTTCTATGTTTCTATGTTTCTACCCGTCAGATGTTGAATCCATCAAAGTTAGAATTTCTGTAGAAGCGTACCACAGATAGACTGATATCTCGGTCCTATAATAACATGTTATTTTTTAATGGGCTGTCGAATTGGCAGATCAATATCTAATCAAAGAATTGACCTCCATTGTGGTATTCCTATTCGCTCGGTTATTGAAGAATTCAAACACTAATCAGGGTCTCATTTCATTTTTAATTAAATGTAAACAGCAGCCTTGCTCATTTCTTTTACTTCATCATGAAACACTGGTCAGTACCGGACTGTGTGGGCTTTCCCCAGAGAACCGCAAAGTGAAACCAGTGAGCAGCAATCGCTGAAGATTGATGTGAATCACCGGTGAAGGCAGTGAGGCTAATTGAAGCTCTTCCCCTGTCACGTGTGGTAGTCAATGAGTGACCACAGTTTCCTGTGTCAAAATGGCCCATAGTCTCATAGCCATAGACTTTGGACACGAGAGATACAGCGTGAACACAGGCCCTTCGGCCCACCGAGTCCGCACTGACCAGCATATCCCGTCCTACCTGAAGCTGGAGTAACTCAGACCTTCTAGTCCATAAACTCAGACCTTCTAGTCCAGGCAGGTGTGCAGGAAGGAACTACAGATGCTGGTTTAAACGTAAGATAGAAACAAAAAGCTGGAGTAACTCAGCGGGACAGTCAGCGTCTCTGGAGAAAAGTAGGTGTTGTTTTGGGTCGAGGCTTCTCATACTGAGTTGAGGAGGGCTGACAGCTCTCAGTTTGAAAAATGGTCTCAGCCCGAAACTTCACCCATTCCTTCTCTCCAGAGATGCTGCCTGTCCCGCTGAGTTACTCCAGCATTTTGTGTCTTATCTTCAGCTTAAACTAGCATCTGCAGTTCCTTCCTGCACACTAGTCCCACCTGCCTGGACTAGAGGGTCTGAGTTATAGGGAGCGGTTGAGCAGGCTATGACGTTATTCCTTGGAGCGCAGGAGGAAGAGGGGTGATCTTATAGAAATCAATAGAGGAATAGATTGGGTGAATACACAGAGACTTTTATCTGGAGTCTGGGAATCAAGAACCAGAGGCCTCCGGTTAGTGAGGGGGAAAGATTTAATAGGAATCTGAGAGGCAACTTTTTTATGGGGAGGGTGGTGGGTGTATGGAACAAGTTGCTGGAGGAGGTAGTTGAGGCCGGGACTATCCCGACGTTTAGGACAGGTACATGGATAGGACAGGTTCAGAGGGATATGAGCCAAGCGCGGGCAGGTGGGACTAGTGTAGATGGGACGTGTTGGTGGGCATGGGCAAGTTGGGCCGAAGGGCCTGTGTCAACACTGTATCGCTCTATGACTCAATAATTTGGGTGCCCTATCTGAGGAAAGATATACTGGCTCTGGAGAGGGTCCAGAGGAGGTTTACGAGAATGGTCCCGGGGATATGTGGGTAAATGTATGAAGAGCGTTTGTCGGCACTGGGCCTGTACTCGCTGGAGTTTAGAAGGATGAGGGGACACCTCATTGAAACTTACTGAATAGTGAAAGGCCTGGATAGAGTGGATGTGGAGAAGATGTTTCCACTAGTGGGAGAGTCTAGGACTAGAGGTCACAGCCTCAAAATTAAAGGACGCACTTTGAGGAAGGAGATAGGGAGGAATTATTATAGCCAGACGGTGGTGAATCTGTGGAATTCTTTGCCGCAGAAGGCTGTGGAGGCCAAGTCAATGGGTGTTTTTAAGGCAGAGATAGACAGATTCTTGATTAGTATGGGTGTCAGGGGTTATGGGGAGAAGGCAGGAGTATGGGGTTAGGAGGGTGAGATAGATCAGCCGTGATTGAATGGCGGAGTAGGCTTGATGGGCCGAATGCCCTAATTCTGCTCTAGAACTTATGAACGTGCGAAGGGTCTTGACGGGAAACCTTGCCCATTCCTTCTATCCAGAGATGCTGCCTGTCCCGCTGAGTTACTCCAGCATTTAGTGTCTGTCTTCAGTTCAAACCGGCGTCTGCAGTTCATCCCTACACATTGCTGTGGAATAGATGTAGAATAGATGACTCACCTGCAAACTGGACCCAGCACCGGGCCTGAAGCCTCCACGCTGCTGATTCCCACTACTCGGGTTTTGACAGCACTGGGTCCTAGTGCCTGTCTCCCCATTCCCTGGTAAACTCAGTGGCTATTCCACTGGGTCTTCCCCATCCCCCTCCAAATATGTGACCCCTGCTCTTCCCTACCCACACCACAGCCCTCATACCCCCTGACCACCCTCCACCCCCCCACCACACTATGCTTCGTCCTCAGTCCACTCACCTGCCTTCCTCTGGCCCCAACCCCCATCCCTACCGTGTGTTCACCATCCCCCCGGACCTCCCCCTCTCCGACACTGAACGGTCGGTCCTCAGCAGAGGTCTTACCTTTGTCCCCCTCCGTCCCCACCTCAATGAGTTCCGCACCCACCACGACTTGGAGCTCTTCTACCGTCGCCTCCGCCTCACAGCGTTCTTCCACAGGAAGAAGTCCTTGCCCCCCACTGATGATCCCTTTTCCCGTCTCCAACGAACCCCCTCCTCGTGGACCCCCCCTCGTGGCCTTCCGGCTCTAGAACTATTTATCCAAAACTGCTGTAGGGACATCATCCGCCTCGACTTCTCCACTCCCCTGTCTCACTCCAATCTCTCCAGCCCTGAACGTACTGCCATCGACTCATTCCGTAACAACCCAGACTGGGTTATCAAACCCGCCGACAAGGGAGGCGCCGTGGTAGTCTGGCGCATCGATCTCTACAAAGCGGAGGCCACGCGCCAACTCTCGGACACCTCCTCCTATTTACCCCTGGACCATGACCCCACTGACGAGCACCAGGCCACCATCTCGAGCACCACCAACTTCATCGACTCCCTCTCCCTGCCCCCCCCCCCCCCCCCCGAGCCTCCAACCTCATCGTTTCCCAGCCCCGCACGGCCCGATTTTACCTTCTCCCCAAAATCCACAAACCTGACTGCCCCGGCAGACCCATTGTCTCTGCCTGTTCGTGCCCCACCGAACACATTTCCACAATAGGACTCCATCCTATCCCCCTATGTTAAATCCCTCCCCACCTATGTTCAAGACACCTCAGACACTCTCCGTCGGCTCCGCGCATTCCATTCTCCAGGCCCCCATCCTCTCATCTTCACCATGGACGTCCAGTCATTCTACACCTCCATCTCCCACCAGGATGGTCTCAAAGCCCTCCGGTTCTTCCTCGACCAGAGGAGCAACCCATACCCGTCCACTGACACCCTCCTCCGCCTAGCAGAGTTGGTCCTCACCCTCAATAACTTCTCTTTTGATTCCTCCCATTTCCTCCAAACACAAGGCGTAGCTATGGGCACACGCATGGGCCCCAGCTACGCTTGCCTCTTTGTCGGGCACGTCGAACAATCCTTGTTCTCGGCATACCAGGGCCCCATCCCCGACCTCTACCTCCGTTACATCGACGACTGCTTTGGTGTCACCTCCTGCACCCACACACAACTGACTGACTTCATTCATTTCACCACCAACTTCCATCCGGCACTCAAATACACTTTGGACCGACATCCACTACAAACCCACTGACTCCCACAGCTACCTGGACTACTCTTCCTCCCACCCTGCTTCCTGTAAGGACTCCATCCCCTATTCCCAATTCCTCCGTCTACGCCGCATCTGCTCCCAGGATGAGGTGTTCCACACCAGGGCATCACAAATGGCCTAATTCTTCAGAGAACGGGGATTCCCCCCCCCCACTTTCGATGAGGCTCGCACCAGGGTCTCCTCCATACCCCACAACGCTGCTCTCTCTCCCCATTCCCCCAGAGTCCCCCTGGTCCTCACTTTTCACCCCACCAGCCGGCACATACATCACATAGTCCTCCGCCAGTTTCGCCACCTCCAACGTGACCCCACCATCCCATCTCCCCCCTGTCTGCCTTCCGCAAAGACCGCTCCCTCCGCAACTCCCTTGTCAATTCTTCCCTTCCCTCCCGCTCTACCCCTTCCCTGGGCACTTTCCCTTGCAACCGCAAGAAATGCTACACTTGTCCCTTCACCTCCCCCCTCCACTCCTTTCAGGGACCCAAGCAGTCCTTCCAGGTCCGACAGAGGATCACCTGCACCTCCTCCAACCTCATCTACTGCATCCACTGCTCCAGATGCCAGATGATCTATATCGGTGAGACCAAGCGGAGGCTTGGCGATCGTTTCGCCGAACACCTCCACTCGGTCTGCAATAACCAAGCCGACCTCCCGGTGGCTCAGCACTTCAACTCCCCCTCCCATTCCGTATCCGACCCCTCTGTCCTGGGCCTCCTCCACGGCCAAAGTGAGCAACACCACAAGCTGGAGGAACAGCACCTCATGTTCCTCTTGGCATGAACATTGAATTCTCTCAGGGTACACAAAAAGCTGGAGAAACTCAGCGGGTGCAGCAGCATCTAAGGAGCGAAGGAGATAGGCGACGTTTCGGGTCGAGACCCTTCTTCAGACTGGTCAGGGATCAGGGAAACGAGAGATATAGACGGTGATGTGGAGAGATAAGGAACAATGAGTGAAAGATATGCAAAAAAGTATCGGTGATAAAGGGAACAAGCCATTGTAAGCTGTTTGTGGTGTGAAAATGAGAAGCTAGTGCGACTAGGGTGGGGGAGAGATAGAGATAGAGGGAATGCCAGGGCCCGAGGGCTGAGGGAGAGGTGGGAAGGGGAGGAGACAGCAAGGGTTAACAGAATTGAGAAAATTCAATATTCAAGCCCAAAGGATGCAGACTCCCCAAGCGGAATATGAGGTGCTGTTCCTCCAGCTTGCGGTGTTGCTCACTCTGGCCGTGGAGGAGGCCCAGGACCGAGAGGTCGGATGTGGAATGGGAGGGGGAGTTGAAGTGCTGAGCCACCGGGAGGTCGGGTTGGTTATTGCGGACCGAGCGGAGGTGTTCGGCGAAGCGATCGCCAAGCCTCCGCTTGGTCTCACCGATATAGATCATCTGGCATCTGGAGCAGCGGATGCAGTAGATGAGGTTGGAGGAGGTGCAGGTGAACCTCTGTCGGACCTGGAAGGACTGCTTGGGTCCCTGAAAGGAGTGGAGGGGGGAGGTGAAGGGACAAGTGTTGCATTTCTTGCGGTTGCAAGGGAAAGTGCCCGGGGAAGGGGTAGAGTGGGAGGGGAGGGAAGAATGGACAAGGGAGTTGCGGAGGGAGCGGTCTTTGCGGAAGGCAGACAGGGGGGGAGATGGGAAGATGTGGCGGGTGGAGGGGTCACGTTGGAGGTGGCGAAACTGGCGGAGGACTATATGTTGTATTTGCCGGCTGGTGGGGTGAAAGGTGAGGACCAGGGGGACTCTGCCCTGTTTGCGAGTGGGGGAATGGGGAGCGAGGGCAGTGTTGCGGGGTATGGAGGAGACCCTGGTGCGAGCCTCATCAATAGTGGGGGAGGGGAATCCCCGTTCTCTGAAGAATGAGGCCATTTGTGATGACCTGGTGTGGAACACCTCATCCTGGGAGCAGATGCGGCGTAGACGGAGGAATTGGGAATAGGGGATGGAGTCCTTACAGGAAGCAGGGTGGGAGGAAGAGTAGTCCAGGTAGCTGTGGGAGTCAGTAGGATTGTAGTGGATGTCGGTCAGGAGCGTATCACCTGCAATAGAGATGGTGAGGTCAAGGAATGGTAGGGAAGTGTCGGAAATGGTCCAAGTGTATTTGAGTGCCGATGGAAGTTGGTGGTGAAATGAATGAAGTCAGTCAGTTGTGTGTGGGGTGCAGGAGGTGACACCAAAGCAGTCGTCGATGTAACGGAGGTAGAGGTCGGGGATGGGGCCCTGGTACGCCGAGAACAAGGATTGTTCGACGTACCCAACAAAGAGGCAAGCGTAGCTGGGGCCCATGCGTGTCCCCATAGCTACGCCTTGTGTTTGGAGGAAATGGGAGGAATCAAAAGAGAAGTTATTGAGGGTGAGGACCAACTCTGCTAGGCGGAGGAGGGTGTCAGTGGACGGGTATGGGTTGCTCCTCTGGTCGAGGAAGAACCGGAGGGCTTTGAGACCGTCCTGGTGGGGGATGGAGGTGTAGAGTGACTGGACGTCCATGGTAAAGATGAGAGGATGGGGGCCTGGAGAGATGGAGAATGGAGAATTGAGAATTCTCTCAATTCTGTTAACCCTTGCTGTCTCCTCCCCTTCCCACCTCTCCCTCAGTCCTCAGGCTCCTCCTCCTCCTTTTTCCTTTCTTCCCCCCCGCCTCCCCCCACCCCCCCATCAGTCTGAAGAAGGGTTTCAGCCCGAAACGTTACCTATCTCCTTCGCTCCATAGATGCTGCCGCACCCGCTGAGTTTCTCCAGCACTTTGTGTAGCCTCAGTGTCTCAGCCGCCTGGGGTTGAGGAGCTGGCGCTGCCCACCTGCGCCCTCTGATGGCGAGCTGCGGCAGGGCAGGACAGGGCGGCAACTTGTCAGCTCCCATTTACTAACACTTACATCTTCCCGGTTGAAACTCTTGTGATGGAGCGAAGCATGACCTTAATAATAACAAACAGCACCGAGGCACTCCCTGCTACATGAATCAATATTAAGATCACTGGCAGAAGAGGCGCTACACAGTGCATGCCTCAGCGCACATTGTAAATGGCTAATTTGTAATCATGTGTTGTCTTTCCGCCGACTGGTTAGCACGCGACAAAAGCTTTTCACTGCACCTAGGTACACGTGATAATAAACTAAACTGAACTTACGCTTCACCTTGTTCACTGAAAGCTTGCAGTGCCAAGGTCATAAGGTCATAATTATAGGAGCAGAGCTAAGCCATTCGGCCCATCGAGTCTGCTCCGCCATTCAATCGTGGCTGACCTATCTCTCCCACCTAACCCCATTCTCCTGCCTTCTCCCCATAACCCCTGATACACGTACCGATCAAGAATCTATCTATCTCTGCCTTCAATATATCCACTGACTTGGCCTCCACAGCCTTCTACACAGAAACATGGACAATAGGTACAGGAGTAGGCCATTCGGCCCTTCGAGCCAGCACCACCATTCAATATGATCATGGCTGATCATCCAGAATCAGTGCCCTGTTCCGGCTTTTTCCCCATATCCCTTGATTCCGTTAGCCCTGAGAGCCAGATCTAACTCTCTCGTGGCAGATTCCACGGATTCACCACCACAGAACAGCTGTGCAGCGGTAGAGTTGCCGCCGCAGAGCACCAGAGGCCTGGGTTCGATCCTGACCTCGGGTGCTATCTGTGTGTTTGTGGAGTTTACATGTTCTCCCCGTGACCTGGGTTTTCTCCGGGTGCTCCGGTTTCCTCCCACACTCCAAAGACGTACAGGCTTGTAGCTCAAACTGGCCTCGGTAAAATTGTACATTGTCCCGCGTGTGTGTCGGTTAGTGCTAGTGTGCAGGAATCAATGGTCGGCGCAGACCCGGTGGGCCGAAGGGCCTGTTTCCGCGCTGTATCTCTAAACTAAACTAATCTAGAAGTCTTATTATCTTACAGAAACATATAAGATGATTAAAGGTTTGGACACGCTAGAGGCAGGAAACATGTTCCCGATGCTGGGGGAGTCCACAGTTTAAGAATAAGGGATAAGCCATTTAGAACGGAGATGAGGAAACCCTTTTTCACTCAGAGAGTTGTGAGTCTGTGGAATCCTCTGCCTCAGAGGCCGGTGGAGGCCGGTTCCCTGGATACTTTCAAGAAAGAGCTAAATCGGGCTCTTGAAGATAGCGGAGTCAGGGGATATGGGGAGAAGGCAGGAACGGGGTACTGATCGGGGATGATCAGCCATGATCACATTGCATCGCGGTTCTGGCTCGATGGGCCGAATGGCCTACTCCTGCACCTATTGTCTATTGTCTACTCCGCCATTCAATCATGGCTGATCTATCGCTCCGTATCAACCCCATTCTTCTGCCTTCGCCCCATAACCCCTGACGCCCGTACTAATCAATTCTTGCTTCAGGTTCTCTCAGTGGAAGTAATCAAGACACAGAGAGTATATTGTTGGGCAGTTTCACAGCCTGTTAGTTAGTTTGTTTATTATTGTTCCGTGTACATGAAGGAGATATCATCCCCTTTGATCCATCTATCGGGCTTGAGTTTGATTTGATTGTATTTATGTACAGCACAGCTGATCTGTTTGGATAGGATGCAAAACAAAGTCTTTCACTGCACCTCGGTTAAGTTAAACCTGTGTCACGGTGGTTCAGCGAGCAGAGCCACCGCCTCACATCGCCAGAGACCCCGCTTTGATCCTGACCTCGGGTGCTGTCTGTACGGAGTTTCTACGTTCTCCCCGCGTTGGTTTTCTCCGGGTACGAAAACAAAAAGCAACAAGACACACAACTACATAAAATTTAACATAAACATCCGCCACAGCGGATTCCCCACATTCCTCACTGTGATGGAAGGCAATAAAGTTCCATCTTCTTCCTCTTTTATTCTCCCGCGGTCGGGGCAGTCAAACCATCCGTCGAGGCGTTTTAGCTCCCAAGTCGGGGGGGTTGAAACTCCCGCGGCTTGGAGTTCTCTGACCAGATGTTAAGTCCACAAGCACCCACGGTTGGAGCTCCGGCGTCCATCCCTGGCAAAGTCCCGCAGCTCCCCGCGGTCTCCCGCAAAGGCCGCCAACTCCTCGATGTTAGCCCGCAGTGCGGACAGAGATACGATACTGAATAAAATCACATCTCCGTGAGGTAACAGATTAGCAAAAGCTTCCCCCAACTTCCCCCCCCCCCCTCCACCTCCCACATAAAACAAGCTAAAGAATACTAAAAACATACATTTAACACATACAATTGAAACGCAAAGAAGGAAAGAACAGACAGACTGTTGGCGAGGCAGCCGTTGCTGGCGCCACCTGGTGGATTTCTTTCCTGCACATGACAACTAAACACTTTTGATTCATGGGTCCTAAGTCTTGCAGCTTGGATGCCTCTACAAATGGCTGCAATGGCCAGCGGGAAAGTTGACTTCATAGTTCAGGCACGTTCTCCTTTGTTGGGACAAATGAAGAACCCTCCAGCACCCTTTCACAGCTACATATAACAACGTTCAAGAAGGTTAATTTTACTTATGAACCTTCAGTAATAATAAATTAGTTTAGAGATACAGCACAGTAACAGGCCCTTCGGCCCACCGAGTCTGCGCCGACCAGCGATCCCCGCACACTAACACTATCCTAGGGCAAATTTACAATTATGTGGTCAGACAACAGTGAGACATAAGAAAAGATGGACTTGAGTTTGAGTTTAGTTTATTGTCACGTGTAGCGAGGTACAGTTGCGTGTTAACCAGTCAGCGGAGAGACTATACGTGATTACAACCCAGCCATTTACAGTATACAGATACAGGAAAAAGGGAATGACCTTCAGTGCAAGGTAAAGTCCAGTAAAGTCCAATCAAGCATAGTCCGAGAGGCTCCAATGATGTAGATAGCAGTTCAGGACTGCTCTACGGTCGTGGTGGGACAGTTCAGTTGCCTGATAACAGCTGGGAAGAAACTGTCCCTGAATCTGGAGGTGTGCGTTTTCACACTTCTGTATCTCTTGCCTGATGGGAAGAGAGGAGAAGGAGTGGCCGGGGTGCGATCAATTTGCATTGATGTAGCGCCTTTTATAGAGCACAATGTCCTGGAGTAACTCAGTGGGTCAGGAGGCATCGCTGGAGACAACGGACGGACTTGTGCGTTTTGGGTCTCCACGTTCTCCAGAGATGCTGCCTGACCCGCTGAGTTACACAGTGTAGAGTCGTAGTGCCACTGAGTCACACAGTGTAGAAACAGTGTTTCCTCATCTCCATTCTAAATGGCTTACCCCTTATTCTTAAACTGTGGCCCCTGGTTCTGGACTCCCTCAACATCGGGAACATGTTTCCTGCCTCTAGCGTATCCAAACCCTTAATAATCTTATATGTTTCAATAAGATTCCCTCTCATCCATCTAAATTCCAGTGCATATGAGATTTAAACTAATCTAGAGGTCTTATTATCTTACAGAAACATATAAGATTATTAAGGGTTTGGACACGCTAGAGATCCAGCGCGGAAACATGCCCTTTGGCCCACCGAGTCCGCGCCGACCATTGATTCCTGCACACTAGCACTAACCGACACACACTCGGGACAATGTACAATTTTACCGTGGCCAGTTTAGCCTAAAAGACCTGTACGTCTTTGGAGTGTGGGAGGAAACCGGAGCACCCAGAGAAAATCCCACGCAGGTCACGGGGAGAACGTGCAAACTCCACACACGCACAGACGGCGAGAATGTGCAAACTCCACACATGCCCCATCTACACTAGTCCCACCTCTAAACCTATCCTGCCCCTGCAACCTTTGTATCGTTGTTACACTGTTAGCTACAAGTGTGATTGATGTCACCGTGACTTTTACAGGTTAACACTGGGAAAGAATGACGTGCTGACGTTTTTCGATGGGGATGACCTGACGGCAAGAATATTGGGTCAGTACTCGGGGAAGCACCGTCCCTTCAAGCTCTACACCACCATGGCAGACGCCACCATCCAGTTCCAATCGGATCCGGCCAGCAACGTGTTTGGGTACCAACAAGGCTTTGTCATTCATTTTGAAGGTGAGCCATCTCATGTTGTCCAACATTGACCTCCCCACCATCGAAGGAAATCTACAGGAGTCGTTGCCTCAAAACGGCAGCCAGCATCGCCAGAGACCCACACCACCCTGGCCACGCTCTCATCTCACTCCTGCTATGTTCATACGTCATTGGTACAGAAGTAGGCCATTCGGCCCATCGATTCTACTCTATGTTCTTTCATTGACTTTAAATCTTCTTTCATTGAACCACTCATAATAAGTAACTGAATTAAAAATCAGATGGATGTAAATGCAGCAATTGGCCCAATTTTCTAAACTTCATAAGTTATTGGAGCAGAATTAGGAGCGATTTTCTCTAATTTCAAGTTGGCCCTTGCAAGACCCCCTCTCTCCGCCCCTCCCCCACCCTAGTCATCTTGTTAAGGGCCTGTCCCACTTGGCGATTTTTTTCGGCGACTGCCGGCATCATTGACTGACGTATCAGGTCACCGAAAAAGTTACGGCGTGATTCGGCGTGATGACATATTGACGCGTGGTGTTTTTTCAAGTGTCCCAACATTTATTTAGTCGCCGCTGTATTTTGAAATGTACAAAATCTTTTGGTGACACTGATATGAGGCCGGCAGACGGCGAAAAAAATCGCCAAGTGGCACAGGCCCTCTAGTTTCCCCTGTTTGTATCCTTTCGTTATCACCTCTTCCGCAGCCAACAATGGACCATTGTGGGCTCCACCTTTCTTGGTCACTTGTGCCGGCTGTGATTTCAGTTCAGTTCAGTTTAGTTTATTACCGAGGTACAACGAAAAGGTTTTGTTGCGTGCTATCCAGTCAGCGGAAAAACAGTACATGATTACACTCGAGTCATTTACTGTGTACAGATACATGATAAGGGAATCCCCGAAACGTTGCCTATTTCCATCGCTCCATAGATGCTGCCGCACCCGCTGAGTTTCTCCAGCACTTTTGTCTACCTTCGATTTTCCAGCATCTGCAGTTCCTTCTTGAACGTTTAGTGCAAGGTAAAGCCAGCAAAGTCTGATCAAGGATAGTCCGAGGGTCACCAATGAGGTAGATAGTAGTTCAGGACCGCTCTCTGGTTGTGGTAGGATGGTTCAGTTGCCTGATAACAGCTGGGAAGAAACTGTCCCCGCATCTGGAGGTGTGCGTTTTCACACTTCTATACCTTTTCCCGATGGGAGAGGGGAGAAGAGGGAGTGGCCAGGTTGCGACTGGTTCTTGAAGATGCTGCTGGCCTTACCGAGGCAGCGTGAGGTGTCGATGGAGTCAACGGAAGGGAGGTTGGTTTGTGCGACGGTCTGGACTGTGTCCACAACTCTCTGCAATTTCTTGCTGTCTCGGACGGAGCTGTTCCCAAACCGTGCTGTGATGCGTCCTGATGTCCTGCACCTTTTCACACCTCTAGTTTCCCCCTCCCCTGACTGTCTGAAGAAGGGTCTCAACCTGAGACATCACCCATCCTTTTTCTCCAGAGATACTGCCTGAGGTATTCCAGCACTTTGTGTCTATCTTCATGTTAAATGTCAAGTTTACACAAGAATTCTAGTGCAGTTTCCAAGGTCTTCACATCATGGAAAACGGGTAATTTCCTAAATTAACTGCTGGGATCTTTGTAGCTGTAACATCAATAATGGATCACCGGTTCTTGCAGATTTGACCTTACGTTTTATTCAAGAACAATCCTCATTGGTAGAAAGTTTTTTGCAACCTTTAAAGGTCGATCCTGCAATTTGCCAGCGTGTCAGTAATTGCCTTTGTTGTTTCATTAGGTATAGCCAATTTTAGAACTGTTATCACAAACAGATTTGACACGTAATTATGAAATTTGCAGCTGAGGGTGCCAATCATAATAATTAATATGAGGATAGTCTGCTTTGGTAATCGCAATGATTGATGGTAATCTTCAGCCAGGGAAAGAATAGCTTTGATTCTTTCACAGTAATTGAGATTCGACGAGGTTTTCCCCAAGTAAAATTAATCAAAATTCTCAGGTATACGGAGGCTTAGTTTATTTTAAAATGAAGGTAGACACAAAATGCTGGAGTAACTCAGCGGGACAGGCAGCATCTATTGAGAGAAGGAATGGGTGACGTTTCAGGTCGAGACCCTTCTTCATACTGATGTGGGGGGAGGGTCAGGAAGAAGAAAGGAAGAGGCGGAGACAGTGGGCTGAGGGAGAGCTGGGAAGGGGAAGGGAAGGAGGTAGAAATCAAGGACTACCTGAAATTGGAGAAGTCAATATTTATAACGCTGGGGTGTAAACTACCCAAGTGAAATATGAGGTGCTGCTCCTCCAATTTGCGGTGGGACTCCTCATTTAATTTAGTTTAGTTTTAGAGATTCAGCTCGGAACCAACCAGTGATCCCCGCACACTAACACATGAGGAAAAGCCTTTTAAAACATTTTTATACCAAGCCAATCAACCTACAAACCTGCACGCCTTTGGGGTGTGGGAGCAAACCGGAGATCTCGAGGTCACAGGGAGAACGTGCAAACTCCATACAGACAGCACCCGTAGTCAGGATGGAACCCGGGTCTCTGGCGCTGTGAGGCAGCAACTCTACCGCTGCGCCACCGTGCCGCCCAGGGAATACAGAGGCACGGCGAATTGTTTCGTCCTTGATTTTGCCGTGACATTGAACACTGAGGGTGAGGCAGCATTCTATGGAGCGAAGGAATAGGTGACGTTTCGGGTCGAGACCCTTCTTCAGACTCGTCTCGACCCGAAACGTCACCTATGCATTTGCTCCCTAGATGCTGCCTCACCTGCTGAGTTTCTCCAGCATTTTTATCTACCTTCGATTTTTCCAGCATCTGCAGTTCCTTCTTAAACATAGGAATCTGAGAGGTAACATTTGCACACAAAGGGTGCTGGGTGTATGGAACGAGCTGCCAGAGGAGGTAATTGAGGCTGGGACTATCCCAACGTTCAAGAACAGTTACATCAAGAGGACTGGAATACAAATACAGAGATGTAATGCTGAGGCTCTATAAGGCGCTGGTCAGGCCGCATTTGGAATATTGTGAGCAAATGTGGGCCCCATATCTGAGGAAGGATGTGCCGGCTCTAGAGAGGGTTCAGAGGAGGTTTACAAGAATGATTCCAGGAATGAGTGAGTTAGCATATGGGTCTGTACTCGCTGGAGTTTAGAAGGTTGAGGGGGGAACCTCATTGAAACTTACAGAATTATGAAAAGCATATATAGAGTGGATGTGGAAAGGATGTTTCCACTGGTGGGAGAGTCTAGGATCAGAGCTCATATCCTCAGAATTAAAGGGCGCTCTTTTAGAAAAGAGGTGAGGAGGAACTTCTTTAGCCAGATGGTGGTGAATCTGTGGAACACATTGCCACAGAGGTCTGTGGAGGCCATGTCTGTGGATATTTTTAAGTCAGATCGACAAATTCTTGATTAGAACGGGTGTCAAGGGTATTGGGAAGAAGGCAGGAAAATGGGATTAGGCGGCTGAGATTAGCCATGATTGAATGGCTGTGCGGAGTCGATGGGCCGAAAAATATCCCTACAAATCCAGGTTGTACCTGTCTAACTGTTTCTTAAACGCTGGGATAGTCCCAGCCTCAACTACCTCCTCTGGCAGCTCGTTCCATACGCCCACCACCCTCTGTGT
The DNA here is from genome assembly GCA_035221665.1 of Okamejei kenojei. Lineage (NCBI taxonomy): Eukaryota > Metazoa > Chordata > Chondrichthyes > Rajiformes > Rajidae > Okamejei > Okamejei kenojei. The sequence goes on from CM069156.1 coordinate 3,496,107, forward strand.
GAAGAAGTTACCCCTCAGATTCCAATTAAATCTTTCCCCCTTCACCTAAAACCTACGTCCTCTGCTCCTCGATTCCCCTACTCTCGAAGGACCGAATGGTCTACTCCTGCACCTACTGTCTATGACATGCGACTCTGTGTATTCTGTGCTGACCACTGTATCTCTCCCCCTCTCTCTCTCTCTCTCTCTCTCTCCCGCACAGAGGTCGCCAGGAACGACACATGTCCAGAGATCCCGGAGATTCTCAACGGCTGGAAGACGACCTCCCACCCGGAGCTAGTCCACGGGACGGTGGTGACCTACCAGTGCTACCCGGGATACGAGCTGCTCGGAGCCGACATCCTCATGTGCCAGTGGGACTTGTCCTGGAGCGGGGACTCACCCCGGTGTGAGAAGAGTAAGTACCCTCGTGGCTTTCCTCATGGCGGGCACCAACCATATGCTGAGAGAATGGAGCGGCTGGGCTTGTACACTCTGGAGTTTAGAAGGATGAGAGGGGATCTCATTGAAACATATAAGATTATTAAGGTTTTGGACACGTCAAGTTGGGAAAAGGGGAAGTACAACGAGATCTGGGGGTCCTTGTACATCAGTTAATGAAAGTAAGCATGCAGGTACAGCAGGCAGTGAAGAAAGCAAATGGCATGTTGGCCTTTATAACAAGAGAAATCGAATATAGGAGCAAAGAGGTCCTTCTGCAGTTGTACAGAGCCCTAGTGAGACCACACCTGGAGTATTGTGTGCAGTTTTGGTCCCCTAATCTGAGGAAGGACATTCTTGCTATTGAGGGAGTGCAGTGTAGGTTCACAAGGTTAATTCCCAGGATGGTGGGACTGTCATATGCTGCGAGAATGGAGCGGCTGGGCTTGTACACTCTGGAGTTTAGAAGGATGAGAGGCAATCTTATTCAAACATATAAGATTATTAAGGGTTTGGACACACTAGAGGCAGGAAACATGTTCCCGATGTTGGGGGAGTCCAGAACCAGGGGCCACAGTTTAAGAATAAGGAGTAAGCCATTTAGAACGGAGATGAGGAAACACTTTTTCACACAGAGAGTTGTGAGTCTGTGGGATTCTCTGCCTCAGCGGTGGAGGCAGGTTCTCTGGATACTTTCAAGAGAGAGCTAGATAGGGCACTTAAAGATAGCGGGTCAGGGGAAATGGGGATAAGGCAGGCACCCTGAGGCAGCAACTCTACCGCTGTTATTATGTTTTGCACTGGGATCTTGTTTTAGAACACTGAAGTGGCTGCTATCAAGAGCATGTCCATGCTTTAACACATAGAAGAGAGATCTTTTGTTCCTGAGCTAATTCCTAAATTTTCCACATCAGGGTTAATTTGACTTTCACCAGCTTGTGAGTTACAGCAGTCTGCTGCCACCTGCTGACAGCTCCAATTCATTACAACAATGTGATTCTACTCCAAGACTGTAAATGACTTCTAGACTCAGTACGTGATTCAAACACATCTTTAATCAGTACTAAAACATAACAGCATGAAGGATGGTTAGTTATCAACACATCCTGGCTGCTCCAACTGTCGGTGCTGAGAAATAATATCAGTATCGGTATTACAGGGGGGTGGAGTTAGAGATGCTGGCTGGTGTGTGATTGGTTAACATTCAACATCAATCTACATCCTTCCCTCTAAAGGTTAAATGTCAAAGGGCACTCATGCTTAAACATACTCGCCATATCTGTCTGGTGGTCTACTAACACGGCCCGAGCACGTGCGGACCAAACCCTCCCCTCCCTCACTTGGAAGATGAACGGAGGGCCTGGAGGCGAGAATGACGTGACGGAGGCCTGTGGTGACCGAAAGGGGAAACATGCGGTGGGAGAGGCCCCGTGGTTAGTGGAGACCGCGGGACGTGGAGGGGTGCAAGGCATGCGGGGACGGGTGGGAGACATTGCAAAAGGCGGCTGGAACTGGAGCGGTGGAGCACAGGGACCAGCAGGCGGTGGTCGAGGCTCCCTCACAGCAAGCAGGTGTTGTCAACTTATCCGGTACACCGCTCCCTCACAGTCTACCAGGTAAGACCGTGGCTCGTCAGTCGGGTTGTCCACAGTGCCCAGACGAGAATGTCCAGTTGAAGTTCATAGACGGACGACCTGACCCGGAAGTAAAGGCCTGAGTGGTCTGATGGAGCTGTCATATGACCGTTTCTGGATATCGTGCTTCTCTTGTAGACGTTTCTGGATAGTGGTCGGCTTCAGCACCTGAGGAACCAGTTGCTGTTGTGCGATGGGTACCGGAGGCCTCGTCAATCTCGACATCAGTCGCTGTGCTGGCGATCCCAGGGTTCCGTCCCTGGCAACGTTTCTGAGATTCAGGAGATCAAAATAAACGTCTGTCTTGGAAATCTGTGCTCGCTCCAGCAAGTGTTTGGCGCTTCTGACAGCGTGCTCAGCGAGTCCATTACTCTGTGGATACTCGGGACTGCCCGTGACGTGCTGGAAGTTCCATCGGTCTGCGAAAAGCTTGAACATGTGGCTGGTGAACTGCCGACCGTTGTCGGTTCTCAGGCTGACGGAAGCGCCAAAGTTCTCGGTGCCGAAGTCGATACCGAGAACCGTGATATTTTCCTGTTCATAGTGATGTTGTTCGCAAGATGCCCGAGGTGCACGGGAGAGAGTGTCAGCGACGTGCATGTCCTTACCCTTAGTGTAGGTAATAGAGAAATTGTACCGCTGCAGCTGCATCATCATACGCTCCAAACGAGCTGGCGCGGCGTGGATGGGCTTGTTCAGGATTGTCACCAGTGGTTGGTGGTCCGTCTCAACCGTGAAGGTGTTGTCAAAGATGGAGTCATGGAATTTGGAGCAAGCAAAAACGACGGCCAACAGTTCCTTTTCGATTTGCACGTAGTGCTGCTCCATGTCAGTCATGGTGCGAGAGGCATACGAGACAGGTAGGAGGGTGCCCTCGGCAGATGGTTGCAAGCAGGCTGCGCCCAGCCCGAATTTCGAAGCATCGCAGGTGATCGTTTCTGGTCGAAAAGCATTAGAGTCGGTGCACCGGTCAGTTTGGACTTTAAGACATCAGAAGTAATCTGATGTTGCTGGAACCATGACCATGCTGTGTCCTTTTTTGTCAGCTCCCGCAGTGTGGAGCTTAGTTCGCTGAGGTTCGGTATGAACTTGCCGAGATAGTTTACCATGCCCAGAAAACGCTGCAGGCCTTTCACGTCTGTGGGGGCAGGCATTTCTGTGATGGCAGTAGCCTTCTTCGGATCGGGTTTGAGACCATTCGGAGTGAAGATGTGGCCGACGTAGGAAACCTCTGGAACCCAGAACTTGCACTTGTCAGGATTGAGCTTGATGTTGATCTTGCGTGCGCGATCCAAGATGAGCCTGAGATTGTGGTCGTGCTCCGTTGCATCTTTGCCATACACTAGGATATTGTCGACAATGATGGCACAAGGTAGGTCCTCGAATAATAGCTCCATAGTTCTTTGGAAGACTTCACTGGCAGAGTTGATTCCGAATGGCATTCTCAGAAACTTGTATCTGCCGAATGGGGTGGCAAATGTGGTGAGGTTTGATGACTCCTTGTCCAGCGGTATCTGCCAGAAAGAGTTCTTTGCATCGAGGACAGAAAATAAGGTGCAACATCCTCGACAGTCTTCATAGGATGGTGTGGGCGCTTAATGGCAGTATTCAGATCTTTTGAGTTGATGCACAAACGGATTTCATTTTTTCCCTTCTTGACTGTGGCAATCATGGTTGAGACCCAGTCAGTGGGGTCGCTGACTGCTTCAATTATGCCTGTGGAGGCCATGTCCTTCAGCGCAGAGTGAACCCTGTCAGTCATGGCAAATGACAATCGGTGTGGAGGTCGGATGACGGGTGTCACTTCGGGGTCAATAATAATCTTGTAAGTCACGGGCAACTTGCCCAGGTTGTTGTCAAAAAGATCAGGGAATTCACTCAGCGGGTCCAGGGGAATTTGCAGCTTGTGGACCGTTTTGTCAAAGGAGTAACTGAATTAAAGTTTAGGACATAGAAGGTCAAATTCCTCGTGGTTTTTTTCAGCACACATTTCAAGTTGGTTTTGCCCAAAGGCCGCAGAACATCCCCTCCAAACGCATGTAGAGTGAATTTGTCCTTGATCAGAGGCTCGTTAGTTCTTATCTTGTTGAAGAGGTTGATTGACATAGTATTTACTTTCGCCCCGGTGTCTAATTTCGCGCCAAAATGAACGTTGTTTATAGTTACTGTCACGGTCGGATCATAATTCTTAGCAGCAGCAAGCTGTAATGAGTAAACGGTCGGGTCCTCTTGTGAGTTAATTGGAGTCTGTTTGCGGGCAGGTTCGAGCTGGAATTGGGGTGTGAGATTGTTGCTGTCTCGTAGCAAGAAGTTGAGATTAGACCTGGAGCTAGGCGAATTCTTCCCACGGGCCCGACTTGCTGCCCAACATACAGAGGCAAAGTGATTTAACTTTTTACAGTAATTGCACGATTTACCAAAAGTGGGGCAAGCTGATTGTCTCCTGTGTGAGTAGTTGCAATTTGGGCATTTAGTCTGGACTCCGATTGGAGGCATGGGTTCGTATCCCACTTCTGACACCATGTAAATGCCTTCCAGACTCAGTACATGATTCAAACACATCTTTAATCAGTACTAAAACTTAACAGCATGAAGGATGGTTAGTTATCAACACATCCTGGCTGCTCAACTGTCGGTGCTGAGAAATAGTATCAATTTAGGTATTACAGTGGGGTGGAGTTAGAGATGCTGGCTGGTGTGTGATTGGTTAACATGCAACATCAATCTACCTCTTCGTCAATTAGAGTCACAGACAATAGACAATAGGTGCAGGAGTAGGCCATTCAGCCCTTCGAGCCAGCACCGCCATTCAATGTGATCATGGCTGATCATCCCCAATCAGTACCCCGTTCCTACCTTCTCCCCATATCCCCTGACTCCGCTATCTTTAAGAGCTCTATCTAACTCTCTCTTGAAAGTATCCAGAGAATTGGCCTCCACTGTCGTCTGAGGCAGAGAATTCCACAGATTCACAACCCTCTGGGTGAAAAAGTGTTTCCTCATCGGGAACATGTTTCTTGTGTCTAGCGTGGGTGAAGTTTGTATTCATTGGCTCGATTGTAATCATGTATTGTCTTTCCGCTGACCGGATAGCACGCAACGTTTCACTGTAGCTTGGCGCACGTGACAATAAACGAGACTGTATTTGTTGTTGTTTTTCTCTCCCCAGTTATATTCTGCGCTGAGCCGAGGGCCATTGATCACAGTCGCAGAGTCGTTTCAGACCCCAAGTTTTCAATCGGGTCGACAGTGCAATACGTGTGCAACAAGGGCTACGCGGTGTCTGGCCGCAGCACCCTGACGTGCTACAACAGGCAGTCCGGCAATCCCAAGTGGAGCGACAAGGCGCCAAAGTGTCTACGTGAGTCCAGTGACCGTCAGTCACCCCATTGAAACATTTCTCCAGCAGCCAGCTACATTGCTGCGTGTACACTTACAGGGGCCTGTCCCACTAAGGGGCCGGTCCCAATTTGCGATTTGTTCGGCGACTGCCGGCATCATTGGCTGACGAATCAGGTCACCGAAAAAAATTTGTGGCGTGGCGCGTCGTGATGCGTCACGGCGCGGTGCTGACGATGCATGATGCGGCGTGATGACGTTTTGACGTGCGGAGTTTTTTCAAGTGTCGCAACGTTTTTTTGTCGCTGCTGGATTTTGAAATGTTCAAAATCTTTTGGCGACCCTGATATGAGGCCGGCAGTCACCGAAAAAATCACCAAGTGGGACAGGCCCTTTACGCGATTTTTTACGGCGACTTGCCGGCACACGTCACAGTCGCAGTAGGTGTCCGAAATTCCACCGTGTTTAAAAGTATATTTATCTTGGCAGCGGAAATCTTTGAACCGTGTCGTAATCCCGGTGCGCCGGACAACGGTTATCGGACAGCACAGAAGACGGTGTACCAGACGGGCGAGATCTTGCGGTTTGCGTGCTACGATGGCTATGAGTTAACGGGAGAAGCCAGCATCAAATGCCTTCCTGGTCACCCCTCAGAGTGGAGCCACCCACCACCCTTCTGCAAAGGTAATGTTAGTCTGAAGAAATCTATTGGAAACATCTCATGGGAACCTGAGCGGGAACCTTTTCACACAAAGGGCGATGGGTGTATGGAACGAGCTGCCGGAGGAGGAGTTTGAGGCTGGGACTATTGCAATGTTTAAGAATATTAATTATTGGATAGGACAGGTTTGGAGGGATTTGGGCCAAACGCAGGCAGGTGGGACTAGTGTAGATGGGGCATGTTGGCCAGTGTGGGCAGGTTGGGCTGAAGGGCCTGTTATGGGCAGAAGGCAGGAGAATGGAGTTAGGAGAGAGAGCCAAGATTGAATGGCGGAGTTGATGGGCTGAATGGCCTATGTCTGCTCCTATCACTTATGACCTTATTGTCACGTGTACCGAGGTACAGTGAAAAGCTTTTTGTTGCGTGCTATCCAGTTAGAGGAGAGACAATACACGATTACAGTCGAGCCGTCCACAGTGTACGCATACAGGATAAAAGGAATAACGTGAATACCATCTAGTGCAAGGTAAAGTCCAATCAAAGATAGTCTGAGGGTCTCCATTGAGGTCGATAGTAGTTCAGGACCGCTCTCTGGTTGCGGGAGGATGATTCAGTTGCCTGATAACAGCTGGGAAGAAACTGTCCCTGAATCTGGAGGTGTGCGTTTTCACACCTATAGCTTTTGTACCTCTTGCCTGATGGGAGAGGAGAGACAGGGAGTGGCCAGGGTTCGACTCGTCCTTGATTATGTTAGTCTGAAGAAGGGCGGCACGGTGGCGCAGTGGTAGAGTTGCTGCCTCACAGCGCCGGGGAGCCGGGTTCGATCCTGACTACGGGCGCTGTCTGTACGGAGTTTGTACGTTCTCCACGTGACTTGCGTGGGTTTTCTCCGGGTGCTCCGGTTTCCTCCCACACTCCAAAGACGTTCAGGCTAGCAGGTTAATTGGCTTGGTGTAATTGTAAATTGTCCCTAGTGTGTGTAAGATAGTGTTAATGTGCGGGGATCGCTGGTCAGCGCTGTTTCGTTGGGCCGAAGGGCCTGTTTCCGTGCTGTATTTCTTAACTAAACTAAACTAAATTAAAAAGGGTCTCATCAGTTCATGTGATCGGAGCAGAATCAGCCCACTTAGCCCATCCAACCTACTTGAATCCACCATTCAATCACGGCCGACCTCTCTCTCCCTCCCAACCCCATTCTCCTGCCTTCTCCCCATAAACCCTGACACCCGCACTGATCAAAAAATGACCAAACTCTGTCTTATAAAGTTCAGAAAGCTGAGAAACTTTAATTACCTTACTTTAGAGATACAGTGCGGAAAGAGGCCCTTCGGCCCATCGAGCCATGTTTAAATTGCAGAGTACACATGATGGGCGGAATGGCCCAATTCTAATTCCTGTAACTTATGAACAGTAGACTGACTGCTAAAAATGACATCTATCTGTTTTTATTCTTTTATTTCAGTTACTTATGACGAGTACTTCAATGAAAGGAGGCTGGAAGGTAAGAGAACATTGATGATATAGATGTGGTAAACATCCAGGACCTGCTTCACAAGGGTAGAAATGTCAAGGACTAGAGGGCACAGCTTTAAGGTGAGAAGGGCAAAGTTTAAAGGAGATGTGCGGGGCAAGTTCATTTCCACAGAGGGTGGTCGGTGCCTGAAACGCGCTGCCAGGGGTGGTGGTGGAGGCAGATACGATAGTGGTGTCTAAGAGGCTTTTAGATGTTCTTAGGCCCCCCTTCGGTCATGGCTGACCATGGGTGTCTCCAGGGTTGGAGGACACCTGTGCGTGACTTTGTTTAACGTGGGGAGACTGGTGCACAGACAGCCACCCCACGGTCCTTGACGGATCTGGGTCAGGATCCAGTGGCATGGAGTCCAAGACGACCGGAGACCCTTTTCTGCCGCAGCCTTCATCCGCCTTCCCAGCCGCTGTGACGCTCCACTAAGGTCAGCCATCGTCCTCCGCCTGTTCCACCGTTGAGGTCTTGGTTGGATCGCTCTTTGTCAGAGACCTCCCCCTTGACCTTACCGCCATGGGTGGCCCTACCAGGAGCATCGCTCCAGACGGCATCGCTCTCAGGATCTCAGGTCCACACAAGCTTCTCCACCACGTTGAGGTGACAATCCATGGAGAAGGGCTTTTAGATAGGCACATGGATATGCAGGGAATGGAAGGATACGGATCAGGAGCAGGCAGAAGAGATTAGTTTGTCCTGACATCATGTTACCATGTGTAACAAGGTTCAGTGAATTTATTTTTTCTCAAACAGATCTAAGATTATCGCCATAATAAGTGCAATCCCTGATTAAGTACAGGATGCATAGAAACAGCCCATTGAGTCTATATACAGCAGTCGCCAGGTTTTTTACGCCATTTCCAAAATCCCCCCACTCTATGTTCAGTCTGAGGAGGTGTCCCGACCCGAAACGTCACCCATTCCTTCTCTCCAGAGATGCTGCCTGACCCGCCGCGCCACTCAGTTGCTCTTCAAACTCACCAGACTGTAAACTTCTCAGTGTAACAGTGGTGCGTGTGACGGTCAGGAAATGCACGTGTCTTCATGCGGTCAACACTTGTGTCTCTCTTGCAGTGGCCAAGGCAGCGGCTACGACAAACCAGATGGAAGGCAGCAACATTGCCATCGTAGTCTTCATCCCCATGATTGTCATCGCTCTGCTCATAGCTGGCGTCTATTTCTACTTCACAAAGTGAGTGGTGACAGAGAAGCAACGTTTTTCTTTCAGTTTATTATCACCACGCTGAGATACAGTGAAAAGCTTCGTCTTACATCCTATCAAATCTGATCAGATATATCATACTTTAAGAATAAGGGGTAAGCCATTTGGAACCGAGACGAGGAAATACATTTTCTCACAGAGAGTTGTGAGTCTGTGGAATTCTCTGCCTTCAGAGGGCGGTGGAGGCCGGTTCTCTGGATGCTTTCAAGAGAGAGCTGGATAGGGCTCTTGAACGTAGCAGAGTCAGGGGATATCGGGAGAAGGCAGGAACGGGGTACTGATTGGGGATGATTCCAGAACCGGTGGCCACAGTCTTAGAATAAAGGGGAGGCCATTTAAGACTGAGGTGAGAAAAAACTTTTTCACCCAGAGAGTTGTGAATTTGTGGAATTCCCTGCCACAGAGGGCAGTGGAGGCCAAGGCACTGGATGGATTTAAGAGAGAGTTAGATAGAGCTCTAGGGGCTAGTGGAATCAAGGGATATGGGGAGAAGGCAGGCACGGGTTATTGATAGCGGACGATCAGCCATGATCACAATGAATGGCGGTGCTGGCTCGATGGGGCGAATGGTCTACTCCTGCACATATTTTCTATGTTTCTATGTTTCTGTGATCAAAGGGATGAATGGCCTCCTCCTGCACCTATTGTCTATTGTCTATTGTCCTTATTCCTTCTATGAAAAGAGATTGGGGTGAGCCCAATTATTTATTTATTTATTTTTAATTCATCTCTTTCGCCAGGTTCCAGGGTAAGTCCACGCTGAGATTGCCACTGGCAGGAACCCACCCGTACAATCACATCACAGTGGAATCGGCCTTTGACAACCCCATATACGAGACTGGAGTAAGTAACGAGCCCCTGCAGCTGCGGGAATTAGACTCGGCTTAATCCCGGCTGCGTCCATCACATCACCACTGCCCTCTCACTGGCCAGTCACTTTCCCCACACCACCCCTCCCCATCCCTCAAGAACATCCTGTTGTATTGTTGAAGATCACACTATCCTCATTTATTTTCAGTCTTGCGATTTATGTTCTGGTTTTAGTGTGAAGTATTTGGTGTCTGTTTTTTTCCATCCCAATTTTGGTTTCAAAGCGTGCTATTTTATGGGAAAACTGTAAAGAGAAGACATTGAATCTCGGCAGTAATCTAATAATTATGTGATGACGGGAGTATTCGTTTGGGGCTGCATCACTGTCTGGTGGGACACAATAAAATTCATATTACTGTGTAGTTGTACATGAGACAAGAGAGGAGGAATATGAGGGGAATAGATCGGGTAGATGCACAGAGTCTCTTGCCCAGAGTAGGGGAATCAAGAACCAGAGGACATGGGTTTAAGGTGAAGGGGGGGAAAGATTTAATAGGAACCTGAGGGGTAACTTTTTCACACAAAGGGTGGTGGGTGTATGGAACGAGCTGCCAGAGGAGGTCGTTGAGGCTGGGGACCATTCCAACATTTAAGAAACAGTTAGACGGGTACATGGATAGGACAGGGTGTGAAAATGGCAGATCAAAGCAGACAATGATCAAGGAAATGTAGAACGGTTCATTGCTGGCTGAGGGGAAGGTGACAACGAGTCATACAATCAGTAAATTAATCAGGAGGACAGTGAAACTATCAGAGAACTAGAGTGGGGGAGGGACGGAGAGAGAGGGAAAGCAAGGGTTACTAGAAGTTAGAGAAGTCAATGTTCATACCACTGGGCTGTAAGCTGCCCAAGCAAAATATGAGATGCTGTTCCTCCAATTTCCGTTAAGCCTCACTCTGACAGGTCCAGGACAGACAGGTCAGTGAGGGAATGAGAAGGGGAGTTAAAGTGTTTGGCAACCGGGAGATCGTGTAGGCCAAGGTGTTTTGCAACGGGGAGAAAACTCTCTCCATGAGTTGTGGCAGGCCATTTGCACCCTTACGTCTGGGTAGAAAATTGCATTTCACAGAAGAAATTGTCCATGATTATATTCCCATGGATTTAACAGGCAAACCTGCTTGGCTTCAGCTGTTTTGAATAAGCAATCAAGGCCCATGGCTTTACAATGGGGTCTTCAGAAATGTTGACTTGATATTAGTATCGGTGTGAAACATAGACACAAAGTGCTGGAGTAAATCAGCGGGCCAGGCAGCATCTCTGGAGGAAAAGGATGGGTGACGTTTCAGGTCGGGACCCTTTTTCGGACAGTATTGGTATCGTTTATTATTGTCATGTGTACTGAGGTACAGTGAATAGCTTTTGTGTGCTTGCTATCCAATAAAACCAAATCAATACGATACATCACTAGCCACACACAAGTACAACAGCAAAGAGATTAATGCCAGAGTGCGGCATATAGTTTTCAGCAATGTTCCATGAGAGTTGCAGAGGTCTAACATCCACAATTAGATTGTTTGGAAAATTCAGACTAAACCCTAGATTATGAGAGGACTGACACAAAATGCTGGAGTAACTCAGCGGGACAGGCAGCATCTCTGGAGAGAAGGAACGGGCGACGTTTCAGGGTTGAGACCCTTCTTCAGACTGTCATTTTGTGTCTACCTTCCATTTAAACCAGCATCTGCAGTTTTCCCCTGCACATTATGAGAGGACTGTTCAGTTGACGGACATTCAGCGCGGGTCAAAAAATGAAATGTTGGCCATTATCTAAATGAGTCTAGGACCTAAATACCAAAGCAGCGACTCCTGCATCTCTCTGAACCTCATTAAAGACAAAATAATTACGCATGGACCCCGCCTCTCCAGTATCCACCTATCACTCGCCCCAATCTCTCGTTTCAAGCTTTCCCTCCCCTACTCCAATCAGTCTGAAGTAGGGTTCTGACCCAAAACATCTTCTGCCCATTCCCGCCCCAGACGCTGCCTGACCCGCTGACTTCCCCCAGCACTCTGCCTCTTACTCGTCATGTTATTACTGCTTAGTACATTTATTGAAGTTACATCATTGACATTATTTTGTTTGAAGCACAAACTCAGGGCGGCACGTGGCGCAGCGGTAGAGGTGCTGCCTTACAGTGCAGGAGTCCCAGGTTCGGTCCTGACCACGGGTGCTGTCGATACCGAGTTTGTACGTTCTCCGTGTGACCGCGTGGGTTTTCTCCGGGTGCTCCTGTTTCCTCCCACACTCCAAAGACGTACAGATTTGTAGGCTAATTGGCTTCTGTAAATTGTCCCTAGTGTTTAGGATAGAACTGGTGTACGGGTAATCTTTGGCCGACGTGCACTCGGTGAGCCAAAGGGCCTGTTTCCACGCTGTATCTCTAAACTAAACTAAACTAAAGATACTTCAGCACTTCAACTCCCCCTCCCATTCCGAATCCGACCTTTTTGTCCTGGGCCTCCTCCAGACTGAGTCCCACCACAAATTGGAGGAGCAGCACCTCATATTTCGCTTGGGTAGTTTACACCCCAGCGGTATGAACATTGACCTCCAATTTCAGGTAGTCCTTGCTTTCTCCCTCTTTCCCCTCCCCTTCCCAGCTCTCCCACAGCCCACTGTCTCCGCCTCTTCTTTTCTTCTTCCCGCCCCCCCCTTCAGTCTGAAGAAGGGTCTCGACCCGAAACATCACCTATTCCTTCGCTCCTTAGATGCTGCAACACCCGCTGAGTTTCTCCAGCATTTTTGTCCACCTTAAACTAAAGATACAATACCTTCAAATATGGTATGGGGGATATTTATATTTGGTCCAAAATCTGTAATTACAATGCCACTGCCAATCTGAATATTATAAACTTCTAATGGCAGTCAAATAGCAATATTCTCACTGACTCATTCCCAGTAAGACTGTTTAAGGAGCATTGCACCAGGGAGATTTTTGTGCTGGATGATCAATGTCATCACTTGTAGCTGTGGCTGAATAATTTATCATTAAAGTGTGTGGCATCTGCTCATTTTGTTCTTGCTTCTCATTTATCTTCATTAAGGTGAGAAGGGAAAGGTTTACCAGGGAACCAGAGGGGCAACCTTTTCACACAGAGGGTGGTGGGTGTATGGAACGAAGCTGCCAGAGGAAGTAGTTGGGGCAAAAAACTATTTTAAAAAAAACATTGAAAAGACATGTAGACAGGTACATGGATAGTTCAGTTTAGTTTATCGTCACGTGTACCGAGATACAGTGAAAAGCTTTTGTTGCGAGCTAACCAGTCAGCAGAAAGACAATACATGATTACAATCGATCCATTTACAGGGTATAGATACATGATAAGGGAATTAGTGCAAGGTAAATGTCCAGTCAATGATAGTCCGAGGGTCACCAAAGAGGTGGATAGTGGGCCAGCACTGCTCTCTGGTTGTGGTAGGATGGTTCAGTTGCCTGATAAAAGTAGGAAATCTTTTGGTTTAAAGGGATATGGGCCAAACATTAGCAGGTGGGACTGTAGCAGATGGGGCAACTTGGTCAGCATGGTAAAGTTGGGCTGAAGGGCCAGTTTCCACACTGTGTGACTCTATGGTGTCAAATGGAGTCAACATCGCTGGAAAATCCAGCAGGAATGTAGGATTCCCAGTGACCGGAGAGGCACTGTATACTCACTGACTTATACGTCTCGATGCCTTGTTGTCCAGTGATGCCAAGTGCTGTCGTGTGGGATGGAGGTATGTAACCCGTGGCTGCATGTCGTGTGCATGTGAACATCGCATCATTTCACGTGTCTTTCCATCTGCATGTCGCTCAGTTGCAATATTGCCTCCTAACTATTTGTTCTACCTCTGTCGGCCTTGCGAGGAGAGGACTCTGCATTAGTGCCGCAAGAGTTCGGATGTCCTGATGAAAATGTTGATGCAAACATTGCTTAAGGGCCTGTCCCACTTGCCGATTTTTTCGGTGACTGCCAGCGTCATATCAGTTTCGCCAAAGGATTTTGAACATTTCAAAATCCAGCGGCGACAACAAAAATGTTGCGACACTTGAAAAACCACCGCGTGTCATACGTCATTACGCCGCCTCACACCGCATCATGCCGCAAATTTTTCGGTGACCTGATACATCAGTCAATTATGCCGGCAGTCGCCGAAAAAATCGCCAAGTGGGACAGGCCCTTTAAACCGCACGTAGTGTGTTGTGTTAGGGCGGCACGTGCAGGGGTAGAGTCGCTGCCTTTCAGCGCCAGAGACACAGGTTCAATTCTGATCTACGGGTGCTGTCTGTATGGAGTTCGTACGTTGTCCCCGTGACCTGTGTGGGTTTTCTCCAGGTGCTCCGGTTTCCACCCACACCCCAAAGACGTGCAGGTTTGTAGGTTAATTGGCTTCTGTAAATTGTTAATTATCCCCAGTTTGTAGGATAGTGCTAGTGTGTGGGGATTTTGCTGGTCGTCGCGAACTCGGTGGGCCGAAGGGCCTGTTTCCACGCTGTATCTCTAAAGTAAACTAAACAGAGTGCCCATTTGCAGGTGGACTATTGTCTTCCTTAATGGATCGTGAAGTGTTGCCGTGGTGATCTCGACAGACAATCTGGGGGGGGGTGGGGAGCGGGGGCGGCACGGTGGCGCAGCGGTAGAGTTGCTGCCTCAGAGCGAATGCAGCGCCGGAGACCCGGGTTCGATCCTGACTATGGGTGCTGTCTGTACGGAGTTCGTACGTTCTCCCCGTGACCTGCATGGGTTTTCTCCGGGTACTCCGGTTCCCTCCCACGCTCCAAAGACGTGCAGGTTTGTAGGTTAATTGGCTTGTGTTTGTATACTTGGTATAAGTGGAAATTGTCCCCAGTGTGTGTAGCCTTGCGTTGATGTGCGTGAACCGCCGGTCGGCACGGACTTGGCGGGCCGAAGGGCCTGTTTACGCCCTGTATCTCCAAACGATACTAAACTGAACTAAAATCTGTGCTAATCAATCGTATAATCAATGGTGGCAGACGTGCTAGTCTAGATGGAGATGGACTTGCTTTTGGAGTTGCATCTTTGTATGTGTTTATGTTTTGGAGATCTCTGATGCTGGCTGGTAGGGTGATTCCAATCCCCTGTAGACATAAATGCTGAAGAAACTCAGCGGGTGAGGCAGCATCTATGGAGCGAAGGAAATAAGCGACGTTTCGGGTCGAAACGTTGCCTATGAAACATATAAGATTGTTAAGGGTTTGGACACGCTAGAGGCAGGAAACATGTTCCTGATGTTGGGGGAGTCCAGAAGCAGGGGCGGCAGTTTAAGAATAAGGGGTAAGCCATTTAGAACGGAGACGAGGAAACACTTTTTCTCACAGAGAGTGGTGAGTCTGTGGAATTCTCTGCCTCAGAGGGCGGTGGAGGCGGGTTCTCTGGATGCTTTCAAGAGAGAGCTAGATAGGGCTCTTAAAAATAGCGGAGTCAGGGGATATGGGAAGAAGGCAGGAACGGGGTACTGATTGGGTATGATCAGCCATGATCACATTGAATGGCGGTGCAGGGTCGAAGGGCCGAATGGCCTACTCCTGCGCCTACTGTCTATTGTCACCCGCTAGTTTCTCCAGCATTTTTGTCTACCTTCGATTTTCCAGCATCTGCTGTTCCTTCTTGAACATATTCCAATCCCTTGCTGTCTTGAAGAAAAACGAGTTAGAAAGCGCTAATGTGATTAATAATGTCAACCATTGGTGCTGAAGTCATGCAAAGCCACTCTATCTTATTTAATTTTCAGGAGGCACGGGAATATGAAGTTTCAATTTAAAGACGGACGTTCCTCGTTACAGAAAAATACCTTCCAGAATCTCTCTCTCTCTCTCTCTCCCCCCCCCCATCTCTTTCATTCCTTCTCCTCCTGTCCCCTCACCACTGTTGAACACAAACTTCCCGGAGCCTATTTCTCAGAACAGTTTTTTTGCTCTCCAAGGAGAAAAAAAAAATAAAGACTAAAACACAACAGCGTCCGTCAATCTGCTTGTCCAGTGAGTTTGAGTTTAGTATTAGATGTTCTTGTACATCTGTGTGTGTGCATCGTCACATCAGAATTATTCTTCAGTGTTAAAGAATGCCCTTAAAAAAAAACAATCTATTCATGGAGCTTTTACTATGTATTTATTCACTTGTTTTAAAATGTAAAATGTTAAAAAAAAAATGTAAAATGGTTGTACTGATGCATTTTTATCTTTCTTGCCATGGTGAATGGCAAGACCTGAAGCTGAACGATGTGTATATAGGCACAGCCCAGGGGAGATACAACTATTTCTCCATTCTCAGTAGGTTCTGTGTCGATGAAGAAAAGAAACAGTATAAGTTAAAAAAACTTGTGGTAAAACATAAACATTCAACGCCATCCTGTGACCCCCCCCCTACCTCCTCCCTGCGAGCGCTTTCCATTCTATACAGGTCCACCACCGATATTCCGGCACCCTTGGTTCCAGAGGCTTGCCGGATTATCCGTGTTGCCAGACCGACAGAGGTCACGGCCTCCGTGAGGAGTCCAACGGTGCCAGAACGGTCCACCTAGGCTGCCCAGGGGTCGAGATACCGACCGGCAAAGTCGGCCTCGGAAGCCGATGAGGTCGAGATCAGCCGCCTCACCCGGCCTCAGCGCCACATTTTCGGGGGGACTTCCAGGAGTGGGGAGGGGGGGAGGGGGGGGGGGTGGTTCAAGTGCGATCTTGTGATTTTGTCCTGATTAAAGGAGGTGTCGGACCATTAGATGCTGGAATTTCGGTGGCGGACCTGTACCTTAGAGCTGGCATATCTAGACACTATGAACAATATACCAATTATTGGAAGGCATTGAGATAAACTATTGTCTTCCGATCTAACCTAATTTGATCAAGAGTGTGATGTGTTCTTCAGGTCATTGTGCATGAATATGTTTTCAATTAATGTAAGTTGACACAAACCCAACATGTCTCGCAGTCACAATGTACATAAATATGCAACAATTACTAACTTTACAGATTATGGCTTGCACCATATCCTGATATACTCCACTCACATACATGTCAACATATCATTCTTGCTTTTAGTTTGTGCACTTTGCCTGTTTACTTCAGATTGTACATGTTTATAGAACGTGGAACAGTACAGCACAGGATCAGGCCAATCGGCCCGCAATGGCAATGCCAAACAGGATGCCATATTAAACTAATCTCCTCTACCAACATGTGATCCATGTCCATCCCTTCCCTGTGTATCCATGTGCCTGTCTAAAAGCCTCTTTAATGCCACCATCATAAGAGTCATAGAGTGATACAGCGTGGAAACAGCTTGCCCACACCGACCAACATGTCCCATCTACACTAGTCCCACCTGCCAATGTTTGGCATATATCCCTTCAAACCTGTCCTATCCATGTACCTGTCTACATATTTCTTAAACATTGCAATAGTACCAGCCTCAACCACCTCCTCTGGCAGCTCGTTCCATACACCCACCATCCTTTGTGTGAAAATGTTACCCCTCAGGTCCCTACTAAATCTTTGCCAACTCAACTTAAACCTATGCCCTCTGGTTCTGGATTCCACTACTCTGGGCAACAGACTCTGTGCATTCACCCTCTCATATTCCTCTCATGATTTTGTACACCTCTATAAGTTCACCTGCCAGGGATAGTGGTGGAGGCAGATATGATACGGTTTGTCCCACCCCTCCTCTTTCCCATCTTTCTTCCCCTCCCTACAATCAGTCTGAAGAAAGGTTCCGACCCACAAAGTCCCCAAGGTCGGCACGGTGGCACAGCGCTAGAGTTGCCGCCTCACAGCGCCAGAGACCCGGGCTCCATCCAAACTACGGGCGCTGTCTGTACGGAGTTTGTACGTTCTCTCCGTGACCTGCGTGGGTTTTCTCTGGATGATCTGGTTTCCTCCCGCACTCCAAAGACGTACAGGTTTGTCAGTTACGCGGCTTTGGTGAAAAAAAATTGGAAAGTGTCCCTGATGTGTAAAATAGTGCTAATGTGTATGGGGTGATCACTGATTGGCACAAACTCAGTAGGTCGGAGTGGCTGTTTCCATGCTGTATCTCTGAATTCCACAGGCTAAAGTACATGCACCTATCAATGTTCTCAAGACGCTGCCTGACCCACTGAGTTACTCCAGCACTCTGTGAAATGTCACCTATCCATGTTCCCCAGAGATGCTGCCTGACCTGCTGAGTTACTCCAGCACTCTGTGAAACGTCACCTATCCATGTTCCCCAGAGATGCTGCCTGACATGCTGAGTTACTCCAGCACTCTGTGAAACGTCACCTATCTATGTTCCCCAGAGATGCTGCCTGACCTGCTGAGTTACTCCAGCAGTTAATGAGAGATTGGTCCAATCTCTCTTTGTCTGAAGAAGGGTCTCGACCCGAAACGTCACCCATTCCTTCTCCCCAGATATGCTGCCTGTCCCGCTGAGTTACTCCAGCTTTTTGTGTCTATAAAGGGAATAGCATTTAGTGTAAGATAAAGACCAGTGTTGTCTGATTAAATATAGTCTCCAATGACACAGATGAGAGTTCAGCACCACTCTCTAATTGATGGTGGGATGGTTCAGTAGCCTGATAACAGCCGGGAAGAAACTGTCCCTGAATCTGGAGGTGTGCGTTTTCACACTTCTGTACCTCTTGCCTGATGGGAGAGGGGAGAAGAGGTGTGAGACTGGTCCTTGATGCTGCTGGCCTTGCTGAGGCAGCGTGAGGTGTAGATGGGGTAAATGGAAGGGAGGTTGGTTTGTGTAAACCATGGTTGTCAACCATGATACCAGTTATCTATAAGGTACAGAAGCGGAACTAGGCTATTCAGCCCACCGTCTACTCTGCCATTCAATGATGGCTGATCCACTTTTCCCTTCCAACTCAATTCTCCTTCCTTCTCCCCGAAACCTTTGACGCCCTTCATAATCAAGTTCAGAAGATTTGGGGCAGAATTAGGCCATTTGGCCCATCAAGTCTACTCCGCCATTCAATCATGGCTGATCTATCTCTCCCTCTCAACCCCATTCTCCTGTCTTCTCCCCATAACCCCAACACCCGCACTAATTAAGAATCTATCTACTCTATCTTTGCCTTAAAAATATCCATTGACTTGGCCTCCACAGCCTTCTGTGGCAATGAATTCCACAGATTCACCACCCTCTGGCTAAATAAATTCCCAAACATTGTGTCAGGCAGCATCTGTGGAGTGAATGGACAGATGATGTTTCAGAGATAGACACAGTGCTGGAGTAACTCGGCGGGTCAGGCAGCATCTGTGGGGAACATGGATAGGTGATGTTTCAGATCATGTTAGGGCCTTTCTTCAAGTTGATCTTCAGACCCCAACAGTCTGACCTGAAATGTCATCTGTCCATTCCCTCCACGGATGCTGCCTGACCCGCTGAGTTCCTCCTCCAGCACTTTGTGTTTTTTTGTGTCACCGTTGTCCATTGTGCTTCCTTCCCTTGCAGAAGAGTTTGCAATCACACCATCGTCACTACACCCTCACCTCCCACACCCAACGAACACGGAAAAGAAGAAATTGTCAGATTCTATCCACCCTTTGCTGTAAGCAACATGACATATGGTTAGACTTGAATAAGGCCAGTTCTCCCTCATCAATCTAATGAGTGAGTTAAGCCACCAGACCACCTTCAAGAACACACAAAGACTACAAACATGTCTTCTTTTTATAAAAGAGTATCAGATCTGCAATAAACAATTTTTGCTGAAAACCTAAGATGTTGCCTCTTGTTCCACTGTGGCTGGGAATTGATGTTGCGTTAATCGTTGAAGAGGTATTTGCTGATTCGACAAAACAATTGTTCACAGACGATAGACAGAACAATGGACAGTGGCACAGCTGGTAGAGCCATTGTCTCACAGCGCCTGAGACCCCGGTTCGATCCTGACCTTGGGTGATTCCTGTGTGGAGTTTGCATGTTCTCCCTGTGACCGTGTGGGTTTCCTCCGGCTGCTCCGGTTTCCTCCCGCATCCAAAAGACAATTGGGCCGAAGGGCCTGGTCCAGTGCTGAACAGTTGTGTGGTCCATGGTCTATGATTGCGTCTGATGAAGACAATTACAGATGATTTGGATGTAGGCGGGGCTCAGGGGTTACGGGGAGAAGGCAGGAGGAGAATGGGGTAGAGAGGGAAAGATAGATCGGCCATGATTGAATGGCAGAGTGAACTTGATGGGCCGAATGGCCTAATTCTGCTCCTAGAACTTATGAACCAGGGGACTCATTCTCTTCTAAAGTCCAGGTGCAAGGAGTTGAATATCAAGATGGATGTAGTGTACAAGATCTCCATAAACCTGGCAAGTGAGAATTCCACAGCAATCTAAAATCTCACCTCAATCAGGCAACGGAGGTAGGGCCTGACTCCGTCATAGGCTGCAAGCCAAGAGGTCTCCAGCAATGACCCATCTCTATCAGATGAGTTCATTAGTTCACAAGTCATAGGAACAGAATTAGGCCATTTGGCCCATCAAATGGAACTCAATGCCACAGAGGGCTGTGGACACCAAGTCAGTGAATATTTTTAAGGCAAAGATAGACAAATTCTTAGTCAGTATGGGAAGGGGAATTAAAGTGTTTGGCAACCGGGCAATCAGGTAGGTCCAGGGGGACTGAGCGAAGGTGTTCAGCGAAACGATCGGCAAGTCTATGTTTGGTCTACAACTTGAACAACGGATACAGCAGATGAGGTTGGAGGAGGTGCAAATGAACCTCTGCCGAACCTGAAAGGACTGTCGGGGGTCCCTGGACAGAGTCGAGGGAGGAGGTAAAGGGACAGGTGTTGCATCTCCTGCGATTGCTGGGAAAGGTACCTGGGGAAGAGGTGGTTTGGGTGGGAAGGGATGAGTTAACCAGGGAGTTGCTGAGGAAATGGTCTCTGTGGCGGGCAACAGAAGGCTGTCAGTGGATATACTTAAGGCATAGATAGATTCTTGGTTAGGTATGGGGAGAAGGCAGGAGAATGGGGTTAGGAGGGAGAGAAAGATCAGCCATGATTGATTGTGTAGTAGGCTTGATGGGCTGAATTACCTCATTCAATTCCTATCACCTATGACCTTACGTGACTAGTGGTGGGATCCCATAGGAGGTGGTGAAAATGTCGGAGGATTATATGTTGTCCTCAATGGCTGATGGGATGAAAGGTAAGGACTAGGGGGACTCTGTCTCTGTTGAGAACTAGGGGGAGGGGGAGCAAGGACAGAGCTGTTGGGTACCGAGGATTCACGAGTGAGGGCCTCATCTATGATGGGAGAGGGAAACCGCCGTTGAGGTTCAGATGTCCTGGTAAAGAACACCTCGTGTTGGGTGCAGATGCGGCGTAGACGGAGGAATTGGGAGTAGGGGGATAGAGTCTTTGCAGGAAGCAGGGTGGGGAGAAGTGTAGTCAAGATAGTTGTGGGAATCAGTGGGTTTGTAACAGACGTCAGTCAATAGTCTATCCCCTGTGATGGAGACGGTGATATCAAGAAAGGGGAGGGAGGTGTCGGAGATGGTCCAAGTGAATTTGAGTGCAGAATGGAAATCGGTGGTTAAGTTAACGGGGACACGCTGGTCGGCGTAGACTCGGTGGGCTTAACGGCTCGTTTCCACGCTCTAACTCTAAACTAAAGTAAGGAAACAAGCAAAATAATAGTTAATTTTTGACAAAAGCCATGGGCGTGGGCAGTGGAGACTGGCGGTGGTTGGTAGTCGTCAAGCCCCCTTCTCTCTCTCCTTTCGGTGCTGTCGCTTAGTTGACACGGCGTAGCTCCATTTCGTGACGTGCAGCTCCTTCCAGCACAGATTTCCTCCAGGAGCGCCTGTCCAGTGCAATGTGCTCCCAGTTGCTCGATGTGATGTGGAATTTCTTCAGACAGTTCTTGATGTTGTCCTTGAAGCGTTTCTTTGGCCCGCCGGGGGCTCGCCGACCTTCGGCCATCTCAACCGGTCAATTGAATCTATTTCTTGGCACTATAAAGGTAATCAGATACTTTTGGCTGCAATAAGATGCGTGACCAGCCGGGGTAATCAAGAGTCAAGAGTGTTTTAAGTGTCATATGTACCCAAGATCCTAGAGCTCCTCTATAATCTTTGATATGTACTGCAACAGAGTCATGAAATTCTTACTAGCAGCAGCATAATAGGCCATGTCAACCCAATACTCAATAGATAATACCACAAACAAGCAGCAGAAGTTCAATACATAAAAACAAACAATATTAGCGAGGCACGGTGGCGCAGCGGTAGATGTGCAGCGCAGTTCTGGAGATCCGGGTTCAATCCTGACTACGGGCGCTGTCGATCTACGGGCACTGGGCGATCTACCCCAGGTCGAAACCTGCGACTGGAGCTTCCCGACATCAGCCTCTAGCCGCGAATGCGAGCTCCTCGATGGCGAAATGGCAGGCCACGGCTGGAGAGTCGATCGCAGGCTCCGATGGTAAGTCCACGCCCCGCGGTGGGGCTCAAAGTCGGTCTGAGCAAGGCCGCCAGCTCCACGATGTTAGGCCGCAGAGCGACGAGATACGACCCAGAAAACAATCGCATCTCCGGCAAGGTAAGAGTTTAAAAAAAAGTTTCCCCCGACCCCCCCACCCCCACCCCCCACATAAAACAAAACCAGAGAACATTAACACAGACTTTTAAAACACACTAAAAATAACAAAAAAGACAAAAAAACAGACAGACTGTTGGCAAGGCTGCCATTGCCGACAGCGCCACCCGGTGGAATATATTACGCTCCTTATAATATACAAATATACTTGGCCTTGAGAGTTTCTGGTTAAACTATGGGCAGAGGTGCCTCCAAAATAGTACTATTCACTGAGGGGCGCAGCCCCGAAGTGAATAGTACTATTTTGGAGGCACCGAGGCCAATAGTTTAACCAGAAACTCGAAATAAGGCCAAGGATATTTGTTTTATATTTGGCATCAAACATTTAAACAAGAATAATTGCTTACCTTAAATCTTCTCTGTTAGTCTTGTGCTCAAATTTTCCAAACTGAAAAACTGACAATCCATATTTGATTTGTTTTTGCGTGTTTTCACTATCCACTGAAGTAATAAAGTCATCCAAATCTTCGTCAGTAAACTGACCAAATCGCCTAGTACTGGACGCCGCCATCTTCGTATCGAGCAGACGATTGAACTTGTTTACAAATTTACATCGCGCGCTATACTCCCGAGTAAAGCTGTGATATCATTTCCCCACATAGCACATACTATTGGCAAAATGTCGTCATAAAAGTGATGTCATTTTGCAAATAGTAAATCGTGGAGTGTCAACATGCCAACATTCTGAAATAGCTGAAAATATATGAAATCACGTGACGCTCTCTCAACCAATCGCTAGAGGATAAATGTTTGATGCCAAATATAAAGACAAATATTCCAGGGTACACAAAAAGCTGGAGAAACTCAGCGGGTGCAGCAGCATCTAAGGAGCAAAGGAGACAGGCAACGTTTCGGGTCGAGACCCTTCTTCAGACTGGTCAGGGATCAGGGAAACGAGAAATATAGACGGTGATATGGAGAGATAAAGAACAATGAATGAAAGATATGCAAAAAAGTATCGATGATAAAGGAAACAGGTCATTGTAAGCTGTTTGTGGTGTGAAAATGAGAAGCTGGTGCGACTAGGGTGGGGGGGGAGATAGAGAGAGAGGGAATGCCAGGGCCCAAGGGCTGAGGGAGAGGTGGGAAGGGGAGGAGACAGCAAGGGTTAACAGAATTGAGAAAATTCAATATTCAAGCCCAGAGGATGCAGACTCCCCAAGCGGAATATGAGGTGCTGTTCCTCCAACTTGCGGTGTTGTTCACTCTGGCCGTGGAGGAGGCCCAGGACAGAGAGGTCGGATACGGAATGGGAGGGGGAGTTGAAGTGCTGAGCCACCGGGAGGTCGGGTTGGTTATTGCGGACCGAGCGGAGGTGTTCGGCGAAACAATCGCCAAGCCTCCGCTTGGTCTCACCGATATAGATCAGCTGGCATCTGGAGCAGCGGATGCAGTAGATGAGGTTGGAGGAGGTGCAGGTGAACCTCTGCCGGACCTGGAAGGACTGCTTGGGTCCCTGAAAGGAGTGGAGGGGGGAGGTGAAGGGACAAGTGTAGCATCTCTTGCGGTTGCAAGGGAAAGTGCCCGGGAAAGGGGTGGAGCGGGAGGGAAGGGAAGAATTGACAAGGGAGTTGCAGAGGGAGCGATCTTTGCGGAAGGCAGTCAGGGGGGGAGATGGGAAGATGTGGCGAGTGGAGGGGTCACGTTGGAGGTGGCAAAACTGGCGGAGGACTATGTGTTGTATGTGCCGGCTGGTGGGGTGAAAGGTGAGGACCAGGGGGACTCTGCCCTGTTTGCGAATGGGGGAATGGGGAGAGAGGGCAGTGTTGCGGGGTATGGAGGAGACCCTGGTGCAAGCCTCATCTATAGTGGGGGAGGGGAATCCCCGTTCTCTGAAGAATTAGGACGTTTGTGATGACCTGGTGTGGAACACCTCATCCTGGGAGCAGATGCGGCGTAGACGGAGGAATTGGGAATAGGGGATGGAGTCCTTACAGGAAGCAGGGTGGGAGGAAGAGTAATCCAGGTAGCTGTGGGAGTCAGTGGGTTTGTAGTGGATGTCGGTCAGGAGCGTATCACCTGCAATAGAGATGGTGAGGTCAAGGAATGGTAGGGAAATGTCGGAAATGGTCCAGGTGTATTTGAGTGTTGGATGGAAGTTGGTGGTGAAATGGATGAAGTCAGTCAGTTGTGTGTGGGTGCAGGAGGTGACACCAAAGCAGTCGTCGATGTAACGGAGGTAGAGGTCGGGGATGGGGCCCTGGTACGCCGAGAACAAGGATTGTTCGACGTACCCGACAAAGAGGCAAGCGTAGCTGGGGCCCATGCGTGTGCCCATAGCTACGCCTTGTGTTTGGAGGAATTGGGAGGAGTCAGAAGAGAAGTTATTGAGGGTAAGGACCAACTCCGCTAGGCGGAGGAGGGTGTCAGTGGACGGGTATGGGTTGCTCCTCTGGTCGAGGAAGAACCGGAGGGCTTTGAGACCATCCTGGAGGGGGTTGGAGGTGTAGAGTGACTGGACGTCCATGGTGAAGATGAGAGGATGGGGGCCTGGAGAATGGAATGCGCGGAGCCGACGGAGAGTGTCTGAGGTGTCTTGAACATAGGTGGGGAGGGATTTAACAAAGGGGGATAGGATGGAGTCAAGGTATGTGGAAATATGTTCGGTGGGGCACGTACAGGCAGAGACAATGGGTCTGCCGGGGCAGTCAGGTTTGTGGATTTTGGGGAGAAGGTAAAATCGGGCCGTGCGGGGCTGGGAAACGATGAGGTTGGAGGCTCGGGGGGTAGGGAGCCGGAGCTGATGAAGTCGGTTATGGTGCTCGAGATGGTGGCCTGGTGTTCGTCAGTGGGGTCTTGGTCCAGGGGTAAGTAGGAGGAGGTGTCCGAGAGTTGGCGCGTGACCTCCGCTTTGTAGAGATCGACGCGCCAGACTACCACGGCACCTCCCTTGTCGGCGGGTTTGATAACCCAGTCTGGGTTGTTACGGAATATTTCATCAGCCTATTTCAACACTTTTAATATCTCTCCAGTGATCACTTTGCATCTCTGGACGTTTTGAGCTTCCTGGCATAATCAAGTCTTCTCTTTTTGTTCCTGTATGAATCGCCTCAGACTTTCAACCACTAACTTAATGCATCAATGTCTCGTTCAAACGTTATGCTCCCTTTTACACTAATCACCACACCATTAATCTTTGTGTCATTGGCAAACTCAAATGTATGGGTCTCTACTGCATTCTCTCCATCGTTAATGAATTCAGTCAACGACTAAGGTTTCAGTTCACACCCTCGTGGGAGTCCATTTTGTCACTTTCTTCCCAGCTGTTATTAGGCAACTGAACCGTCCATCAAAAACTGACCTAGCTAGTATCTACCTCATTGGAGAGCCTCAGCCTGTCTTTCAGAAGGGCCTCGACCCAAAACGTCAACATCCATGTTCTCCAGAGATGCTGCCTTTTGAAGACACACACCTCCAGATTCAGGGACAGTTTCTTCCCAGCTGTAATCAGGCAACAGAACCATCCTACCACCCACTAGAGGGCGGTCCTGAGCTGCTATCTACCTCATTGGAGCCCCATCAGACTATT
Source organism: Okamejei kenojei (assembly GCA_035221665.1). NCBI lineage: Eukaryota > Metazoa > Chordata > Chondrichthyes > Rajiformes > Rajidae > Okamejei > Okamejei kenojei. The sequence goes on from CM069156.1 coordinate 3,521,883, forward strand.
TTTAATCGGACTTTAATGGACTTTATCGTGCACTATACGTTATTCCCATTATCCTGTATCTGTACACTGTGGGCAGCTCCTTGTAATCACTATTTGTCTTTCTGTTGACTAAATAGTACGCAACAAGAAAGCCTTTAGCTGTACCTCGGTACATGTGACAAAAAAACGAACTAAACTACGGTTGTCGAAGGGCCTAATGGCCTACTCCTGCACCTATATTCTGAGTTTCTATGTCAAGTCAAGTCAAGTCACTTTTATTTCTATAGCACATTTAAAAAACAACTCTCGTTGACCAAAGTGCTTTACGTTGGTGGAGGTACTAACGTTATACAACAGTGGTTCATAGATGCAGTACATACATAAATACATACATATAGTAGCAATGTTACAAAATGTTGAGATTTTAAAAATCAAGTCTGTAATTTATCCCATCAGATAAAGCATAAAAAGAAGTTTAATTTGACACCTAATTCACTTTCATATCTTCAGTATTAAAAAGTTTATGGCCATTTTCATACTCGGAAATTAGCATCTTGTTCCCTATTGCTTTTCCATTGACTTAACACAAAAGCTGTGATCGAGGACAGTCAAAAGCCCATAACTTTCTTAAAAATTAAGAGAAATGAAAGAAATGTTCAGTTATTATAGATTGAAGCATTCTGAAACAAATATGAAAAAAATCTTACTTGGATGACCTGAAATTAAAGCATATAATTAGTTAGTTACCCAATTGTAGCTAATTACAAAATTCAATTACTAGATCTAAACATCTATCCATTTCTTAAGAAAATATTAACATTTTTTAAAAAGCCGGTGTCCAAATAACATTCACACAAGAATTCACAATATAACATGATTTTTAAATCTCATTGTTATGAATTTATAGGCCAAATTGAAGGAATTTTTGTTTAATGCCTGTAAATTAATGGCATTTTAAATCAGATGAGTGTGATTTTCTGGAACGCGATGGATTGGAACGTTGCGGTTGTGGTGAATTTAAACCCCATATCAGCAGGAAAAATACTGCCGGTTCGTATGGGGAATAAATCACCGTTTCGCAACATGAAATGTTGATTAAGGTAATCTAAACAAGCAAGTTTATATGTAAAAATAAACAGCTTTTCTTTACCTGTCCCCCACGTAAAATCCGTCCCCGTTGTCGGTGTTCACGGCATTAGAAGCTAATTTTTATTTTACTCCAGCGCTGAAATAGTCGGGCAATTTGAAAAAAAAAAGTCACTTACCGGCAGTCGGAACGAATCTTTAGCAAAAGCTCACACTCCGAGAAAATATTATTCTGGAAGGTTGGGGAAAACAACATTTTAACCCCGACCCCCCCTCAAAGGCGCCAAAGTCGCGCACAGCGGCCAGTGACAGAACTGCAGCGCCGCTGAAGGGAAGTTTTGTAACATACTTACATATGGCCCTCCCTCAGAGAACGTCAAGAAAGGTTTGCGAGTAAAGATGAGTTTTAAGTCGATGGAGGGGGCAGTTCTGATGGGAAGAGGGATGCTGGTCCAAGTTATGTGAATCAAGTGGTCTGTTGTCTCCAGAACATAGGGCAGAGGTGAGTTCTAGAGAAGGTATAAGCCATCAGCACTTATCGCCTGAAGTTTCCAATGGGCAGTAGGTGGAGGAAAATGAAGACTGTTCCATTACTGGTCATCTGAAGAAGGGCCTCGATGTGAAACACCACCCATTCTTTCTCTCCAGAGATGCTGCCTGTCCCGCTGAGTTACTCCAGCATTTTGTGTCCATCTTCTGTTCCTTGGCTTGTCAAGGATATCACAATACTAGCTCACATCCACTGACCAAGTAAGAATTTCATTGTTCTCTCTGGGACATTTGATAATAAAACACTCTTGACTGTACTCATTCCTGGGATCATTCTTGTAAACCTCCTCTGGACCCTCTCCAGATCCAACACATCCTTCCTCAGATACGGTGCCCAATATTGCTCACAACATTCCAATTGCGTCCTTACCACACGACTTATGGAGCCTCACCATTTGTTTTTGTATCCAAGCCTTCTTGAAATAAATGCTAGCATTGAGTTTGCTTTCTTTACTACCGATTCGACTTGTAAATTAACCTTTTGGGAATCCTGCACCAGCACTCCCAAGTCCCTTTGCACCTCCGATTTTTGGATTCTCTCCCCATTTAGAAAATAGCCTACGCCTTAATTCCTACTACCAAAATGCACGACTCCACACTTTGCTGCACTATATTCCATCTGACACTTCTCTGCCCACTCTCCCAACCTGTCCAAGTCCTTCTGCAGAGTCCCTGCTTTCTCTACATTACCTGCCCCTCCACCTATTTTCGTATCATCCACAAACTTTGCCACAAAGCCTTCAATTTCCTCGTCCAGATCATGAATATACAACGTGAAGAGTAGCGGCCCCAGCGCCGACCTTCATCCCCACCTAGTGCAACTGAGATCCCACAGGAAGCGTACTGGTCGTCAGGTTGTCGGGAAGAAGCTGGATGTTGCTGTTGGTGGTGGAGGCAGATACGATAGTTGTGTTTAAGAGGCTTTTAGATAGGCACATAGAACTGCAGGGAATAGAGGGATATGGATCATATCCAGACAGATGAGATCAGTTTAATAATTCAATAGATAAAAGCAAATAGCAAATAGCATTTATCCAACTTGTCAGCTCAGACCCAATTAAAACATGTGAATTGACCAACACATAATGTGTTCCTTTTATATTTTATTTATTAGTCATAGTTGCCACGATCATAATGCCGATACCAGAGAGAGAAAAAAGAACACAGACTTTGGAAGCTGGGGAAGAAATTGTGGAGGAACTGCAGATGCTGGTTGACACCGAAGATGGACACAAAATGTTGGAGTAACTCAGCGGGTCAGGCAACATCTCTGGAGAGAAGAAATGGGTGACGTTTCAGGTAAAGACCCTTCAGAGTTGTGGAGGTTCTTGCAGAGCTATGCTTATCACCTTTAGCCACAGGTGAAGTTGCAGAATACAGGAGGGTAGCTTAGGACAGTCACGGTAGAGTTGCTGCCTTATAGAGAATGCAGCGCTGGAGACCCGGGTTCAATCCTGACTAGTCAAGTCAAGTCAAGTTTATTCGTCACATACACATACAAGATCAAGTCAAGTGAGTTTATTGTCGTGTGTCCCTGATAGGACAATGACATTCTTGCTGTGCGTCAGCACAACAGAACATAGTAGGCATGACTACAAAACAGATCAGTGTGTCCGTATACCATTATATAAATATATACACACATGAATAAATAAATCGATAAAGTTTGCTGGAGTACACCAAAGAGACACAAAACGCTGCAGTAACTCAGCGGGACAGGCAGTACCTCTGGAGAGAAGGAATGGGTGACCTTTCGGGTCGAGACCCTTCTTCAGACTGAGAGTCTAGGGACAGGGAGACACAGAGATGTGGAAGGGTAAGGTGTGAGAATGACAGATCAAAGGGGATGAAGCTCAAGGAAATGTAGAATGGATTGTTCGCTGGGTGGAAGTGACAATGAGGCGTACTGTCATTAAAATTTAATCAGGTGTACAGTGAAACAAGTTGGAGAACTAGGATCTTGCTATTGAGGGAGTGCAGCGTAGGTTCACAAGGTTAATTCCCGGGATGGCGGGACTGTCATATGCTGAGAGAATGGAGCGGCTGGGCTTGTATACTCTGGAGTTTAGAAGGATGAGAGGGAATCTTATTGAAACATAAGATTATTAAGGGATTGGACATGCTAGAGGGAGGAAACATGTTCCCGATGTTGGGGGAGTCCAGAACCAGAGGCCACAGTTTAAGAATAAGGGGTCGGCCATTTATAAAAGAGATGAGGAAACACTTTTTCACACAGAGAGTTGTGAGTCTGTGGAATTCTCTGCCTCAGAGGGTGGTGGAGGCCGATTCTCTGTATACTTTCAAGATAGATAGGGCTCTTAAAGATAGCGGAGTCGGGATATGGGGAGAAGGCAGGAACAGGGCACTGATTGGGGATGATCAGCCAAGATCACATTGAATGGCGGTGCTGTACGAAGGGCTGAATGGCCTACTCCTGCACTTATTGTCTATTGATGGGGGAGGGATGGAGAGAGAGGGAAAGCTAGGTTATTTGAAATTAGAGAAGTCAATATTCATACCGAAGATAGACTCAAAATGCTGGAGAAAAGCGAGACAAGCAGCACCGCTGGAGAGAAGGAACGGGTGATATTTTGGGTCGAGACCCTTCTTCAGATACAACTGGGCTGTAAGCTGGCCAAGCCTACTAAGCTGTCTAAAGTCTAAAGTTATACAAACTGACACAAATATTTTTTTAACTGAAGGCCAGGTTGGAATAGGGATTGTAAAATCACCACGGCAGGTTGTAACTCGGTTTCAAGTTACCTACTTAGAAATGGATCTGATCTGCTACTGATTTGTTTTTTATAAAGACCTGAATGGGCAATGCAACTGTCTTGGGAGAAACAACACTGATGGCACTGAGACTCACAGGAGACAGAGCCTTTGTCTCACTGCTGATAGGAATCACTGCCCTGATTGCACCTTCAAGGATCACAACTTCATGCCTGAATGTCACCTGCAGTCTTTATTGCAATCAAGTAAATTGTTAGCTGGCAGGGCAATGCTGTGATATCATTACTGGACATAAGTAGCCTCAATCATTCCAGAGGTGACCTCAGACAAAGGATTATACGACTTGGTTACAATTAGTATTCGATTAGATTAAGGCTGATTTTCCGATCTTGTCCCTTCAAAAAGACAATACAAAAGCACTATTTTTATCTCAGATTGTCTTTTAATTACTAGATTTGTTTAGAGAAATGGAAACTGGAAACAGGCCCTTCGGCCCACCAAGTCCATGCTGACCATGGACACACTAGTTCTATGTTATCCCACTTTCTCATCCACTCCCGACACAAAATGTGCAATTTTACAGATTTTACATTTAATCTACAAACCCGCACGATTTGGGAACCCGGAGGAAATCCACTGGTTACAGGGAGGACTTGCGAACTCCACACATAGAGCACCCGAGGTCAGGATTGAACCCGGGTTGCTGGCGATGAGAGGCAGCAGCTCCACCCGCTGCACTCATGTAATTTTGTTTAGGTCTTAATTAATAAGTAATAATTGCTCTGGTATTTTATTTAATTCACATGTTTAATCAAAAATGTTTTATTATTAATGTTTAATGTTTTATCTGTCTTTCCTAACTGTCAATGAATGTCATGTTGTCACTTGCGGGCAGAGCACCAGGGCAAATTCCTTGTATGTGAATAATAAACGTATTCATTCAATAAGAGCAGAATTAGGCCATTCAGCCCATCAAATCTACTCCGAATTCAATCATGGCTGAACTATCTCTCCCCCTAACCACATTCTCCTGCCTTCTCCCCATAACCGCTGGCCCCTCGTATTAATCTAGAATCTATCTATCTCTCCTTGAAAAATATCCATTGATTTGGCCTCCACAGCTTTCTGTGGCAATGAATTCCACAGATTCACCACCCCCGGCTAAAGAAATTCCTTCTCATCTCCTTCCTAAATTAACGTCCTTTAATTCTGGGGCGATAACCTCTCATCCTAGACTCTCCTACTTGTGGAAACACTCACTTTATCCAAGCCTTTCATTATTCGGTAAGTTTCAATGAGGTCCCCCCCTTGTTCTCCTAAATCCCAGCGAGTACAGGCTCAGCGCCGGCAAACGCTCATCGTAAATTAACCCACTCATTCCTGGGATCATTCTTGTAAACCTCCTCTGGACCCTCTCCAGAGCCAGCACATCCTTGCTCAGATACGGGGCCCAATATTGCTCACAGTATTCCAAATGTAGCCTGACCAGCGTCTTATAGAGCCTCAGCATTACATCCCTGTTTTTGTATACAAGCCCTCTTGAAATAAATGCTAGCATTGAGTTTCCTTTCTTTACTATTGATTCGACTTGCAGATTAACTTTCTGGGAATCCTGCACCAGCGCTCCCAAGTCCCTTTGCACCTCCGATTTCTGGATTCTCTCTCCATTTAGAAAATAGTCTATGCCTTTATTCCTATTAACAAAATGCATGAGTCCACACTTTGCTACACTATATTCCATCTGACACTTCTCTGCCCACTCTCCCAACCTGTCTGTGTCCTTCTGCAGAGTCCCTGCTTTCTCTACACTACCTGCCCCTCCACCTATTTTCACATAATCCGCACACATGGCCACAAAGCCTTCAATCCCCTCGTCCAAATCATGAATATACAACGTGAAGAGTAGCGGCCCCAGCACCGACCCCTGCGGAACTCCGCTAGTCACTGGCAGCCAACCAGAAAAAGCCCCCTTTATTGCTACTCTTCTGCCTTCCAGCCAACCTGCTATCCATGCTCGTATCTGCCCTTTAATACCATAGGCTCTCGTCTTTCTTAGCAGCCTCACGTGTGGCACTTTATCAAAGGCTTTTTGAAAATCTAGGCAAAGAAGATCCACTAACTCTCCTTTGTCTGTCCTGCTATTTACTTCCTCAAATAATTCCAGCAGATTCGTCAGGCAAGACTTCCCCTTCACAAAACCATGCTGACTTCAGCCTATTTTATCACGAACTTCAAAGTACTCCATACCCTCATCTTTTACACTGGACTCTAAAATCTTACCAACCATTGAAGTCAGACTAACTGGCCTATAATTCCCACGATTCTGCTTTGCTCCTTTCTTGTGCAGCGGGGTAATATTGGTAATTTTCCAATCGTCTGAATCACCCCTGACTCAAGCGATTATTGAAATATCACTATTTAAATCTATGCAAATGTCCCTTTAGCCACGAGAGCCACATCTAACTCCCTCTTAAATATAGCCAATGAACTGGCCTCAACTACCTTCTGTGGCAGAGAATTCCAGAGACTCATCACTCTCTGTGTGAAAAATGTTTTCCTCATCTCAGTCCTAAAGGAATTCCCCCTTATCCTTAGACTGTGACCCCTTGTTCTGGACCTCCCCAACATCGGGAACAATTTCCTGCATCTAGCCTATCCAACCCCTTGCTTCTCGGCCTTTTGGCTAAGATCAAGTGTAGTATCTGTTCTTATGTGAAAGAGACTGTCTGTTCTTATCAGAACAGTTCTGGCGGTTCCTTGGGGACAAGGGCTGTGGATTGCGGAGCGAAATCGTTGAGGAGTCGGTCGGCTGCAGGCTTAGAGGTGGATCCATGCTGGTTGGGAAACCAACCTAACACCTTATTCAGCCACAATGTCAGCAGGAGCAGGAGCAGGAGCAGGAGTGCAGGGTATTCGGAATACCCTGCGAATAAGCATCAAGGACCTCAGCAAGGGGAACCCCTTCTCACGAGACCTGTTCGTGAAGAAGGTCTTGCTAGAGGCCTGCAAATTCGAGGCCAAGGACATCTACTGCCTCCAGGATTTTCCAGGTAACGGATATTTTGATGTTACCTTCAAGTATCCAACGGGATGGCAGAAGGTGATGGAAGTCTTCCGGGAGAGGGGAAATGAAGCTCCGCTGTCGCTGCTGAAAGTGCAGCCGCTCTTCACCCTCCCCACCCAGAAGGAAAGGTTCATTACGGTGCACATGTTTAACCCACATGTGCCCGTAGTGGATGTCCTCACCTTCCTTGCTCGTTACGTTGAGGGAACAGGAAACTGTGTGGACGTGAAGGACATGCACGGGATTTGGACCAGCAAGCGGCAAGTCAAGGTAAAGCTGAGGGTGGACAAGGATGGAGAAATTGTCCACCCCCCCTCGGTTTTCGCGATTGGAGGAAACCGAGGGTACTTGAGCTATGTAGGGCAACCCAGGCTGTGCAGGAAATGCAACAAGCCTGGGCATGTGATGGCCCAATGCACTGCAGTTGTCTGCAAAAACTGCAAGATGGAGGGCCATGAGACAAAGGACTGTCAGGCCAGCAAGAACTGCAACCTGTGCGGGGAGGCAGGCCACCTTTACAGGGCTTGCCCTAAAAGAGCCTGCACCTACGCACAGGCAACAAGAGGAGCTGCTGCCAGCACCCCAAAGGGGGGTGAGGCACCCCCCACCACTGCCAAGACCCCAGCAGAAAGAGGGAACACGGACGAGGACAGCCCGACCACCTCGAGGCCCCAAGTGCCAGAAGGAGACGCCCAGCATCCTGCCCAGGAGGGAGAGTCAATGGAGGAGGGGGAACAGCAGGAGAAATGGACAATGGTGAAGTATAAGAAGAGGGGTCAGCCCAAAGAGCCAAGGCCGGAAAAGAGTGGTAAGTCCAAAAGAAAATCACAAAAAAAGGTGTCTTTCTCTTACAGAAGGCAGCAACCTCTCCTCCTCGTCGGAGGATGAGGCGACCGGGAAGTCCCAACGAGGGAGGCAGAGGAAGAAAACGGGGGAGGAAAAGGAGACCGAGAGCAGAGAAGTGGCCGAGGGGCTCCAGCCCCAGGACATCGGGAGCAGCGCAGTGGTTGAGGGGCTCCAGGCCCCGGAGACAGGAATCATCACAACGGCAAGTGGACCCCAGCTCCAGGGGACCGGGAGCAGTGCAACGGCCGATGGGCCCCAGCTCCGGGCGACCGGGAGCATTGCAGTGGCCGATGGGCCCCAGCTCCGGGCGACCGGGAGCATTGCAGCGGCCCATGGGCCCCAGCTCCGGGCGACCGGGAGCAGCGCAGAGGCCATTGGGCCCCAGCTCCGGGCGACCGGGAGCAGCGCAGAGGCCATTGGGCCCCAGCTACAGAAGACAAAGGAAGCGGCATGCCCAAAAGGGGGTGGAACGAGAAGGCCCCCCGCAACGACAACTTTGGTTACGCCACCTGATACTCACCTCACCGTTGGATTCCTGAGCCCAGGAAAGCTGAGGCAATTCACCGAAGCGGTGGGGATGATGGGACATGGAAATGGCCAGTGACTCTAAAGATAATGGAGCTCAAACTGGCATCTTTAAACGTGCGCAGTATAAAGAGCACTGCGCGATGTGTTAATGCCTTACAGTACCTGGCCAAGGTCAAGGCAGATGTGACTTTTCTTCAGGAGTGTGGGCTGCCACACCTCCGCTGCTATCGGAGGTGGTCGCGATGGTGGCCCCACGGACTGTCTGTGTGGTCGGGGGGAAATGACTGTCGTGCTTCCGGCCTGGGGATTTTGCTGCGGGGAGGGAACTTCACCATCACTGAGGTCAAGGAAGTGGTTGGAGGGCGTCTCCTCGTGGTGGATGTTATGTACCGTGGCTCTCCGCTCCGGCTGATAAATGTGTATGCCTCACCCACGCAGAGCGAGCGGCTGGCCGTTCTCCAGCAGCTCCCAGTGCTGCTGGCCACGTCCCGGCAGCTCGTTCTGGCCGGTGACTTCAACTGCATCATTGATGCGGCTGGACGATCCGGCAGTGCCGACAGCAGACTGGACAGCACGTCCAAGTTTCTGATGGAGATGGTAAAAGACGCAAAGCTGCGTGACGCCTTCAGCGACCCTGCAGGCGGGGTCCCAGCCGCAGTTCACTTGGTCGAGATCCGACGGTTTAGCCCGATCCCGGATAGACTTCGTCTTCACGACGAAGGCCGTCACGGTGAGACACACTGACCTCACGCCAGTGTTCTTCTCCGACCACTGCCTACTTCAGGCTTCCTGTCACCTACGGGAGGACCGGAAGGCAGGCAGGGGGACGTGGAAGTTAAACACGAAACTGTTGACCCCAGAGAATGTCGAGGAGCTAAAGAGGGACTACGCATGTTGGAGAACGGTGAAGCCCCTCTTTGACTCCCCCACACTCTGGTGGGAAGCAACCAAGGAGAACATTAAGAGGTTCTTCATAATTAAAGGGGTTCAGAGAGCAAGACAGAGTCAGAGGGAATTGTGCCAACTCCAGACAGATTTGCAGCAACTGCTCCTTCTGCAGTCGAGCGGGGTGGATGTGAGGGAGGAACTTAGAGAGTTGAAGGACCGGCAAGCTCAGCTCTTCACCTCTGAATCCTCCAAGATCATCTTCCGATCTAGGGTCCGCCATGTGGAGCAGGATGAGACGTGCTCACGTTTCTTCTTCCATAAGGTTCACAGGGGGAGCTCTGTGATGAACAGCCTTAGGGAGGAGGACGGCACGGTAGCATCCTCACAGACAGACATGCTGAGGATCTGCAAATCCTTTTACACAGATTTGTATGACCAAAAGACCACAGACAGTACCTCCTCCCAGAACTTCCTGTCCTCAATCACGGAGGTCTTGGAGGACAGCAAGCGGGAGAGTCTGGACCAACCACTGACCCTAGAGGAGCTGACTGGCTCCATCCGTTCCTTTGACTCGAATAAAACTCCCGGAAGCGATGGCTTACCGGCCGAGTTGTATTTGGCTCTGTGGGACTGGATGGGCCCGGACCTGCTAGAAGTGTACAACGACATGCTTCTGGCTGGTAGCATGTCAGACTCCATGAGGAAGGGCAACATCACCCTAATCTACAAGCAGAAGGGGGAGATGAAGGACATAAAGAATTGGAGACCCATAACACTCTTGAATGTGGACTACAAGATCCTGTCCAAGGCCATCGCCAACCGGGTCAAGTCTGCTCTGGGACAGGTGATCCACCCGGACCAAACCTGTGCTGTACCTGGCAGGAAAATCTCAGACAGCCTAGCGCTGCTGAGAGATACCATCGCCTACGTGCAGGACAGACGGGTGGATGCCTGCCTAGTCAGCTTGGACCAGGAGAAGGCCTTCGACAGGATTTCGCACACGTACATGAGGGACGTGCTCTCCAAAATGGGTTTTGGGGAGGGAATTAGGAATTGGATCAAACTGCTCTACACCAACATCCGTAGTGCAGTCCAAATCAATGGGTGGGAATCAGACAGTTTCCCTGTAAGGTCTGGAGTTAGGCAGGGTTGCCCTCTCTCTCCTGTCTTGTTTGTCTGCTGTATTGAACCTTTTGCTGAATCCATCAGGAAGGATGCTGGCATAAGAGGAGTGACATTGCCAGGCAGTGGGGGCATTCAAGTAAAGACCTCCCTGTACATGGACGATGTCGCTGTCTTCTGCTCGGATCCAGGGTCGGTTCGCAGACTGATTAGTATCTGCGACCAGTTTGAGTCAGCCACGGGAGCCAGGGTGAACCGCAGGAAGAGCGAGGCCATGCTCTTTGGCAACTGGCCTGACAGATCTTCCGTCCCCTTCACCATCAAGCCTGACTTCTTGAAGGTGCTGGGGATCTGGTTCGGGGGGGCTGAGGCATGTAACAAAAATTGGCTGGAGCGGATAGCCAGGGTGGGGAGGAAGCTGGAGCTGTGGAGGCAACGCTCCCTCTCCATAACGGGAAAGAATTTGGTCATCAGGTGTGAGGTGCTCTCGGGGCTGCTGTACTTGGCACAAGTGTGGCCTGTCCCTCCCTCATACGCCACAGGGATCACCCGGGCCATCTTCCACTTCATCTGGGGGTCGAGGATGGACCGGGTGCGACGGGCCACAATGTACAAGTCGGCAGACAACGGGGGTAAAAGCGTGCCCAACGTCGCCCTCATTCTGATGGCCACCTTCGTGTGTGGCTGCATCAGGCGTAGTGTAGAGCCAAGGCACGTGGGCACCAAGTGTCACTACCTGCTGAGGTTCTACCTGTCCCCGGTGTTGAGAAGGATGGGCCTGGCGCAGGTGCCACGCAATGTGCCAGTCAGCTGGACATTGCCGCCCCATCTGTCGTCGGTGGAAGGGTTCTTCCGGACCAACCCCTTTGACCACATGTCCATCGGGCAGTGGTCAGCACAGAATGTCCTGCAGGCACTGCAGGGAAAGGACTCTATGGACCCGGTGGCGTGGTTCCCTGAGCAGACTGCCCAGCTCGTCTGGCAAAATGCCTCATCGCCAGAACTCACCAACAAGCACCAAGACCTGGCTTGGCTGGCGGTGAGGGGAGCCCTCCCAGTCAGATCCTTCCTGCACCGTCGTAACCTCACTACCAGCGCACGCTGCCCTCGGGACGGCTGCTATGGCGAGGAGACGGTTGCCCACCTCTTCACAGAGTGTGGGTTTGCTAAAAGAGTCTGGAGAAAAATGCAAGGGTCCCTGGTACGCTTTATCCCGAACAGCTCCGTCACAGAGGACTCTGTGATTTACGGACTGTTCCCAGGGACACATTCAGAGACTGACATCGAGTGCTGCTGGAGGGTCATCAACTCGGTAAAAGACGCCCTTTGGTCTGCCCGAGCATTGTTCACCACCCAGCAGAGCGAGATGTCCGTCAGGGAATGTTGCCGACTGGCCCGCTGCAGACTGCAGGAGTACGTGCTGAGGGACGCACTGAAGCTCGGTGCAGCCAATGCCAAGGCTCGGTGGGGGAGGGCCACAGTCTAACGCCCTTCCGCTGCTGGACATGGGGGGGTACAGTATTGTGGAGACGCCCCTCAATATAAGGGAAGGTATCCCACGCCATTGTGGCATGAGTGGGGGACTGATTTGTGGAAACTTGGGAAAAAGAAAATGTCTAAACTGTATTGATCTATTGTACAGCCTCCGAAAATGTCGGATGGATTTTCCGCAAGGTTAATGTATTGTATATATTTATCATTCGAATAAAGTATATTTTGAAATTAAAAAAAAAAAAAAAAAAAAAAAAAAAAATCCAACCCCTTGCCGACTGGCCCGCTGCAGACTGCAGGAGTACGTGCTGAGGGACGCACTGAAGCTCGGTGCAGCCAACGCCAAGGCTCGGTGGGGGAGGGCCACAGTCTAACGCCCTTCCGCTGCTGGACATGGGGGGTACGGTATGGTGGAGACGCCCCTCAATATAAGGGAAGGTATCCCACGCCACTGTGGCATGAGTGGGGGACTGATTTGTGGAAATTTGGGGGAAAGAAATGTCTAAACTGTATTGATCTATTGTACAGCCTCCGAAAATGTCGGATGGATTTTCCGCAAGGTTAATGTATTGTATATATTTATCATTCGAATAAAGTATATTTTGAAAAAAAAAAAAAAATCCAACCCCTCAAGAATTTTGTAAGTTTCTATAAGATCCCCCCTCAGTCTTCTAAATTCTAGCGAGTACAAGCCGAGTCTATCCAGTCTTTCCTCATATGAAAGTCCTGACATCCCAGGAATCAGTCTGGCGAACCTTCTCTGTACCCCCTCTATGGCAAGTATGTCTTTCCTCAGATTTGGAGACCAAACCTGTACGAAATACTCCAGGTGTGGTCTCACCAAAACCCTGTACAACTGCAGTAGAACCTCCCTGCTCCTATACTCAAATCCTTTTGTTATGAATACTAACATACCATTTGCTTTCTTCACTGCCTGCTGCACCTGCATGCCTACTTTCAATGATTGGTGTACCATGACACCCAGGTCTCGTTGCATCTCCCCTTTTCCTAATTTGCCACCATTCAGATAATAGTCTACCCTCCTGTTTTTGCCACCAAAGTGGATAACCTCACATTTACCCATATTATACCGCATCTGCCGTGCATTTGCCCACTCACCCAGCCTATCCAAGTCACCTTGCAGCCTCCTAGCATCCTCCTCACACCTAACACTACCCCCCAGCTTAGTGTCATCCGCAAACCTGGAGATGTTGCATTCAATTCCCTCGTCCAAATCATTAATATATATTGTAAATAGCTGGGGTCCCAGCACTGAGCCTTGCGGTACCCCACTAGTCACTGCCTGCCATTCTGAAAAGGACCCGTTTACTCCTATCCTTTGCTTCCTGTCTGCCAGCCAGTTCTCTATCCACATCAATACTGAACCTCCAATACCATGTGCTTTAAGTTTATATACTAATCTCTTATGTGGGACCTTGTCGAAAGCCTTCAGAAAGTCTAGATATAACACATCCACTGGTTCTCCCTTATCCACTCTGCTAGTTACATCCTCGAAAAATTCTATAAGATTCGTCAGATGTGATTTACCTTTCGTAAATCCATGCTGACTTTGTCCAATGATTTCACCACTTTCCAAATGTACTGCTATCCCATCTTTAATAACAGACTCTAGCAGTTTCCCCACTACCGATGTTAGACAAACTGGTCTGTAATTCCCCGTTTTCTCTCTCCCTCCTTTTTTAAAAAGTGGGGTTACATTAGCTACCCTCCAATCCTCAGGAACTACTCAAGAATCTAAGGAGTTTTGAAAAATTATCACTAATGCATCCACTATTTCTGTGGCTACTTCCTTGAGTACTTTGGGATGCAGACTATCTGGCCCTGGGGATTTATCGGCCTTTTATCCATTCAATTTACCCAAACACAGTTTAAGAATAAGGGGTCAGCCATTTAGAACGGAGACGAGGAAACACTTTTTCACAGAGAGAGTTGTGAGTCTGTGGAATTCTCTGCCTCAGAGGGTGGTGGAGGCAGCTTCTCTGGATACTTTCAAGAGAGAGCTAGATAGGGCTCTTAAAGGTAGTGGAGTCAGGGGATATGGGGAGAAGGCAGGAACTGATTGGGGATGATCAGCCATGATCACAGTGAATGGCGATGCTGGCTCGAAGGGCCGAATGTACTACTCCTGCACCAATCGTCTATTGTCTATAGTTCAGTTCAGTTTACTGTCACGTGTACCGAGGTACAGTGAAAAGCTTTTTGTTGCGTGCTATCCAGTCAGCAGAAAGACAATACATTATTACAATTGAGCCATTGTGGATATATACATGATAAGAGAATAACGTTTAGTGCAAGGTAAAGCCAGATCATAGTTAGAGTAGTCGGAGATGCGATTATTTTTCGGATCGTGTCTCCTGTTGCTCTGTAGCCTAACATCGTGGAGTTGGAAGCCACGTTCGGGAGTGACTTTGAGCCCCACTGCGGGACGTGGACTTACCATCGGAGCCGATCCCTTGCCTGGGATCGATGCTCCAACCGCAGCCTGCGGACTTTACCATTGAGAGCTCGCAGTCTCGTGTAGAGTCCGTAGATGTCAGGACTTCCAACGACACAGAAGGTTTTCACCAGCCCCAACCCGGGGTCCGATTGCCGGCACGGGGGATCTGAGATCCCCCCCACCGATGCAGGAGCTTGATCGCCCCGAAGAGATTGGCTCGACCACCGACTACGGGAGTTAAGATCGTCCCGTCAACGGAAGGCTCGAGGCCCCCGACCGTGGGAGAACAAAGAAGGGAAGAGATTGAACTTTTTTTTTCGCCTTCCATCACAGTGAGGAATGTGGAGGAGTCACTGTGGTGGATGTTTAGGTTAAAATGTGTTTTGTGTGTTGTGTTGCTTTGTATTTGTATGACTGACTTGGCAAATGAAATTCCTCGTATGTTGCAAAACATACTTGGCTAATAAAGTATGTTTGTATTGTATTGAAATGTTGCTTTAGGAGTAGAGATTTAAGAGTGGGGAGCGATTGTAATATGTGGATGTAGATCTGCTTCTGTGGCCGGCACACAAATGGTCGCCTGGGCTGGAAGCCATCTTGGTAAGCAGGACAATAAACTAAAATGTACAGAGAAAAGCTTTGACTTGCATGCTATCCAAACAGATCAGATATACCATATATACTTACCATCAATTCAAACACAATTTCATCACAGGTTCCTCCATCCCTTCCAATTTCCAATTTACAGTTGTTTTGGGGACATTACTTACATCCTCTAGGGCCAAAACTAATGCAAAATACCTGTTTCATTCAAATGCCATTTCCTTTATCCATTATCAATTCCCTAGATTCACTTCCTAAATGCTCACTTAGTTAAGTCTTCTTTAAATATGTATAGAAACTCTTACGATCTATTTTTCTACTTATACCTTGCTTTATCCTTTACTCTTCTCTTTTTTTTACTTCCTTTGACTCTTTCAATCATTTGTTGATGCGTTTTAGACCTTTTCTTCTAAACAGCCATCCGTCTTTGTACAATTTTATTTCTTTCCTTTAACTTTGACAATATCAATGGCATTTTTAGTGAACCACAGATGCTGAGTTTTCTCGTAATTTTTATTTCTGGTTGGGAAGTGTCTATTCAATGCACTCCAAAAGCTCCCCGAAAATTTAGCATCTTAAGGCTAAATGCTGAGACGAGCTGCCTGGGTAGTTTACAACCCAACAATGTGAACATTGCATTCTCCAACAAACACTACCCCCCCCCCCCCTACTTTCCCCCTCTCATCCCTGAACCCACCAGGACGTGCACCCATTTCCCCCAAAATCTCACCTCCCCTTTAAGACCTCTATGGACAATAGACAAGACAATAAGTGCAGGAGTCGGCCATTCGGCCCTTAGAGCCAGCACCGCCATTCAATGTGATCAGGGCTGATCATCCACAATCAGTACCCCATTCCTGCCTTCTCCCTATATGCACTGACTCCGCTATCTTTAAGAGCCCTATCAAGCTCTCTCTTGAAAGTATCCAGAGAACTGCCCTCTGAGGCAGAGAGTTCCACAGACTCACAACTCTCTGTGTGAAAAAGTGTTTCCTTATCTGTTCTAAATGCCATACCCTTATTCTTAAACTGTGGCCCCTGGTTCTGGACCCCCAACATCAGGAACATGTTTCCTGCCTCTAGCGCATCCAAACCCTTAATAATCTTATATGTTTCAATAGGATCCCCTCTCATCCTTCCAAATTCCAAAGTATACAAGCCCAGCCGCTCCATTCTCTCAGCACATGACAGCATACTTCCTTGTCTGAAACAGATCAGTCTGATGAAGGGTCTCGACCCGAAACGTCACCCATTCCTTCTCTCCAGAGATGCTGCCTGTCCTGCAGAGTTACTCCAGCATTTAGTGTCCACCTCTACCTCCTTAGAAGATTGAGGAGATTTGGTATGTCAACAAATCCCCTCTTGAACTACTACAGGTTTACGCTAGAGAGCATATTGACGGGTTGCATCACGACCTGGTTTGGCAACTCGAACGTCCAGGAACAAAGATGATTGTAAAAAGTGGTGGACACTGCCCAGTCCATCACGGGGACTGACCTCCCCACTGTCAATGAGATCGTCACTGCCTCAAAAAGGCAGCTAGCATCATCAGAGACCCACAGCAGCCTGGCCACTCTCTTGTTTCACCCCTGCTATCGGGAAGAATGTACAGGAGCCTGAAAACTGTAACGTCCAGGTTCAGAAACAGCTTCTTCCCTACAACCATCAAGCTATTAAACACTACAACCTCAAATAGGCTCCGTGCTATATTGACTTGTGGTACGTTATTTTTCACTTTGAACTATTATTGTTTATTTATTTGTCCATTTGTTTTTTTTATAGATGTTTACTATGGGTTTTATAGAGTTCTGTGTTTACATATTTGTTGTGTTGCGGCAAGTAAGAATGTCATTTTTCCATTTTGAGACATATGACAATAAAACTGTCTTGACCCTTACCCCTCCCTTTCCACATCTCCCATCCTCTGGCTTCACATTTTTCACCTATTTCCTGATTTCCTTATCACACAGCCTTTTGCCTTTTCATCTTAATTTAGTCCAGAGATCCAGCATGGAACCAGACATTTGGTCTGGTATTTTATTTCATTCACATGTTTAAACTATAATGTTTTATTATTCATATTTAATGTTTTATGTGTCATTCCTAATTGTGTCTGTATGTCGTGTTGTTACTTGCGAGCGGAGCACCAAGGCAAATTCCTTGTATGTGTACATACTTGGCCAATAAACTTAGTCATTCATTCATTCATTCTTTTGGCCCACCGAGTCCACATTGACCATTGATCACCCATTCACACCAATTCTATGTTATCCCACTTTCTCATCCGCTGCCTAGAAGAGAGGCAATTTATAGCAGCCAATTCACGTACAAACCTGCATGTCTTTGGGTAGAGGTGAATTGGACAGTACCCTAGCTAATGGAAGGGCCGTTCAGAAGCCTGATAACAGAGGGGAAGAAGCTCTTCCTGAGTCTGGTGGTGCGTCTTTCAAGCTGCTGTACCTTCTGCCGGACGGGAGCGGGGAGGAGAAGGAATACCGTAGTGGGACAAGTCTTTGATAATGTCGGCTGCTTTTCCGAAGTGAAGATGGAGTCAATGGTGGAGACCATTGTAGTTAGTCCACGACAGATCGTTGATGATAGTATATGAATGAATGAATGAATGAATACGTTTATTGGCCAAGTATGTACACATACAAGGAATTTGCCTTGGTGCTCTGCTCGCAAGTAACAACACGACATACAGTAAACCATTAAGAATAAAACATTAAATCATTAAGAATAAAACATTATAGTATACAAGTTACTCTGTGCATCTACCCAATCTATTCCTCTCATGATTTTGTACAAATCATGTCCAAAAAATCCCCCCTCATCCTCCTGCGCTCTTTGATGTAGAGACCCAGCCTATTCAACCTCTCCCTATAGCTCACACAATCTAGTCCTGGCAAACTCCTCATATATCTTTTCTGAACCCTTTGAACCTTGACAATATATTTCCTGTAACATGGTGCCCAGTACTGAACACAATATTCTAAATGCGGTCTTATACAACTGCAATGTGAACTCCCAACCTCTATACTCAATACTCTGACTGGTGAAGGCCAAAGTGCCAAAAGCCTCTTTGACCACGTTATGTACCTGTGATTCGACCTTCAAGGAACTCCTAGATCCCACTGCTCAACAACACTACCCAGAGGCCTACCATTCACTGTGTAGGTCCAGCTTGTTCGACATCCCTAAATGCAAGACTTCATACTTCTCTGTATTAAATTCCACCAACCATTCCAAGGTTTCAAGGTTAGTTTATTGTCACATGTACCAATTAAGGTACAGTGAACCATACAGCCATACTAAGAAAAAGCCTCTGCCCACCTGACCAATTGATACAGATCCTGCTGCAATCTTTCACAACCATGTTCACTATCTGTAAAACCACCCACTTTTGTATCGTCAGCAAAATTGCTAATCTTGGCCTGTATGTTCTCATCCAAATCATTGATGTGTTTGTAAACTACTTAGGCACTTTGATTCAAGATTCAAGAGAGTTTATTGTCATATGTCCCTGATAGGACAATGAAATTCTTGCTTTGCTTCAGCACAACAGAACAAAGTAGGCATGACAACAGAACAGATCAGTGTGTGTCCATATACCATCATATAAATATATACACACATGAATAAATAAACTGATAAAGTGCTAATAACAGATAATGGGCTAATAATGTTCAAAGTTTTGTACGATCCAAGTTTAATAGCCTGATGGTTGTGGGGAAGTAGCTATTCCTGAACCTGGTCGTTGCAGTCTTCAGGCTCCTGTACCTTCTACCTGAAGGTAGTGGGGAGATGAGTGTGTGGCCAGGATGGTGTGGGTCCTTGATGATACTGCCAGCCTCGTGTTATTACTCTGTATGTTTGTTTTGTTTTGAATAAAAGCATTTTGCATTATATTTGTATTAAGTATGCTCTCTCTCTCTATTGCACACCAACCTGGACCCCCCCTCAGATGCTGACTGACCTGCAGTGACTTCCTCAGAAAGGGAGGCCCTGTTGTCCTGGTGACTACAACGCCCAGAATTCCTCGCGCCGCGGGCCCGCTAACGTCACGGACGGCCCAGCCCGCAGAGAGAGCATGCGCGGCGGATCGGCCGCGCCTCCTCCCCCCCCTCCCCTCCGGGCGCCTGCACTTCCCACTCCGACCAGCGACGGCAGCCGCGAGCTGCACGGGGGCCGTGTACGCTTGCGCCGTGGGCACCCTATGTGGGGAGGAGAGAGAGAGAGACGGGACATGCGCAGTGGGAGCCAGCCGCCAACGCGCATGCGTGCTTAGCTCGGCACCGCCCTCGTCCTCGCTCTCGGCGCGGCGCATGCGCGGCGGACTCGTCCCGCCTCTCCCTCTCGCCCCCTTTCCGCGCCACGCATGCGCGCGTGGAGCTGCCGCCGGCACCGTTTGCCGGCGCGCGTGCGCACCAGCAGCGTGTCCCGGCTGCACGCCTGCGCGGAGGCGGCGGCGGCGCCGTTGCCGGCCGAGGGGCGCCGGCGCGCATGCGTACGGCGGCGTTTCCCCCCTCCCTCCTTGGGCGCGGCGCGTGCGCAGACAGCGCCTGTCTCTGTGTGTGTGTGTGTGGGGGAAAGTTTGCGCCAAGTTGGAGGCGGAGAGCCCGCGGGCTCCGAGTGTCCGTGCGCGCGCGCTGGCGGCCCGCAGCAGCCCCGGCACCAACCCCGCCGCTCGGCCGCACCAACCCCATCCCCGCCCGGGGCCGCTCCCGCTCTCGCACCCCTACCCATGCGACTCGAGGCCGCTGCCAGCGCCGCCCGGCCCAGGCTTCATGTGGGCTAGGCCGCGGCCTAACCCCGTCCCTGCGCTGAGGCAGGCCGGCCGGCCGGCCGCTGCCCCTCGTCCCGCCGCACAACCCGTCCGATTATTCTCGCTGCCTCGTCGCCCTGAGTGAGGCCCTGGGCCCGCCGGCGCCGCCACACGGCCCGCCCCGACCGCCACCGCCACTGTGTTGAATGTGGGATAAAATGGAGACCAAGACCATCGTCTACGACCTGGACACCTCCGGAGGGCTGATGGAGGTGAGACTACTGGCTCCTTCCCCGCCTCCCCGGGTGGGTTAGGGTATGTAAACCACCGCCACTCCCCCCGGTGCGGACACCAGCGGCCCCGATCGCCCCCAAACCCCTTTTGTTTCTGCGCCTCGCAAGTGTCCACCTCCCGGGATGTCCATGGACCAAGTATCGCGGCTCTGGAGCCGGCATGGATGGAGTTCCCTCGATCTGCCTGCAAGCCCTCCTTCTCTCAACGCCTTCTGCAACTTGCTCCACATCTTCCTCGACCAAGGGGATACAATAATACAAATGAAGGCATGAAATGTTCGGGATCTTCTCGGCAGTCCCCTTTTGTTAACGCGTTCTGCAAGTGTCCACATCCTCGGAGACTTTAAGGGGAGGGAGGGGGGTGAAATAAACGTTGTAGTATAATCCAGCGCTGCTGATTTTATTTTAATTTTCTGTTTTGTTTCTTTCTCTCGCTTCAAAATAAACCCCACTCCTTGCCCTCGCCCTGACCTGATCCCGGACCCGTGGCTGCAGAAAATCCAAGCCTTGCTGGCCCCTCCGAAGAGCGAAGAGAGCGACAAGAAGGCGAAGAAGCTGGAGAAGGAGCCGCGGCGGAGCGGCCGGGCTACCAACCACGACACCTGCGATAGCTGCAAGGAGGGAGGCGACCTGCTGTGCTGCGACCACTGCCCGGCCGCCTTCCACCTTCAGTGCTGGTCAGTTGCTCCACAGCACCCTCTTACTCGCTGTCATTTGCAATCCTGCCTCTCGCTGGGCCGCGAAACCCTGTGGCAGTGGCCTGGTTTATTTGTCAGCTTTAGGTGCTACCTGTGTGGCGGGGTTTACATTTGGCTGTGATTGTTTTCATTTTCCTACCTAAGGTTAGCGATCGAAATCGTACTTGTGTCATTTGATGTCTGTTGTGTGTACAGTGTTAGCCAATGCTCACTAGGGTCGGGGTGAGAACCGGAGCCCCCCCTCCCCGTCTAAACTTTAGATGTGTAAGAGACCAGATTATGCTTCACCGTTGAAGCCAACCCCATTATTCAGGGGAGGCGACTGCTGTCACTCGGCTAGGTCCTTGCCAGTTATGGAGGCATCTTTCCCTATAGGCCTCCCTCTTGACTTTGTAAAGAAGGGTTGCACAGATCGGGCTGTGTGTGTGTGTTTTGGAGTAAGGGGGTGTTGCTAGTCTCTCGTGCCTGTGTTTTTCTTCTTCCCGGCCTTGTTTTGTAGTCGCAGATTGCTTCCTGTTGTGCTCAGGGGCATGGTCTCTGAGCTCTGCGCTGAGGCGGATGCCTTCCTTTCCTTCACTTTGTGTGTTTGCAAATACGCAACATGGCGACCTCCGTTTAAATTATATTTTCGATTCGCAGCGCCATTTTAGTTGACTTCTCGTTTCGGGTAGTTACTGTCAGATTTAGGCTGAGTTGGCAGCGTTCTTGGTGATTTTGGAAGGAAGTGCTGGAGTTTTAAGGAAGCTCAGGCGTTAGTTTTCCTTTATCGAGGCAGCAATCTCGAAATAGCTATTTTAATTTAAAGTGACCCCCTATCAGAGTACTCGTGTTATCTTTTGATGTAGTGTGGATCATTTTTGGTCAGCGTTTTATGACAGGCATTCCTTGTTGATGTAAACGCGTCTTAAAATTTGGTACTGATGTAGATTTTTTTTAAACTTCCACAGTATGGTCTGGGTAACTGCCATTAAAATTCATTGTCTTCAGAATATTTATTCATATCAGACAGGACAATTGATATTGTTGTTGGATACAGTAATGCAGGAAGCTTCAATCGAGGGAAGATAAACGTTTTTTTTTCATAGGTTAATTTGATACTTGAATAATGCATCAAATAATATCATTACCACCCCCCACCCCTTCCACAATGTTTTAATAAACTGATTTAGTGGGCCTTTAAGAGCCCCAAATAAAAAAGCAACATTACACATTGTAATTAGCTCATTTCTGATATCTAGCTGGAAATTTTCAATATCATGAAGTATTTTCAGCGTTAAAATTCAGAATGGTTATTTCAGTATACAAGGAATAATTATGTATTATGGCTCTGTGTGTGTAGGATTTGCATATTTCCAGTAATCTGGAGGTTCAATTCATCACTATACAATTTTAAATCGTATGTTATATTTTCCTTTCAATATGTATTCAGTGTTTCTCATAAAATTACCGTCAATAAATTCAGGTTTATCCATTCTTGTACCTGGTTGGCTTGTTTTCCTAAGTGCGTAGTATGTTCCAGATACTCAGTTCAGCCATCCCATTTTGATGAGAGAGCAAGGAATGGGCTTAACTGAAATGTTGTCGATTGGCTTCTGTACCTCAACTTTGGACATGAAAGCGAATTCGGTCTTGCAGCAATGTGTCATTTAATAATTTGTAAATGTTGGTACATGATTAGATTTTGAGAGTTTTTGTTAGGCATTAACAAAATTTTGAGAGTTTTTGTTAGGCATGGGAATTTGCTGGATATCGGAAGCAGAGTCCGTTCCATGGCATGTTACATGTATGGTTTCAGACCAGAACACTAACCATTCATTCAAGTCAGACAGTTTTAATCTGTGATTCAGTTCTTATCTTGAAAACAATTACAAGTTATGGATTTGTGCATAAATAGTTTCTTATGTTTTTTTTGTCTGTTTGTCTTAAATTTTTCCCAGGCTAGAGGGTTCTGAAACCACAGGTTTAAGGTGAGAGGGGAGAACTTTTGACTTGGTGGTCCGTATCCAGATTGTGCTGCCGGAGAAAGCTAGAGAAGTGGATATAGTCACGAATGTTAAAAAACATTTTTACAGATATATGGATAGGAATGGTTTAGAGAGCTACGGACCAATTGCAGGCAAATGGGACTAGCTCAGAATGCCAACTTTGGCAGCATGGACAAGGTGGGCCGAAAGTCCTGTTTCTGTACAGCTCGAGGTCCTAAACCTCAATTGTTTAATGCAAGTTGTTCTTTTTTTTGTTGTAGCAGTATATGCTGCCGTAAATACTATTCGTTTTTACATTTTCAAGGCACTGGGTAAAATATTTTTTTCTGGAACTTAGTTAATGGGCATGTATCATGATACAGCATACTGATGGTTAAACAGCACTTAATATTAAAAAAAACAAGTTCATTGCAGTCACCTTAATCACTTTAATCATGGATTTCTGGTCAACATTGTACCTCAAA
Organism: Okamejei kenojei; assembly: GCA_035221665.1. Lineage (NCBI taxonomy): Eukaryota > Metazoa > Chordata > Chondrichthyes > Rajiformes > Rajidae > Okamejei > Okamejei kenojei. The sequence continues at coordinate 3,545,435 of CM069156.1, forward strand.
GTTGTATGTTGTTTCATTCTCGCCCCTTTGAGAAGATCTGAGTTTGATTGCTTTACCATTTATGAGATATGTATAGAGGTGTGCATGCAACTCTGGAATTTCTGCACTCTGGAATTTGCTGCATTTGTCTATCCAATACTAGCTCTTTTTCCTCCCTTACAACCTACCTCTTTGTAAAGCTTTGGTGATTTCTTCTAGTTCATTCTATTTTGTGATCTTATAGAGGTGTATGAAGTCATGGGAGGAATAGATCAGGTAGATGCGCAGTCTCTTGCCCAGAGTTAAGAAATTGAGGACCAGAGGATATAGGTTTAAGGTGAAGGGGAGAAGATTTAATAGGAATCTGATGGATAACTTTCTCACAAAGGGCAGTGGATGTATGGAACGAGCTGCCAGAGGACGTAATTAAAGCAGGGACTATTGGAACATTTAAGAATCTGTAATACAGGTACATGGATAGGACGGGTTTGGAGGGATATGGGCCAAACACAAGCCTAATGTAGATGGGACTAATGTAGCTGGGACATGTTGGCCGACATGGGCAAGTTGCGCCAAAGGGCCTGTTTCCATGCCTTATGACTCATTGGAATCCAGCTTCACCTTTATTTGATGACACTCGTGTGGAATGTCTTTGGGTGGTATACTATGTTTAAAGGTGCAATCTAGTTAGATGTTGCTGTGATTAATCCATTGATTGGTAATAACACTTAGAGATGAAGAGAAACATAGAAAACAGAAATAATTGGTGTAGCAGTAGGCCATTTAGCCCTTCGAGCCAGCACTGCCATTCAATATGATCAGTGCTGATCATCTAAAATCAGTACCCCTTTCCTGCTTTTTTCCCCCATATTCCTTAATTCCTTCAGCTGTAAGAGCTAAATCTAACTCTCTCTTGAACACATCCAGTTAATTGGCCTCTACTGCCTTCTGTGGCAGAGAATTCCACAGATTCACAATTCTGGGTGAAGAAGTTTTTCCTCATCTCAGTCCTAAATGGCCTACCCCTTATTCTTAAACTGTGACTCCTGGTTCTGGAATCCACCAACATCGGAAACATTTTTTCTGCATCTAGCCTGTCCAATTCTTTAAGAATGTTATATGTTTCTATAAGATCCCCTCTCATCCTACTAAATTCCACTGAATACAAATCTTTCAAGTCCCGCCATCCCAAAATGAACCTGGTGAACCTACGCTGAACTCCCTCAGTAGCAATAATGTCCTTCCTCAAATTAGAAAACCAAATGTCTGTGGAATTTTCTGCCTCGGAGGGCGGTGGAGGTGGGTTCTTTGGATGCTTTCAAGAGAGAGCTTGATAGGGCTCTTAAAAATAGCGGAGTCAGGGGATATGGGGAGAAGGCAGGAACGGGGTACTGATTGGGGATGATCAGCCATGATCACATTGAATGGCGGTGCTGGCTCGAAGGGCCGAATGGCCTACTCCCGCACATACTGTCTATTGCCTAAAATTGCACACAATACTCCAGGTGCGGTCTCACCAGGGCCCAGTACAACTGCAGTAGGACCTTCTTGCTCCTAAATTTAAATCCTCTCGCAATGAAGGCCAACATGCCATTAGCTTTCTTCACTGCCTGCTGTACCTGCATGCTTACTTTCAATGACTGATGTACAAGCACCCCCTCCCCATTTCCTAATCTGTCACCATTCAGATAATAATCTGCCTTCCTGTTCCTAATCCACATTATGCTGCATCTGTCCACTCACCCAACCTATCCAAGTCACCCTGAAATGTTCTAGTCATTGACAAATGTACAAAGGCAGCACTTCTTGTTTTATCATGAGGTGTTTTGAGAAGATAGCAGTGAGTTGCCTTGAGTTGAGTTGCTTCTGTTGAGTTTGTAATTGTTCATTACCAGCAATATATTGCAGACTTCGTATAACATGCCTTTTTGTGGTAAATTCATTCGTTGAACTCCTTCCTAACTTTAATATTCACATTAATCGGATTGCATTCCCCAATGATATATTACAGATATTCAATGTACATTTTATTCTTGATGAAACTGGATCTGAATGTTGTGTATATCTGATGCCGAGTACTGTTTTACATTTGTTAGTGTTCTTGGAGGATGTGGTTTATCACCTCTGCTTCATCAGCTTTGTAGAAAAATGTACCTACCATTTAAGGCCAGCACACCTTGTGCAGAATATTGAAAATGCTGGATATGAATAAGTCAGGGAATGTATTGGGGGGAAGAAAAGTTATAATTTCAGGTAGCTTATAGTTCATCACTTTATTGGTTGGGCTTTTGATTGAGTTTCAGTAAACCAAACATACTGTTCAACAGTTTTTCCATTTGTTTAAACAGAGTGAATATTTTGTATTAAAAAGAGGTCATGGCAATAGTTCATCGGTAAAAAATTGAGGTCATGTATGACACACCCCTCTGCTTCTGATGGACAGGAGACTTAATACATGTACTCAATTGACTTCTATCTCTGCAAATTTCACTGTGATTCCAAGGCTTGCAAGTTCAAACAGGAATTTATGATATTCTATACCAGTTTTTGAAGTAAATGTACATACAAATATTTTAAGAGTGGGCTGTAGTTTTGTATGGTCAGGTAACTTGAATATTTTTGGATGCAAGCATTTGATGGCAGAAGTCATTCCAAAAGTGCTGGCATGTATTAGTGTTAAAGAAAGCATTGAGTTTAAGAGTCAGTAAGTCATGATGCAGCTTTATAGGACCTTGGTATGGCCACATTTGTTGTTTTGTATGCAATTCTAGTTGCTCCATTACGGGAATAACTGAGGCTTTGGAAAGGGTGGAAAGTTTACCAGAATCATGCCTAGATTAGGGGATATTCGCTGCAAGAGGAGGTTGGACTGTCTTGTGATGTTCTATCTGGAGAGTGGAGGTTGAGTGGAGATCTGATGGATATATATGACATTAAGAGACATACATGGGATAGAAGACAAGACCTATTCCGAGAAATACCAAATACTAGAGGGCCTTACTTTAAGGTGGAAGGGGCAAAGTTTAAAGATGATGTGTGGGGCACGTACACAGAGGGTGGTGAGTGCCTGGAATATGCTGCTTGGGGTGGTGGTGGAGGCAGGTATAATAGACTTTTGGATAGGGATATGGACAGGAAGAAGATTGAACTTTATTGCCTTCCATCACAGTGAAGAATGTGGAATCCACTGTGGTGGATGTTTATGTTAATTTTTGTATGGGTGAGTGTCTTGTTCCTTTTCACTTATTTTGGCTGTATGGTAACTCAAATTTCACTGTACCTTAATTGATACATGTGACAATAAACTGACCATGAAACCTTGAAACTATGTTCAGCCAGATAAAGGTTGGTCGTGGCCTCATGATCGGCACACATATTGTGGGCCAAAGGGGTTATTCTTATGCTGTATATTACTATGTTCGATGCTTCACATCACATAAAACATTTGATACACAAAAGTGCTGAGCAATGACTGTCTCTAAAACTAGGATTTTGCCACTTAGTCTTCACAATCAGTGGTCCGCCATCTACATCCAGGGGATTCCATTGATCACATACCTGGATCAGTAACATAAATAATACTCCTACAAATCCTGCTTTTTGTGACATCCCTCCAGAAACTCTCAACAACCTTTCACATCTAACTTGGGTCTTAATGGATATTTCTTGCATGTCTGGATGCATCTTAACTCCAATAGCATTAAAACTTTCATTGCCATCCAGGATTGAGCAGCTCCTATCCACTGCCATTCATAGATACATAGATAATAGGTGCAGGAATAGGCCATTTAGCCCTTTGAGCCAGCACCGCCATTTGATGTGATCATGGCTGATCATCCACAATCCATACCCCGTTCCTGCCTTCTCCCCATATCTCTTGATTCCGGTAGCTCTAAGAGCTCTATCCAAATCTCTTTTGAATGCCTCCAGTGATTCGGCCTCCACTGTCTTCTGAGGCAGAGAATTCCACAAATTCACAACTCAGTGAAAAAGTTTTTCCTCATCTCTGCCAACATTGCTCGCAGTGTGCATCAACACAATGCACTTCAATTACTTTGGCAAAGCGGCACTTCCCGTGGAACTGCTGCCTCACAGCACCAGTGACCAGGTTCGATCCTGACCTCGGGTGCTGTCTATGCGGAGTTTGCATATTCTCCTCATGACTGTTTGGGCTTTCTCCGGGTGTTCTGGTTTCCTTCCACATCCTAAAGACCTGTGAGTCTGTATGTTAATTGGCCTCTATAAATTGGGCTTAATGTGTCGGCACTCGATAAGAAAGTAGGATAACATCAAACAAAGTGGAATAACATTGATCGCTGAACATGTCCTTCGGCTAACGTTAGAAACATAGAAAATAGGTGCAGGAGTAGGCCATTCGGCCCTTCAAACCAGTTCAATATGATCATGGCTGATCATCCAAAATCACCCGTTCCTGCTTTCTCCCCATATCCCTTGATTCTGTTAGCCCTAAGAGCTATATCTAACTCTTGAAAACTTGAGTTCATACTGATTGATGGATGACATGAAAGTAGTGGGCTGTAGTGCCTGTTACCGTGCTGCATCTTTTCAATCAAACTTACCTAGGCTGCAATGACAGCAGGCCCCAAATCCATCACCTGACTCATTATGAATAACAAGGTTCTGCTATTGCGCTAGATCATGATCACTTCACAGTTGCACAGGCTCTGTCTGGAAAAAGAAGTATATAAAATTGTTGGGCTGAGTTTGAGTTCCCTTCAATATCCAACAGCAGTCCGTGGGGACCTGAAGCAATTGAAACTGGTGGTGAACCAATGCCTTTGGTGCATGGAAGCATCACCATCTGCAGGCGGTCCTCTAGGTTGTACATAATGGGGACTCAGAAGTGTATCTCAGGTTCTTGGTTTAAATCCTGGAACAGTGGTGTTGCCTTCACCAGAAAGACGCAGTGATTCAAGGTGGTTCAGCACCATCTTCTCAGAGGAGTTAGAGAGAGTAATAGTGATGCCCTTCCCACTGATGCCCAGATCCTGAAAAGTGAATAATTAAAAAATAATCCCAAGTAAAACTTATCAAGTGGTTGGCGGATAAAGTTAACATTTTCTGATTCTACCTGTTTCTGTGGAAATTAATTTCTTTAATGCTGCGAGCTGCAGAGCTTTGAGGCAATGATTTATTGTTTGGAAACTCTGGCTTTCTGTACTCTTGGCTGATGCATTTCTCTCTGCTGTCTATCATTGCTGCCGTTTCAATTTGTTGGAAGCAGGAGGTTAATTTTGGCATGGCTAATGTACTGAGGCTCCTTAACTTTTAATATAGCTTGTACTTCAGTAGCAGTCTCGAACAACTAAATAGTGACTGGAAACTAATCAATGGGGTGAAGCACATCATTTATCTTTCGATGCTTGCACAGTAATTTTAGGGGAGAAACGTATTTCTCCCCCCCCCCCCCCCAAGTGAAGTATTTGTGAATGATTTTTTGACAGTTTTTTTTACAAATAATATTTACCAGTTGAATTTTTTTATAAATGTTTGCAGCACATCAAATGCAGTGATTTCTTTTTTTCCCACATCTTCTCTGTGATTGGATGGACTGCAATGGTTGTAACAAAAATTAATTAGACAGACAGATGTTTGGATCTTAAACATCAGAAGAAAAATCTTTCATTCTGATCCTGTAACTATCAGCGTTTCCACTTTAAATCTGTGCCTTTGGAAATTGATCTGCTCTGCAGTCTGTTGACACAAGTTATGAGGAGAAACATTGGAATGTGAGGGAGATTTTTTTTGTGCGTGGCTTCTAACATGGAGATTCATAGTACTATATGCGTAAGTCAAAACCATTTATTTCTCTACCTTCTCTGAGCTCCCACCTCAGTTACCCATCTGGACTGACAATTTAATCCATTTGAATGACCTTCTTGAAGTTGTTAAGAAAAAACTCAGATAGACGAATGAGAAAATGTGGGATTTTAACTATGGCAGTTTGTAATCCAACCTGCTCGGACGCACTTTCTTTCTGATGCTGTGTTGCTTGTCAGCATTTTATTTGTATATGTACGGTTGATTGTGGTTTACCTCTGGAAGTTAATTATGTAATTTGAAAGACAAGACTATATGTAATCCTGTATTAACCTCTAATGATTCCCCATTTAACCTGCTGTGCCATAATATGTGTTGCTGTTGTAGATCTGGCTCTATGCAATTGAAGTGTATTAGGACATCATTGAGAGCACCACCACCACAAATAAATAATTTGCAATACCAAAATTAGATGCCAAAACCCTTAGTTTAATTTAGTTTATTGTCACGTGTACACGTCACTGAGGTACAGTGAAAAGCTTTTTGTTGTGTGCTAACCAGCCAGCAGGAGAACTATATATGACTACAATCAACCCGTCCACAGTGTACAGATGCATGATAAAATGCAAGGCAAAGTTTGATTAAAGGGTACACAAAAGGCTGGAGAAACTCAGCGGGTGCAGCAGCATCTAAGGATCGAAGGCTTTCGCTCCTTAGATGCCGCTGCATCTGCAGAGTTTCTCCAGCCTTTTGTGTACCCTCGATTTTCCAGCATCTGCAGTTCCTTCTTTAACACAAAAGTTTGATTAAAGATCGTTCAAGGGTCTTCAAAGAGGTTCACATATCTGAGAGGAGATTAAGAGCATAGTTTAAAGCAAGAAATACTGCTGTTGGAGGAGAGGTTTAAGTGAGCGGAGCGATTGTAATGAGTGATTACGGATCAGTTTCTGGGATCAGCACAGAGTGAATCGTCTGGCTTGGGTGCCATCTTGGAAGAAATTAAGAATATAGCTCGTTGTGTCTATATATTTATTTGGTGACTGTTTGGATTTATTCCCCAATCGAGTTCACTATTTCATATTGAACAGTACCAGAAAAGTGGTGATCGAACACAGGTCATCATGACCATGACTGAATGGCAATGGTAAATTGTGCTGTGAGGTTAATTTGTATGCTGCTACATTTTTCCATGTCTAAGTGCAATAGATTTAATTTTTAATAGTTCAATAGTGCTTTATTATGACATTTACCTAGGTACAGTGAAGTTCCTTTATTGCACATAGTTCTTAAAAAATCTTGCTATACATAGGGACAATCATACTCGAGTACAAAACTGCAAGATTGTAGGTTTCACTGAGGTAGTACAGAGTAGTTGCCTCATTTCAACACCAGCTTGCATTCCCTCCCACCGCTGTGATCTCTCTACGAGCCCCTTTGGCGAATCGGAGCCAATCGGATTTTTACACACTTTAATAACTTAAAGAAGTTAAAAGCTTAAAGAAGATAACATTTTAACATTGTTACAATTGAAACTAAAGTTTTTATAGTTACATTTTAAATAATTAAGTTAAGATTAATTGGATTATGTAAAGTTTTATGGGATGATTTACGGAGACCACAGGAAAAGTTTTCTCTCTAATCTTTCTGTTGAGAAGAAGGGTCTCGACCGTAAACGTTTCCATCTTCTGCTGCTTGGCTTGCTGAGTTCCTCCAGCTGCACACTATGCTGCTGCAGATTCCAGCATATGTGGTCTCTTGTTTCTCCAGAAAAAAATTGTGTTGACCATTTATTTAAATGAAGCAAGGCACACGTAAGCTGTAGAATTGAAGGAAGCAAAATAGTGAGTGTATTAAATAATATTGCACACATTGATTTGAAACTTTATTTCAATTTCAGTTTGAGTTGAACTCAATTATTGGACATTTATTGGATTGTGAAAAAGTGATCTTTGGTTTGAGTTTAAGAAAAAAAGCGATATATTAGTTACTTTATCATTAGTTATTCCAAAAATAAAATTAATCTTGGTTCTGTTTATAAAAATAAATGGGCTGGAAGATATTGTGTAGCAAACAGGACTGATCTGTCTCTTTTTCCGAATGCATTGACATTATTTAGCAAGTGATACTTTTTGATGATACTTTTTGATGTTTGGCCATGAATGATTGATGTCATGGAACTGCTACATAATGGATAAAACAGGACATTTTCATTTATGATGGTCTCAGTGTTGAATTCAGAGCATCTCGATGCATTTTACAGTTCATTCAGTACGTTTAGAAGTGTAATCACGGCAGCCAATTTGCCCACAGCAGACTCCACAAATCGCAATAGGGTAATGGTTAAAGTTACCAGGGATAACCTCCCTTCTCTTCAAAGTAGCCCCATGAGATCTCTGATGACAACCTGATTGAACAAATGTTTAACATTCCAGGAAGCAGCTCCAACACGGTAGAATGTCTGGGCTCGAGTTGCTGCAGTGGGATTTGGACTTGCAACAATTTGGTGCCGACCAGTGCAGCCGATTGAGCTACTTCTAACATTCTATTGATTTTACTGAAATCATGAACTTAAATGTTTTTTGCTTTCTTGGTTAACCATGTAACTTGCAATAGGCCTCCCTGGGAGTGATCTTAAATTTATGTTTGTAATTTTAAATCACCAAATGATAGAATGTTTATTTTAATGAAGGACAGGGACGCAATAAACTGCAGATGCTGGAATCTTGAGCAAAACACACAATGCTACAGGTACTCAGCAGGCCAGGCAGCATCTGTAGATGGAATGGACGGGCAGTGTTTCCGATGGGGGGTCCTCCTTCAGACTGATTGGAGTGGGGGTAGATTAGAAATAGGATCCTGATCATCTGTATGAGAATCATCTTGAGGGATCATCCCTCAATAGATACTGTCTGACCCGCTGAGTTCCTGCATCACTTTAATTTTTGCTTTTAAAGATTATGCTTACTTAAATAATTTACGTACAATTAATATGCCTGCCAGATTAGGAAAAGTGTTGTTTTATTCGGCCTGGATTTCAGTGAGGATTCATACTTGATAATCCTCATACAGTTTAGAGGTCCTCCCCAGTTTAGAGGTTTCTGTTTCTGAGAATTCTTCCTTACCCAAACGGCCGAGTAGGCTGAGAAATGATTAATGGATTAATGCAAGTAAGTGAGATGTGGCATTTTGGGAAGTCAAACCAGGACTTGACCGTCACAGTGAATGGGAGGGCCCTGTGGAGTGTTGTAGAGCAGAGGAATCTACGAGTGCAGGTACACCATTCCTAAAAAGTGGCATCACAGGTAGATCGGATGGTCAAGGCTTTTGGGACAATTACTTTTATCAGTCTGGGTGTTGAGTATAGAAGTTAGGATGCTATGTTACAGTACAAGATGTTAGCGAGGCTGCATCTGGAGTATTGTTTATTTTTAGTCGCCCTACAAAGGATGTTGTTAAGCTATAAAGAGTGCAGAGAAGATTGACATGGATTTTGCCAGGACTTGTGGCCTGAGCTATAGGGCGAGGTTTGGCAGGCTAGGACTCTATTCCTTGGAGCACGAGAAGGTGAGGGGTGATCTCATGGAGATGTATGTATACGATCTTGAGGAGTAGATAGGGTGAATGCGCAGTCTTTTACCCAGAGTAGGGGAATCAAGAACCAGAAGACATATGGTTAGGTGAGAGTGGGCAAATTACATTGGAACCTGTGGGGAAATGTATTAGATGAGGTAGCAGTTGATCAACATTGATTATTATTAAAGATTGATCTTTGATTTAATCTCAAGGAGAATGACTAAAAATCTAGTTTTACCTTAATCTTTAATAATACTTTAATTTAAAAAAGTACACCTTTTTGATTTCAAGGTGTGTAAGCATTTCACTGATCTGTATTGGTACACATTTTCTCTTTTTTTGGTAAGTGCATAATATTGAATGATGTGAATTACCATGGCTTCAGATTTGTACTTTTTAAATCAATGATGGTGCAGCGCTCGGCTTCATTTTCCACATTCTTTAAGCGGTCTTATGTTTGTTTTAGTTGGGTCTGTTTTATTCTGATTTGCTCTTTGTTGGTTCCTGCTCTGCTTTAAAAAAACAAATAGTCTTTACATTAAGCGTCTTGTTCCAGCACTGGAATGAATTTGTAAGACATGCTAAAGAATTGGCTTTCCAAGTTTATTCGAAAAATTAGGGTCCTGGGGTTTTAAGCACTGTGGTCCAAGAATGATGATGTAAAAGTGAAGTGATGTTGCTAGTTGAGAATTACATTGCACACTCCGTGCAGCAAAAGCTCTGATTCTGGAAAATGTCTTCTCTTGAGACATTGAATTACACTGAATCAGTAGGGCAGGAGAAAGTTGAATATGCAGTGTATTTTGTGTTTCATGATAAGATTCGGGTTCAATCCTGACCTTAAATGCTGTCTGTGTGTAGTATGCACATTCTCCCTGTGACCACATGGGTTTTCCAGTTTCCTCTCGCATCCCAAAGACCTGTGCGTTTGTAGGTTATTTGACCTCTAGAAATAACAGTGTGCAGGGAATGGATGAGAAAGTGGGATGATATGTAACTTGAAGATACACAAAATGCTGGAGTAACTCAGCGGGACAGGCCACGTCTCTGGAGAGAAGGAACAGGTGATGTGACGGGTCTGTAAGTCAGACTGTAAGTCAAGGGAGAACGAAACGAGATATAGCAGGGTATAAAGTACATGTATGATGTGAAAAGAACAGATCACAGCAGATGATGAGGCACACATGTGTCTGTGGTAGCGAGTCTGGATGACAGCGTGGTTGGAGAGCGGGAGGAATCACTTGTGTGAACTGGCGATTGATGGTGCGTGTGAACTCGGTGGGCTGATGTGTCCGTTTCCATGCTGCATTTTTCAATCAATGAACACATTTGTTGTAAATAACATATTTTGCATGTAATGGCATTATTAGTTCTCTGGTGTCCCAAATGGAATGTGGAAATTGTGGAGACGAAGTTATGGGAGTCAGATGACCAGATACAGAAATTGTTGTGGGGAAATTTAATTTTTTGCAAATGTATCTAGGTTTTTAAAGTTTACCGTTGCCATGATTGCATTTTATTTTCGTAGAGTTTTTATTTCCTGGTGTTTTGTTTTGCATTGTGATGAAAATAAATCTTAGTAAAATGTATTAACTTATGTACTATTGAGAGCAGAGATAAATGCATCCAGTTGCACATCTTTTGGCAGTAAAATGCAAAGAGGTTAATCTGATGATAATACAAATCAAATTAAAAGAATCATTTCGGTAAACAGGTGTATCCTTTATTACCCATCAATGATTACATATTCTTGAGAGCCCACATTCTGTCTATCCTTTAGACTGCCTATTTATCCTTCGTCACATCATTGCTACTACCACCATAACCAAACTACTGTTCAGACTCAATGCTTGTGTCACCTCTGGAACTTCCATGTACACAGACTGCGAGCCAGTTTCCATGCTTCATGCTCCATGGACTTCTTTACCCCAAACGTCGGGTAGCTCCCATCATGTTCACTACAGAACGTCCCAGTGTTTTTCGGCAATAAATAACTTTTGAAGTGCAGGAATGTAGAAAGTCAGTAATGTTCTGTAACCTTTGTTTTTGTGAATGAATGTTTGTGTGATCTGCAGATTAGATATGGGCGACCTAGAACAAATTTATCATTATTTACAATTGAAGCAGTTGTCATATTTCCTGAATTTGTTTTTCTCCATGGTGATGATCTCTGTCAGGTTTCTGGGGCTGGTGGTAAAATTATGAGTACATTTCTTCCTGTCACTGTCTTATTTTTCACATGTAGAGCGTTGTATTGAATGGAGTCGGTTGGAATTTGGGGGAAAAAATAATAGCTTTTTTAATATTTCCAGTCTAACAATAATTATATAGAAGTTATGGCGGATTTCTATTGAGCCCGATTTTAGTACGGCATTACTGGCAAATTTTAGTCATAAGGCATCGAACAGTACAGCACAGAAACAGGCCATTTGGCCCACAATATGTGCTGATCCATATCCCTCGATTCCCTGCACTTCCATTTGCCTATCAAAAAGTCTCTTAAACTGCACGGTGGGATCTGGCTCTGCCACCACACCTGGCAATGTGTTTCAAGTCCCCACTGTGTGTTAAAAAAAAAAAGTGCCACATATGTCCATTAAACCTTTCCCCTCTGATCTTATAGCTATGCCCTCTAGTGTTAGACATTTTCACCCTTGGAAAAATGTTCTGACTGTCTACCCCATCTATGCCTCTCGTAATTATATCACAGACAGCAGAGGTCCCAGCAGAGATCCCTGTGGAACTCACTGGACTCGCGGAACTCCAGCCGGAATATCTACCTTCCACCACAACCCTCTGTCTTCTATGAATAAGTCACTTCTGAGTGCATACAAAGTTGTGAGTCCTGTATGTCCTAATCTTATCGATCAGCCTACCATAAGGGACCTTATCAGAGGCCTTACTGAAATCCATCTATACAACATCCACTGCCCCACCTTCATCAATCTCCTTTGTTATCTCCTCTATTAATTCAATCAAGTTAGTGAGATGTCCTGCTGCATACAAACCATGCTGGCTTTCTCTAGTTGGCCTATTCTCTTCAAAATGGGATCTTATCTTGAATAATTCTCTCCAGTACTTTTCCTACCATTGATGAGGCTGTCTGGTCTAGTTCCCTGGATTATCTCTACTCCCTCCAACAAGAAGGGAAACAGATATGCTACAGTTGTTTATGCACAATGCATTACCAGTTATTGCTGCTGCCACACAGCCGTGGAAACTGTTGTTCAGTCCTGATATTGCATGAATTTTTGCATCTCGATTGCACGTTCTCATGTCTTTATATATGTTTGCCCCTTGCACTCCAGGGCCTTCCTGCACTGCAAAAAGGTGCTGGTTGACACCCTAGTTTAATACTGTAAATAGTTGCTAGTGTAGATGAATTGCAGGAAAATCATGGGTGGGCAACAGAGGGAGTTAATTAGGATATGAGAGGGATTTTGATTGGTGTGAATGAGCGTCGATGATTGATGTAGATTTTGGGCCTTTTTTCATGCTATATGGACATGTTCGCAAAGATATTTACTTGTTAGTGGACATGCCCTTAGATTTGATCAATTTAGCATAATTGTGCGGCTATTGTGTGGAAAATTATGCAACATGACATTTGGGAGCAATAAAGATCAGATAAGGCAGAAGATAGACACACAATGCTGGAGTAACTCAGCGGGACAGAGCATCTCCAGAGAGAAGGAAAGGGTGACGTTTTGAGTCAGATGCTGCCTGTCCCGCTGAGTTACTCCAGCATTTTGTGTCTCTTCGGATTAAACCAGCATCTGCAGTTCCTTCCTACACATCAGATAAGGCAGTTTCTTTATATATGTCTGCACAAGCTGTATCAAATAAAATAAGTCTTTGAGTTCAAAACTATTGGTCAGATTGATTATTACTTGTGTCACTGTCTTGGAATTGTTTACCTAGGTGATGCTACTTTTTAGAGCAAAAAAAACTGATGCTTATTGTGCTCTGAGTTTGAATAATTTTTCAGAATGATAATATTGCAAACATGTATGGACCCAATACATGTTTGCAACGTGTGTGACCAAAAATATGAAAAATTGTAGAATAATTCTCTTCTAATTCTGAAAGCATCGTATATTGTTGTACTGTATATATGATTCATATTTTTTTCAAAGTTTATCCAGGGAAATTTTTATATTATACTGACAATGTTTGTTTGCGGTCGGAGGTGAAATATGACTGGTCATGTGTATGACCTCACACGGAAACATTTTTTTCATAACTCGGTTTTATCTTACAAACTCTGAATTTTATAAAGCTAGAATGTTAATATCTTTAGCAGATGTGTTATAGTTCTGTAGGTTGGAAAATAGCAATGAATAAGATTAATCTCTTACAAGAATGTTTTAATGCATTACTTTATGTGACGACATCTGGTCACCTGTTTGAAATTTGGTTCACTTTCCAAAGAATGGCCCTTGCAAACTCTGTGAATTTTAAAAAAGCTAGAATGTTCATATCTTTAGCAGACATGCATTATAGCTCTGTAGGTAGGAAAATAGCAATGAATAAAATTAATCTCTTACAATATTTTTTAATGTATTACTTTGTGTGATGCCATCTGGTCACATGTGTGACATTTTGGTTCCAAAGAGTGGCCCTATTAGAGACTTAATCAAGAGGGTTTACAGGCTCTAATATCATTCTCTTTGCCATTGTATCATCAAGAAAATGTAGAAGAACAAAACCTTGGATTGGTTTTTGAAGTGTTTATTGTTTGACTCAATATTGATGTAAGATGATAGGTTCCTATCCATTTTCTTTGTGCTCATCTTGGTCACAATTTCCCAGTCATCTTTGAGGATGACTCCCTAATATTGTGCTCCTTAGAACCAGTGACTAAGTTTCTACGCATATGAGGTGGTTTATTGAAGTGAATGAAAGAACATTTGATGACAGTCAAGCGAAAATAAATTTCCGCAAATGTAACTGAAGAATAATGTAATCCTGTGTTAGCTCCCTATGGATCTCCACTGTGTGAATAATGTGCCTTGTGGCCAAAACCAAACTAATTTTTTGTTTGAAAATCCTTTCTTCGTGTAATTGGATTATATCTGAGAATAGCTAACTAAGGCAAACCTTTGGTGCTTTTTGTCAAAGCTATTCCCAGTTTCCTACAGTGAATTGTGTTAAGTTTTGATATGGATTGCCATCCAGATCTATTAAAACTTTTTATTCATGTATTATATGCTTGGAACCAGATTCTGCTTGAAATTGCTGCATATTTTCAGAATGTTGGAAGTACAAATGCCACCAACCAGTTCCAATGGAGCAAATAAGTTCAAGTTCAAGTTTGCACTTAACCAATTAAGGTATAGTGAAAATTGAGTTACCATACAGCCATACTAAGTGAAAAGAACACAATACTCGCATAAAATAAAATTTAACATAAACATCCACCACAGTGGAATAAACATTCCTCTGTGATGGAAGGCAAAGTTCAGTCATCTTCCTCCTTTGTTCACCCGTGGTCAGGTCCTTTGAACCCTCGCAGTGCGCCACTACAAACGGTCCGATGTTCGGGCCCTCTCGTCGGGATGATTGAAATTGACGTTGGGACGGATCGGCACACTACGGCAAGGAGTTCTCGAGTCGGCCGCTTCTTACCGGAGACCGTGGCTTCACGATGTTAAAAGTCCACAGGCCCCGTGGTCGGAGCACTTCTTCTGATGATCCTCGGCAAAGGATCGCAGCTCCAC
This sequence comes from Okamejei kenojei, assembly GCA_035221665.1. Classification (NCBI taxonomy): domain Eukaryota; kingdom Metazoa; phylum Chordata; class Chondrichthyes; order Rajiformes; family Rajidae; genus Okamejei; species Okamejei kenojei. The sequence goes on from CM069156.1 coordinate 3,560,488, forward strand.
AATGTTAAAATCTGCCCCACGCCTGCGGGTTGAAGCTCCAGGCTGGTCTCCAGGAAAGGCCGCACCAATCCAGTTGTTATGCTGCGGGGGAGGGGATAGGACACTGAGAGAGTCGCATCTCAGTCGAGGTAAATGAGTGAAAAGAGGTTTCCCCCTATTTTCCCCTCCCCACACATTAACCTAGAAACATTGAAGTACACATTTAAAACATACTTAAAATAATAAAAACAGAGGACGTGACAGACTGCTGGCGAGGTAGCCATTGAAATAATAGTATTCAAGTTGGGTAACTAGTGTAATTTAATTTATGTTAAATATTTAACTGCCTAAGATGTGTACGCATTAACAGTTCTCATTGAATAGGCTGAAAGTAATCTGATTATTTTCGTAGCTGTATGTATAGTGAGGAAATATCCTTCCAAGATTATGAACAAGGATAAATGGGTGGGCTAGGTATATTCTGAAAGCTTGCCTGTTCTTGGACTAATTTGTAGTGAAATGTTGTATCTATTTAATTTTGTATTTTATTTAATTAATTTGCTTAACTTCAAATTGAGAATTTTAACCTGCATCACTTTCAGCTTCCTGAACTCGACTCGAAACGTCGCTAAACCATGTTCTCCAGAGAAGCTGCCTGACTTCCTAAGTTATTCCGGCACTTTGTATTTTACTGTTTAAACAAGCCATATCACCAAACAGCTCAGATGGGTTTGCACTGGTGATTTGTCGTTTTATTAGGCAGTAAAATCTGGATAGTCGGAATGATCAATTGTTTTCCATCACGTAGATTCAGACCAAATGTTCCCGCTTTCTCTTCTGAAAGCATTTTTTTCACTTTGCTGCCTCAAGGGGAAAATTTTCACGAGTTTCACTTTTCAGGTTTAATTTAGAGATGCAAACTGACTCTTTGGCCCGCCAGTTCACACCAACCATTTAGCACCTGTTCACTTTACGTCAGTATTATCCCACATTTCTATTCAATTCCCAACACACTGGGAGAAATTTATAGAGGCTAATTAACCCACAAACCCACGCATCTTTGTAGTTGGATTACAATCTGTTTTAGAATACTATTAAGGGATAAATATAGTGTAATTATAGATTTAAAATTTTATAATGAAACATACTTCTAAGACCGGGTTAGATTAATTAATAATACTTATTTACAGCAACTGGTTGGATTTGTATCGTGCACTTACACAGTGTATGCTGAGGTGCTTCGTTAAAGCAAAAGATAACACCCAAGTCATGTTTAAGAAAGAACTGCAGCTGCTGGAAAAATCAAAGGTAGACAAAAATGCTGGAGTAACTCAGTGGGTGAGGCAGCATCTATGGAGCGAGGGAAAAGGTGATGTTTCGGGTCGAGACCCGAAAAGTCACCTGTTCCTTCGCTCCATAGATGCTGCCTCACCTGCTGAGTTTCTCCAGCATTTTTTGTCTACACCCAAGTCATGGTAGGTGAGCAAAAAGTTTGGCGAAGAGATTGTTTCTTTTGTTGATCGGCAAGGTGGAGGATGTTCCAGATCATGGGCCCCGGAGAGCTGAAGGCGCTGATGGAGTAATCTGTTTTAAATCAGGATCTGGAAGCAGGAATTAGATAAGTGCAGGGATCTGAGCATTTTAATTCCGGAGTAGATTATATCGCAATTTGTTCATTCATCATCCATTGTAGACTTGGCAGTTTCATTATATTTTAATGACATGATGCTCCTTATCTAAAGGTGGTGGAACATGTGATATCAAGAAACAGGTTCTGAACATTCCAATTCCTGTGACGTTTAGCATAGAAATAGATTCTATAGTAAATACATTCTGATTATCCTTCTGTTGTTGGATGCTGTGACGTAATTGATGTTAGGTCCAGTCATTTTTTACTTTTTTAGTAAATTACCATATAACACTACAAAATTACAAACCTAAATGTCCAAATGCAAACAACACTCATGTTTCTGAATTCTGCTGACTGTAAATAAATAGAATGCTTTGGGAAGGGTTCAAAACGACTCCAAACGTTAAGTTTATTTAGTTTAGAGATACATCCTAGGCCCACCAGGTCAATGATGGCCAATGATCACCCGTACACTTGTTCCATGTTATTCTAGTTTTGCACACTACGGGTAATTTACGGGAGCCAATTAATCTACGAATCGGTACGTTTTTGGAATGTGAGAGGAAACCCATGCAGTCACAGGGAGAACGTACAAACTTCATACAGACAACACCTGTAGTCAGGATCGAACCTGGGTGTATTGTGCTGTAAGGCAGCAACTCTACCGCTGTGCCACTGTGCTACCCCTCTGCTAAGGGGCAGAGTAAACTAAAAAGGTTACTAAAAGGCAGTTAAGTGGTTGGATGAAGAACAGCAAATGGGACATGACTTTATACTTTCCAAATTAGCAACTTTGATAGGGAGATTGGAAAATCATAATTATGAAAAATTATGAGCCAAGTAAATGATATTCAAGAGAATGTGTGTCATTAAGTACAAAATATAAAAGACTGTTATCTCTAAATATTTATCTATCTGTCTGTTTACTTATCTACCTATATATAGGGGTGTTGCACGTAAGGTAATCTGGTTAAAAGTTGTGACGCACGGAGCAACTCTATCCACGTGGAGTACATGGCAGCTTTCGGCATATACTGTTAATATATGAAACGCGTACTTTCTTACCCATTAACAACCGCCGCAATGGTCATTTTTTCCGCAGTAAATAATTGTGGAAATCCAGGTAAGCATGAGAGACATTTATCCTACTTCAGCATTAAAAAAGTGAGGAGTATTGATGGTAGAGAGAAGCGACAGCTGAAGAGACAACAAAAGCTAAAGTGGTTGGCGAACATTGGCCGTGCAGATATCAAGATCGAAATAAAAACGTTTTCTTTTTGTATGTAAAAACCTACTTGAGAAACATGGGCAAGTTAAAAAAAAATTACAACCAGATTTATCACTTCTGAAACTTTTTAGATACCAAAGGAATCAAGAAAACACACAAATAATACCTTATTGTTGATGAAATGCAGTGAGCAAATGCGATAATTGCCAATATTTTAAATCTTGATATCTGCACGGCCAATGTTCGTCAACCACTTTAGCTGTTATTGTCCCTTCAGCTGCCGCTTCTCTCTACCGTCATTTGTCCTCACTTTTGGAATTCTGTAGTAGAATAAATATCTCTCACTCTTACCCAGATTTCCATATTTATTTACAGCGCAAAAATTGACCATTTCGGCGTTTTTTAACGGGTACGCTACGCTGGAAACAATGGTAAGTGCTTACCTGCAGTTCATCGCGTTCACTCTAGTTGCTGTTGCCTGGCAGCAGTACGGGTCACGGTTCGTGACCTCGACTGCTGTGCAACCTCCCTATAGATAAATTAGTTGTAGCTAGCATCAAATTGACCATTTACTGAAAGTAGGGTGAAGTAAGAGTTCTTACCAGAACACAGAAACAACACATCTGCAGTACAGTTTAGATCTATTTGTCAGAGGAAGGGGAGTGTAATGAAGGTTCATTGTAGTCCTGAGATGAGGGGAGCTGTTCTAGAAATGGCAACTGAGTTGAAACTGGCCACCTGGAGTTGAGAGAAAAAAAAAATGATCAGGTGGAAGCATGTTATTTAATTGGAGAATTTGTGAAGAAACACAAACTTTACAGCCATGGAAACATGGGAGATGTTTTTGGATAAATAGGTGGTCATTGAATGGAAGTTTATCATTGACCATGCTGAGTAGGAAGCAAGCATGAGTGGCCAAATGACCTATGCCTGCTCCTATTTCTAGGCTTTTATTATAAATTGTAGTGTTTTTAAATCACTGTAGATAGATTTAAACCCAGATGTCATCATTATACATAAATGCTCTGCCAATTGAGCCTGCAAAGACCTATTTTTAATAGTTAATCTTTGTTATGCCATAAAAAAATTGGCATCCTCTCCCTTTTGAACTTCCTTGCTAATGGCTACACAGGTAACAACAGATGTTTATTCTGCTTACACAACATCCTTATTGGAACTGACAAACATTTCAATTGCAAACAGTATTCAAATATTTAATCTGCTACTCTCTTTGAGTGATTTATCATGTCAATCTGTTATACATTGTAGTTCATGGTTGTTTAACTATCATTCAGGTAAATGCACTTTGTGGTGAAGTGTGGCCCCACTTATCTTTTGAATGAACTCAAAATAATTAGTATAATATTTTAATTCCATACTATACCAAATTGTTTGGCATTGTCGTAAATTTAGACCTCAGGTGTAACTAAATTGCTTTTTTAAACTGTTATCTCGAGTAATTTTACTTTGTTATGATTTATTCCGAGTTTTGTAAATGCATTCTACATTTGGGCTATTATTTTCTGTTTGCTGTTGAAAGCCGTAATTATTAATTTACTAAGAGTAGTGGATATACCTTTTATAATCAATCTGGTCATTGTGACACAACAGACAACACTGCAAACAGACATTGGCAAAATATTATCTCTGAAATTTACCTCTTAATGTGGTCTTCTTATATCCAAGGTAGACAAAAGTGCTGGAGAAACTCAGTGGGTGAGGCAGCATCTATGGAGCGAAGGAAAGATAACGTTTCGGGTCAAGACCCTTCTTCCGACTGATGTGGGGTGGGGGGGATTGATAATAAAATTGTCTAGGAATGGTTCTCTGCCACCTCTCAATACATATGCCCATGTGCACACGTAGCACCCAAATTCCACCCCTTTTAAAATTGTAAAATGAAGGAAAAACATAGACTATATATTTTATACAAAAGGAGCTATAGTATACAAATATAGTGTAAAATCAGAAGATACGTAGCAGTTGTTGAATGCTGGCTTTTAAGTTTGTCATTTTTGGGGGTTCTATGAACCTAGTCCTAGAGTCATAGGTTCATGCTGACAAAGATGCCTCGCCATTTGCCTGCATTTGTCTCATATCCCTCTAAATCTTTCATATCCATGTAACTTTCCAAATTACTTTTAAATGTTAGATGCCTAATACTGGAGTAACTCATCTCTGGAAATAAGGAATGGGTGATGCTTTGGGTCGAGTCCCTTCTTCAGACTGAGAGTCAGGGGAGAGGGGAATAATAAATGGAAGGGTACAAAGAACATGTGTGAAAATAACAGATCAAAGCAGACGATAATCAAGGAAATATGCAAAGGTTCATTGTTGGATGAGGGGACTGTGGCAAAGAGGCATACAAACAGTAAAATTATTCAGGAGGACAGTGAAACGTTTAAATGTTGTTGTATCTGCCTCAGCTACTTTCTCTGGCAGCTCGTTCCACATACCCACCAACAACATGGCCAGGCTTAATAGGAATTGGAACAATCTTATTAGATGTTGTTTTGCCAGCATTGTGAGACAAATCTAGTGCAAGCATGTATTCATGCCTGCTCTTTTCTAGAAAGAAAGGTAACAGCCATCAGCTGTGGCACAGAGAGCCAGTTCATTATCGGTTTAGTTTATTGTCACATGTACTTGTTGCGTGCTAAATTAAAAAGCATCATCTGAAATTTACTTTGGTGTCCATGGTCTTTGAAATTGAACCGGTGCATTAAGGATGGATGTTTTGTGTCTATCTAGGGGCGCTGCACTGCCAGCAGCCTCTGCCTGCAGCCCGTTTGTTTTTACAATTTTTTTATTTTTAGTCCGTTAAAAGTGTGATTTTAGGGGAATCTTTAACTTTTCTATGTGGCGGAGGGGGGCAGGGTAAGGGGGAAACTCCCAGTCGCTTCCTGGCGGGGACGCGACTATTTCTCCAAGTCGCGTCCTCGCCCCACCACCTCGCGGCCTACTTCCTGTATCGGAGCAGCCTTTCCTGCCGGGGACCGGGAACCAGACCAGAGCTGCAATAGCGGTGGCGCTGGAGTCACCGCGGAGCGGGCGATACCTACCTGGATCGCCATTTGGAGCTCCGGAGCGTTGGGCTGCTGCTCCAACATCATGGAGCTCTGGTTTTGGGGAGAGCTTCCAACGCGGGCGGCGCTGAACTCCATGGAGTCTCGGGGCCTTTTGCCGAGGGCCTCCAGCGTTGCATCTCCACCCGGCGCAGCCTGTGGACTTTGGGAGCCGCGGACTGCGGTAGGAGGGGGCCGACTCGAGGTCCAGGCCGCTGAGGACGTCCCCCAGCCCCGACGTCGGACTTACATCACCCCGGCGAGCGGGCCTGTACATCGGGCCGCCCGTAGCGGCGACGGCGGAGGGCTCGTGGAGGCCCTGACCACGGGTGAACAGTGGGGAACATTGGTAAGAGACTGATTTTGGTGCCTTCCCTCACAGTGGGAAACTTTGATCCTGCTGTGAGGGGATGTTTTATGTTGAATTTCTATCTGCTCTGTTGTGTTCTTTTTTTTCTGTTTGGCTCTATGGTGATTTCATTTCACTGTGCCAATTGGCACACGTGACAAATAAAATGTATCTGTATCTATCTTAATTATAAACCATCATCTTCAGCTCCTCCCTGCACAGTGTACTAAGGGACTTTGTTCAATGTGTTTGCACCTGTTGAGCTTTGAATTATCACCTGTGTCAAGTGGCCTGACTACACCATTGTCTCATCTGCTGCTAAAATTCACAAACCTCACTTATTCTGATCTATTTAAAACTGGCACTGATTGATATCCTAGCTCCCCTAACGAACTTTCATTAAATCTTGTTTGCCTATGCCACTTGTGCTTTATGACATGTATTTGTTCCTGTTTAAGTAAAAAGAACATCGCTCATGTCCGTATGCTAATTAGATGTAACGTAGAGAATCAGTGAGTACAATTTGTATCCTTTGGTTATAACACAATTTCCATCGGGAAAGATGAGATTTGTAACGTTGTAAGTGCCCTTTATGACTATATGCATACCTTGGCATGGTATGCAAGCAAAGAATTTCACTGTGACTTGTCACATTGAACAATAAAGTATTCTATTCTATTCTATTCTAATTGATGAGCTTGGAAATTGATGTGCAGGAAAAAAAATGTGGTAATGGGGGAAAACAGTCTTAATTTCTAAAATGATTTCTGTGTAGCCACCCCACAGTAATCAGATTTCATTGTATTTAATGAACACAGTCTGAATTTCACCATGGTGGCTATCGAAATTTACAAGCAATTGCTCCTATCTTTTCCAATGATACGCAATTAAACAATGTAATATAAAACCTTTAGTATTTTTAGCTTGCAGTAACTTAAAATGCTTGCTATTAAAAAGGCCTTTATTTTAGAAAATCTTGTGGGAAAATTATTTAGTTTATTGCGATATTGGAACACTCTAGCCCCTAACCCCCTTTCTCCATTGGCACAATTGTTTTTATGATGGGATTTTATATAAGGCGAGCTTTCCTAGGAACACAACAATAGTGTTCTTTTCAAATCTTTCCATGACGTCTCCTTATCTTTGTAATCTTCCCCAACTGCTTTTTCAGATGCTCCTTTTAGGAGTAGATGTCAATTGCTGGAATATTTCTTGTGGCTTTGATAAATCTCTTCTGAAGTACCATGAAAGGTCTTGATGCGTTAAAGTTGCATTTGTTGCTGTGAAGCAGAGTTGAGGGATGTCACTTGGGAGTGACTTGGACAACTTTGAAAGCAATAGGATCCATTATTGTGGCTTAGTTTGGAGTTTGGCCGAGAGGATCCTGGAAAAGGACTCAGTCAATTGAGAAAATATGTCTTTAAACCTAAAACTCACTGGTATTATTATGTGTATAATGACATTCGATATACTTGTCCAGTGCCTTACAGACCCGTTAAAATACTTTTAGAAGTGTTATCACTTCCGTAATTTAATTTAGCTTAGAGGAAGGCCCTTCGGCCCATCCAGTCCGCACTGACCAGCGATCCCCGCACATTAACACTATCCTACACACACTAGGGACAATTTACACTTACACCAAGTGGGCAAACCCATGCCAATTAACCTACAAACCTGTACATCTTTGGAGTGTGGGAGGAAACCGAAGATCTCAGAGAAAACCCATAAGTTCATAAGTTCATTTATTGTCACATACACCATTCAGCACCTGTTGTTGGGAACAAACCCGGGTCTCTGGCGCTGTAAGGCAGCAACTTTATGAGGAAATATTATATAAATAAAACCGCTCGGATAGTGACTTTTATATAAGCTAGGTAATTTGCAAAAGAAAAGCTTAAAGTTTTCAGAAACGTATATCTCCTAACAAAATGAAGTACAGCGAAAAACATACACAGGGAATGATGAATCAAGGCATGGAGGCCTGAATCTGAACCTGCATAGCTTAGTTTTTTTGCATTGAGGCAATTAAGTAAAGTAAAGTATCCTTTATTGTCATTCAGACCTTTCGGTCTGAACGAAATTTCGTTATAGCACTGGAGGAAATTGTATTTGATATTACTTTGTGTTGAAGAATGGATAGCTGAATAGGCGCCTCTTCTTAGACCAGAGGTCATCTGCTCGGTCTCTATGGCACATTTTTTAGCTCTGAATGTGACATAAAGGTGAAGAGTTATGGTCGGTTATGCTGAGTCTGAGACAGAATTCAAGGCTGAGAGATAATAGACTCTGTAGTTAGCCTTGGCTATGTTAAAATTATAATGAGATTGTGATAAGGAATATGATGTGTGTGAAGGAGTAGTTGCTTTGAGAGGAAAATAATTAGATTGATGGAGTGGTTTATAGGAAGTCAAAGAAGCAGATGTAATTCTGATGTAATGGTCTGAGTTGTACCTTGTAAGAACCTTGTGTTTTGCCTGGTACATGAGATTGGAAATCCAGCTTCCAGATAGCAGGAAAGGGGCTCCAAATTAGAATTAATTTGTATCCTGGCACCAAACACTTATTAACTAAGTTGATAGATTTACAACCCATGTATGCTTGGTTGGGTGATGTGTGTTTTGAACTTAGAAACTGTAATTCAGCAAACTTATATAATTAATGTTTTAAAGACATAGGTAATATTATTTCAAACTGTGTAAAATTATACTGAAACAATTTATGAAATGTATTGTCTTAAGTAGGACTGTAAACATTAGACTTTGTTTAGATTTATAGAAATATTTTTTCTTGGTATGAAAAGTGTGTATGACTTGTGTGATCATTGTATTACATATGTATCTTAATTTGAGGAATGGTCTTTGATAATTGAGCCTACTGGGGTTTTGCTGTGTTTAAATAAAATAATTCTAAAACAAAGTTATACCACAGGCAAACGAAGATTTTAAAAAGAGGCCAGGAAAGGGGAGATCGTGTGACTGATGTTGTAGATCACCAGAAGGACTCAGATGATTGGTTATCAGTTGTCATACCCTCTGTATCTGAAATGTCTAATACCTATATAAAGCAATGAGTTTGTATCATAAACACACATACTTTGGAGCTGCCCCGGAGCTTCTAGCTCTGTGTCGGAAGGTTCAAAGAATGTCTCAGTACTGAATAAAGAATCTATTTCAACAGCTACAAGCGTTTGAGTCAAGTTTTCTTGACATAGATTGACAAAAGAACTCAGTTTAACATTTACAGCTGTGCACTGTGCCGTAAGAAAATTTTGCATGTTGCAAGCAGCAAGATGATTGAAAACAAGCTATTTCAGGCTAGATCATTGTATCGTCCAGTGCTCCTATCTTAATAGTGCTATTTACTTTCATCTGAAATAACAGGTAAGACTTTGATTTAAGTTCTCATTCAACAAATAACGTATCGGCAACAGTCCTCCATTACTGTATAGAAGTGTTGCTCTAAATTTTGTGCTCAGATATTCAAAACACTCTTAGCTTTCTGAGATTGAGGTGCTAATGCTCCATTAAATTAAGACCAACCTCTCAGCCCCGGCAATGACAGTTTTGCCCTGCAGCTTCCTTTAACCCCCCTGCCAAAGAAGTTTTATCTACTTCAACTCGGATGTGTTTGGTTCGTGTATATCTACTATTGAACAAGAAGCTCACCATTAATTTGCATACTGCATAGCGAGACAAAAAGGAATAGTTAAAGTCAGCCTTCCTTTTTCGCCAGAGATGCTGCCTGACTTGAGTTACTCCAGTTTTTTGTGTCTTTCTTTGGTATAAACCAGCATCTGCAATTCCTTGTTTTTATGTTATCCTGGACAAATCTGACCTTTGATTTGCCACATTTTAAACACACTGCACGGACCATTCGGCCAACACTGACACAAAAATACCTTCCTGTGTTCATTTTGGCCACCATATGCAGCTGATCAGTGTAAATCCCCATTTCTTTGATATTGGCGTTTAAACTTGGGTCATTTTTCCCACTGGCCCTTCTTAGTCACGTGTGTGACCAAAAAGTTGAAAAATTGTGGAGTACATCTCTTCTAATTCTGAATGCATTACAGGTATATGGGTTTGCACTCTATATATGATTCATCTTTTTTTTCGGTTTATCAAGTTAATTTTTCATATGTTACTAGACCAATTGGGACTCATTGGGTCCCTGTCACATGGGAGGGCTGGTCCCCGAAGGCAATATTCCACCACTCACCCACAGGCCCCAACTGCGCAGGCGTGGCTGACGGGTTCCTGTTGTGACGCCAGAGATCCCCGTTGTGAAGCAAGCAGACGTGCATTATAGTTTTGTAGGTAGGAAAATAGCAATGAATAAGATGAATCTCTTACAAGATTTTTTAATGTATCACTTTGCGATGACACCTGGTCCCGTGTGTGACATGTTGGTTTACTTTTCAAAGAATGGGCCCACTATGTCTGCAAGGCACCCTGTAAAATGATATCAATAGGAATCTTGCGATTGTGGCTGATCTGATTGTGACCTCCATTCTGCATTCCTGCCTACCCTGGTAACCTTTTATCCATGCTTATCAAGAATCAATCTCCTCGGCATATAAAATATGCAGACTCTTCGTTAGGGTGATGGAAGCAGAGCTACAGAGACCCTCAACTCAAACTAAACTTTTGTTTCACGTCTGTCTGAAATTGAGTCTCCCATTTTTGTTGAGCAGTAACACATTGTTCTGTTTTCTCCCATAAGAGGACCATCCTCTTCAGGTTCACACTTGGGATCTTGCAAGTTTACAATCAAGTCATTTATTTTCTAAACTCCTAATGGTTACAGCCCAAAATAGTTAAACATTTGGTCAACCTGCTAATGCCAGGCATTAATTAAGTAAGATAGACAGATGCGGGACAGGCAGCATCTCTGGAGAGAAGAAATGGGTGATGTTTTGGGACGATACACTTCTTCAGGTAATTAAGTAAACATTCTCTGAACTGCTTCCAATGGATATCCTCCCTTTAATAATATAGAACACTCTTTAAACATTGCATTTCAAATGTCATGGCTTGCTTTGGTGTGTTCTTTAGTGATGACATATAGTGGTGAAGCTTTGTGATGTTCTTTTGCTAATTCAGTAATGGGAAATATTTATTTTAACTTGGAATAAATATTGGAATGATAAAAATCTTTGTATCTTGGTAAATGAATGCCAGTTGCTCAATGCATGTTATTTTGCAATTATTGGCAATATCCACCTCAATTGAAGGTTTTTTTCCCATTTAATTTTTTTGCAATGTTTCTGTGATTTCGGTATTCACATTTCTGTGATTATTGATCATCCCTGTCCACTCTCCATGAATCAGTTTGCATGTTGTCACTTCTGAAACAAAATACTTTCATCTCATTATGTGCCTGAGTATCAAGATAAATTTGCTGGCTAATTAACTGAGAAAACTTTATTGGAAAGGGATGACAATGATTTGACCATAGGACAAAATATGACCAATTATAATTCTATTTCTCTTTTACAGAACTTTAATAATAATTTCTAAATTGTGAGAATTGTTTAGTGTTACTTGCACTACATTCTCTTTTTTATTACACATTTGATTTATTTTGTAAATTGCTCCTATTTTGTACCTACAGAATTATTATATTTTCATACCTCAACCATGACTTTGATTACAGTTGTCTAATTTTTCAAATGCTTATTTCACCTGAAAACCTTCAATTAGCCAGTTCTTTATTTCTTCTAATAACTGTAATAACTGTCTTTGGTTTTATTAAAACTGTTCTAGAGAACAAACGATGTAAATGCCACAGCTGCCAGTAGCAGTTCGATCAACCACTTCCTCAGAGATTCTCATTGGAAGTTCATTGAGCAGTTTCTAAGTGCAGGTTGCTGAAAGTACAAGTACTGCCAATTGGTGTGGATTGAATTTAAAACATTTTTTCTTCCAAACCGGAAGGGCAGTAGTGTATGTTGTCCGTGAGCTATGGTATTCCAGTGACATGTTTGTGTCTCCATGTATCAAATGCTTTCAGGTGTGATCCTAAAACCATGAACATTTGCATCTTCATTTAAAAAATTTACCTTTTGTTTAATAAGCGCACTGATATTTAAACTACCTCTTTTTTTGTTCAAGCAAGCAAAAGGCAGTAGTCGAGCCATAGAGCAATGGGCTGGATTGTGCTGACATTTTGCCACATCGAGTCAGTGGTAGAGCCCAGCCTTACCATTTGGATCCTGCACCGTCAGCCCTGACATTGATTTCAATGGGAGTTACAGACAAAGGATGTCGGAAATAACTAGGGATGCCATGTTAGTATTCATTTGTTAACATGTTAATGTTTCTGGAATACTGTAGCTCAGGGACAACATACACGTGATTTTTAGCTTGTATTTCTATAATAACCATATAACAATTACAGCACGGAAACAGGCCCTCTCGGCCCTTCCAGTCCGTGCCAACCATTTGTTAATGGATCAAATGATTTAACAGTTTGTTGGCAGGTACCTCTTAAGTGTTCAAGCAAGGCTTGTTCCTTCTAATTTCAATGTGGAATTTGATCTAAAGAAATGAGAGACCGTGCTCTGTAATTGACGATATTGTCAGTTTACAGTGCACATCCTCAATGCATGAGACTCAATGCTAGCATTTATTTCAAGAGGGCTTGTATACAAAAACAGGGATGTAATGTTGATGCTTTATAAGCGCTGGTAAGGCGGCATTTGGAATATTGTGAGCCATTTTGGGCACCATATCTGAGGAATTAAGCGCTGGCTCTGCAGAGGGTCCAGAGGAGGTTTACAAGAATGATCACAGGAATGAGTAGTTTGTTGGCACTGGGCCTATACTCACTGGAGTTTACAAGAATGAGGGGGAGCTCATTGAAACATACACTCTATCCAAGCCTCTCTCTATTCTGTATGTGGAGAGGATGTTTCCACTTGTGGGCGAGTCTAGGATTAGAGATCTAGCCTCAGAATTAAAGGACGTTCTTTTAGGAAGGTGATGAGGAGAAATTTCTTTAGTCGGAGGGTGGTGAATCTGTGGAACTCTTTGCCAGAGAAGGCTGTGGATACCAAGCCAATGGATATTTTTAAGGCAGTGATAGATAGATTCTTGATTAGTACTGGTGTCAAGGGTTATGGGGAGAAGGCGGGAGAATGGGGTTAGGAGAGAGATAGTTGAACTACGATTGAATAGTGGAGTAGACTTGATGGGCTGAATGGCCTAATTCTACTCTTAACACTTATGACCTTAGACGTTAATGATTTGCCGAAGGGCAAAATAAATAGTTCTCTTTCTTGGACATCAACATTTTAGAAGTAGAGACATTGGGAACTGAGGGTGCTACAATCTTGTGACTGGCCTTATCTATCCATGTCCGTCAGAGATGCTGGCTGACCCAATGAGTTACTCCAGCACTCTGTTCTTTTTAACATTCTGGGAGTATCCAGTTTAAAGCTTTTCCTGTGGTTTCCAACTCCTCATGTGGCTACCAATAAGTAAGCAAATATTGTGTACATTTTTAGTTGATTAGTTGAAAAATAAGCAAATACTGTGGCGATCTTTACATCAAGCACATTGAATGTTGGTAGACACAAAGTGCTGGAGTAACTCAGTGGGTCACGCAACATCTCTAGAGAAAAGGAATAGGTGACATTTTGGGTTGAGACCCTTCTTCAGACTGAGAACATTTTGTGTGTCTCTTCGGTGTAAACCAATGTCTGCAGTTTCTTCCCACACATTGAATGTCGGGTCAGCAGGTAGAAATGCTACCTCACATCTCCGGTTTCCTGTGTTCCATCCAGATGGTTGCTGTCTACTTTGAGTTTTCACATGCTCAGTCTTTTCAAGTGAGGCAAAGGTTCACTTGCACCTCTGCTCAGTCCGCCTAGACCCACCTCATCTCCCGGTTGCTGATCACTTTAACTACCATCCCATTGACCTTTCTGTTCTGGGCCGCCTCCATTGTCAGAGTGAGGCCCAGTGTAAATTGGAGGAACAGCACCTCATATTTCTCTTGGGCAGCTTACATCCCAGGGGAATTAACATTGACTTCTCTAACTTCAAGAGATGCTGCCTCTTGCTTTCCCTCTCTCTCCATCCCTTCCCCATCCCAGTTCTCCCACCAGTCTTCCTGTGTCCGACGATTTTATCTCTGTTTGTTTTGTTGTTAACTTCTCCCAGCTAACAACAATCTAATCTACTTTTTCCTTGAACCTCATTCCCTTTATCCTGTTTTCACACCTTAGTCTATGTACCTCCCTCTCCCCTGACATCAGTCTGAAGAAGGCTCTCGACCTGAAAAACGTCACCCATTCTTTCTCTCCAGAGACGCTGCCTGTCCCGCTGAGTTACTCCAGCATTTTGTGTCTATTTAAGTAGGTTAGTTGTTGCACTGTTTCATTCTTTTGTTCAGTTTTAAATACATGGAAGTCACTTTTATTTTCAAACTTTTAAAAAATGGTTGGTGATTTCCAGTATTAACCAGAGGAATTTCAGTGACAAATCTGTGGCTAAACCAGGACTGTAGGTACGCTTCTGCTCTTTTGGAATGAAGCCAGGAAAATGTGGGCAATGACTCAAGGAGCCAGGTGCCTTCTGTTAGTCTTGTAGGATGTGGCAAATTACATCTTATCCAAACTCCCTCTTCCTCTATCGACTCAGATGCTTGTTGCTTGGGTCAGTGGTCTCGAGGGCAAAAAAACAGCCTTTCTTGTTCGAACTAAAACATTGTGTGTAGTTTTATTTCTTGGGTACAAAAAGTATATAAAAGTATTTTAAAACAGTACATTTGATTATCACTTTCATCCTTTCTGAGTTAAAGATTTCTATGAAATCCATCATGTAACTATACACGTGAGGAATTGTAATGTGGCATAGAGGTAGAGCTATTGCCTTACAGCGCCAGAGACCTGGGTTCGATCCTGTCTACAGGTGCTTGTTTCTACGGAGGTTGTACGGTTCTCCCTGTGACCTGTGTGGGTTTTCTCTGAGAGTTTTGGTTTCCTCCCACATTCCAAAAACGTACAAGTTTGTAGGTTAATTGTCTTGATATAAATGTAAATTGTCCTGTGTGTGTGTGTGTGTGTGTGTGTGTGTACGTGTTTGGCTGAAGGGCCCATTACCAGGCTGTATCTCTAAACTAATGTAAACTAGAATAGTAGGGTTCAAGTGTAAATCCAAACCTACAAATTTCAGGTCTGACCGATGTAAGTAAGCTGTCGTGTTTTGACCTTTGAATACTTATTGTTGCAAATTGAGATGCCTGGAATACTATCAAAGGGAGTGAAGGAATACATAGCTAATAAGCCTGCCTTAATCTTGTTTCTTATTCCATTTAAGCGAGGTGTGTAAATTTAAGCAAATCGCTTTGGAAATAATTGCCAAATTATTTGCATAATACTATAATGTCAATTATTCTGCCCATTTAAACTTGTATATAATGAAAGCAAAGTTTAGTTTTATCACATGAAGCTGGCAGTGAATTAGTTTGTGTCTTTCATGATCTGTACATTTAGGTTTTGCTCACATGTACTATAATATGAAGCTAATGAGAATTATAGGGAAGAGATTGAACTTTTTTTTTGCCTTCCATCACAGTGAGGAATGTGGAGGAGTCACTGTGGTGGATGTTTATGTTAAAATGTATTTTGTGAATCTTGTTGCTTTTTATTGGTATGATGACTGTGGCAAATAAAATTCCTCATATGTTGCAAAACATACTTGGCAAATAAAGTATGATTATGATTAATGATAAAATCAGATCTGCTATGTAAGCTCAAAGCATGTTATGAGGTTAACCAATTAAGTGAAGGAGAACCAAAGACAATGCATCTCTGTATTCGCACACAAGCCCTCGCTTGAAATCTATGAGTTTATAAAGTTCAATTTTATAATACACTTTTTCTTTGTGAAACTTTGATGCAGTTCAACACGATAGCCATTAGTACAGTTGCCTTAGAGGCATGGATAAAGTTTCCCAGGAATCTAAAAGGCGTCTCAGGCTTAAAGGAGAGAGGAGAGATTTAAAAATGACCTACCTGGGAGCGTTTTCACTGAGGGGGGGGGGGGGGGGGGGGGGGGGGGGGCGGGGGGGGGGGAGATATGGACCAAACTTGGGCACGTGGGACTTGTGTACCTGGGACACGTTGGCCGGTGGGCAAGTTGGGCCGAAGGGCCTGTTTCCACACTGTATCACTCTATGACTATGTGAGTAAGTTACAGAAGCAATTGCAATCACAACTTTTGAAAGACATTTGGATAGATATATGCATAGGAGGGTTTAGAGAGATGTGGACCAAATGCAAGCTAGTGAGACTAACCCAATATGCCAACCTGGACACGTCGGGCCAAAGAGCCTGTTTCCACGATATATTGATCAGTCATATTACTGAACGATCAAATGTATCCATTACTTGTATTACTGAACGATCAAATGTATCCATTAAACAGGAGGATTTTGTTATCCTTGAATGTTAAAATTATATTTGACAACTATACCACGTTGATTTACCAGGGTGCGTGCATAGTAATTGCATTCATACTAAACCATCTCTCTGACAAAAGTGCAACGATTGTAGTATGATAGTGGACAACAGAGTCGCCGGTTGTTCTGCGGCCTAACATCGTGGAGATGGTGGCCACAGCTCGGGACTGACTTTAAGACCCACCGCGGGGCGTGGACTTACCATCGGAAACGAATCCTTGCCTGGGATCGACGTTCCAACCACGGCCGAAGAAGTATCTCAACCTGAAATGTCACCCATTCCTCCTCTCCAGAGATGCTGCCTGTCCCGATGAGTTACTCCAGCATTTTGTGTCTACCTCAGGTTTGTAGATTAGTTATAGGTTGTCTGTAAATTGTCCCTAGTGTGTAGGATACAATTAGTGTATGGGTAATCGCTGGTTGGCGTGGGCCGAAGGGCCTGTTTCCACTCTATCTCCAAACTAAACATTCAAAGCTCAGTCCAGAAAATATTCTCTCTTCCAAATGAGTGTTTGCTGTGCAGTTTAGAGTATTAACCAGCAGGAGGAACTGTTTGTAAAGTAATGCATGTTCAATCAATGCTGAACTTCCAATATTTGAGAAGTAGCCAAGCAAAGGCAAGTGTAATGTTATTTTTGCATTTGCTCTTTGTAGGCACCTCTGTATTTGAAAATTAAACCTTACAACTTGGAGCTTTGTAACTAATATTTTGCCTTTGTAAGCATTAGGGATAGCGCAGGCAGATTTTGAATGTGTATGCATATTGAAAAATAATAATCATCGCAATGGCCAAAAACAAGTTAAATGATGTCTTTAAGGCTTTACAATAATATAATTGCTATTGACTGCAATTTTCCATTTTGCATTAATGAATGTAGGAAGGGAAAGAGAGAGAGAGTTTATCTAGAAAGGTACCGACTGGCTGGCAAGTGAAAACAAATTTAATCACATAGCACTTTTGGTCATTTGTGTCTGAAGATTTGAGTAACAGAATAATGTTATGGTGGTGGTGAAGGTGTTGTGTTAAGAATGTTGTCTATTTACTGTCCTTTTCATCAAGTCCACAAAGCCCTTGCCAGGTCTGTCTTATGTGGTTACGCACAATGCTAGTGTTGGTTTTGTGCCTAGAACTTTCAAATATTGGAAGTGTGGGAATGGCTGCTTCCAGATTGCAGTTGGACAAAGCAGAAAATATCTTTTTTTATCTGAAATTATTCTCTTTGTACTGCTCAAGGTCTGGGAAGCTTTCATCATTTCATTCTCTAATATTAGTTTGCGACTCCTTTTTTTATATATGGGAATCTATTTATTTTGTGTCATGGGGTGATGTCTTATTCTGTAATGGGATTTCCAGCCACTTTTGGTTTTGAGATCCCCAGAGTAGGTGAATCGAAAAACAGAGGACATAGGTTTAAGGTGAAAGGGGAAAGATTTAATAGGAATCTGAGTGATAACTTTCACACAAAGGGTGGTGGGTGTATGGAACAAGCTGCCCGAGGAGGTAGTTGAGGCAGGGACTATCTCAACATTTTAGAAATAGTTAGACAGGTACGTGGATATGATAGGTTTGGAGGGATATGGACCAGGCAGGTGGGATTGGTATCGTTGGGACATGTTGGCTGGTGTGGGCCGAAGGGCCTGTTTCTACGCTATGACTGGGTGGGTCTTTTTTTTTTCAGAGGGGGTGGTTATACTATCCTATGCAGACCATTTGGTTTGACAACCTCTGCTACTGATGAACTTTCAGCCTTCCTCGCTGCATATTTTAATTACTCTTAATTTAGACTTCAATTCCTTGTTTTGAATCACTTGGACCAGGTCAAGTTTGTAACAACTTACTGTCTAGTTGATTTTCCGCCTTATTTCATTACATACTTCCAGACTATAAAATGGATGAGATTCCTGTACATACTGTGGCTAGTTTTGAAATGTTTCACTTCTGTTAGTTTGCCTGGGTTTTCCTTATTTCCCCCTGCCTGATAAACCCCAAAACCTGTTATGGCCAATTAACTACTCGGGGAAATAAACTGATAATCACTCAGTTGTACAACGTATTTAGCTGTACATATTGGAAATACACGGAACAGCAGGAATCTCAGCAAAGAAAAGTGATGGAGGACATCAGTGCGTCAGGCGCATTTGTGGAGGGAATGGACATGCCATTTCAGGTGGGGGCCCTTGGATAGAGTGGGTGTGGAGAGGATGTTTCCACTAGTAGCCTCAGAATTAAGGACGCTCCTTTAGGAAGGAGATGAGGAGGTATTTCTTTAGTGAGAAGGTGAAGAAGCTGTGGAATTCATTGCCACAGACGGCTGTGGAGGACAAGTAAGTGGATATTTTTACGGCAGAGATTGACAGATTCTTGATTAGTACGGATGTCAGGGGCCACGGGGGGAAGGCAGAAGAATTGGTTTAGGAAAGAGTGATAGATCAGTCATGATTGAAAGGCAGAGTGGACTTGATGGGCCGAATGGCCTAATTTTGCTCCTATCACACGACTTTATGACCCTTCAGACTGAGTGGAGCTGGAAAGGAGAGGTGTAGATGAGACAAAGCCTGGCAAGTGATGGTTAGATGTAGGTGACGGGTTGAGTGGTGGTGATTGGCGGATGGATGGAGTAAGTTACTGAGACTAGAAAAGGACTCAAAGATGTAAGATAAGTAGAAAAGTCCTGTGCACATTGCAAGTCTATCTTCTCAAGAGTAAATTAAGTGAATTAGTTGTAATCTAGGGGCAAGTTATTCAACAATTGAGTAGGTTATTCACTAGTCTGCAAAAAAAACCAATGAATGTGTAGCAGTTAGATTGCATAAATGAAACTCAACCTCAAGTTATAGCATTTGCTTGCTTTCACAGTTTTGAAACAAAATTTTGGATCCACACACAGGGTCTTTGCTTAAAGATGCTGTGAGTTTAGTGTTGCAAATTAAACTAGTATGGGTAGATCTGATATGTTGTTTGAAGTAAAATGGCCTGCACAATCCATAACTGCAAAGATGTTTGTAAGAAAAGAACATTTGTTATCTAACCCTATGTGAGAAAGCCTTTAAATTCAAAAAAGCTAAATCTTGATGTGTTGCAAAAATGAAATGTAAAGGACAGGAAAGCTGCGCAAGTTGTTCAAGCTTGCACTTCACTATGCTAGCCAGATCGTCATGACTGATTGAACTTTTTGCTCTCCCTCACTCTAGAGAAAAATAACAAAATCTCCACAAATAGGAGGTGCAATAATAGTCCCAAAACAGCTTTGAAAAACAGTTCCGTGAATTTATTTAACACATTTATTTAAATGTTGGCAGTGGATGTTTGTAATAGATTGCATCATCCTGAAAATATGTTAAAACTTCAGAAGTGTTTTATAATGTCCCTGAACCTTAATTAAAGAAATACGGTGGCACAGTGGCACAGCGGTACAATGCCAGACACTCAAGTTTGATCCTGATCACGGGTGCTGTCTGTACAGAGTTTGTATGTTATCCCTGTGACCGTGTGGCTTTCTCCGGGTGCCCTATTTTCCTCCCACGCTCAAAAGATGTATAGATTTGTCGGTTAATTGGCTTCGGTAAAATTATAAATTGTCCCTAGTGTGTTGGATAGTGTGCTGGTATGCTGAGACTCGGTGGGCCAAAGAGCCTGTTTCTGCTGTATTTCTAATCCCTTGCAAGGTCTTATCTGGTGGATGCTATCTTATTATTTGTATGAGAATCCTAAATTAGTTAGGCGCGCTCTAGTTGAGATGTGGAACTTAATGTTGTGACATTATAACAGCAGATTTGCAAATGCTCTCTGTGAGTCCAGGGTATAATCTTTAGACTAGATCAGCTGTTTATGTTCCCTTAAAGTAGCAGCCTTTGTTGGGTTTAATTAATCAATTGGGCGGCACGGTGGCACAGCGGTAGAATTTGGTGCCTTCCAGCACCAGAGACCCGGGTTCGATCCTGATTACGCTGCTGTCTGTACAGAGTTTGCACATTCTCCCCGTGACCTGTGTGGGTTTTCTCCGGGTGCTGCGTTTCCACCCACACTCCAAAGACATGGTAAAAGGTTAATGGACATGGTAAAATTGTAAATTGTCTTTAGTGTGTGTATAGGATAGTGTTAGTGTGTGGGGATCGCTGGTCGGCATGGATTCGGTCGGACAAAGGGCTTGTTTCTGCGCTGTATCTCCATACTAAACTAAATTGGAATTTCCAGTTCAAACTGCATGATGTTGACAGTTTGAAACTCCACAGCTTTCATCTTTTCTGTTCCCTGCAAAATGCTATAATATGTCTAAATGTAATATATAAACATTGCAAAGCTCCAGAAACTGCTAGCTGAATCTTCTCTTGTCTTTGCAGTAACCCACCCCTCAGTGAGGAGATGCTTCCACCTGGAGAATGGATGTGTCATAGGTGCACAGTTCGTAGAAAAGTAAGTAAATCATTATTTAATAAAAAACCACAATTGTACCATGCTTAGACACAGAATGCTGGAGTAATTCAGCGGGTAAGGCAGCATCAATGGAGAGAAGGAATTGGCGACGTTTTGAGTAGAGACTTGCTGTGTTACTCCAGTATTTTGTGTCTACCTTCGATTTTACCAGCATCTGCAGTTCTTAATCATTGTTCCATGCTTCATTGATTCAAGAAAGAATGCATTGCACCTCATTATTCTTCCCCCGATGCCAGTCTAATGGAAATTTGTAGTTCTGTTAATAGTAAATAGCCATTATTATAGGCAAAATTTCTGATTATATTTTTGTACATCTCGGCTGATTTAAGTGCACACACTAAATGCTGTCACATTCATTGTAAGATGGCCAACAGTCCTTTTGAAATACAGTACTCTTGTAAACACAAGGGACTGAAGATGCTGATTTAATAAAAGATCAGCTGGAGTAAATCAGAGGGTCAGGCAGCATTTCCAGAGAACATGGATTCTTGATGTTTTGGGTCGGGATCCTTCTGCCGACTAAAAAGGGTTCCCGGCCCAAAATATAGTCTATCCATATTCAACATCAGGATCCATCTTCAGTCTAGCCCTTCTTTAGTTTAAAGAAGGCTTCCAAAATGAAGCATCACACATTCTCCAGAGATGCTGCTTAACCCGCTGAATTACTCCAGCACTTTGTCTTTTTACAGTACTTTTTAACTTGGGTTCTGCGATTGTGTTTGAACCTATTGGCTCATTTCAGCTGTACAGCCATTTAGCACATAATGTCTATCTCAGCAGTATTTAATTTTGCTTTGTAGCCTCGAGGTTCAGAGGGCATAGGTTTAAGGCGAAGGGAAAAAGATTTAATAGGAATCTGAAGGGTAATTTTTTTACAAAGGGTGGTAGGTCTGGAACAAGCTGCCAGAGGAGGTAGTTGAGGCTGGGACTATCCCAACGTTTAAGAAACAGTTAGACAGGTGCATGGACAGAACCGGTTTGGAGGGAAATGGACCAAACGTGGGCAGGTGGGACTAGAGTAGCTGGTACATGTTGGCCGGTGTGGGCAAGTTGGGCCGAAGGGCCTGTTTCCCAACTGTATCGCTCTATGATGCTAGTAAATTATATTTTATTTTCTAGAAGCAAGAGAAAAAGGAAAGACTAATGCAAGTAAATGGAGTTATGGACAAGCAGACGGTTAAAAGGACAGCCTCGCCTACTGTGGACATGGAATTCCCTGACAAGTCCCACAGTAAAGCATTGGATTCCAGGGTGGACAGTAACTGTAGAGCATTTGCACAAGCAAAAACTTTGGAAAGGCATGTCAGTCGGCCTGGCACACCGACGTCTAACGCAAGCACCGACACGCCCACCTCTGAGCAGAACGATGTGGACGATGACTTGATTGATGTGGACGATGACAATGCTGCCATGGAGATAGACTGCTCACAATTACAAATAAGGAATCCATTTGAAATACTTATAGCAGCAGCCATGGAGCGAAATCCAACTCAATTCCAGCTTCCAAATGAACTGACATGTACCACAGCACTTCCAGGTGAGGGAGCCGGTGTAACTACGCTTAACACATTGCTTAATTTCTTTATTGAGAAACATCAAGGCTTCATCTGCTAATATCCAAAACACACTTGCAACCTGTAACAATTACAGTGCAAGTTTGATAAGAATTGCATGTTCTACAGTTGTACAAACCGTATTGGTCAATCGCTTATTATTCTGGTGCTAAATATTTTGATCACCACACGGAGGTTTTCAGTTGTATGAATGACTTCGAATCAACGTGCTGTTTCAATATTTGCTGTGTATTTTCTTTGGGCAGTTGATTCATGACAATGATTGCATTTGGTTTGTTAAGATTATTTGGGTTGGTATTTGCATTGACGTACACCTTTTTAGATCTTTAAGAATCTCCAGAATGAAAGTGGTTCAGCAATTAAAATGTTTGCGTTTTTAAAATAACCAGCCTTCTGTTAATCAAAATGCCAATAAATCTTGACAAAAATTAAACTGCTGGATTAACTTGTCCTAATGAGTAGAAACAAGGAACTGCAGATGCTGGTTTATACCAAAGATAGACACAAAATGCTGGAGTAACTCAGGTGGGTCAGGCGGCATCTCTGGAGAAAAAGGATGGGTGACGTTTGAAATCGGGACCCTTCAGTCTGAAGAAGGGTCCCAATCAGAAAAGTCACCAATCCATCTTCTCCAGAGATGCTGCCTGACTCGTTGAGTTACTCCCGCACTTTGTGTCTATCGTCGTAAAGAGTGTATAGCTCCTGGTTCTCCACATTAGATGCATGTGTATTTGGGAAAAGTTGAGCAGCTACCATATTGCTGTTTGTCACAAGAAATTGTTTAGTGAATTGTTTAGTGCAAGAGCACAGAAAGTTTGGAGCTGGTGTAGGTCACTCAACCTGGTAATCAATATGATCGTGGCTAATCTGTTGCAGGCCTTGCCATCTCTTCTATGCCAGTTCCATATCATCTTCTGTTCCCTGAACTTTAAAAAAAATTGCCTCCCCTTTAAGTACCTCCAGTGACCTCGCTTCCACCCCTCCAACTTCTCCTTTCCTCATCTTCTGTGCGAAGATGATTTTTCGCACCTCAGTTTCAAATGATGACCACCTCTTTCTGTAGCTTCACCCCATTAGGTTTAAGTTTATTATTGTCACATGGACCGAGGTACAGTGAAAAGCTATGTTTAGCTTGTTATCTCAATTAAATTAGATAATATGAATGCAATCAAGCCAAACTCAAGTGCAACAGGTAGAGAAGGGGAAAGATACAGAGTGCAGAATATAGTTCTCAGCATTGTAGCGCTTAAGTTCCCGAGACAGTCCAACATCCACAATGGGGTGACGGTGAATAGGACAGCGTACTATCCTATGGAAGGGTAGTTCAAAAAGCATGATAACAGTGCAGGGGGGGGGAGCTGTTCTTGAGTGATGGCGCTCACTTTCAATGACCAAGATGGGACAAAGTGTTGATTATATTGGTTGTTCTCTTCTCTCCTTCATTAATATGATTTCGTGGGATTTTTAATGAGTGATGCTTTCATTCACAGCTTGAGTGAGACTTTGCACATGACTAGCCTTGTTTATTATTAATGTATTAATTTATTGTTTCTGTACAGCAAGAGGTCTGTTCAAATTCCTCATTGTACAACTGTAGATTAGTGGCAATTGAGCTAATTGACAAAGTAGCCGTGTGATAAAGTGGCTGATCCAGAATTAGTGCTATAATCTTCATGTAATGTAAGGTTCAAGCACTTAATTTATATTGGTTTAGTTTAGAGAAACGGTATGGAAACAGGCCCTTCGGCCCACCGAGTCAGTGATCGCATCGGCACACTAACGCGATCCTACACACAGTGGGGACAATTTACAATTTTACCAAACCAATTAACCTACAACCCTGCACTTCTTTGGAGTGTGGGAGGAAACCGGAGATCCTGGAGAAAACCCACGTGGTCACGGGGAGAATGTACAAAGTCCGGACAGGCAGCACCCGTGGTCAGTGTTGAACCCGGGTCTCTGACGCTGTAAGGCAGCAACTTTACCGCTGCGCCACCATACCGCTGGGTCGGGACCCGTCTTCAGTCGGGTTGTGTGGGCCGGGGGAGGGGGTGGGGGGGGGGGGGGGTTCTTGTGATTCCTGCTGCTCTCTCTTCCGTGAGAACTCCTCTCACTCTTCCCCCTCTGTGATTCCAGCTTCACTCTTTCCCCACCATCCCACGTTCAATCTGAAGTCGGGTGCAGACCTGGAACGTCACCTAACCATGTTCTCCAGAGATGCTTCCTGACCGGCTGAGTTACTCCAGCACTATGTGTCTTTTTTTGTAACCCAGCATCTGCAGTTCCTTGTTTCTACATCTCACATAGTTGATATGCTGCAAATTAAAATAACAACAGATTTGTAACAAAATACTAATTGCTCAACACAATGGATGGAAATAGTTCAGTTGTGTTGTTGACTGTGATTGAGATAAAGATGAATGAGACTAAATTTATAATCGGGTGATAAGATATTAAAATTTCTTCCAATTTAAGTCTATATACCTGGAGTTGGAATTTCTGCCTTGCGAATCCCTATTCACTGATTTTAAATCATGAGAGGTAGTCCTGTCCCATATTCACAATCGGTAATATTGTGCTGTGCATTAAATCGCCTCATGCAATTCTCTCCTTAACTACGTTCCCATCCTTTAATTCATCGTGTATCAGTTTTCAATCATGCTCACAGAGACATAATGAACTGGAGATAGCTGGAATCAAAATAGTGAAAGAACTCAGTAGGCCGGAAAGGTCTAGAGAAGAGTCCTCATCTGAAACATCGCCAGTCCATTCCCTCCTCTGACCTGCTGTGTTCCTCCAGCATTGTGCACTTTACGCAATCTTGTTCAACTGTGTTAATATATTTTTAGTTTATTGCATTTGCTGTCTGCACAGTTTTAAAACGTTGTTCTCAATGCTGTGGTTAATTGTTTGGTTTCATGAATTAAACGTGCATGGCTGTTACATGAAATTGCCCCGTTGGACCCTTGAATTAAAAAAATGACAAAAGGCCTATCGTAATATTCTGTTAAACAAGCATGTCCTTAGTCAGTGGTGCCGGATTTTATGTTGGATGGGGAAATGGAGGAAACAACCTTAGAATCCTAGTCATAAAGGTAACAGGCCCATTGGCCCAAGTTGCCCATGCCAACCAAGATACCCCATCTGCACTAGTCCCACCTGCCCACATTTGGCCCATATTCTTCTAAACCTGCCCAAATGTCATTTAAATGTTGTTATATTACCTGCCTTAACTATCTCCTCTTTGAGGTCGTTCCATATACTCACCACCTTCTGTGTGAAAAAAGTTGCCCCTCGTGTTCCTATTAAATCTCCCCCCCCCCCCCCCCCACCTTAAACCTATTGTACTTGATTCCCCTACTCTGTGTATTCACCCTCTCTATTCCCCTCATGATTTTGCGCACCTCTATAAGATCACCCCTCATCCTCCTGTGCTCCAAGAAATAAGAGTCCTAGCGTGCCCAACCTCTCCCTATAGCTCAGACCCTCAAGTCGTGGCAACAATCCCCGTAAATCTCCTGAGTTCTAGTTTTTTGTTTCTGATTGATTATTAATAACTTAGAATGTATATGATGACAGGGATTAGTTCATGTCTGCACTTTCGTATCAACCTGTATCATTAACATCCAACCAATTCTTGACACAACTCTTGCATGACCACAGCAGAAGATCAGAAAACCGATATATTGTAATATGTTTTCAATTGAGGGGATAACATTGCTGCCTTCGTACTTTCTAAATGCACCGTGCAATAAAATACACTGTGAATAATGTCCATCAGACTTTGCCTTGAAAGGGATATGGTGAAGCATGCTATCTTTAGAATGTTTTAAATTCAGAAAATTGCTTATTTAATCAATTGTAATAGAAGTGCATTCCTAATCAAAACTGATTTATTTCATCAAGCATAACGCTTCAATCAAACCCCATCAGGAATTTGACAACTAGAAAGAAACTTATTTTGAGAATGCTTTAACATTTAATCGTCTGCTTTCACCTCTAATGTCTACCTGAATAATAGAAACAAGGAACTGCTGATGCTGGTTTACAAAAGAAGACACAAAGTGCTGGAGCACTGCTGAGCTACTCCAGCATTTGTGTCTTTTCTTGCTGAATAGTGACTGATTTCCCTGCTTTTAAAAATCAGAATAATAAGGATAATTGCACAATAACTCTCACACTGGTAGGAAAGCTTTTGGCAGTAATTGCAACAAATCAGTGGATTGTGCTTGTTTATTCTCTTATTCCAGTTAGCACATTTGATTTTCCTGCTATACCTGTTACTTGCTGAAAATACTGTTGCCAAATATACCCTTGTGCACTTTACCTGAAACTCCATTTGTAAGAGTATCAATGACAATTTATTTTTAAAAGGATATTATGCCTATGTTGATGTATGTACTTTTGACTGGTATTAGGAAGTGTGAATTAGAGGAAAACATTTTTTGCACGGGACAGAAATTGAACAAGGCAGCGCTGTAGGGCATTTTGACCGTGATAATCTGTAGAACATCGTACTCTTTAACCAATATTATTAAGGGTGGAACCTCTATTTCAAGAGAGAGTTAGATAAAGGAATCAAGGTATATGGGGGGGAAAGCAGGTACTGATTTTAGATGATCAGCCATGATCACATTGAATGGAGGTGCTGGCTCGAAGGGCCGAATGGCCTACTCCTTTACCTATTTTTCCATGTTTCTATAGAACAGTGGCATAGCTGGTAGAGCGGCGTGGATGTGGAGAGGATGTTTCCACTAGTGGGAGTGTTTAGGACCAGAGGTCATAGCTTCAAAATAAAAGGACGTACCTTTAGAAAGGAGGTGAGAAGGAATTTCTTTAGTCAGAGGGTGGTGAGTCTGTGGAATTCATTACCACAGAAGGCTGTAGAGGCCATTGATGGGTATTTTGATGGTGGAGATTTCTAGTTTCTTGATTAGTATTGGTGTCAGGGGTTATGGGGAGAAGGCAGGAGAATGGGGTTGAGAAAGAAAGATAGATTAGCCATGATTGAATGGCAGAGTAGAATTGATGGAGTGAATGGCTTAATTCAGCTCCTACAACTTATGAACTTCATAGTGCCAAAGACCCAGATTTGATCCTGACCTCAGATGCTCTCTTTGTGGAGTTTGTACGTTCTCCTCGTGTCCCCATAGGTTTCCTCCAGGTGCTCCGTTTTCCTCCCGCCCACCAAAGACGTGTAGGTTAATGAGCCTCTGTAAATCGCTCACAGTATGTAGGGAGCGGATGCAAAAGTGGGATAACATGGAGCTAGCATGAACGGCAGATCTGGGGTTGGTTTGGATTTTGTGGGCCGGAGGGCCTGTTCCCATACTGTCTCTTTCAATCAATCAACTGTATGGAGCAGAAACACTAGCTTCAATCCACATCTCCATGCCAATCATCTTGTTTAATTATCTATACTAATGCGATTTACCCACATTAGGACCATATCCTTCTGTGCCTTGTCTGCCTCTTAAATGTAGTAATCTTATCCATCACATTCTCAGGCAGCATGTTGCAGATATCAACTATTCCTTGTACAAAACAAAGCTTGCTCTGATATCCCCTCTAAATTTCCTGCTGCCCCCCCTTCAGATTATGCGCTTTTGTTTCTGATATCCTTATCATGGGGATAAAGATTTTGATTACCCTATCTGTTACTTTCATTAGCAAGTACAGACACCTCACATTTTATACGCATTTGATTTATGCATTTTTCAAATAACGCGCATGTTTAATTAATACGCGACCCTAATTGGATAATTACCAATAATTAACATGTATTTTTGAAATTAATGCCTGCTTAAATGTTAAAATGTATCTGTTTAATTTATGGGGTTTTCTGAATTATGCGCTGCTTTTCTGGAACGCAAACCCAATTCTCTGCGGTGCCTGTATGTCAAATTGGAAACGTATTCAATATAAATTATTTTTTAATTGTGAACATGGTTTGTGTAACTTTCCATGATGATGCTACAACATCATCAACATTGTATTGAAATAAACGTAGATATTTTATTTTTGGATTTTCTATAAAGATCAACTGTTTTTTGTGTTTATCTCCTTCCAAGGATTCTGGGGTGGAGAAGTCTCAATTGAATATGCAAGTTAAACTTACATTGTAAGTTTGGAGCAGGATGTTATTTGGTTATAAATAACCTTTCTTTGTCTGTTGTTCTGTGTACTGTACTTGTGGTACAGTAATGATTGGTGCTCCATTTTGACTATAAATATGGTTTGCGGGGGTATCAATTCTACTGCATCTATAATGTACTGTCAGTGAAAAGTTTCTACTGCCTTTTCATAAGGTTACAGTCCAATGTATAGAAATGTGAGGAGAACCTGGTTTCATCTGCTGGTTGCCTTGATTCATTTTGTTATGTATATGTGTGCGTATGTGTGGATGATCTTGTATGAGGGGTAGGCCGTTTAGGACTGAGATGAGGAAAAACTTTTTCAGCCAGAGAGTTGTGAATCTGTGGAATTCCCTGCCACAGAAGGCAATGGAGGCCAATTCACTAGATGTATTCAAGAGAGAGTGAGATATAGCTCTTAGGGCAAAAGGAATCGGGGATGTGGGGAAAAAACAGGAACGGGACACTGATTCTGGATGATCAGCCGTGATCATATTGAATGACGCTGCTGGCTCGAAGGGCCGAATGGCTTACTCCTGCACTTTCTATGTCTATGCATGGTCTTTTTCTTTTTTTCTCATTTATTATATTGTTTACAGAGTACTATGTTTACATATTCTGTTGTGCTACTGTAAGTAAGAATTTCGTTGTTCTATCTGGGACATATGACAATAAGACACTCTTGACTCTTGAGTAAGAGTTAAAGGAGTAGAATTGGTCACGCAAATAATGCCACACAATGTATCATGCAGGTACCAGTAAAAGGAGAAGAAAAGAAGAAATGACAGGGAAGAATGTGAAGAGGTCACAGCATGAACTAGACCACAATGGCCTGGTCCCACTACCTGTCAAAGTTTGCTTCATTTGTAACAGGTGGGCATATCATTTTTACATTTTTCTTGCATGATGATTCCCCAGATGTAAAATTGAATTAATAAATCCTTTTGGGCCATTCTTTGGAAAGTGAACCAAAATGTCTCACACGTTACCAAATGGCATCACATAAAGTGAATTCTTGTAAGAGATTAATCTTATTCATTGTTATTTTCCTACCTACAGAACTATAATGCATGTCTGCTAAAAAAAGAACATTCTAGCTTTTTAAAATTCACATGAGGTTGTAAGGTAAAACTGAGTTATGACAAAAATGCTTCTGTGTGATGTCACACACGTGACCAGTCATATTTGACCTCTGACCATAAACAAACATTGTCAGCATAACATAAATATTTCACTTGATAAACTTCGGGGGGGAAATGAATCATATATACAGTACAAAACAATATACATGTAATGCTTTCAGAATTAGAACAGATGTATTCCACAATTTTTCTTATTTTTGATCACCCGCGTGACCAAGAATGGGCCTTTTGCACTATTCAGCACTGAAATGAGACACTTAAACTCAATGACTGCGATGTGCTAGGTATTTTGAACCTGCATGCAAATTTGCCATGATCCTCTTTCAACTATGATATTTATCACGTTATTTGCATGATAACACCTCTTCAGTTTAAGAATCTGAGCCCCCCTCCCCGTTTAGTAATGTTCAGAGAGAACATTACAGCTGGCAGGCTGATTGGTTAAACTTCGGTGCTATTCGGCAGAGGTGGGGTTTCATAGAGACAAACAGCATGGAAACAGGCCCTTCGGCCTAACTTGCCCACACCGAATAACATGTCCTATCTACACTGCATGCGTTTGGCTCATGTTCCTGTAAACCTATCCTATCCATGTGCCTGTCTAATTATCTCTTTAATATTGCAATGGTACCTGCCTCAACCACCACCTCTAGCAGTCTGTTCCATATACCCACCACCCTTTGTGTGAAAAAGTTACCTCTCAAATTCCTATGTGGGGTTTCATTTCTCTTTCCCCATCACTGCCTTTCAACCCGAACTAGACTTTTCTAAATTGACAGAATAAAAAGGAAGATAGACGCAAAATGCTGGAGTATCCTAGTGGGACAGGCAGACAAAATGTCGTAAGAAGGAACTGCATCAAAAGGAATTTGGCTTTTATTACTAAATGGTAATATCTCGCCCATGGTCAGGACGTTCAAACTCTGAGAATTTGTTTGAAAGACGAGGACTATATACTGGAACTAAAATAACTGGAGAATGTGGCTGGCAAATTCAGGTGTGCCGAATGGCACATGAAAAACATCCTCTGAATATTGTTTTGTGTAGGCTTCTTGCATGACCTGATGCAGAATCTTTTTAGCAGCTACTCCCTCTGATGTATGTATATCTGTGTAATGTATTTGTAACATGCCAAGAACACGTACTTATTGCTAAGACATTTTAGAAACATGCTTTAAATGCACACTGGTTGGTTCTGTAAACCATTAAACAATGTGACATTTCAGAATGTTTCATTTTAGACTATCTTGTGCATCGACATAGAAATTATTATTACAGCCACAAATATGCTGCCTTTCATATCATACCAGTCTAAGCGATATTTTAAAATGTCATTGTTGGTCATTTGCTTTATTTTTGAGCTCCATTTCAGCACCTGCACTTTCCTTTAAGTCTCTAAATTGGGCCTACGATATATATATATTCAATCCCTCAGCCATACTCTCTTTATCATTCAATCTAGCCATTCTAATAAATGTGTTGTAGTGCTAACATTGAAAGTATTTTGTTCAGCTAATATAAAGTTGGTCAAAATGATTTTAATTGAACTGCAAAATGATTGGATGTTATTTGTACTTGAAGAGAATATGGTGAAAAAGCGATAGACCAAGAACTCCAGATGTAGGTTTACAAAAAAAAAGCCACAAAGCACTGGAGGAACTCAGCGGGACATGCAGCATCTATGGATAGGTGAAGATTTAGGTTGGGATCCTTCAGACTGATTGGAGATGGGGGGGGAGAGACTTTCAAAAAGCCTTTGACAAGGTCCCACACGAGATTAGTGTGCAAAATTAGAGTACATGGTATTGGAGGTAGGGATAGAGAACTGGTTGGCAGACAGGAAGCGAAGGGTAGGAATTTATGGGTCCTTTTCAGAATGGCAGGCAGTGACTAGTGGGGTGCCACAAGGCTCAGTGCTGGGACTCCAGTTATTTACAATATATATTAACAATTTGCACGAAGGAATTAAAACATAACATCTCCAAGTTTGCAGATGACACAAAGGTGGCTAGCTAGGTGGCAGTGAGAGCTGTGAGGAGGATGCTGTGAGGCTGCAGGGCGAGTTGGATAGGTTGGGTAAGTGGGCAGATACAGAACAATGTGGATAAATGTGAGGTTATCCACTTTGGTGTCAAGAACAAAAAGGCAGATTATTATATGAATTGTGTCAGGTTAGGAAAAGGGGAGGTGCAATGAGACCTAGGTGTCCTTGTACAACAGTCACTGAAAGTAAGCATGCAGGTACAGCAGGCAGTGAAGAAAGCAATTGGCATGTTGGCTTTCATAGCGAGAGGATTTGAGTATATGAGCAAGGAGGTCCCACTGCAGTTGTACACGGCCCTGGAGAGACCATACCTGGAGTATTGTGTGCTGTTTTGGTCTCCTCATTTGAGGAAGGACATTCTTGCTATTGAGGGAGTGCAGCATCGGTTCACCAGGTTAATTCCCAGGATGGCAGAACTGAGATATGATGAAAGAACGGATCGACTGTGCTTGTACTCATTGGCATTTAGAAGGATGAGAGGGGATCTTATAGAAACATATACAATTCTTAAAGGATTTAAGGCTTCGATGCAGGAAAAAAGTTCCTGATGTTGGGGGAGTCCAGAACCACGGGTCGCAGTTTAAGAATAAGGTGTAGACTTTTTAGGACTGAGATGAGGATAAACCTTTTTGCCCAGAGAGTCGTGAATCTGTGGAATTCTCTGCCACAGAAGGCATGGAGGCCAATTCACTGGATGTTTTCAAGAGAGAGTTAGATATAGCTCTTAGGACTAACGGAATCTAGGTATATGGGGAGAAAGTAGGAAAAGGGTACTGATTTTGGATGATCAGCCATGATCATATTGAATGGTGCTGCTGGCTCGAAGGGCCGAATGGCCTACTCTTGCACCAATTTTTATGTTTCTAAATGAAAAAGAGGTGGAGGTCATTTCCAACATCCCATGGTGCATTTTATTCCTGCACATGCTTATTTTCTTTCAGTAAATAAAATGGATTACTAAAAACATATTGAGGTGCTGGAAACTAAATTTTAAATCATTAAAAAAACGTAGGCTTGTAGCTTCTATGGATAGAAAGTGTTTTATCAGAGGGTTGGTGAAAGATCCCTGAAACATTAATGTTCGCTTTGTATAGAGTTGTCCGAACATGCTGAATGTTCCCAGCGTTTTCTTGTTTTAATAAATGCATTTGATAGTTTGAAAGAAATTAAAACAAGATTTTACCTCGATGCCACACAAATATCCATATTGGAATCTCTAAACTTTGTGATGCTCTTGACATTCCTTTTATGAATTTACAAATAAATTATTTATTCGTTGGGATAATTGGCAAACTTAATTGTGTCCTATTTTAAAGGCCCAATCATTTATGTGTACCTTGAAGTGCAAGGGAACTAGTACTATATACCTAAATGCCATCATCTTTCACACCCGGGCAGCACGGTGGCACAGCTGTTGAGTTACAGCCTTACAGTGCCAGAGATCCGGGTGCGATCCTGACTACTGGTGCTGTTTGTACGTTCTCCCTGTGACTGCATGGGCTTTCCCTGGTGCTCTGGTTTCCTCCCACATTCCAAGGACATACAGGTTTGTAGGTTAATTGGCTTTGGTTAAAATAGTAAAATTGTCCCTAGTGTGTAGGATAGTATTAGCATCCGGGTGATCACTGGTTGGCATGGATTTGGTGGGCCGAAGGGCCTGTTT
Source organism: Okamejei kenojei (assembly GCA_035221665.1). NCBI lineage: Eukaryota > Metazoa > Chordata > Chondrichthyes > Rajiformes > Rajidae > Okamejei > Okamejei kenojei. Next base: position 3,594,198 of record CM069156.1, read on the forward strand.
ACTTGCTGTATCTCCAAACTAAACTAAAACTAAACATCCACTTGGCTATATACACTGTTCAAAAACACAGTGAGAGATGTCAGATAGAAATAAACGTTAATTCAGTGTTCCTTGCATTTGGTAGCTTTGGTAGCTTCAGTTCCCATCAGATTCTATTTGATTTACTGCACTATTGTTATCCAAGTCATTAAAAGCAAGTCAAATATGCTCAAAGACTTGCCAGCATTGAAATGAATGAACAGAACAGATAATTTAAGCAATAGTTTCTGCAGCCTTTTCTGTGTCAGTAAACAATGCTTGCTGGGGGAGAGAAGCAAATTATATTTGAAAAGTTTTCCCAAGGATTAGACGCTGGTGCGGAAAATGGAACATGGTTTAATGCTCGATACCGGACAAGCAGAAGACTCGGTGATTTATCTGCTCGGCAAACATCCTTATACAAAGAATAAACTTTGAGGCTAGTAGGTTCGAATTCGAAAGTAGGGTATAATCAGATTTACTTAAACTGCTTGTGGCATGAGATTTTATTTCTTTGCTTCTGGATAGAATTTTGGTCATGCAGAAAGAGCACTCTGACTTGCATTAATTTCAAAGTATTGAGACCATTTCCAGATGATTGCCTCATTAAATATTTGCTATATGATTGGGAGCAGATGTTCCTCTTAATTACAGAAGATCATCTGATTAAAGCACACATAAAATAATCTGAGGGAAATCGGGAACATTTGGAAAAACCTGTAGGCAAAAGATTATAACAATATAGCTTTTTCTCCAACTTTTATCTGTAAGCTTGAATCTTGGCCACCACTCTCCCATGCAAGAGGAGGCAAATCTCTACCCTTTCATTTCTTCCTTATTTTTGCTTCAATTCACAACTTGGAAATGACAATGACAGTGTGATGCTTATGTTGCAGGAGTTGCAGAGTGGCGCCCCTTGTCCAGTGTGATTACTGCCCTTTATTGTTTCACATGGACTGCCTGGACCCACCTCTTACTGCAATGCCAATGGGAAGATGGATGTGCCCCAATCATATTGAACATGTGGTGGTAAGTCATTGTGCACTTCTGCAAACAAGGACAGTACGGTGCCGCAGTGGTAGAGTTGCTGCCTTACAGCGCCAGGGACCCGGGTTTGATCCTGACTAAGGGTGCTTGTTTGTACAGAGTTTGTACGATTTCCCCGTGACAACCATGAGTTTTCCAAAGACATACAGCTTTGTAGGTTAATTAGCTTGGTACAATTGTAAATTGTCCCTGGTGTGTGTAGGATAGTTACAGTGTATGGGGATCGCTGGTCAGCGTTAACCCGGTGAGCCGAAGGGCCTGTATCCGTGCTGTATCTCTAAACTGACCTGAAGTAAACTGCATGCACTGGAACTATCTCCATGTTAACTTCATATTTCAATGTATCAAATGCAATATTACTTATTCTTATATTGTTAAATTGCTGATCAGTTTCTGTATACACAGCTCAAGGTTACTGATGTTGTCTGGGATAGATTACGCACAATATTTGGGGCAAGATTTGAGGAGAAGGAACAATAACAATTTTTAAGACAAGCAGTTCCATTATTCCCCAAAATGGTGTTTAGTGATGAAATTCTTAATCTGCATTACTTTAAATTCGCACTGCCTCAAACTCTGCATGGAAACGTTTTTAATAAATTATTTGAGGCAGGATCAGCTTCACAGAAAGGTTTGGAGGTTGAAGGGTTAATCATGGTGTTATACAGAACGGAAACAGGGTCTTTGGACCATCTTGCCCAGGCCAACCAAGATGCCCCATATACATGAGTCCCACATGCTTGTGTTTGATCAAACCTGGTGCAACAGACTGTTTCTGAACTAAATTTCCTTCCAAACCAGTTTGCTATGTTTTTGACCATAATTCCTCTCGCATTCAGTTCATGGCAGCAATGTTCGATAATGTTCTTAATTTTTTTTGTTCAGCCTTCACACAGCAATGTTAAATATCGGAAAATAAATTCCCAATAGGAGATGCTGTGTATTGCGCTAATCCATCTGTCTGAATAGTTCTAGAATTGTGGGACAAGTATATTTTACACAGAGTGGTGAGTGCCGGGAACGCATAGGTAGTGGAGGCAGATAAAGATTGTGGCGTTCCGTGGCATTTAGATTGACATACGGATTTGTAGGCAATATCAGGAGATGCAGGATCATGTGCATGAAGATGAAATTAGTTTAGTTTGGCATCATTTTCAGTATAAAACTTGTGGGAAGAAGGGTCAGTTCCTGTGCTGCAGTCTTCTATGTTCTATCCAGTGGATTGTGATAGGTTTTATAGTAACTGATTTAATTCTTATACAGAGATTTTCAGTCCATCATCTCACTGACATTTTAGGTGTGAGGAAAGTCAGTGTAAAATTGAATAAAGGAAAATAAAGTGACACTGTTCTACCTACTATATCCAGAGTGTTTTAGATTTCCTTGCCTAGAGAAAGCATAGTTCTACTCGGGTTGTCTTGATGACATTCTCTTGTCAGTTTGTGTACACGTTTCACAGTTTATCTGTAGGTGTTATAGCGCATCAATGAACAGCACAGATGTTAGATCCAAAATGTCCGTCGGGTCATGCTTCCATTTTCATTTCTTACTCCTACAGCTTAATCAAAAGAATATGACGTTGAGCAATAGGTGCAGAATATTTGACAAGTTTCAAGACCGAATATCACAGCATGCAATTAAGATTGACTTTCTAAACAAGATCCACAGAAAGCATCCACCCAATCGCAGACTTGCAAAGCCAGTGAAAAGGAAAAACATGAAGGTATGTGATATTCTGATAGAAACTCTTATGGAATAATACAATCCAGTAATATTATAAAAATAAATTTGTATTGAACCCATCTAGGTTGAATTGCCTTGTTCCATGCAGATGTTAAAATCATGAATTCATTTTGGCATGATTGGGACCAATCTGAAAACTGATAAAGTCTAAGATATCTTCCAAATTTGTGGGAAAAAAAGTTTAATATTTCCTTGATGTGGAATGAATGCAGGGGATTATTTATGCCATGAGCTCTGTACAGTGAAAGTAATTGATATGATGCAGTTTAAAAAATGCAGACGTACAAGCGCAGACTTTATATTGACCAGCAATTTAGTCTGGGACCATGGCTCTGTTACACATTGAGCTTCACTATCTAGAACAGTCTGGGATCTAATCAATAACATCTTATATCCCCATTGTCACTTGAAAGCATTCCCTTAAGCTTGGTTTTATTTCTGTTTGGATTGCTTTATTCCAAAGAAAAAAAATTAAATTCCTCATACAAGTTTCCCAGTTGGAAGGACAATATTCGGAGTATTCTTGGGAGTATTCTGAGTATCCCACACTGCACAGTGTGTTTGACTGATATTTAAGTATAGTTGGAACAAAGTAATTTCCAATGCAACATAAAAACACGTCAGGATTATATTTTCTATAGCATTCATTGTTATCATTCTCAGATTCAATTTAAGAATCTTTTGCACTATTTTCAGTTGACAATTTTTCTGTGCTTGCTGAATGTTAGAACCTTTTTAAAATCAATATTTTCGCATCTAGAATGTAGGATTGGCCATTTGGTTGACAGAAGTCACATACATTGGTTTCAAGAAGGACAGATTAGATAGATTTGGCAGTTGAATGCACTGAGATGCACCTGTTGATATTATTGCAAATACTGGATAATTCAGTGTTAGTTTTATCATTTTAAGGATCCTAACATTTGCAGAGGAACTAAATGCCTGAATGGAATTCCTTTTGTTGCAGTTAATATTTTCTCCATTCAGTTACTGTGAATGTTTAATTATTGTTCCTCTGATCTAAGCACTCTATGATCATTTATTTAGGCTACCTGGGTTGCCATGACATTTTACCTGCTAAGAATTTTGGGTAAGTGATCAAGGACACAAAGTCCTGTGTAAGTCCCCTTCTCTTACTCCCCCCTCAAATAATAAGTAGCTCAGTTAGATTAGGATGGCAGGCGCAGGAGCAAGAATGTACACATTAATTGCGAGCAGAGTGATTTGGTCTATCAGTGATTCTTAGCAAGGGTAGCTATCCCAAGTCAGGTTGCCTAACTAAGTGAGTGCTTTTACCAGAGGAACGAGAAAGGAGTGAGGAAGTTTCTCTGAGATGTAGTATATTTCTGTTAAATTCATCTGTAAAATTTTAGCACCAATTATTTCAAATTAACCTACTGGGTGGGATTTATTGATTTTACATGAAGCTGTTAATGATTTGAATGAAATTTGACTATCAATGATAATCTAACCTTTTTGCTAGTTGGTCTTAATGACAGATACTAATCATTGAATTTGTGTTGCTTAAAGATGGAGCAAAATTATATACTATTTACATCAATAAGATTTAATTCAATCTGAAGAGTACCTCTTATCCATTTTAATATCGTTATATTTGAGATTGTTAATCCACAGATCATCCACAGAAAATGTGAAACCTTCCATGTATATATTATGTATATAATATATATATTTAAACAACGCATTTCTGATAGAAACTTCCAGTTGGAGATTCACTAGACCAAATCTTTTTTTTTTAATGGCAGCAAATTCTAAATTGTATATTTGGTGGATAATGCAAGGTTGTAAAATAAACTGTCTTGTTGCCTCCTCATTTGTAGAGAAGGGGTTCATGCCGTGTCAGTGTATTTTTAGATTGAAGATTAGTGAATATATTATTCATATGATCATAGATGTCGACGTGTTCTGGTGTAAATTGAATAAATTTCCAATAATTGCATAAATATAAATATCTTGGGATGATGTTTGACCTGGGAATTGCCTGACTAGTTTGGGTACAAATTTGAAATTATTATTTTAGCAATACTGGGATGGTTTGCCTGTAGTTCCCAATGTCAATGTGTTCTTGGCTAACTTAAAACAAAAGTTGCTCATTCAACAGATTATGCTATAAGTCTGTGTTTTATAGTTCTAAGGTTGCTCATCTTTCAATTCATTTCAGCAGATGACCAATTGTATTCACTTTTCCTCCAGGTTCCTGAAGCAATTAAGGCCCAGTACCAATATCCACCGCCTCTCCTTCCTCCGGCAGGAATCCGTGATGGAGAGCTGATATGTAGTGAGACTCCCACTGAGTCACAGAAGCACCTTTCCAACTATGAGCACTTTGCCGCTGAAGAGGAACAACAGGAGGTAATAAGGGAGACAATAGACAATAGGTGCAGGAAGAGGCCATTCAGCCCTTCGAGCCAGCACTGCCATTCAATGTGATCATGGCTGATCATCCGCAATCAGTACCCCGTTCCTGCCTTCTCCCCATATCCCCTGACTCCACCTTCTTTAAGAGCCCTATCTAGCTCTCTCTTGAAAGTATCCAGAAAACCTGCCTCCACCGCCCTCTGAGGCAGAGAATTCCACAATCACAACTCTCTGTAAGAAAAAGTGTTTCCTAGTCTCCATTCTAAATGGTTTACACCTTATTCTTAAACTGGGGTCCCTGGTTCTGGACTCCCCCAACATCAGGAACATGTTTCCTGCCTCTAGTGAGTCCAAACCCTTAATAACCTTATATGTTTCAATAAGATTGCCTCTCATCCTTCTAAACTCCAGAGTATACAAGCCCAGCTGCTCCATTCTCTCAGCATATGACAGTCCCGCCATCCCGGGAATTAACCTTGTAAACCTACGCTGCACTCCCTCAATAGCAAGAATGTCCTTCCTCAAATTAGGGGACCAAAACTGCACACAATACTCCAGGTGTGGAGTATTTAAACATGATATGGATCTTGATCGATTGATTCTGTATTGTCACGTGTACTTGGTGTGGTGAGATTCTTTGATTGTGTACAGTACAAGTGTGCAAAAATCACCACACAATGGATGCCGACAAAAGGGTGGTGAATTTGAGAGATTTATTGCCACAAAAGGCTGTGGAGGTCAAGTAAATGGATATTTTTAAGACAGAGATAGATAATTTCATGATTGGTACAGGTGTCAGGGGTTATGGGGAGAAGGCAGGAGAATGGGGTTGAGAGGGGAAGATAAATCCACCATGATTGAATGGCAGAGTAGACGACGGGCCCAATGGCCAGATTCTGCTCATATCACATCAAGATGGAAAGTATTCAATATAGTTGCTCTTCCTTCTCCTCCACCCCCCCTCAGTCCCTCTTTGTTCTCCGCACCCCCCCCCCCCCCTGCTGGGTCCCTCTTTGTTCGTGCTGGATTTTGTTTTACTAAGATAATCGTATTCTTCATGCTAATAAATTGGCCATGAGATCAAAATTGTGTCTTTAGTGGATGATGCAAGGTTGTAAAAGAAACTGCCTTCTTATCTCCCTATTTGTAGAGAAGGGATTCATACTGTATCAGTTTAATTTTGGATTGGTCTTTTAGCATTTGCTGATTAGTTTTCGGTGGAGTTTTCACTTGATTTTCCCAATATTTGAATGGAGATTTATTCTTGCTGTTCAGCTTGGTCATGTTCTGTGGACAGAAAAAGCTGGAGTAACTCAGCGGGTCAGACAGCATCTCTGGAGAAAAGGAATAGGTGATGTTTCGAGTCGAGACCCTTCTTCAGACTGACCCGATCCGTCCCAACCCGAAAAGGAATGGGTGACGTTGACCGTAGTTTTGAGTTTATTTCTCCTTTTAATAATACTTTTTCTCTCCCCTTTCTTCTAGTGGCTTCGTAGTGTTGTTGCACTTCAGTGCAGCATATTCAAACATTTATCTGCTAAGCAGATGCCATTATATTGGGACTCTGAACGCGCTAACAAAGCGGATATTAAGCCATGTGTCTCAGCGCAGTGTTCGGCGGACAGCTCTTTAAGCAGCGTGCATCAGGCAGCCGGAAAGAAACCATCGTCCCCATCACTGACTTCATGCAATGTTACGCGCACCTCAGGGACCAACAGCCAGAATTCTTCAGGTTCCTCCGCATCACAGCAGCCTGGCGCTGCAGTCACACAGGAAGAAAATGCTCGTATTTTACACCCCGAGACCTCGTGCAAGTCGTTGAGCGGCGGCGGGACTTCCAACGGACCCTTGTCAGCAGAGGTGAAAGTAAACCGGCCTTTCCCGTGCGCGCTTTCATCTGAACCGTCCCGGCTGCTGTCAGACACGCAGAGACCAAAGGGACAATTAACGCCGCAGCTGCCAAGCCAAGTCTCTGGGCAGGCATGGCTGCATTCTCAGCTGCGACCAACCACCCCACCAGCAGCCGGCAACCTCCAAAACCATTTTGTGGGAGCGGTTGTCAAGGCGGAGAATGCAGGAGGACCCGTTTCGTGCTTGCAACGAATTCCTATCAGTGTAACGAGTGTTCCCGCTTCTTTATCTACTTTGTGTGCCAGTTCTGAGATCACCAGCAGCTCGCAGCTCAAAAGCATCGCTTCGGTGCAGATAGCTGGGCGGCCTACCACGTTCATGGCAAAGGTTGTCACGACATCCTCTGCGATAGCCAGGGCTATTACACCTCCAAGAGCAGTGGCAGATAGTGTGTCAACACTGTTGGGACCTTCAAGGAACCTAATTTCACCAGCAGCCACAGGTGGATAGCTTGTTTTTTATTAATCCGGTTATTGTTTCCTTTCATCCACAGTAAAATGATTATTTAAAGTGGTGTTCAGTTAATTTTGGGATGTTTGAACAGTGTCCATCAAGAGATCTGAAGACTTAAGTTGCTAAAACACTGAAAATCTACAATGATAACTTCAATATTTCCTTAAATATACTGATCTTATGGAAACGTACATGGGCGGAATAGATCGGGTAAACGCACGGAGTCTCTTGGCCAGAGTTGGGGAATTGAGAGCCAGAGATCATAGGTTTAAGGTGGTTGTGGGTGGGTGGTGGGGGGGTGGGGGGGGGGGGAGAAATGTTTAATAGGAACCTGAGGGCTAACTTCTTCACACATAGGGTGGTGGTTGTATGGAACGAGCTGCCAGAGAAGGTAATTGAGGCAGGTACTATCGCACGTTGTAAGAAACATTTAGACAGATACTTGGATAGCGTAGGGTTAGAGGGAAATGGGCCAAACACAAGCAGGTGGGACTGGTGTAGATGGACATGTTGGTCGGTGTGGGCAATTTGAGGGACAATTTCCAAACTGTATGACTCTGACTCTATCTACCTAATTATTTGTGTCACAGAAGGCCATTGAGTCCATACCTGCTTCCAACAGTGATTCCATACCCTACCCCTCTTCCCCCTGTCCTCTTACACCTTCCCTTCCTCTGGTTCTGCGTTTCACTCCTCTCTTTATCTAATACTGTTTTTGTTTCCTTTCCACCTCCGACATTTGTCACTTATTCTACCCTATCTGATAATTAAATCCCACCTCATTTTTATCTACTTGGGTTTGCCAAGCTTTGTCCTGCCCCTACTTCTCTTTTCCAATATTTTCACCCGCTGCTATCAGTCTTAATGGTCCTGCGCTGAAACATCATCTGCCCATACCCTCCACAGATGCTGCCAGCTTGACTGAGTCACTCCAGTACTGTTGTGCTCAAGATTCTAGCATCTGCAGTTCTTTGCGTGATCCCATGTCCCCTATTTATCTGTATCTACAATGTATTCTCCTTCATGTTCACAAATTTCCCTTTGTCTAGGACCAAAGGGCACAGAATAAAAGGACGTACCTTTAAAAAGGAAATGAGGAGGAATTTCTTTATTCAGAGGGTGGAATCCAATGCCACCAATGGCTCTGGAGGCCATCCCTAAATATTTTTATGGCAGAGATTGACAGGTTCTTGATTAGTAAGGGTGTCGAGGGTTATGGGGAGGGCAGGAGAATGGGGTTGAGAGGGAAAGATAGATCAGTCATGATCGAATGGCAGAGTAGATTTGATGGGCCAAATGGCTTATTTCTGCTCTTATGAATTTCTGAAGCCTGCATTCGTGGAGCTGTGAGACAGTTTCATTAACTGCTGAACCACCATGCTCTCCTACCTTGCTGGAATCCTGAGCAAAGCACGAGGTGCTGGAGGAACTCGACAAGTCAGGCAGCATTTGTGAAGGCAATGGACAGACGACATTTCGGGTCGGGGGTCTTCTACAGACTGAATCATCTTCTTGCGTACGGCGTGCACAGCCTAAAGTTGCAGGTCAATGTGTTCTATTTGATCTTGTTTGTGCACGTCGGGTTGATTGCATTAGTTAAAACATGGTGGACCACGTGAAGGTGAATCAAACTGAAGAAGAGTCCCCACCTGAAATTTCTAATGTCCATTCCTGCCAGGTTCAGAGGGATATGGGCCAAACGCAGGCAGGTGGACTAGTGTAGATGGGGCATGTAGGTCGGTGTGGGCAAGTTGGGCCGCAAGGCCTGCTTCCACTGCATGACTCTTATTCGGTAGATGGGTGGAGATGCTGTCAGCTTGCTTAGTCACAGAATTTGGGTTAGTTGATGTGCTAGTTTAAAATTGGAAAGAATGTTTTCCACATGATTGTTGTGAGAGGCTTTTGGAATAAGTAGTTTTTATAAAATAGTATCACTCTGGAGCAAGTAATATGTGGACAGTATACTACATCGCAATCCTTTAATGCAATATGTCAAATTTGGGTGAAAATATCTAAATCCATTGAGTTAAATCCTTGTATGAAGTGTGATAGAATCAAGATTAAATCTTTTCTCACCGCTCTGGTCAGATATTGGGTATATTATAGAACGAGTTGGTCAGAATCTCAAGCTGCATACTGATCGTTGATTGAAAATTCTTTATTGATCTCGTAGCTTTGAAAATAGATATATTAAAATGTGGACTATTTGTACATTTAGTTGAGTTTATTGTCTCGTGTACCGAGGTACAGTGAAAAACTTTTGTTGCTTGCTTACCAGTCAGCGGAAAGACAATACATGATTACAATTGAGCCACCCACATTGTACAGATACATAATAAAAGGAATAACGTTTAGTGCAAGATAAAGTCCGATCAAGGATAGTCCAAGGATCAAGGTATTGCTCTTTAATAGTAGGAAATATCTTTCAACTGTAGAAGTAAAAATTGGAAATGTTGAAAATGCACTTGGAAGCTGTGTTTGGAAAGTTAGCATTTGATGGTTGAATTATTTTTGCCTGCGACTGCTGCGTTTGAGAATCTTGTACCAATTTTGTTCAACAGTTATAATGCACAGTACCACTTTATTGGTCGGTTGGATTGCGTTGATTCTCATAAAACTTGAACAGATTCTGTTCCAAAACTGATAATAACGAATATATATTTTTTTTCATAAAAGGTAAAGTGAGTCCAACTGTGCTGTCAACAGGTGTGTCAGTGGGAAACAAATCAGTTCCCTTGACTTCTCCATTAAATACTTCAGTTATGTTTGACCTTGCCAACTCTCTGCAGGCAGCTATGGAAGGAAGTGGAGGTAAATGTTTTGAAAATTTCTCTCGCTGAACTTATTCTCTCCGGTTGACTTGCCATTTGGTAGATGAAAGGATTTGAGTTTTGCATGCACACCATTTCTACCACTTGGTCCTAAATGTAAGAGCATAGAACAGTACAGCAAAGGAACAACACGTTCCGGTTTTGCCGTGCCACCTCATTTGACTTGCTGCAGATGCCAAGTCTCAATCTATATATACATTTTTTCATATACAAATTATCTGTTGGGAATGGATTACACTTTATCAGGAATGCCCAACGAGACATGACTGCCAATGTTATACAAACTTGGGTTTTGTTCTGGTTCTGCTCATCATTATTTTCAAATGTATCAAATATTGCTATAAGATTTGTTTTTAATCCACTCACTCAATCTCAATTTCTACCTGTGGGCAATTGGACAATTAAATTTATCTCTGGGTGAAAACAAAGAGAAATTGTAGAAAGAATCCACAAATATTAATGTCCAGTAGTAAGTGCCAAAGCTAAATTTCATGTTGTAGTCAATGTACGTTTAGTGCTAATAGGGAGAAGAACTTTGTGTAGCAAATGATCAATTTTATGTATTTATTTATTACATTCAGAGTTAATAGCCATCAGCTAAGTTGCATGGGATGGGGAAAATACAATCATAAATGGGCAGCACTATGGCACAGCGGTAGAGTTGCTGCCTTGCAGCACCAGACATCCAAGTTAGACCCTGACCACGGGTGCTGTCTGTACGGAGTTTGTACGTTCTCCGTGTGGCCACGTGGGCTTTTTCTCCGGGTGCTCCAGTTTCCTCCCACTCTCAAAAGACGTACATGTTTGTAGGCTAATTGACTTGGTAAAGTTGTAAATTGTCCCTCGTGTGTAGGATTGGGTTAGTGTGCGGGGATCGCTGGTCGGCACGGCACAGTGGGCCAAAGGGCCTGTTTCCGCGTTGTATCTCTAAAACGAACTTTAAAAAAATTAATGTTTACAAAAGTGTTGACTCAGTTATATTATTAGTAATGACATCTGTCGTGACATTAGTTTAAATTCCAGAAAGTAGGAATAAAACTATATTGCTGGAAATGCTCCACAGGCCAGGCATCACTCATGGAGTGAGAAACACTTAACCTCTCGCATTGTTTAAGAAGGAACTGCAGATGCTGGAAAATCGAATGTAGACAAAAATGCTGGAGAGACTCAGCGAGTGATGGCAGCATCCATAGATGTTGCCTCACCCGCTGAGTCTTTCCAGCATTTTTGTGTACCCAACATCTCACATTAATCTATTCATATTAATAGGAATTTTAAATATAAATTGTTTGAGACCTTTAGAAGAATCTACAATATTGTTTTGTCCTTTTGCAGAGATTGAACTCAGTAAGCTGGATGAAAAGTTGATTCAGGTACTGGCTTGGCAGAGAATTCAGCAGCTGTTTCCTCCCAAAGCATCCTCTTTACCATCAGTACTTAGCACCTCGAAAACCCAGACAAGTGCTGCAACAACGCAGACTGAAGGTATGCATTTGATTGTCTGTATTGCAGCAATGTCTCTCATTTCAGCCCATCTGTAGCTCAGTCTCAGTTGTGCGTCTTCTCTGATTCCATGTAGCTCTTCAGGGTACCACACTGGCCTCTTATCTTCCTAAACATCAGTACACCGGAAACATGGTGGTCAGAACTTATTAGAGTCATACAGCGTGCAATCAGGCCTTTCCACCCAACTTGACCACACAGCCAAACATGTCCCAGCTGCACTAGTCCCACCTGCCCACATTTGGCCCATATCCCTTCAAGCCTTTCCTGTCCATGTAACCTATTCTGCACCACTTCCCATTATAACATATTCCCTCTGGTCACTGAACTAAAATAGTTCTGCGTTCAAATTTTTTATCTTTGTTTCAAATTATTATTGCTCCAGACCTATCATCTTTTCCAGTTCCATGCCGTTGCATCTCCTTAGAACGGGGCCACCTGTCAACGTTTAATTTAGAGATACAACATGGAAACAGGCACATCGGCCCACCGAGTACACACTGGTTCTATGTTCTATGGATTTAAGAGAGAGTTAGATGGAGCTCTAGGGGCTAGTGGAGTCAAGGGATATGGGGAGAAGGCAGGCATGGGTTATTGATAGGGGATGATCAACCATGATCACAATGAATGGTGGTGCTGGCTCGAAGGGCCAAATGGCCTCCTCCTGCACCTATTTTCTATGTTTCTATGTTATCCCACTTTCTGAATCACTCCCTCAGGGAATTTGCAGATGCCGATTAACCCACAAACCTGCACGCCTTTGGGATGTGGGGAGAAACCGTAGCACCCGGTCATAGGGAGAATGTGCAAACTCCACACAGACAGCACCCGAGATTGGGATTGAACCTGGGTCTCTGGTGATACCAGCCACGCCACTGTGCCACCCCCCATCTTACCCCATTCTCCCTCCACCCCGTCATTTGTAACCATGTCCTCTGCCACTTGTTTGCCATGTTCTGGGACGGTCCAGCAGAAATGTCTCCCATCTCCAGGATTACATCCAACTTTAAGATACTCCATACCAAATTATATTTTCCCTTAATGTTTCTAGATTACGTTCATAAACTTGTTAAAATTATTTGGAAACTATTCCGTTGTCATTCAGGAATAGATTAGAATGTGATTAAAATTTGAAAAATGGTAAATGCTGGGAACGTGAAGTAAAACAAATTCTGGGAACACTGAGCAAGTCTGGCAGCATCTGTGGAAATGGTGTTAATGTTTCATCAACATACAGTAGGTGCTGGAGTAGGCATTCGGCCCTTAGTCAGCACCACCATTCAATGTGATCAAGGCTGATCATCAACAATCATTCCTGCATGTCCCCTGGCTCTGCTATCTTTAAGAGTCCCATCTAGGTCTCTCTTGAAAGTTTCCAGAGAACCGGCCTCCACTGCCCTCCGAGGCAGAGAATTCAATGGACTCACAACTCTGTGTGAAAAAGTGTTTCCTCTTCTCTGTTCGAAGATCAGTTCTGATGAGTAAACATTTCTCAAAAATTCTGAAATGGCTGTTTTAGGTACATTCTGCCTCCGTGGCAGGTTTAAGAAATGGGGCAATAACCCAGGGGGTGTATTCAAATTCCATTGTAGCAAATCATGAACCTGGTAAATTTGCGAGGAAATTCCATCAAGCACCAAATTGGGAGCTTTCATTCCAAACCGATCTGGCTTATGATGACACAAGAAACTGCAGGCAGCATCTGCGGAGGGAATGGATAGGTGACATTTTAAGTTGGGATAGAAAAATAAAAAACTGGTGTAGGAGTAGGCCATTCGGCCCTTCAAGCCAGCACCGCCATTCAATGTGATCATGGCTGATCATCCAAAATCAGTACCCTGTTCCTGCTTTCTCCCCCTATTAGATCAGTCAAAACAAAGGTCTTGACCCGAACATTACTTGTCCATTCCCTCCACAGACACTGACCCGCTGAGTTGTTCCAGCACTTGTGTTTTGATCCGGCGTATATTAGATTCATTAAAACTCTGTGTGATTTTTATCTCTTTAATTGGTCCCATTAGTCATGGTACAATTTTCCTGTACATATTGGTCATGTTTTTATTAAGTCATTTAAAATTTAGTTTATTATTGCCATGTGTACCGAGGTATAGTGAAAAGCATTTTTCTGTTGCATGCTAACCTTTCAGGGAAATTACTATACATGATGACAATACTGATATGGGAGAAAGGGAATTAAAAACGCTGCTATTGAAATAAAGATTTAAAAGAGTGGAGTAATGTAATGGTGATGAATGATTGCAAGTCCCACTTCTGGGACCAACACGCTAAGAATCGCTTGGCCATCTTGCATCCAGAAGCTGGCATCTTTGATGATTACTTAAGATTACTATCTAAATGGCGTCAAGTTGGGAAAGGGGGGATCTGGGGGTCCTTGTACATCAGTCTATGAAAGTAAGCATGCAGGTACAGCAGGCAGTGAAGAAAGCCAATGGCATGTTGGCCTTTATAACAAGAGGAATCGAATATAGGAGCAAAGAGGTCCTTCTGCAGTTGTACAGAGCCCTAGTGAGACCACACCTGGAGTATTGTGTGCAGTTTTGGTCCCCTAATTTGAGAAAGGACATTCTTGCTATTGAGAGTGCAGCGTAGGTTTACAAGGTTAATTCCCGGGATGGCGGGACTGTCATATGCTGCGAGAATGGAGTAGCTGGGCTTGTACACTCTGGAGTTTAGAAAGATGAGAGGGAATCTCATTGAAACACATAAGATTGTTAAGGGCTTGGACACACTAGAGGCAGGAAACATGTTCCCGATGTTGGGGGAGTCCAGAACCAGGGGCCACAGTTTAAGAATAAGGAGTAAGCCATTTAGAACGGAGACGAGGAAACACATTTTCTCACAGAGACTGGTGAGTGGAATTCTCTGCCTCAGAGGGCGGTGAAGGCAGGTTCTCTAGATGCTTTCAAGAGAGAGCTAGATAGGGCTCTTAAAAATAGCGGAATCAGGGGATATGGGGAGAAGGCAGGAATGGGGTACTGATAGGGGATGATCAGCCATGATCACATTGAATGGCGGTGCTGGCTCGAAGCACAAATGGCCTACTCCTGCACCTATTGTCTATTGTTTATTGTCTATTGTCTATGATTTGTCAGTCACTATATATTGAAATTATTAACTTGTTAACTTAACTTTCAATTATATTTTGAATTGAATGTTTCCTGACCAACGCTGCAGCTTTTAACCGTGTTTTTTTTTTACTTTTTAGTTCCAGTGAAAGAAGTTCAGGCACGAGCTGTGTTTTATCCCCTAACGGGTAAAGGTCAAGCTGTTAGTATGTGCTACAGAACACTTTATATAGGAACAGGTGAGCAAAACCCATCCGTTAAATGGCAAACTGAACTTGATATGATGTGTAAGTGGTTGATACTTGCAGTGCATCTTTTTCCGTGCTAATTTCTCCAGCATTGTTTCAGAAATTGTATAGAGAGGACCTGCTGATGCTGGTATGTACCGAAGATAGACGCAAAGTGCTGGAATATCTCAGCGGGTCAGGCAGCATTTCTGGAGGGAAGGGATGGGGGTGGCCTTTCGAGTTGCGTCCCTTCTTCAGACTGGAATCTGCGGAAGGGTCCCCACCCGAAACGTAACCCATCCATTTTCTTCAGAGATGCTACCTGACCCGCTGTGTTACTCCTGCATTTTGTGTCTATCTTTTTGTTTGAAAAATTGTTTGATATCTATAAATCTCTTCTAATTTAAAAAAAAAGCTTAATTGTTGCCACCCCATCCCTCCAAAACTGATTTTAGTTTAGTTTAGAAATGCACTGCGGAAACCGATCCTTCAGCCCACCATGTCCGCTCCGACCGGCCATCCCGATACACAAGCACTATCCTACACACACTGGGGACAGTTTACAATTATTACCAAACCTAATTAACACACAAACCTCTCTTTAGAGTCTGGCAGGAAACTAACTAACTAACTAACTAACTTCTGATTTAACTTGGAAAGGTGAATGTTTGAAAGATAAATGTCATATTCAGATGACTATGTGTCATGTTGAAGGGCGGCACATGGAATGCTACTGTCGTCTCACAGTGGGTTCGATCCTGGCCTCGGGTGCTGTCTGTGTGGAGTTTGTACGTTCTCCGCCTGACTGCGTGGGTTTCCTCTGGGTGCTCCAGTTTTCTCCCACATCCCAAGGACGTGTGGGTTTATAGGTTAATTGTCCTCTGTAAATTGCCCCTAATTGGTAGGGAATGGTTGAGAAAGTGGGATGACATGGAATGGTGGCCTCGCGGTCGATGAGAGTGAGAGAGGAGGGCAAGACGATGGGGACCCGGTGTGGGGGGACCGCCGTGACGAACAATGGGGACCCGATGTGGAGGAGGCACACTAGTTTAGAGTCCTCTGCCCAGGGAATAAGTTTGTTTGTTCATTTGTTCCAGTGAAGGCGCTGTGCACATGGCAGCCAGCCAACAGTCACTTCTCTTTTTATTTTTGTTTTCACTTAATTTCAAGTTTTTGTGTACCTTGTGTGTTGTGACTGTCAGACCAATTTCCCTCCGGGGATGAATAAGGTGTTATCGTATCTTATTGCATCTAGTGTGAACAGATAATCGATGATTACCATGGACTTGTTGGGCCAAAGGGTCCTCTTCCATGAAACAAAACTGAATATTTTGTGATTTATTAGTTACACCCTAACTGGTTTATTAGGCATTCAAAGCAGAACCCATAAATAGTATATTCTTTCTGAAAAAGCCAGAAACAAAGCACATCTTCACCTGATGTTATTTGAGTCTGACATTGAACAAATAGGTGGCTGGAGAAACAAATCTGTCATATCAGCTTGTGTTTCCAGTCATTTAGTTTGAGCAGATGTAGTTACTGGTGTAGCAAATTCACCCGAACAAATGAGTAGAATTTAATATATGTTTAAGAAAGAACTGCAGATGCTGGAAAAATCGAAGGTGGACAAAAATGCTGGTGAAACTCAGCGGGTGAGGCAGCATCTATGGAGAGAAGGAATAGGAATAGAGAAGGAACAGCACCTATTCCTTCTCTCCATAGATGTTGCCTCACCCACCGAGTTCCTCCAGCATTTTTGTCTACCTTAGAATTTAATAAATGATTATTATATTTAGCTGTGTGTACTGTGTTTACGGGCCTGCTCAGCTGCTGCAAGTAAGAATTTAATTGTTCCATTGTTGGCACATAGGGCAATTAAACACTCGTGACACTTGAAGCACATCGGGCATGCATACAATTGATGAGTTGATCTCCTGTACCATATAAAATAAACGTAACATACTCCCTTTCTGATTTGAGCGCTCTCTGTCTTTCTGCTTGCGCACTCTCCCTGTTACGTATTTGTACTTTCCTTTCTAATTTCTGATCTTTTTCCGTCTGACCCGTGACACACTACCTCTGCCTTCATCTCTTAATGTAGTTTAGTGATAGAGCACGGAAACAGGCCCTTTGGCCCACCAAGTCCGCACTGACCTGCGATCCCCACATATTAACACTACCCTAGACACATTGGGGAAAATTTTACATTTACACCATTTTAACCTACAAACCTGTACATCTTTGGAGTATGGGAGAAAACCGACGATCTCTGAGAAATTGCACGCAGGTCACGGGGAGACCATGCAAACGCTGTACCGACTAGCATCTGTAGTCAGGATTGAACCCAGGTCTCTGGTTCTGTAAGGCAGTAGTTCTTCTACCGTGCCACCCATTTTCTTGGTTTCTCATACTATTATGTGCAGTGCTCTCACTTCCTCAGTCTCCCTGTCTGTCTGCAACCATCTCAAATTTTCTCTCTCTCTCTGCCCTACTTAAGGTCATGTGATAGTAGAATTAGGCCATTCGGCACATCAAGTCTACTCTGCCATTCAATCATGGCTGATCAATCTCCCTACTAACCCCATTCTCCTGCCTTCTCCCCATAACCCCTGGCACTCGTACTAATCAAAAATCTATCTCTTTGTTAAAAATATTTACTGACTTGGCCTCCACAGCCTTCTGTGGCAAAGAATTCCACAGATTCACCACCCTCTGACTAAAGAAATTTCTCCTCATCTTTCTAAAAGAACGTCCTTTAATTCTAAGGCTATGACCTCTAGTCCTAGACTCTCCCACTAGTGGAAACATCCTCTCCACATCCACTCTATCCAAGTCTTTCACTATTCTGTATGTTTCAATGAGGTCCCCCCTCATTCTCCTAAACTCCAGCGAGTACAGGCCCAGTGCCGACAAACGCTCAACACAAGTTAACTTACTCATTCCTGGGGTCGTTCTTATAAACCTCCTCTGGACCCTCTCCGGAGCCAGCACATCCTTCCTCAGATATGGTGCCCAAAATTGCTTACAATATTCCAAATGCCGCCTGACCAGTGCCTTATAGAGCCTCAACATTGCATTCCATACTTCTCTATGCAATCCTCACACGAACCTACTGGTGTACAACGGTCTTGCTCTCAGTCTCTGTTACATCATTCCATGGTTATATTTCTCGCCTTTGCTCTCTTTGTTGCTCTCCAGTTGTATTTTCTGTCTCGTGTATTTGTTATGTACGCGGCGAGATGCATGCATATCATTGATTTTGTGGTGTACTGATTTTTATGATTTTTGTTTTCCAATGTAGTGACATATGCATTGCGTTATTTGAATGGATCAAGCTTATTCCTGGGAATGTGTGTTCCTTAATATTTCGAGGGTAGGCGGGAAAATGCAGACAGACTATTGGAACTGAAAATTGCTTTCTTGTTTCTGTTCAGGTGCCGACATGGATGTGTGCCTTACAAATTATGGTTATTGTAATTATGTTTCAGGCAAACATGCCTGCATATTCTATGATGAGGTAAGGTTCCAATCCTCTCCTTGAAAGCAAAATGGTTCACGTTACAGTGCATGTGAGAGGGAACTTCAGGTGCAGGTTTACACCGAAAATAGGCGCAAAATGCTGGAGTAATTCAGCGGGTCAGGCAGCATCTCTGGATAGAAGGAATGGGTGTTGTTTCGGGTCTGATGAAGGGTCTCGGCCAGAAACATCACCCATTCCTTCAATCGAGAGATGCTGCCTGTCCTGCAGAGTTACTCCAGCATTTTGTGTCTACCTTCACTTTTACAGTCCTCTTTACTGACACTTGGAAAGCTAGAAAGCCCCATTTAAGCGCGTCCCATTTACCCGGTTTGACCCCTTATTCCTCTAAATGTTTCCTAACCATAAAAACAAAAAAATGTTTTTATTGCAAGCAATAATTTCATTGTTCCATTTTCGGTACCAATGACTCTTAATCTAAATGCAGATCATTTTACATATTTGCTGTAGTTTCTTCACTTTGAAATAGGTTAGATGGCAATTACTAACTCTGCCATCTAACCTATTTATGATTTTAAAAAATCGTAGATTTGTGTCGGATTTGGAAAAAAAACTGTTACTTTGCAGCCAGTGAGTAAATATTAAAGTTGTGGTGTAACTGTAGCTGTGTTTATAACAGGTAATTTCTAAATGAGAAAGCCCCTCTGATCATTCAGTCTGAAACAAGGGACATGTGTATTCTAAAATCATGAAAGGGGAAGCTAGAATGTTTACGATAAAAAATCTTGAATGGTAAGGGTGTCAAGGTTGTAGGGAGAAGGCAGGAGAATGGGGTTGAGGGGGAAAGTTAGATTAGCCATAATTGTAGGACTGAGTAGACGCAAAGGGTCGAACAGTCTAATTCTTC
This sequence comes from Okamejei kenojei, assembly GCA_035221665.1. NCBI lineage: Eukaryota > Metazoa > Chordata > Chondrichthyes > Rajiformes > Rajidae > Okamejei > Okamejei kenojei. Next base: position 3,613,781 of record CM069156.1, read on the forward strand.
TCCTATGCCTCATGAATTTATTGAGATATGAAATATATATATTTCTGAAGTCAAGCCAATTAATTACCAGAGAAAAATGTCAAAGGAGAATGACTCCAATGAGGGTCTAGCACTTGTACAGGTATTGTGGGTAGGTTGGCTTCAGTCGCTGAGATAACTCCATATCCATGGCAGTGGAATTGCATAAGGTAGCATTGATTTTGTTTAGATATAAGTAGAAAGACTTTGAAATAAATGGGATTAGTGGAGCGATTATGTAGAAGGGAATTTTACATGTTACACCTGTACCCTGAATCTGCCTTACTGGGGACCCAGCTCAGATAGGAACAGACGCTGTTTCTATCTGTTCCTAAATTAAAAACATCTTGTAGATCCGTGGTGGGTTTCTCAAACAAATCGGCTTATTGATGGCCTTAACAGTACACATTGGGAAACACTCTGAGAAAACCCAAAGTGTTTCAAAGATTCACAGCGCACACACCTGTTCCTATTCTCTCAGCACAATGGTTACATGTGGATTCTACATTTTTGAAATAATTCATCATTGATCAATGTCTCTGTAACCGTTCATCTTTGTCTCTCTATAATCGTTCATCTTTGTCATTCCCCAGAGGTATCTTTAACTTAGTGTTTCCTGTTATTTCAAACCCCCTCTCCCATATATCTAACAAATGGACACAACCAAAGATATTATTTCCTGGGTAGACACAAAATGCTGGAGTAACTTAGCGGGACAGGCAGCATCTCTGGAGAGAAGGGAATGGGTGACGTTTTGGCACACGACCCTTCCTTTATTTCCTGAGCAGCTTTATTACCCACAGCTTAGTTGCCAACTTGTAATGTTTATTTCAACTAAACTAGCTGTGCTGTGAAACCTAAACATAGAAACATAGAAATTAGGTGCGGGAGTAGGCCATTCGGCCCTTCGAGCCTGCACGGCCATTCAATATGATCATGGCTGATCATCCAACTCAGTATCCCGTACCTGCCTTCTCTCCATACCCTCTGATCCCCGTAGCCACAAGGGCCACATCTAACTCCCTCTTAAATATAGCCAATGAACTGGCCTCCACTACCCTCTGTGGCAGAGAGTTCCAGAGACCCACCACTCTGTGTGAAAAAAGTCCTTCTCATCTCGGTCCTAAAGGATTTCCCCCTTATCCTTAAGCTGTGACCCCTTGTCCTGGACCTCCCCAACATCAGGAACAATCTTCCTGCATCTAGCCTGTCCAACCCCTTAAGAATTTTGTAAGTTTCTATAAGATTCCCCTCTCAATCTCCTAAATTCTAGAGAGTAGAAATCGAGTCTATCCAGTCTTTCTTCATAAGACAGTCCTGACATCCCAGGAATCAGTCTGGTGAACCTTCTCTGCACTCCCTCTATGGCAATAATGTCCTTCCTCAGATTTGGAGATCAGAACTGTACGCAATACTCCAGGTGTGGTCTCACCAAGACCCTGTACAACTGAAGTAGAATCATGATAGATGATCCTCATTTTTCAATCATGCATCCCCAGTATGTAAAGTCTTGGGTTAAACAGATTATAAACTATTCGCCTTCCTTATCATTTTCAAAATTGCCGATGACAGTGTAAATGGGCGTCTGATCCGCACAGACAAACTGGGCCAAAGGGCCTGTTTCCATGCCATGGTTAGAAGAAACTTGGAGTAAGGGGGAGAAAAATGTACTGAACCATCATTCAGTGGCTTCTCCTGGTGTTGCATTTTAGCTGACGTGTGAAATTCCTATTGTGAAGCAGCTCTTGTTGGCAGAAGTTTAATTGGTGTTTGCTTTTTGGGTTAATCTACACCCAAAACTATTTATCAGGCAGACACCACCCCCCCCCCCCCCCCCCCCCCCCCCCCCCAAGAGACTGCTCCAGAACTATTGAACTTTTTTTTGTTTGTCAACAATTGCTATTAACACAATGTTTAAAAGTTTGGGACGACTTGCTGACGATTTTAAATTGTGGTACGTTATCTGATTTTAGAACACAAAACACTATGAATTGCTGAACTACAGTGAACATGGGACGACTGTTGACAACGTGCTCTATTCATGTGACTTCTCTGAGAAAACTCCACCCACTCCACCAAGCAGTATTGTTGCCAAAGTTCAAAGTGTAATAAGTAAGCATTTACTTTTCACATTCCCCAAAGTTAAGTTGATGTAGAGTAATTTTTACTACTTGTTCTATACTTTTGGCCTGATGATATAAAAGAGGGTGGTAGAGTTACTGCCTCACAGCGCCAGACACCCGGGTTCAATATTTGTCTCCGCTGTTGTCCGTGTGGAGTTTGCACGTTCTCCCTGTGACCGTGTGAGTTTCTTCCGGGTCCGCGGATTTCCTCCAAGGTCCCAAAGACGTGCAGGTCTGTAGGTAAATTGTCCCCAATATATAAGGGGTGGATGAGAAAGTGGCATAGCTTAGAACTAGTGTGAACGGGGGATCGATGGGCCGAGTAGACTTGGTGGGTAAAAGAAGGTAGACACAAAATGCTGGAGTAACTCAGCGGATGAGGCAGCATCTATGGAGAGAAGGAATGGGCGACGTTTCGGGTTGAGACCCTCTTTAAGACTGATGTCAGGGGAGGGGGCGGGACAAAGATAGAATTTACTCGGAGACAGTAAGACTAGTGGGAGAACTGGGAAGGGAGAGGGGATAGAGAGAAAGCAAGGGCTATTTGAAGTTAGAGAGGTCAATGTTCATACCGCTGGAGTGTAAACTAAACATGCAAGTCTGAAGAAGGGTCTCGACCCGAAACGTCGCCTATCTCCTTCGCTCCTTAGATGCTGCTGCACCCGCTGAGGTTTTCTCCAGCCTTTTGTGTACCCAAGCAAAATATGAGGTGCTCTTCCTCCAATTTGCGCTTTGATTGTACCAATTTGGTGGGTCAAAGAGCATGTTTCCATGCTGCATCTCTTAAACAAAAACTAATTTTCCCTGTGACCAGTTCTCCCATCTCCCACATTCCATCAACTTTTCTCCCCACCGCCACCGAACCGTAGAAATGATCTGGTGATACTCGGGGGAGAGGGAAGGAGGGAACGAGAAGAAAGAAGAGACATTAGGGTTGTAAGGAGAGAGACACAGACAAACAGTGTGTTTTCCTCCCACTCTTTCTCGCCTACTCTTTTACTTATCACGGCCTCCTTTCCTTCCCACCCCCCCCTTTCCTTCCCACCCCCCCATCTTCCTCCACCCACACCTCTCCCATTGCAATATTTCACACAAAAAATGTGTAACAAGCTATCTGATCATGGTCCAGACATTTGTCAGTGATGGATTAGATAAAATCAGAGGTGTGCATGGAGCTAGAATTATAGGAATGTTGAGATCTGAAACTTGTCAGAGCAAAGTGGTGGAGCTGGTGCCTCAGAGCTCCACTGACACAGATTCAATCCTGGTCTCTGGTGTTGTCTGTGTGGAGGTTGCATGCTCTCCCTGTGATTGGGTTTCCTCAGAGTGCTCCAGTTTTAGTTTAGAGATACAGCGCAGAAACAGTCTCTACAGCCGGCTGAATCAGCGCCGACCAGTACACTAGCACTATCCTACACACACCAGGGACAGTTTCCAATTTTTACCGAAGCCAATTAACCTACAAACCTGTACATCTTTGTAATGTGGGAAGAAGCCTGAGCACCCAGAGAAAACCCATGCAGGTCAGATTGGAACCCAGTTCTCTGACACATTGAGGCAGCAACTCTACCGCTGCGCTACCGTGCCCCCGCTTTCTCACACAGTCCAAAAAGACGTGGTTTTTGATGGCCACTATAAGTTGCCGCAAGTTAGTAAAGAAGTGAGAGGAAGTTGGAAATATGGGGTGGGTAACATGGGTCATTGGAAGAAATGGATGGTTGGTGTGGACTCTGATGTGGGATGTGTTTCTAGAGGAGGATACAGTCATAGAGTGATACAGTATGGAAACAGGCCCTTCGTCCCAACTCGTCTACATCGGCCAACAATATCCCAGCTATCCTAGTCCCACTTGCCTGCGCTTAGTCCATAACCCTCCAAACCTGTTCTATCCATCTACCTGTCCAACTGTTTCTTAAACGATGGGAATATCCCAGCCTCAACTGCCTCCTCTGGCAGCTTGTTCCATACACCCACCACCCTCTGTGTGAAAATGTTACCTCTCGGATTCCTATTAAATAATTTCCCCTTCACCTTAAACCTATGTCCTCTGGTCCTCAATTCCCCTACTCTGGGTAAAAGATTTTGGGCATCTACCCGATCTATTCCTCTCATGATATTGTACACCTCTATAAGATCTCTCATCCTCCTGTGCTTCATGGAATAGAGAGAGACCCAGCCTACTCAACCTCTCCCAAAAGCTCACATCCTCTAGTCTTGGCAACATCCTCGTAAATCTTTTCAGAACCCTTTCAAGCTTGACAATATCTTTCCCATAACATGGTTCGCAGAACTGAACACAATATTCTAAATGCGGACACACCAACATGAATGCTTGGTATAAATTCAGGGATTTGTGGAATTCCCTGCCACAGAGGGCAGTGGAGGCCAATTCACTGGATGGATTTAAGAGAGAGTTAGAGCTCTAGGGGCTTGGGAATCAAGGGACATGGGGAGAAGGCAGGCACGGGTTATTGATTGGGAGCGATCAGCCATGATCGCAATGAATGGCGGTGCTGGCACGAAGGGCCGAATGGCCTCCTCCACCTAATTTCTATATTTCTATGAACACACTGGGAATTTTTAACTTTTATCCTTGGGGGCTATTGGGCAGTACATTTCTTTTTGTGGGACAATCAAAATTATCGGTATTCTCTCACAGTTTACCAATGGGGGTTTAGTTCAGTTTAGACTATTGTCACGTGTACCGAGGTACAGTGAAAAGCTTTTGTTTGCCTGCTTGCCAGTCAGTGGAAAGACTAAATATTTTTTGCAATCGAGCCGTCCACTGTGTACAGATACATGATAAAGGGAATAACGTTGAGTGCAAGATAAAGTCCAGGAAAGTCTGATTAAAGAGAGTCTGAGGGTCTCCAATGAGGTAGATGGCACTTCCCAGGACCGCTCTCTAGTTGTTAATGGGATGGTTAAGTTGACTGATAACAGCCGGGAAGAGACTGTCCTTGAATCTGCAATTGTGCATTTTCACACTTCTGTACCTCTTGCCTGATAGAAACATAGAAACATAGAAAATAGGTGCAGGAGTAGGCCATTCGGCCCTTCGAGCCTGCACCGCCATTCAATATGATCATGGCTGATCAATGGGAGAGGGGAGAAGAGGGAGTGGCCAGGGTGAGACGTCCTTGATTAAGCTCACATAATTTGAAACATTGATTGACTAGCGAATAACGTTTTTAATTGCCTGACAACTCTTTAATTATGACTGGGAAGTATTCTGCTGTGCTTCAGGGAACAGAAGCTTAATTATGTAGGGAGGAGCTGCAGATGCTGCTTTACACCAAAGATAGACCCAAAATGGTGGAGTAACTCAGCGGGACAGGCAACATCTCTGGAGAGAAGGAATGGGTGACGTTTCAGGTCCAGACCCTTCTTCAGACCCGTAAGAAGCTTAATTATATTGCAGAGTCTCACTTGTGCAAGTAGGCCTTGGGTTCAAACTGTTAAGCTGGAGAATGGCCCATATCTGTTTAGCTGGAGCCCCGATTGAAAGAAATAACAGCAAAGACAGAAGGAATCTCCAGCAGGGTGACTGGCTTCTCCTACTGCGCTGTTCCACTCGAGAAAACTGTAGCTGCAGGGGAGAAACAAGGGGATAGCTCACTCTTCAAATTGCCAGCATCTCCTTAGCTGAAGCATTTAGATTTAGTTTAGTTTAGAGATAAAGCACAGAAACAGACCCATCGGCCAACTGAATCTGCTCAGATCAGCGATCCCCGTACGCTAACCCTATTCTACACATACTTGAGACAATTTACATTTACACCAAGCCAATTAACCTACAAAAAATCTACGTCTTTGGAGTGTGGGATGAAACCACTGCCCCCAGAGAAAATCCATGCGGGTCACAGGGAGAACGTACAAACTCCGTACAGACAGCACCTGTGGTCAGGATCGAACCAGTGTCTCTGGTTCGATCCTGTGAGGCAGCAATTCACAGCTGTGCGTCACCGTGAGGTGTTCTAGCGGGTGTTGAACATGCCAAACGTTTCCCGTCGACCTGCACCATAATTATTATTATTTTTGGTTTTTTTGCAGAATATTGCAAGAGCAGAAAGGAAGAGGAGGAGCAGGAGGAGACGGTCATGAGTTCCCAGGCGCAGGGACCGCAGGGTAAAGCGTGCAGCTGCAAGGCCAGCAGCTCCAGTTTAATCGGGGGCAGCGGCGCAGGGTGGGAAGGGACAGCGCTGCTGCATCACGGAAGCTACATCAAGCTGGGCTGCCTCCAGTTTGTCTTCAGCATCACGGAGTTTGCAATGAGGCAGCCAAAAGAGGAGGAAGGCCTCTTGCACGATGCTGACCTAGAACAGAAGCATTTGATGAAACTTCATCAAGTCCCAGTGTTACGATCCAACTCTGTTCCATGAGAGTTTCTGAAGTGTACATAGGACTAAACAGGGAACCATGAACCGAAGAAGCTGTCTTTATATTGCATGGAATGAAGTATCTTCAGCATTTTTTATTTTATTTTTTTTTGCCCTTCTCTCTCCCCCCTCCCCTTCTCCCCCTCCACCTTTTTTTTTGCTCAGATTTTGTGGGCAGTTGCACATAGAATTTGTATAACGACTTCTCTTTTAAATATGTAACTTGTCATAGTTGTAAATGTTGACTGAATGAGAAGACGCAGCAGAAGTCCTGTTCAAAGGTCATGGCAAAGCCCTCAGTAGAACGAACTGGAAAAAGCCTAGGATACATTCGGACTGCATCCCTAAACATGTACAAATAATCAAAGACTTGTTATATTTTGTGCCAGTGACAATAGTTTTTATAAATATGTGCAAAGTTTTCATAAAAGGATATGTTTATCTACTCTGATCATTGTTTTATTTAAATGCATCTGGGAGTCCCTATGAACCAGGTGTTTTTCCGCTACTTTTGCACTACGAGTAGCTGCTGTGAACTGATTGAAGAGGAAAGAAATCTTTCAAATATCAATGGTATTTTATTTGACTGAGAAGGAGAAGTGTTAAAAGTAGAGTCTGTGTCAATGCTCCTTTAATGGTGCAGGTGGTTTTTAAATGTGTAACACGCTAAAAACTTGTGGTATGGCACCAGTTGCCGTTGTGTTGTATTGTAGTGTAAAAGTTTGTCGTAAGCTTGTTAAGGTCCTTTTTCACACAGTAGTTCAAATGTAAATAGTTAATGTATTGTTTCAGATTTTACAACAGACACTTTCATGTATTCTGTATATAAAAATTTGACTCCAAGTTCCTGTCTCTGCCTGTCTATTATGACTGTAAATACATCAGATTTTTTTAAAGAAAAACTTTTGTTGCAGTTGAATATTTTAACACTGATTGCGATCATCAGTCATTATCACTCATTTTCTTCCATGTCTTGTAGGTGGTGTGAAATGAGCATATTCCTCTTCCTCAATTGTGTAAGTGGTGTACCTGTCTTTGTCACGTCTTTGGTTTTCCATTCCGATCGATGTTATTCTCGTTTTGATTTTCATGATTGTGGCTCGATGAACTTTCAAAATGACTTTGGGGGCTGTTTTTAACTTCTAATTATTTCAGATTCTATTTATTTCTCAGTAAACAGGAAGGTCTTGTCATCGGATTTCAATGGCCGTGGATGTTCCCGACTGGTGGGCCTTTGTGATTCTGTTTTGCAATAATTGTTCAGATTTCATGCAAGTTTAAAAGCTATAGTAAACAGAGAAGAAAATATCCAGAAATTTTTGAGCCACTCGTGATATCATTTGGCAGCAAAAGTACTTAGTTACTGCATGACTGCTTTGGGTTATGTTGGCATTAACACTGTGGGAAAAGTCCCTGAGTGAAGCAAAATATAGATTGAAGCCATTTTAACAAGATTTCCATTCTTGATATAGATTGACAAAGCTGTACCAGGTGTTGAAACCAATTCTAAGCCATGGATTTAGAAAAATATTGACTTCATCAAGATCTGCCCTCGTGTCTGTATCTGGATCTGGCGCTGCAAGAGCTGTAAGGCAGCATCTCTACCTCTGCGCCAACGTGCTGCCCTTCTTGCCCTTTAGTCATTGGATCACGCAAATCTACTTTTATCATGAACTTTGTAAAGGATTTTGTAAAATTGGTGTACAGGGGGGATCACGCTGAAAAGTGGAAGTAGATAGAGTGATAAAGAGGATATGTAAGGCATGGTTGCCTTCATTGGTCAGGGCATTGAGTGCAATAGTCAGGAAGTCAAGATGCAGTCCACAAGATTATGGTTGGGCTGCAGTTGAGGTATTGCGTGTGGTTCTGGTCACCCCATTACAGGGAGCATGTGGAAACTTTGGGGCAATCGATAGACACAACAACCTGGAGTAACTCAATGGGTCAAGCAGCATATCTGGAGAAAAGCAATGGGTGATGTTTCGGGTCGAGACCCTTCTTCAGCCTGGATTAGAATGTATTAGCTACAGGGAGAGGTTGGTCAGACTTGGATTGGTTTCTCCAAAACGCCTGAGGTTGCGGGGAGACACGATGGAAGTGTACAAAATGAGAGGCATATTTAGGTATGACAGAACTTTTTCCCCCAGGGTGGAAATATAAAATACAAGAGGGCAAAGCTTTAAGGTGAGGGGGCAAGTTTTTATTACAGAGGATGGTGGGTGCCTGGAATGCACAGCCAGGGCTGACAGTGGAGGCAGGTACAATAGTGGTGTTTAAGAAACTAAGATAGATATATGGAAAGGCAGGGATTTAAGGGATCTTGATGTGCAGGCAGATAATAGTTGGTCTTGGCATCATGTTCAGCACAGACACGGTGGACTGAAGAGCTCGTTCCGATGCTGTACTGTTCTTTTGCTCATTAGCTGTTTCATTTTTTACTAAACAGGTGCCATAAGTATCATGGAAAGTAAATATCACAGGTCTTAAAGCAATATTCCTCTGTTATTTTTAAACAACATGAAAGTGATTATACGCTGAAAGGGTTCAACATTGAGATGCTATTGAAATGATATCATTGCTATAGGAATAATGCCATTAAGCTGGAAAGAGAGCAGAAATTTACAAGGATGTTGCCAAGTCCCGAGGGCCTGAACCACAGAGAGAGATTGGCCAGGCTAGGACTTTATTCCTTGGAGCGCAGGAGGATGAGGGGTGATCTTATAGAGATGTATAAGGTTATGTGCATAGATAGGGTGAATGCAGAATCTTTTACCTAGAGTAGGGGAATCAAGAACCAGAAGACATGGGTTTAAAGTGAGGGGAAAGATTTATTAGTAACCCGTGGGGCAATTTTTGTTTACAGAGTGGTGGGAATATGCAATGAGCGGCCAGAGGAGGTAGTTGAGGCAGGTACAATAACATTTAAAATGCATTTGTAATGGTAAACAAGAGGAAAGGGGTCTACATAAAGGGATATGGGCCAAACACACGGTGAGACTAATGTAGATGGGGCATCCTGGTCAGCAGGGACAAATTGGACTGTATGACTATGGCTGTTCTTGGTCCTTGGATTTCAAATGGAGTAGTTATTAGGTATTGTGTTAGTATTCCAATTTACACTGGACCAATTAGTACTAAGAGCAAAGAGGGGAATTGTCCAACAAGGAAGGAGATATTACTTAAGCAAAGTGCCGGAGGAACTCGGCAGGTCAGGCAGCATATGTGGAGGGAATGGACAGATGACATTTTGGGTTAAGACCCTTGTCCAGACCACATAGTTTAGCTGGATTCCTCCAGCACTTTGTGTTTTGCTCATGATTCCAGCATCTGCAGTTCCTTGAGACTCCCAAAATATTGCTTAGTCTGCTTTTGGAGAATGGGGTGAGTTAAAAGTGCACATTTTTTTGATCGGGGAGCATTAAAGACATGGTCAGACACAAAATGCTGGAGTAATTCAGCGGGTCAGGCAGCATCTCTGAAGGACATGGCTAAGTAACGTTTCGGGTCGGGACCCTTCTTCAGACATGGTGATCATAACGTGAGAAGATTTAGGTCATTTATATAAGTGGATAGATGCAAGATGGGACCACAAAGTGACAGGCAAAGCTGACAGACAAATCCAAGGTTTGCATTGTGAAAGAAATGCAGAGAAAGATAAATCAGGAAAAGGGTACTAAGGATGTCAGTTTGGTAATAATAAGGGGAATGAAGCTGGCTGCAATGAATCAGGGAATTAAAACGGAGGTGAATAGAACATGAGATAAGCTGTCATCATCGATAGGAATCCAAACATTGTTAAGACATTAATGGTCACAAATGGAGGAGCAGATGGACTTGAGGGCAAAATTAGGCTGTATTCATTGAGCTTATTGCCACTTGTACTGAGGTACAGTGAAAAGGTTTTGGTTGCATGCTAAGCAGTCAGAGGAAAGACAATACATGATTACAATCGAGCCATTCACAGTGTACGGATACAGTATAAAGGGAATAACGTTTAGTGCAAGATAAAGTCTGTTTAAAGATAGTCTAAGGGTCTTCAATGAGGTAGATGGTAGTTCAGGACCACTCCAGTTGCTGGCAGGATGGTTTCGATGCCTGATAAAAGCTAGGAAGAAACTGTCTCTGAATCTGGAGGTATGCGGTTTCACACTTCTGTATCTCTTGCCTGATGGGAGGGGCGAAGAAGGAGTGATCGGGGTGAGAATCATCCCTGACTATGCTGCTGCCCTTGCCGAGGCAGCGTGAGGTATAAATGGAGTCAAAGGAAGGGAGGTTGGTTTGTGTGATGGTCTAGGCTGCGTCCACAATTCTCTACAATTTTGTGTGGTCTTGGATGGAGCCGTTCCCAAACCATGCTGTGATGCATCCCGATAAAATGCTTTCAACGTAGAATGTTAATGTACTTAATGAAAACAGTTTTTCTTCAAGGAAGAAGGTGACTCCAAAGCAATCGTGAAGGAGGGGATGGTGAAGACACTGCATAAATTATTCATTGTATTGTCTATGTTCTTTATATGTAAAGATGATGCTAGGGCACTGAAACATTAGTAAATATTGCTCCCATACCCAATAAAGGGGAAGGATAAGCCCAGCATCTACAGGTACGTAATTCTCACCTCCAAGCTGGAGAGAAAAATGAATTAAGGCAAAGGCACAGATTTGCGACGGGCAGCTCATGTTTAACTAGTGTGGTCAGCATGTACAAGTTGGGCCGATGGGCCTGTATTGACCCTGTTTTCGTGGTGTTCATTGGAATCGGGAACAACTTCTTCCCCTCTGTCATCAGGCTTCTGAATGGTCCTTCCATAAGCTAGGGTACTGTCCGATTCACCTCTACCCCCATTGCGGACATTGGACTTTGTCTCTGGAACTGATGCGCTACAATGCTGAGAACTATATTCTACACTCTGTATCTTCCCCTTTGCTCCACTGATTATACTGGATTTGGCTTGCTTGTATCTGACAGCAAACAAAACAGCTTTACACTGTACCTCGGTGCACGTGACTATCATAACACCTATACCCAGGGGAGAGTGAGAAAGTAAAAAAACACAAACATTAGTTTTATCTATATATAAATAATATATTTATATATAATATATATATACACACACACACACATACATATATTCTCACACATACACTATATATATATATATATATATACATATACATGCATAAGAAGGGTCTCGGCCCGAAACGTTGCCTATTTCCTTCCCTCCATAGATGCTGCTGCACGTGTGTGTGTGTGTGTGTGTATATATATATACACACACATGTACATATAAAAACAGACAATAATGGTGCAATAATAACAATAGTTATGTAGTTCGGAGCTTATTTGGAGGTTGTCGTGTTTAATGGTCATGGCTGCAGGGAAGACGATTATAACATTTTATAAAATAGATGTTTTTAATTGATTGAACTCGTTGTTTGTTCATTATAATCGTCTTATTGAGAACTGTGTTTGCAAGCGAATGTGCAAAAACCATGACTATTCGCCTACCTCCTCCGCTGCTTAGATGCTGCTGCACCCGCTGAGTTTCTCCAGCCTTTTGTGTACCCTCGCTTCTCCAGCATCTGCAGTTCCTTCTTTAACACTATTTACATAAATGTGGGTGCTGGGGGGCGGGATATAAAATCGTCAAGGAAGCAGTCGATGTAAGCATCCGGAAGAGGGCAACAGTTGGTCTGAAGAAGGGTCTCGACCCGAAACGTCGCCTATCTCCTTCGCTCCTTAGATGCTGCTGCACCCGCTGAGTTTCTCCAGCCTTTTGTGTCCCCTCGATTCTCCAGCATCTGCAGTTCCTTCTTTAACAGTTTTGTGTGCGGCTCCTTCCTCCTCACTGAGTGTGTGAGGGATTATTTAGTTTGGGGCAGCCGTGTGTGTGTGTGTTGTGTGTGTTGTAGCGGCGGCGCGGGGCGTGTTGCCTGCAGCGAGGGAGCGAGTTGTTGCAGCTGCACTGTATCCATCCCCTGTGTGTGTTGCAGTGTCGCGGGCTCCAATGGTTACATGGCTTGTAGCCTCTGCAATTGTCATCGCCCTGTACATTTTGATCTACTACAACCTCCTATGCGGGGTCCCGTGCCGGAGCGACGCCTCGCTGAAAGGCAGGACGGCGATAGTTACAGGTAGGTACAGAACGTTAGACGCAAAAAAAAAAAGCTGGAGCAACTCAGCGTCTCTGGGGAGAAGGAGAACGGGTCGAGACCCTCCTTCAGACTCACTGGGACAAACTTTAGACCTTGTACACATTCCAACATTAAAGCTTTGTATTTCTCCCACTTTGCAGCCTCGCTTTTTTGTTGTGGGTTTGTTTTCCCTCTTTTTCTCCCCCCCTTTTTTTTAAACTAAATTCGTCCGTTGCAGTTTGACTTTTGCCTTGAGTTGATTGTATTTGTGTGTTTCAGGTGCAAACTGCGGGCTGGGGAAAGCAACGGCGCTAGACTTCGCCCGCCGGGGAGCCCGTGTCATTGCGGCTTGCAAAAGCAAGCAGCGGGCAGAGGCGGCAATCCTTGACATCAGGAAGGTAAGACACACAAAATACTCATCCCTCGGGAGGGAGGAAGGAAGGAAGGAAGGAACGGGCGGCGTTTCGGGGCCAGACCCTTCTTCAGAAACGTCACCCAGTCCTTCTCTCCAGTGATGTTTCCCACTGGAGAGAGAGTCTAGGACCAGAAGTCACAGCCTGAGAATTAAAGGACGTTCCTTTAGGAAGGAGCTGAGGAGGAACTTCTTTAGTCAGAGGGTGGTGAATCTGTAGAATTATTTGCCACAGAAGGCTCAATATTCAAGAGAGTTTATTGTCATGTGTCCCATATAGGACAATGAAATTCTTGCTTTGCTCCACCACAACAGAATATAGTAGCAATGTTACAACATTTTGAAAATTTAAAAATCAAGTCTGCAATTTATCCCATCAGATAAGGCGTACAAAGAAGTTTAATTTGACACATAATTCACTTTCATATCTTCAGTATTAAAAAAGTTATGGCAATTTTCATACTCAGAAATTGCCTTTCCATTGACTTAACACAAAAGTTGTGATCGAGGACAGTCAAAAGCCCATAACTTTCTTAAAAATTCAGAAAACTGAAATAAATTTTCAGTTATTATAGATTGAAGCATTCTGAAACAATCTTACTTGGATGACCTGAAAATAAAGCATATAATTAGTTACCCAATTGTAGCTAATTACAAAATTCAATTACTAGATCTAAACATCTATCCATTTCTTAAGAAAATATTCACTTTTTTTTTAAAAGCCTGTGTTCAAATAATATTCACATAAGAATTCACAATATAACATGATTTTTAAATCTCATTGTTATGAATTTGTAGGACAAATTGAAGGAATTTAGTGTTTAATGCCCATAAATTAATGGGCATTTTAAACAGCTTGCGAGTGGGATTTTATGGAACGTGATGTATTGGAATGTTGCGGTGAATTTAAACCCAATATCGGCAGGAAAACACTGCCGGTTCATATGGGGAATAAATCACCGTTTCGCAACATGAAATAGTGATTAAAGTCACCTAATCAAGCAGGTTTATATGAAAAAATAAACAGCTTTCACTTACCTGTCCCCTACGTAAAATCGGTCCCCGTTGTCGGCGTTCACGGCTTTAGGAGCTATTTTTTATTTTACTGCAGTTGAAATAGTCGGGCGATTTAAAAAAAAAAAAAAAAAAATTTTAATTAACTTACCGGCAGTTGGTGCGAATCTCCAGAAATAGCTCGCACTCCGAGAAAATATAATTCCGGTGGCAAGGGAAAAAAACGCATTTTAACCCCCCCCTTAAAGGCGCCAAAGTCGGGCACAGGGCCAGTGGCAGAACTGCAGCACCGCTGATGGTAATTTTTGTAACATTCCTAAATACAGTAGGCATCAATATAGAACAGATCAGTGTGTTCATATACCATTGAATATACACGCGCGCACGCACAATCACATAAATAAACAGATAAATAAACAGATAAAGTGCATTGGGCTATTAATGTTCAGAGTTTTGTTTGAGTTGAGTTTAATAGCCTGATGGCTGTGGGGAAGCAGCTATTCCTGAACCTGGATGTTGCAGATTTCAGGCACCTGAGGCAGTGGAGAGATGAGAGTGTGGCCAGGATCTAGTGGAGGCCAAGTCAGTGGATATATTTAAGGCAGAGGATAGATAGATTCTTGATTAGTGTGGTTGTCAGGGGTTATGGGGAGAAGGATAAGAGGGGGTTAGGAGGGAGAGATAAATCAGCCATGATTGAATGGTGGAGTAAACGGTGCCGAATGGCTTAATTCTACTCCTATCACTTATGACCTTATGCTGCCTTCCCCACTGAGTGACTCCAGCATTTTGTGTCTATCTCGGTGTAAGCCAGCATCTGCAGTTCCTTCCTACACTAGGACTTACAGCGCAGGAGGCTGAGGGTGTGTAAAATCATGAGGGGGGAAGAGAGATAGTGGATGTGGAGAGTGTTTCCACTGGTGAGAGAGTCTCGGACCAGAGGGCTACCTCCTCCGCCATCTCGTTCCCTACACCCGCCACCCTTTGTGTGAAAAAGTTACCCCCTCGGGATCCTATTAATTTTTTTTCCCTCGCTCACGTGAAACCTACGTCCTCTGGTTCTCAATTTTCCTACTCTGGACAAGAGACGTTATGCATTTACCCATTCTAATCCTCTCCTTGCGTATGGCGTGCACAGCCTAAAGTTGTAGGACAACTTGTTCTATTTTTATCTTATTTGATTGTGCACGCCAGGTTGATTGCATTTGTTGAAACGGGGCAGACCACGTGAAGGCTGCAATCTCTCACCCCGTCCTCTCCTGATTTTGTGCACCTCTAAGATCACCCCTCATCCTCCCTCACTTCAAGGAATAAAGTCCGAGCCTGCCCAACCTCTCCCTGTAGCTCAGGCCATCGAGTCCTGGTCACATCCTCATGAATTTTCCTTGTACCTTTTCCAGCTTGACACCATCTTTCCCTGGTGTCCAGAAATGAAGGTATTCCGAATGCGGCCTCACCAACGTCTTACGTAACGTCAACTTGACCTCCCAACGTCTATACCACATGCTCTGCCTGATGAAGGCCAAAGTGCCAGAAGGTGGTTTAACACTGATATCTGTTTGTTACTTACAGAAGAGCGGCAACAACCAAGTGATCTACATGCACCTTGACCTGGCGAGTCTTAAATCAGTGAGGGTTTTTGCAGAGACCTTCTTGAAATCAGAACCACATTTACATTTGCTGATTGACAATGCAGGCAAGTATCAAACTGTACCCAAGCAATCTCTACGATCCTGCGATCTCTAACTGAGACCGGTGTGCAGGGATCTGGTAAAGTATTGAAGGAAACGCCAGCATCCTGCCAGAAATGTGTAACATTCTGAGAGGAATCGGGAACCGGAGGACATGGGTTTAAGGTGAGGGGGGGAGAGATTAAATCGGAACCTGAAGGGTGACTTTTTTTACCAAAGGTGTATGGAACAAGCTGCCAGAGGAGTTAGTTGAGGCAGGGACTCTCGCAAAGTTTAAGGAACATTTGGACAGGGATAGGACAGGTTTGGAGTGATGTGGGTCAAACGCAGTCAGGTGAGACTAGTGTCGATGGGACATGTTGGTCAGTGTGGGCAAGGAGGGCCGCAGTCTGGTGAAGGGTCACGACCCGATACGTCACCCATTCCTTTTCTCCAGAAATGCTGCCCGAGTTACTCCAGCATTTTGTGTCTATCTTCTGTGTAAACTAGCATTTACCATAGAGAAGGAAGCTACAATATCCCAGTAGAGATAATGGCCACGGTGAGAATGGATAAGGAAGAGAATATAGAAAGGGCAGTGTACTTGAAGCATCTCGGAGTCCATAAACACATTCTGAACTTTGCATCTGCGCTCAGTTTTGTTTTCCCCATTATAAAGTCTCACGTCGACTGTGTTGATGGAAACTCTGTGTAAACATGTTGTGGTTGGGTTAATCTGACCCATCTGCTCTGGGAGCAGTCATGATAAGACTTTCCACCACATTACGGAGAAAGCTGATTATGTGGAATTCTCTGCCACAGAAGGCAGTGGAGGCCAATTCACAGGATGTTTTATAGAGAGAGTTAGATTTAGCTCTTAGGGCCAACGGAATCAAGGGATATGGGGAAAAAGCAGGAACGGGTTACTGATTTTAGATGATCAGCCATCATCATTTGTGGCTAAAGGGATCAGGGTTTATGGAGAGAAGGCAGGTAAGGGATACTGAGTTGGATGATCAGCCATGATCATATTGAATGGCGGTGCAGGCTCGAAGGGCCGAATGGCCTATTTCCGCACCTACTTTCTATGTTTCTAATTTATTGAATGGCGGTGCTAGCTCGGAGGGCCGAATGGCCTACTCCACCTATTTTTCTATGTTTTGTTTACTTGACTTGGTAAATGTAAAAAAAACGGTCCCTAGTTTGTGTGGGGTAGCGTTAGTACGCGGGGTGATCACTGGTCGGTGCGGGCTCGATGGGCCTGTTTCTGTGCCGTATTTCTAAACTAAACTAAACAAGCTGATTGAGGAGTAACACATGTCCTTCCCCCCCCCCCACAGGTACTGGAGGAGTCGGCCATACTGCGGATGGATTCAATGTTGCGTGGGGTGTGAACCACCTGGGTCACTTCCTGCTGACCGTCCTGCTCTTGGACCGCCTGAAGCAGTGTGCTCCGAGCCGTATTGTGGTGGTCGCCTCCATGGCCCACTGCCTGGGCAGAGTGGACCTCAGCGACCTCACCTCCTCGAGAGCTGGCTTCGTCAGCAGCTTGCGCAGCTATGGCACCAGTAAGCTGTGCAACGTGCTCTTTGCCAGGGAGCTGGCCAACCGGCTGGAGGGCACAAACGTGACCAGCTACTCCGTACACCCGGGTGAGCGGTCAGTGGCTGGACAAGCAGCTCTTCAGCAGGATCCGCACAAAGAGCTGCAGCAACTCAACGGGACGGGCAACATCTCTGGAGAGAAGGAACGGGTGACGTTTCGGGTCGAGACCCTTCTTTGACCTTCTCTCCAGAGATGCTGCCTGTCCCACCGAGTTACTCCAGCTTTTTGTTTCTCTCTTCAGTTTAAACCAACATATCGTAATCATACTCTATTCACCAAGTATGTTTTGCAACATACGAGGAATTTGATTTGCCCTACAGCCAATAAAAAGCAACACAACACACAAAACACATTTTAACATAAACATCCACCACAGTGACTCCTCCACATTCCTCACTGTGATGGAAGGCGAAAAAAAAAGTTCAATCTCTTCCCTCCTTTGTTCTCCAGCGGTCGGGGACCTCTAACCTTCCGTTGACGAGACGATCTTACTCCCGTAGCCGGTGGCGGGCGGCGATCAACCTCCTGCATCGGGGGGGGTCGCAGCTCCCCCGCGCCGGGCGATCTACCCCGGGTCAAAAAAATCACGAAAAGGATAGACAGACTGTAGGCGAGGCTGCCATCGAAGTGTCACCTAGTGGAATGCAGTTCCTTCCTACACATTCCATCTTTCGCAGGAACCCACTAACACCACGGGTTTGCTGAACTGGCACAGCGGTAGAGTTGCTGCCTCGCAGCGCCAGAGACCCGGGTTTGATCCTGACTACGGGTGCTGTCTGTACGGAGTTTGCATGTTCTCCCCGTGACTTGCGTGGTTTTCTCCGTGTGCTCCGGTTTCCTACCACACCTCACAGGCATACAAGTTTGTAGGTTAATTGGCTTCATTAAATTTGTAAATTGTCCCTGGTGTGTGTACGATAGTGCGGGGATCGCTGGTCGGCGCGGACTCGGTGGGCTGAAGGGCCTGTTTCCGTGCTGTGTTTTAAACTAAACTAAAGGTGCTGGCTTAAGAAAAATGACACAAAGTGCTAGAGTAACTCAGCGGGTCAGGCAGCATCTCTGGAGAACATGGATAGGTGACGTTTAGGTGTGGCTATGGCTTTGCCTATCACCAGGGAGGGGGTCAGATCTCTGAAATCCTTATTTCCCGTTTTATTCGTATATGGGGCATGACGGCCGGTGTGGGCAAGTTGGGCCGAATGGCCTGTTTCCATGCTTTACGACTCCATGAGTAATTTAACGGGGCAGGCCGCTTCTTTGGAGAGAAATGGAAAGACAATGATTCGATTTGTGATCCTTCTCCATATGAACTCTTGACTCTTGAAAAACAGACTGAAGAAATAGACAAATTAAATTTTGCTTGGGTAATTTACACCCCAGCGATATGAATATTGACTTCTCTAATTTCAGATAGTCCTTGCTTTCTCCCTCCTTCCCCTCCCCTTCCCAGTTCTCCTACAAGTCCTACGGTCTACGCCCACTTTCTATCTTTTCCCGCACCTCCCCCCCCGACATCAGCCTGAAGGGACTCGACCCGAAACATCGCCCATTTCTTCTCCCCACAGATGCTGCCTCACCCGCTGAGATGCTCCAGCATTTTGTGTCTACCTAAAGACTAGAGGACACTGCTTTAAGGTGTGAGGGGAAAAGTTTAATAGAGATGTGCTGGAGATACACAGAGGGCGGTGGGTGCCTGGAATGCGCTGATGTGTGGTGGTGGAGGCAGATACGACTGTGACGTTTAATAGACTTCTTGACAGATCAATGTTATTGGTGGTCAATAATGGTGAATCTGTTAAATTCTTTGCCACAGAAGGCTGTGGAGGCCAAGATAGTGGATATATTTAAGGCAGAGATAGATGATTCTTGGTCAGTACGGGAGTCAGAGGTTATGGGGAGAAGGCAGGCGAATGGGATTCGGAGGGAGAGATAGATCAACCATGATTGAATGGCGGAGTAGACTTGATGGGCCGAATGGCCTAATTCTACTCCTATCACTGATTATCTTATGAAGATAGTTCCTGTGAGCATGTTTCTCAGCTGGCAATGTAATGTAATCAAGGATGGACACAAACTGCCTTTAGTCACTCAGCGGGACAGGCAGCATCTCTGGAGTGAAGGAATGGGTGAAGTTTCAGGTCGAGACCCTTCTTCAGACTTAATCAGGGACCTGCTCCATGGAGCCACAGCCCAGAACTGCCGTGACTGATTTAATACCTTCAATGGGAAATAGAATCAGTCGTCGCAGTTCTGGGCTGCGGCCACTAGGTGGGTCCATGGAGCAGGTCCCATTGAAGGCATTAAATCAAAGTGCTGAATAAGGCCAGGCAGCATCTGTGGAGAGAAGCATGCCTCACTTATCATCTTGTTTCAGTTCTTTGATTGGAATGTAGAATGTTGAACAGCAGTGTTCAACACTCAGTGTTTGATAGGGCATCTTGATTAGCACGGGTGTCGGGGAGAAGGCGGGAGAATGGGGTTAGAAGGGAGAGATAGATCAGCCATGATTGAATGGCGGACTAGACTTGATGGGCTGAATGGCCTAATTCTGCTCCAATCACTTATGATCTTTAGACTTTGCCGCGCTGATCACCTCGCACATTAACACTATCCTACGCTCACTAGGGATAATTTATAATTTTCCCAAAGCCAATTAACCTACAAACTCATGGAGCGAAGGAAATAGGCAAGGTTTCAGTCTGAAGAAGGGTTTCGACCCGAAACGTTGCCTTTTTCCTTCGCTCCATAGATGCTGCCTCACCCACTGAGTTCCTCCGCATTTTTGTCTACCTTCTATTTTCCAGCATCTGCAGTTCCTACTTAAACATAACCTACAAACCTGCATATCTCTAGAGTGTGGGAGGAGCACCCGGAGAAAACCCACGCAGGTCATGGGGAGAGCGTACAAACTCCGTACAGACAGCACCCACAGTCAGGATCTTGGGCGACATTGGGCCGAAGAGCCTGTTTCCATGCTGTACGGCTCTGAGTATTACTGGATGTAAATGGAAAGTAAGATTTATTAGCAAGAATTGCATGCGTGCGATTTGGAAAAAGAAATGATGAGGAGGACAAATTAGACCATAGCTATCAGGAGAATGATTTATCAGAAGGGGTGGCACATTGGCGCAGCGGTCGAGTTGCTGCCTTACAGAGCCAGAGTCCCAGGTTCGATCCTGGCTGCAGGTGCTGTCTGTGAAGAGATTGTACATTTTCCCCGTGACCGCGTGGGTTTTCTCCGGGTGCTCAAGTTTTCTCCCACACTTAATTGGCTTCTGTAAATTGTGTGTGGGGTAGAACTAGTGTACGAGTGATCTTTGTGTTCCAAAGCATATCTATCCACATTCTCCACAGATGCTGCCTGACCCACTGAGTTACTCCAGCATTATGTGTCTTAACTTCATCGCTAACTCTGAATTCATGGCCTTCGTTTTTTTTTTTCTCCTTTCACAGGCTTTGTGTTCACTGATGTGTTTCGTGACTTGGGCATCGTCTGGAAGCTCCTGTTCTTCTCCATCGCCTTCCTGTTCTTCCGAACTCCGGCTGACGGCGCTCAGACCACCATTTACTGTGCGGTGCAAGAAGGCATTGAGAAGTTCAGCGGCAGGTACTTTGCCGACTGCGGGGTTCGGAAGGTCTCTCCTCACGCACGGGACGATGCGGTAGCCAGGAAAGTCTGGGAAGTCAGCGAGAGACTCGCTGGGCTCCACCGCGACTAACTTCCAGAAAAACGCCAGCAAATTTCCCAATCCCTCTGAGCAACTTTAAAAACATCTCAGAAAACATTTGAATATTTACAGCTTTTTGTACAATTTTGAAAAAGAAAATTGTGTAAAATTTAAAACACTGATTTAAATATAACAATTAGCTTTGAGTTTCCTGCAGAGGATGAAGAGATGAATTTTTAATTGGTAAACTTTTAATTCATGTGTTTAATATAAAAATATTTTAACCTGGTTTATCATAATGTTTGTCAATAGAGTTTGTTGTGTTAAAATTTTGGGGTGGCGCAGCGGTAGAGTTGCTACCTCACAGCGCCAGAGACCCGGGTTCGATCCTGACTACGGGGGCCAGGCGCTGCCTACCCTGACTAAAATTATAACATAGTAATAACTAAATATAAATAATAAAGGCATGGGAGAATTATCCCTATGTAAGATCGATCTCTTAGGTAGGCATAATTCTCCGTGCCTTTCATCCGCAGCGCTTGTAACACGGGAAGCTCTGTGCAGCCCACGTGCCGTCAGCGCTGCCTGAAGCCGTCAATGACAATCGGGGCTGAAGGCAGCAGAAATTCTGCCTTTGCAGCACTGCGCATGCGCATCGGTCTACTGCGCATGCGCAGAGCAAGTTTCTTGGCGGGGTTTTCAAATATGGTTTGTCAATATTTTAAGTGTATGTTAGGTAACAAAGAGAGAAGAATGGAGCTTGTGTACCAATAATGTGGTAAGTACATTCTGTGTTTATGTTTTTAAATACTGTATTTCCCGGGGTGTGGGGGTGGGGGGAGAGCTCCTTTCACAGTGTTTGGGGAGTCTGGCCCGGGGTAAGGTTGCGGGGAGGGCACGAATGTTATGAATGAGGGGATTGGGATAATGCCACTTGCGACGCTCCTTGCACGGAGGCGTGGAATGCCACCGCATTGAGGCCGGGGGGGGGGAGGGAAGCAGCTCGGGTGGCTGAGTGACCGCCGGGCCGGACAGCGGAACCAGCCGCCACCTTAGCTCCTTCTGCCGGTCCCCGCTCACCTCTGGCAGCTCTCCGTCGACCAAGGGCGGCGGACTGTGAACAACTCATGGTGTACAGATGCTGTCAGGATTGGTAGTCACTGCTCTGCTGACCTGGAATACCTGATGATAAAGTGCAGGCCCTTCTATCTGCCCAGGGAATTTACATCGATTGTTATCACTGCAGTCTATGTACCCCCGGACGCTAATGCCAGGCTAGCAATGGAAGAGCTGCAAGCTGCTATAAGCAAACAACTAACTGCACACCCAAAGGGGGCTTTTATTGTTGCAGGTGATTTTAACCACTCCAACCTTAAAACTGTACTCCCCAGATTCCACCAACATGTCTGAAGAAGGGTCTCGACCCGAAACGTCGCCTATTTCTTTCGCTCCTTAGATGCTGCTGCACCCGCTGAGTTTCTCCAGCCTTTTGTGTACCCCCAGAGGAAACAAGACTCTGGACCTAGCATACACCAATATTACTGAAGCATACAAAGCCCTCCCCCTCCCCCACCTGGGTCAGTCTGACCACCTCTCTCTGTTCCTGCTCCCCAAATACACACCTCTGATCAGACGTGTGAAACCTACCGTGAGGACAGTGAAGGTCTGGCCTGAGGGGGCTGTCTCTGTTTTACAGGAACAGTTTCAGCAAACAGACTGGAGTCTGTTTGCCACTCAGGCCACCTTCAACTCCCAAGTGAACATCAACTCATACACCTCAACCGTTCTGGACTATATAAAATTCTGCACGGACAACGTCACTACCCACAAAGAGATAAAGACCTTCCCTAACCAGAAGCCGTGGATGAGCAGGGAGGTCAGACTCCTGCTGAAGGCTCGCGACGCCGCTTTTAAATCTGGCGACGCTGAGGGATACAGCTCATCCAGGGCCAATCTGAAAAAGGGAATTAGGAATGCTAAACTCAATCACAAACGGCGGATCGAGGAGCATTTCCGAAATAACTCTGACCCCAGGCGCATGTGGCAAGGAATCAAATCCATTGCCGATTACCATAAAGTCAACACCCCCCCCCCCAGACAATGCCTCCCTTCCTGACGAGCTAAACCATTTCTACGCCTGCTTTGACTGGGACAACAAAACCCCAGCCATCAAAGTTGCTCCACCCCCGCATGAACAACCCCTCAGTCTCTCCACCTCTGCTGTACAAGATGCACTGAGCAAGGTGAATGAGCACAAAGCTGCCGGCCCCGATGGCATCCCCGGGCTGGTGCTCAGGGCATGTGCTGGACAACTATCCCTGGTCCTCACTGACATTTTCAACCTGTCACTGGCCCAGGGTGTCGTCCCCACTTGCCTCAAGACATCTACCATTGTGCCAGTGCCCAAACAATCAGCGACAGGGAGTCTCAACGATTTCCGGCCAGTGGCACTCACCCCTGTCATCGCCAAGTGCTTCGAGCGGCTGATCTTGGCTCACCTCAAAGCCAGCCTCCCCCCCCACACTGGACCACCATCAGTTTGCCTACCGGACCAACAGATCTACAGAGGACGCCATATTGGCGGCCCTACACTCTGCCCTGACCCACCTGGACAGCAATAACACCTACATCAGGCTGCTGTTCATCGACTTCAGCTCCGCCTTTAACACTGTCATACCCGCTAGCTTGATCACCAAACTCAGCGGTCTTGGCATCTCCACTTCCCTCTGCAATTGGACACTGGATTTCCTCACTAACAGACCTCAGTCTGTTAGGATCAACAACCTCACCTCCTCCACTATAACACTGAACACTGGCGTGCCACAGGGCTGTGTGCTCAGCCCTCTCCTCTACTCTCTCTTCACCCATGACTGCATCCCTAAGTTTAGCTCCAACGCCATCATAAAATTTGCCGACGACACCACTGTGGTAGGACTGATCAGCGATAACGACGAGTCAGCCTACAGGGAGGAGGTCCAGCACCTGACAACCTGGTGTGCCAATAACAACCTCGTCCTCAACTCCCAGAAGACAAAGGAAATCATTGTCGACTTCAGAAAGAACAGAGGGGGCAGACACACCCCCATCCATATAAACGGGACTGAGGTGGAGCGGGTCTCCAACTACAAATTCCTCGTGGTACACATCTCGGAGGATCTGTCCTGGTCCCTCAACACCTCCAAGCTGATCAAAAAGGCGCAGCAGCGCCTTTACATCCTGAGGAGGCTCAAAAAAGCCCACCTGTCCCCCCAGATCCTGACCAACTTTTACCGCTGTAACATCGAAAGCATCCTGACCACCTGCTTTACGGTCTGGTACAGCAGTTGCACCGTAGCAGACAGGAAGGCACTACAACGGGTGGTGAAAACCGCCCAGTACATCATCGGTGCCCCGCTCCCTGCCATGGATGCCCTCCACCGAAAACGGTGTCTGAGACGGGCCGGGAAGATCATCAAGGACCCCTCCCACCCTAACCATGGACTGTTTGCCCTCCTACCATGGGGGAGGCGTACAAGAGCCTCAGGTCCCGCACCAGCAGGATGAGGAACAGCTTCTACAATAACACCATCATACTGCTGAACTCGGAGTCCCGCCGATACATTCCCACATTATTTATTTATCTGTATTTATCTATATATTGCTATCACTACGAACTGACACTAAACTGCATTTCGTTGTATCTGTGCAATGACATTAAACTTGAATTGAATTGAACATACCACTCTCCTGCCGCTCGCTGGCCTCACTCGTGTCCTTAAATTCCGACAGCGCGATTGAGGTTACTCGGATTTGGGAATTTAAGGATTTGCAGGAGGCCGCTGACATGAGCGAAGTCGGCGAACGGCAGGTGACAGGTGTTCCGACGGAGAGCACTGCCAGAGGTGAGCGGGCCGGCAGAAGGCGTGACGTGGCGGCCAGTTCTGCTGTCGGGTACCGGCGGCCGCTCGTAGCTACCCGAGCTGCTTCTTTCCCCAGCTACAGTGCGGGGGCTTCGCGCCCGGAGAGCTGCGGCAGCGGTGAGTGAGTAAGTTACTGGCATTATCCCCGACAATCTCCTCAACACTCGTGCCCTCCCCACAACTTTACCCCTGACACAGCCTCTCCACACGCTGTGAAAGGAACTGTTCCCCCAATTGGTCTAGGACTAGGAAGCCTTGGGCAAATTGAAATGTCACTGTTTTTATTTATTTATTTATTTATTTTACGGAGCAAACAATCTGCGCATGCGCGGTTTAATATTTTTTTAGCGGACTGAGTGCCTACCCTGAGTAATTACTCACGGCACGTGCCTGACGGGTGCTGTCTGTACGGAGTTTGTACATTCTCCCGGTGACCTGCGTCGGTTTTCCCCGTGTGCTCCAGTTTCCTCCCACACTCCAAAGATGTACAGGTTTGTAGGTTAATCGGCTTGGTAAAAATTGTAAGTTAGCCCCAGTGTGTGTGGGATTGTGGTAGTGTGCGGGGATCGCTGGTCGGCGGGGACTCGGTGGGCTGAACGGCCTGTTTCCTCGATGTATCTCTAAATTGTAAAAGTAGTACTGACTAAAAGCATGATCATTTTTCAAACTGCTTTTCACATAATCCACTCTCCCTTTTCCTCTTAACATTTGAACAACAAACATCGTGACAAACCGGCTGAAACATTTTTTAGATTCAACTCTTGAATGAAAGGGTATCCATTTAAAAAAAAACATTAAGCTTCATCTCTGCAAGAACTCGCAACTAATTTGCTTTTCATATTATATACATATGTTTTTATATTTCTGTACTCCCGTGTGGCGGGAGTGTCCCGGGGAGCCATGCGGGCCCGATCCACCCGCCAAACAACCGCGCCGTCGACGGCCAAAGACTGGACCGTGCCCCGGTAGGCCCGACTCACCCCACAGGCCTCAGGGTTCTGCGGTGAAGCCGGGCGGTGAGGCCTGTCTGGGTCAAAGGAGCCTCAGCGGTGGCGACGATGGGAGCCTCGGCAGCAAAAGGACCTCGTGGCGGTGGGGCCTCGTGGTTGAAGAGCGTGAGGGGGAGACAATGGGGACCCGGCGTAGGGGGACCTCCATGGGGGACAGTGGGGACCCGGTGTGGGAGGAGGGGGGGCACTCTAGTTTAGAATTCTCTGCCCAGGGGATAAGTCGGTGTTTGTTTGTTCCGGTGAAAGCGCCGTGCACACGGCAGCCAGACAACAGTCGCTTGTCTTTTTATTTTTGTTTTCACTTTTAATTTCAAGTTTTCTTGTACCTTGTGTGTTGCGACTGTCGGCAGACCAATTTCCCTCCGGGGATGAATAAAGTTTTATTATGTCGTATCGCATAGTATCGTATCACGAAAAGTAATCCATCAAAGTTTAGTTTAGAGACACAGTGTGAAAGCTTGCCATTCGGCCCACTGAGTCTGCACTGACCAGCGATCACCCGGGTTTGATCCTGACTACGGGCGCTGTCTGTATGGAGTTTGTACATTCTCCCTGCAACCTGCGTGAGTTTTCTCCGGGTGCTCCGGTTTCCTCCCACACTCTGAAGACGTACAGTTTTGTAGATTAATTGGCTTGGTATAATTGTAAATTGTCCCCAGTGTGTGTGTAGGGTAGTATTAGTGTACGGGGTGATCACTGGTTGGCACGGACTCTGTGGGTCACAGAGTCTATTTCCGCGCTGTATCTCTAAACTAAACTAAACCAATTACTCTGAGGGCTTCTTGTAGAGGATGTTTGTCCTTTAGAAAATGTATCGATCTTTATGACTCAGTCCTTTCCTCAGTGACAGGTGGTGTTCGGCTAAAACCCATTCAACTCTAGAGAAATCTAAATAGTTTAGGATTTTGTTCATTTTTTTTCTCTACTGTAAATTGGTGTCATAAGATGCACTAACTCAATAAAAAGTATAAAGCAAATGCCTTAATCTACTTATAAAACATACATTTTTTTTATCCAGGCCTTGCTAAACCTGACAAGTGAATAGTTTACATAAATAATATGCTTGTATGAGCAATTGGGTTTTCATATTTTTACTGTTCCGTAGTTAATGCTCACTCTTTAAATTGCATTGCAAAATTAAATGATTTTCTGTGGCAGCAGCTGATAATAGTTGCTTTAATAAACAGAAATTGTATAAATAGATGCTTTGGTCTAAAATGTCTGCTATCTTCACCCATTGAAGTGAAATAAAGGCTGTTTGTATGTTAAGACACTTGTTTTTGGTCTTTGCTAGTTTGGTAATATTACTGAGAAATTATGTGGGGCTCTATTTACAAACTGCAGTTTAGTTTAGAGACAAAGCGTGGACACAGGCCTTCGGCCCACTGAGTCTGTGCCGACCAACAATCACTAGTTGTATTTGATCACTCTTGGGTCAATTTACAGCTGCCAACTAACTTACAAACCTGCGCGTCTTTGTAGTGTGGGAGCCGGAGAAAACCCACGCAGGTCACGGGGAGAACGTATAGTGCACCTCCATAATGTTTGGGGCAAAGACTCATCATTTATTTATTTGCCTCTACTCCACAATTTGAGATTTGTAATAGAAAAAAATCACATGTGGTTAAAGTGAACATTGTTCAGATTTTATTAAAGGGTATTTTTCATACATTTTGGTTTCACCATCTAGAAATTACAGCAGTGTTTTTCATAGTCCCCCCATTTCAGGGCACCATAATGTTTGGGACACGTGGTTTCACAGGTAATTGCTCAGGTGTGTTTAATTGCCTCCTTAATGCAGGTATAAGAGAGCTCTCAGCACCTAGTCTTCCCTCCAGTCTTTCCATCACCTTTGGTGGGGTGGAAGATTGCACCCTTCACGTGGTCATCCCTGTTTCGATGAATGCAATCAACCCAGCGTGCACAATCAAATAAGATCAAATGGAACAAGTTGTCCTACAACTTTAGACTGTGCACGCCATACGCAAGAGGAAGAAGATCACCTTTGGAAACTTTTAGTCAAAGAGTCAAAAGAGTTTATTGTCATGTGTCCCTGACAGGACAATAAAATTCTTTCTTTGCATAGTACAACAGAACATAGTAAGCATTGACTACAATTATATATGTAAATACACACATGAATGAATAAATTGATAAAGTACAAATAACAGATGGAGGGGTATTAATGTTCAGAGTTTTGTCCGAGCCAGGTTTAATAGCCTGATGGCTGTGGGGAAGTAGCTATTTCTGAACCGGGTCGTTGCAGTTCTCAGGCTCCTGTACCTTCTACCTGAAGGTAGCAGGGAGATGAGTGTGTGGCCAGGGTGGTGTGGGTCCTTGATGATGCTGCCAGCCTTTTTGAGGCAGCGACTGTGGTAGATCCCCTCGATGGAAGGGAGGTCAGAGCCGATGATGGACTGGGCAGTGTTTACTACTTTTTGTAGTCTTTTCCTCTCCAGGGCGCTCATGTTGCCAAACCAAGCCACGATGCAACCGGTCAGCAAGCTCTCTACTGTGCACCTGTAGAAGTTAGAGAGAGTCCTCCTTGACAGACCGACTCTCCGTAATCTTCTCAGGAAGTAGAGGCGCTGATGAGCTTTCTTAATAATTGCATCTGTGTTCTCGGACCAGGAAAGATCTTCACAGATGTGCACGCCCAGGAATTTGAAGCTCTTGACCCTTTCAACCATCGACCCGTTGATATAAACAGGACTGTGGGTCCCCATCCTACTCCTTCCAAAGTCCACAATCAGTTCCTTGGTTTTGCTGGTGATGAGGGCCAGGTTATTGTGCTGGCACCATATGGACAGTCGCTCGATCTCTCTTCTGTACTCTGACTCATCCCCATCAGTGATACGTCCCACAACAGTGGTGTCGTCAGCTGTTTTATTGCTGTTTATCAACATGAGGATCAAAGCTGTGCCAATGAATGTCAAAGAAACCCATTATGAGACTGAGAAACAAGAATAAAACTGTTAGAGACATCAGCCAAACCTTCATATCTCCGCTTTCCTCCCACACTCCAAAGACGTGCACGTTTGTAGGTTAATTGACTTGGTATAAGTGTAAATTGTCCCCAGTGTGTGTAGGGTAATGTTATTGCTGGTCGGTGGGCCGAATGGCCTGTTTCCATGCTGTGTCTCTAAACTAAACTCTCTGTGAACTAAACTGAACTCGCCTCCTCCACCCAGACGCACACATTTTGCCACCGACCCCTCACCACCACCAGTCACCTGCTCTGTACTCTCCTCTCCCAACCCCGAGTCCATTTCCCACTGATATCCCACCCGTCCACTTTACATTTCCCTCCGGCTTTCCTTATCTGACACCTTTTTGTTTCATTATGACCTCCGTTCAGTTTAGTTTTTTCCCATTGAAAGCATGTCTTGTTCTATTAGATTCTGATTCATGCTCCTTGTACAATGCCTTCTGACACAGCCGAGTCAAATATTTATGTTCAGAATTTAAATTTAAATTTACCTTGTAACATTGACAGTGAGTTTGTTACTCTGACCAATAAAGACAATCTTCCGTATTAATATTTTAAAACTTAATTGATTCAGGTTTACATTTATCAACACATGACTTTGTTTTATTGTCATACTGGATGAATGGATGAAGGAGAGCCAGTGGATGTGGTGTATCTGGACTTTCAAAAAGTCTTTGACAAGGTCCCACACAAGAGATTAGTGTGCACAATTAGAGCACATGGTATTGGGAGTAGGGTATTGATATGGATAGAGAACTGGCTGGCAGACAGGAAGCAGAGAGTAGGAATTAATGGGTCCTTTTCAAAATGGCAGGCAGTGACTAGTGGTATACCACAAGGCTTGGTGCTGGGACCCCAGTTATTTACAATATATTTAGACGAGGAAATTAAATGTGACATCTCCAAATTTGCGGATGTCCCAAAGCAGTGTGAGCTGAGATGAAGATGCTATGAGGCTGCAGGGTGACTTGGATAGGTTGGGTGAGTGGGCAGAAGCATGGCAGATGCAGTATAATGTGGATAAATGTGAGGTTATCCACTTTGGTGGCAAGAACAGGAAGGCAGATTATTATCTGAATGGTGTCGGATTAGGAAAAGAGGAGGTGCAACGAGGCCTGGGTGTGCTTATACATCAGTCACTGAAAGCAAGCATGCAGGTACAGCAGGCAGTGAAGAAAGCTAATGGCATGTTGGCTTTCATTGCGAGAGGATTTGACTTTAGGAGCAAGGAGGTCCTACTGTTGTACAGGGCCCTAGTGAGACTGCACCTGGAGTATTGTGTGCAATTTTGGTCTCCTAATTTGAGGAATTATTGCTATTGAGGGACTGCAGAGTAGGTCCACCAGGTTAATTCCTGGAATGGCAGGACTGACATAAGATGAAAGAATAGGAAGACTGGGCTTGTATTCACTGGAATTCAGAAGGATGAGAGGGTATCTTATAGAAACAGATAACATTCTTAAAGGATTGGACAGGCTAGATGCAGGAAAAATGTTCCCGATCTTGGGGGAGTCCAGAACCAGGGGTCACAGTTTAAGAATAAGGGGTAGAACTGAGATGAGGAAACATTTTTTCACCCAGAGAGTTATGAATCTCTGGAATTCTCTGCGACAGAAGGCAGTGGAGGCCAATTCACTGGATGTTTTCAAGAGAGAGTTAGATTTAGCTCTTAGAACTAATGCAATCAAGGGATATGGGGAGAAAGCCGGACGGGGTACTGATTTTAGATCAGCCATGATCATATTAAATGGCGGTCCTGGCTCGAAAGGTCCGAATTGCCTACTCCACCTATTTTCAATGTTTCTATGTTCCATGTTTTATTGTCACGTGTGCCGAGGTACAGTGAAAGGCTTTTGCTGCCTGTATTCAGTCAGCGGAAAGACCATACGTGATTACATTCGATCCATTTACAGTGTACAGATACATGATAAAACAATGTTTAACCTTTGCCTCTTTCTTCGCACACCCTTGCCGGTATGGCTCTGTCATTTGCCAGCCTTTGCCCCATCCAATCTCTCTATCACCTGGAGAAAACCCATGTGGTCACGGGGAGAACGTACAAACTCTGTACGGACAGCACCCGTAATCAGGGTCAAACCCGGGTCTCTGGCGCTGTGAGGCAGCAGCTCTATCCGTTGCGGTACTCTTACGGAAATCAATCTGGTTGTGTTTCTGGTGCGGTGCGCACGGAACCTGTTTACTTGCTGAATGGGAGTGCTGGCAGTCAAGGCAGGCGTCAGCTGGCTGGGCAGTGGATCAGATACTTGTACTGATGTCCCCATCTGATCTCTGGACGCTGGCCGTCTGCCAGAGGAGCAAGTGTAGACTTGTTAGCAGCTGCCCTTGTCGAGCTGCCCGACTGTGAACCCCTTGCGATAATGTCATGAAACCCAGATGAACATTTACGCAATGCACCGAACAACAAGCAAAACAAAACTCCAGAGTTCGGCGCCGCTAACTTGAGATACAGCATGGAGACGGGCCCTTTGGCCCATCGACCAGTGATCACCCCTTACACTGCTACAATCCTACACCCTGGGGACAATTTATAATTTACAGAAGGCAATTAAACGACAAACCTGTACGTCTTGGAGTGTGGGAGGAAAGCAGGGCACCCACAGACCCCGAAAGGCCTATTTCCACACTGTATCTCTAAAGTCTAAAGTAATGTCCAATGTCATTCAGTTTGCCCAGTTTAGTTGAATTTATTGTCACGTGTACCGAGGTGCAGTGAAAAGCTTTTCTGTTGCGTACTCACAATTCAGCAAAAAGACAATGTGATTACAATCGATCCATTTACAGTGCAAAGCTCAATGCGTTTTACGCACGCTTTGATAGGGAGAACACCGATGTGCCTTCCCGAGCCCCCATTCGCTGTGATGGTATTTCAGTCTCAGTCACAGAGGCCGACGTCAGGAAATCCTTTAGAGGGGTGAACCCTCGAAAAGCGTCTGGACCTGATGGCATACCTGGTCATGTTCTAAAAACCTGTGCGGACCAACTGGCTGGGGTTTTTACGGACATTTTCAACCTGTCACTTCTGAGGTCTGAGGTTCCCACCTGCCTCAAAAGGGCATCAATAATACCGGTGCCCAAGAAGAGCAAGGTGACGTGCCTCAACGACTATCGACCTGTGGCACTAACGCCTGTGGTGATGAAGTGCTTCGAGAGGTTGATCATGGCGCAAATCAACTCCTACCTCGACAAAAACCTGGACCCACTGCAGTTCGCTTACCGCCACAACAGATCAACGGTGGATGCGATCTCGCTGGCCCTCCACTCCGCTCTGGACCACTTGGACAACAAAAACTCATATGTTAAGCTGTTATTCATTGACTACAGCTCGGCATTTAACACAATCATCCCCTCCAAGCTAGTTACCAAACTCGCAGAACTGGGTCTCTGCGCATCCCTCTGCAATTGGATCCTCGACTTCCTCATTCACAGACCACAGTCTGTTCGTATGGGTGGAAATGTGTCAGACTCGATAACAATCAGCACGGGAGCACCTCAAGGCTGCGTGCTCAGCCCCCTGCTGTACTGTCTCTATACTCTAGACTGCGTAGCCGGTCATAGTGCAAACTCCATCATCAAGTTCGCTGACGGCACCACTGTTGTGGGACGTATCACTGATGGGGATGAGTCGGAGTACAGAAGAGAGATCGAGCGACTGTCCATATGGTGCCAGCACAATAACCTGGCCTTCAACACCAGCAAAACCAAGGAACTGATTGTGGACTTTGGAAGGAGTAGGATGGGGACCCACAGTCCTGTTTATATCAACGGGTCGATGGTTGAAAGGGTCAAGAGCTTCAAATTCCTGGGCATGCACATCTGTGAAGATCCTTTCTGGTCCGAGAACACAGATGCAATTATTAAGAAAGCTCATCAGCGCCTCTACTTCCTGAGAAGATTACGGAGAGTCAGTCTGTCAAGGAGGACTCTCTCTAACTCCTACAGGTGCACAGTAGAGAGCTTGCTGACCGGTTGCATCGTGGCTTTGTTCGGCAACTTGAGTGCCCTGGAGAGGAAAAGACTACAAAAAGTAGTAAACACTGCCCAGTCCATCATCGGCTCTGACCTTCCTTCCATCGAGGGGATCTATCACAGTCGCTGCCTCAAAAAGGCTGGCAGCATCATCAAGGACCCACACCACCCTGGCCACACACTCATCTCCCTGCTACCTTTGGATAGAAGGTACAGGAGCCTGAGAACTGCAACGACCCGGTTCAGGAATAGCTACTTCCCCACAGCCATCAGGCTATTAAACCTGGCTCGGACAAAACTCTGAACATTAATACCCCTCCATTTGTTATTTGCACTTTATTAATTTATTAATTAATGTGTGTATTTACGTATATAATTGTAGTCAATGCCTACTATGTTCTGTTGTGCTATGCAACGAAATAATTTAATTGTCCTGTCAGGGACACATGACAATAAACTCTTTTGACTTTGACTTAGATACATGATAAGGGAATAATGTTTAGTTCAGAGACCATTTGTCTCCTGTTTGTACCTTTGTGAGCGGCTAAAGGGGCTGTCCCACTTGCCGTCTGATGGGATCATTGACTGACGTATCAGGTCACCGAAAATTTGAGGTGTGACGCGGCGTGATGACGTGTTGACGCGCGGTGTTTTTTTAAGTGTCGCAACATTTTTTGTCGCCGCTGGATTTTTGAAATGTTCAAAATCTTTTGGCGACCCGGATATGACGCCGGCAGTCGCCGAAAAAATCGCCAAGTGGGACAGGCCCTTTCTGGTTCTGTTCTTTCACTGAGGTGAGGGCCACACACACACTGGGTGATGCGTAACTCTGGGTTTTGTATGAGACTTGATGAATAGATTTGGCTGTTTCATAACCCAGTCACTGAGGTCGATGGATGCAGTGAGGTCTGGTGGAACAAGCCCTCGGGCAAACGGAAGCCTCGCCCCAACAATGCGTCTGTTTGGGCTGACACATTGCAATGAAAGTGAGAGGTGAATGTGCGGAAGGATAAGGTTTAACAGGAAGCTGAGCGGCAACGTTTTCAGCATGGTGGGTATATGCATGAGCTGCCGGAGGAAGTAATTGAGGCAGGTACAATAACAATAGACAATAGGTGCAGGAGTAGGCCATTTGGCCCTTCAAGCCAGCACAGCTATTCAATGTGATAATCCACAATCAGTACCCCGTACCTGCCTTCTCCCCATATCCCCTGACTCTGATATCTTTAAGAGCCCAAACTAGCTCTCTCTTGAAAGCATCCATAGAACCGGCCTCCACCACCCTCTGAGGCAGAGAATTCCACAGACTCACAACTCTGTGTGAAGAAGTGTTTCCTCATCTCTGTTCTAAATGGCTTGCCCCTTATTCTTAAACTGTGGCCCCTGGTTCTGGACTCCCCCAACATCAGGAACATGTTTCCTGCCTCTAGCGTGTCCATATTTAATAGACATTTGGACAGGAGAATGGATAGGAAAAGGTTAGAGGGATATGGAGTGGCACAGTGGCAGAGCTATTGCCTTATGGCGCCAAAGACCCTGGTTCGATCCTGATCTCGGGTGCCGTCTGTACTGAGTTTGCACGCTCTCTCTGTGACTGTGTAGGTTTTCTCCGGTTTCTTCCTGCGTCCCTACGACGTGCAGGTTTGCAGGTTAAATGGCTTCAGTAAAATTGTAAATTGTCCCTAGTGTGTGGGATGGCTCTAGTGATCGCTGGTCAGCGTGGGCTGAATGGGCCGTTTCTGTGCTGTTTCTCTAAACTCTAAAATGTTTAAAGTGAGCAAATGGGATATGGAGTAGAATGAGCATGGAGACAAGCTCTGTGACCCACCGAGACAACACTGACCGTTGATCACCCTAGTGTGTAGGGAATGGATGTGAAAGTGGGATAACGTGGAACGCTAATTTCCCAAGCATCACGGTTTTATTTCAGATTCCTTAGATCGGGGAGGTTTAAAAAAAATAAAAAAAATTGAGCTGCAGGAGCCATTTATCTCCTGTTGGTATATTATATTATTTTGTCTAGATGATTAATAGAGACACAAGGAACAGCAGATGCTGGTTTACCAAAGAGGACACAAAGTGCTGGAGTAACTCAGAGGTCTAGCAGTATTAATTTGAACACTTGGGGGTGGGTTCTTGATGCTTTGTAGGACGTTACATTTAGCATAGTCACAGGGAGTGACCAGGCAAGGGAGAGAGAGTACACAGTTCTTACCAGATGAGAGAGAACGGAAAGTTACAGCTTGTATGAGAATAAGGAATAAATTCCTGGTACGGATCATCTCTTTGTTTGTACAACTACTTTAATGAAGAATCAATCAAACTGGAAATATCGACTGCACGATTCATGTTTTCGTAATCTGCGCAAGTCCACTCCTACCTGCCTGTGTAGTAGTGGCAATGGAAAGTTGGACATTGGAAAAGTTTGAAATTGCCCGTTCAGAACACTGGAATGGTATTTTCTAATTCAAATTCAGATCAATAATGGTAGGTGAGCTTTGTAACAAGAACCCAAAGGCAGGACGCACAAGTACTTTGTTAGTGACCCTGGCCAATAGTGAGTTGATGGGCACAGCCAAGGTTGAAGCAGCAACACTGGGTTAGATACATGCATCAATGTCGGTTAAGGCTGGGCTCACGTTCCTAGTCAAGTTCCACACGTCACAAGCTGGCATCTTATTTCAAATTCAAAACTCCTTTCGAGAATACAACTAACTTTAATTTCTGAAAAAAGACAGTCATGGGGTGGTGAATCTGTGAAGTTCCTTGCCACAGAAGGCTGTGGAGGCCAAGTCAACGGATATTTTTAAGGCAGAGGTAGATAGATTCTTGATTAGTACGGGTGTCAGGGGTTATCAGGGATTATGGGAAGAAGGCCGGAGAATGGGGTTGAGAGGGAGAGATAGATCAGCCATGATTGAATGGTGATTAGACTTGATGGGCCGAATGGCCTAATTCTGCTTCTAGAACTTATGAACTTACAATCAGAATTGGGAAAAGAGGCATTGTTGAATATTAGTCATTTGACTTGAAGAATGGTCCCAACCTAAAACATCACCTACCCTTGTTCTTCCGAGATGCTGTCTGAACCTCTGAGTTACTCCATCACTTTGTGTCCTCTTTGGTAAACCAGCATCTGCAGTTCCTTGTGTCTCTATTAATCATCTAATAGAGCTACTGTTCTAACTTAGTTTTTTAATTTGCTGTGCATTCATTTTATATGTACATGAGAAAACAAAAGGGGAGGGTCAGCATAACCGCGTAAGGGATTATCATTGTATAAGTAGTAGAGACAAACAACTGCAGTCGCTGGTCAATACACAAAAGAACACAAAGTGCTGGAGTAACTCAGCGGATCTGGAAGCATCTCTGGAGAACATGGGTAGGTGATGTTTCAGCTTGGGACCCTTACTGTGAGATGTCTTGTGCTGAGATAAAATTCTAAAAGATGATTTCAGCTGCCCAAATAAATACTAATGTGTTTCTTTGCTTCAAAATGGAATGGGTGCAGAGAAGATTTCCGAGGATGTTGCCATGACTAGAGGATCTGAGCTCTCAGCAGGTTGAGTAGGCTGGGATTCTATTCCTTGGAGCGCAGGAGGATGAGGGGTAGTCTTATAGAGCTGTATAAAATCATGAGAGGAATAGATCGGGTAGATGCACACAGTCTCTTGCCCAGAGTAGGTGAATCAAGAACCAGGGGACATAGGTTTAAGGTGAAGGGGTAAATATTTAATAGAAATCGGAGAGGTAACTTTTTCACACAAAGGGTAGTGGGTGTATGGAACAAACTGCCACAGGAGGTAGTTGAGGCAGGAACTATCCCAACATTTAAGAAACAGTTAGACAGGTACATGGATAGGACAGAAGATAGACACAAAGTTTGGAGGGATATGGACCAAATGTGGGCAGGTGGGAATAGTGTAGCTGGGACATGATGGCCGGTGTGGGCAGGTTTCCACGGCACGGAAAGACAGCACCCGGGACAGGCTGGGTTAGCACCCCAGTCTGTGTCTTTCATGAGAAAGACATGCAATAAAGCTAGGGAGAGGACTAATGAACCACCGTGGCCTCAATAAAATCCATCAGGCAAGAATGAAATGCTCAGAGAAGGAGAAAGAGGTGCAGCGCACAGGCCTTGAACCTGGTGAGAAGCAGGAGGAGCCCGGCCAGGACTCACCCCACAGAGCCCAGTCCCTCCACGCACTAGAGTCTCCCAACCCCAGCAGAGTAGTTATTAAGATGGCTGATCCGTGGGCGTTTGCTGCTGGTCGGGCCTGATCAACCCCGGCTGGGTTGCCTGGGCGACGGTGTCTGATGTTGTGAGACCCGAAACACCCGATGACCCCAGGTCACATCACTGAGGATGCGTTCCAGAGCATCTAGAAGATGTATATTTTTCACACCGCATCACTCTATGGCTCTATGTAGTTTAGTTTTTTGTTTAGTTTAGAGATACAAAGCGAAAACAGGCCCTTTGGCCCATCGAGTCCACACCGACCAGCGATTCCCGTACACCAACACTATCCCAGAATTAGAATTAGGCCATTCAGCCCATGGAGTCTACTCTGCCACTCAATAATGGCTGATCTTTGCCTCCTAATCCCATTCTCCCGCCTTCTCCTCATAACCCCTGACACCCGTACTAATCAAGAACACATCTATCTATCTGCCTTAAAACTATCCACTGACGGCCTCCACAGCTCTCTGTGGCAATGAGTTCCACAGATTAACTACCCTCTGACTAAAGAAGTTTCTCCTCACCTCCTTTCTAAAAGAGCGGCCTTTCATTCTGAGGTTATGACCTCTGGTCCTAGACTCTCCCTCCAGTGGAAACATCCTCTCCACATCCACTCTATTTATGCTTTTAATTATTCTGTAAGCTTCAATGAGGTCCCCGCTCAACATTCT
The DNA here is from genome assembly GCA_035221665.1 of Okamejei kenojei. Classification (NCBI taxonomy): domain Eukaryota; kingdom Metazoa; phylum Chordata; class Chondrichthyes; order Rajiformes; family Rajidae; genus Okamejei; species Okamejei kenojei. Next base: position 3,651,598 of record CM069156.1, read on the forward strand.
AAACTCCAGCGAGTACAGGCCCAGTGCCGACAAAAGCTCATCATATGCTAACCCACTCATTCTTGGGATCATTCTTGTAAACCTCCTCTGGACCCTCTCCAGAGCCAGCACATTTGTCCTCAGATATGGGGTCCAAAATTGTTCACAGTATTCCAAATGCGTTCTGACCAGCGCTTTATGGAGCCTCAACATTATGTCTCTTTTGAAGATTAATAGAACGATGTAAATAAATGTTTCTTTGAAATGTAGTTGGTTTTGGGCAGAAATCCAGCTCAGCTTGGAACTTTGCAATACGTATAATTGTCAAGTACTTCTTACAATGCTTAATGTTTGATGTTGTGATGGGATTAGTTGTGTTTTAATTAGATGTTCCTGAAAAGAAGGTTACTATTACAGCAATACAAGGATAAACAAATAGCAGTCATACATTAACGGTCTTCAGTAAAGTCTGATAATAATCTTGCAGAAGGACGAGCAAATGTTGCCAGAAGCTGGCAGGTAACGGACATGTGGATATGCAGAGAATGGAGCGATGTGGACCATGTGGTGGCACGGGAGATTAGTTTAACTTGGCATCATATTCTTTTTGGCATCATAACTTTTTTTTTTGCAGTTCCTTGCCTCCACTGTATACACGCATAGCATGATGGGAGGAATGGATGCATTGCTCTCAAAGTGGCAGAGTCACACAGCACGAAAACAGGCCCTTCAGCCCACTGTGTCTGCGCCAACCCATCAGCACTAATCCTACCCTCATCCCTATTTTGCTTATTCGCCCCCGCTTCTTCTCAACCTGTCGCCCAGATTCTAGTGCCTGTCTGTCTGTGTCTGTGTCTGTGTGTGAGTGAGTGAGACTGTGTGTGTGGGTGTGTGAGAGAGAGAGATGTGTGAGAGTGAGACAATGTGTGTCAGTGTGTGTGTGTGTGTGTGAGAGTGAGGCAGTGTGTGTGTGTGTCTGAGAGAGCGTGAGGCAGTGTGTGTGTGTGTCTGAGAGAGCGTGAGGCAGTGTATGTGTAAGTGAGGCTGTGTGTGTGTGAGTGAGGCAGTGTGTGTGTGTGTGTGTGTGTGTGTGAGTGAGGCAGTGTGTGTGTGTGAGAGAGTGAGAGTGAGGCAGTGTATGTGTAAGTGAGGCAGTGTGTGTGTGTGTGTGCGTGTGCGTGTGCGTGTGTGTCCAGCAGCAAGGAGCAGGGGGCCGCTGTTCTCTCCCCGCCCGCCAGGCGCCGCTGCCATTCATGCCCTTCTCTCCCCGCCCGCCCATTCATGGTTCGATTGTGACGCGGCGCCCGCCCGCTGCCTCCCGTTGGTGGCGCCAACTCCGCGCGGGCGGGCGGGTCGGGCGGGGGGGGGGGGGGTCAGGGGTCACCACACGACGCCGGCCCCAGTCACCGTCACCGTCACCCACCTCCCCTCAGGACCGCCGGCACCATCGCCGTCCCGGCCGACGAGCGACACCGACACCTCCAGTTTAAATTCCATCTGGACTATTTTGGAGGACCAAGAAACCAAGACCCCCCCTCACCGCCGGCACCGTCTCTCCCCTCAGTACCGGCACCGTCTCTCCCCCCCCCCCCTCTCCAGTTCTCCAGCGCCCGTACTGGCATCAGCTTCCCTCGGTGAGTATGGCGAGCGCGGCGAGAACCGTCGAGCGGGGCGAGGATGCCTCCTCCTCCTCCTCACCCTCCCCCTCTCCTCACGCCGGCATTCAGAGCCCGGGCATCCATCGCCTCAGCTGTGGCCGACAGGGCCTCAGCCCGACAGGCGGTGGAGTTGCCCCGAGTCGAGTCGTGTAGTGTAGGAAGAAGGAACTGCAGATGCTGCTTTACACCCGAGCATCGACACCACAAAAATGCTGGCAGTAACTCAGCGGGTCATGGAGACATGCAAACAGGGCCCTCCGCCCCTCTTCTTCCTGCGCTCCAAGGAATAGAGTCCCAGTCTACTCCACCCCCCCCCCCCCCCCCCCAAAGTCCTGGCATCGTAAATCTCCTCAGTCCCCTTTCCAGCTTGACAGCATCTTTCCTACGTATAGGAAATAACTTCTTAATGCGTATGCCGTGCACAGCCTATAGTTGTGGACCACGTGAAGGTTGCAATCTCCCACCCCAGGAAAGGACTGAAGATGCTGTGGACACAAAATGCTGGAGTAACTCAGCGGGGCAGGCAGCATCTCTGGAGAGAAGGAATGGGTGACGTTTCGGGTCGAGAACATACAGACAGTAAAATTAATCAGTAATCACCCATTCCTTCTCTACAGAGATGCCGCCTGTTCCACTGAGTTACTCCAGCATTTTCTGTCTACCTTCAACATCATTCCTATAACACAGTGCCTAGAACTAAACACAATACTCTAAATGCGACATCACCAACGTCTAATGCAGCATCTCTGGAGAAAAGGAATAGGTGACATTTCGGGTCGAGACCCTTCTTCAGACTGAAGACTCTATGTCACTTTGTAATGTCTATCTTCGGTATAAACCAGCATCTGCAGTTCCTTACATAGACACAAAGTGCTGCAGTAACTTGGCAGGGCAGGCAGCATCTCTGGAGAGAAGAAATGGGTGGTTACTGATTCATTTTACTGTTTGTATCCCTTGTTGTCATCTTCACTGGAATTTAGAAGGATGAGAGGGGATCTTATGGAAACATAAAATTCTTAAACGATTGGACAGGCTAGATGCAGGAAAAAAATGTCCCCGTGTTGGGGGAGTCCAGAACCAGGGGTCGCAGTTTAAGAATAAGGGGTTGGCCATTTAGGACTGAGATGAGGAAAAACTTCATCACCCAGAGAGTCGTGAATGTGGAATTCTCTGCCACAGAAGGCAGTGGAGGCCAATTCACTGGATGTTTTCAAGAGAGAGTTAGATTCAGCTCTTAGGGCTAAAGGATAGGGGGGAAAAGCAGGAACGGGGTACTGATTTTAGATGATCAGCCATGATCATATTGGATGGCTCGAAGTGCCGAATGGCCTACTATTTTTCTATGTTTCCCCATATCGAATAATGAACCATTCTACATTTCCTTGATCATCGTCTGCTTTGATCTGTTCTTTTCACACAGTACATGTTCTTTATACCCATCAATATCTAGGTTTCCTCTCCCCTGACTTTCCTCAGTCTGAGGAAGGGTCTCGACCTGAAACATCACCTATTCCTTCTCCCCAGAGATGCTGCCTGTCCCGCTGAGTTACTCCAGTATTTTGTGTATCTTCAGTGAAAACCAGCCTCTGGAGTTCCTTCCTGCACATTTTGTCTGCTGTTCCTTCCTCCACGTGATGCTGTCTGTCCCGTTAAATTACTCCAGCATTTGAGTCTACAGTCAGGAAGTCATGGCGCCTCTTTCTAAGACGTTGGTTGGGCACCATTGGGACTATTGACTGCAATTCTATTTCCTCCATTTACAGGAGGACCTGGAGGTTTTGGAGAGTGTGCGGATGAGGTTTATCAGGATGATAAAAAGGGACACAGAGTGCTGGAGTAGATCAGGCAGCATGTCTGGAGATCATGGATAGGTGAAGGAAGGAACTGTAGATACTGGTTTATACCGAAGATGGGCACAAAGTGCTGGAATAACTCAGTGGGAGAGGCAGCATCTCTGAAGAATATATAGAGGTGACGATTCAGGTCAGAACCCTTCTTCAGACTAAAGAAGTGTTCTGAGTCACCCATCCTTTATTTCCAGACCTGAGTTGCTCCAGCACTGTCTATCTTATGGATAGTTGGATACAGGTGAGAGGAGTTTTGATTGGCAGATGTGTGAATAATGGCTGGAGGTGAGAAGGAGACAAAAGGGTCACAAAGTATAGCATAGTGTCAGGCAGCATCTCCAGAGAACATGTGGATAATTGTTCTCGTGCCCTAACGTGTCGCCTTGTTTGGTTAATTGTTTTGATGTCGTGTAAGCATGTCGCCAATTCACGTCTCAGACACACAATGTGAATTACTGCTGCCGCTCTCTGCTGGCTATTTTGTTTTCATTGCTATAACTGAACAAGATTGGCTGACCATCCACAAACAGTACCCCGTTCCTGCCTTCTCCCCATATCCCTTGACTCCGCTATCTTTAAGAGCTCTATCTAACTCGCTCCAGAAAGCATCCAGAAAAATGGCCTCCACTGCCTTCTGAGGCAGATAATTCCACAGATTTGCAACTCTCTGGGTGAAAAGGTTTTCCCCCGTCTCTTCTAAATGGCCTAACCCTTAATCTTAAAGTGTGGCCCCTGGTTCTGGACTCCCCCAACATTGGGAACATGTTTCCTGCCTCTAGCATGTCCAATCCCTTAATTATCTTATGTTTTAATAAGATCCTCTCTCTTCCTTCTAAGTTCCAGTGTATAGACGCCCAACCGCTCCATTCTTTCAACATATGACACCATTCTTTCAACATACAACATATAGTGTGCTCCTTCTGCGTTCATGCTGTGCATCTAACGATTGAGCTAGAAGTTGTGAAACATGTATAATGATTGAATAATGGACCACGGATTCTCACAGGTTGTTAGAAAGTTGCACTCCACGACTTGCGTAAGGCTTGCTGTGAACCCTTGTGCAAGTTAGAATCAACATTCCCATTGCCTGCCCGAAATACCTTGGAGTCCAAAGAAGGAACTTGACCCAAAACATTGGCTGTCCATGTTCTCCAGAGATGCTGCCTGGCCCGCTGAATTATTTCAGCACTTTGTAGTCCGTCACTGAGAGTATTAACTGTCTCAGCGGCGTCCGCCTGTGTCTTGGGCATTTTCTGCAGCATGCAGCCTTCTGAGTAAGCATTGCCGCTTTGTGCTCCATCTCTCCGTTGGGGCACTTTTGCAATATTGTCAGACCACCTTTGGAATATTATGGGCAGTTTAGAGAAAAATAGACCAGCTATGATCGAATGGTGGAGCAGACTCAATGGTTTTGTTCCTATGTCTTATACTTGTATATGATATGATACTTACTGGTGGATTTTGGCTTTCAGAGATGCTTGCAAAGTTGATTACACCGATGCTTGGCAGAACTTTCAATTCAATGGTTACTTTAGATTAGATTCAACTTGATTGTCATTATACATAGTTCAAGTATAGTGCAACGAAATGCAATTCTGCATCTAACCAGGGTGCAAAGTAGTAAAGTGCTGATTAAGACAATATATACAAATGAGGATATATTGGTGTATGTACATAGGCATATACATATATACAGATAGTTGTTAAGGTACAAGAGATTGGCATGTGCTATATTCTGGTGAATAAGAGCTTAACTATAAATTATATAAACTATAAATTATACTGATGAGAAGGGGGGGGGGGGCTAGCGCCGGGCCTGTGAGTTCAGCAGGGTAATGGTGTTGGGGAAGCAGCTATTCCTCAGCCTGCTGGTGCGAGACCTGAGGCTCCTGTACCGCCACCCTGATGGGAGGAGGGCAAACAGTCCATGGTTGGGGTGTGAGGGGTCCTTAATGATTTTGCCAGCCCGTCTCAGACACCGTGTATGTGAAGAACAGCCATGGCAGGGAGCGGGCCTCCGGATGTGATGGGTGGTTTTCACCACCCGTTGCAGTGCCTTCCTGTCAGCTGTGGTGCAGCCGCTGTACCACACCGTGAAGCAGGTGGTCAGGATGCTTTCTATGGTACAGCAGTAGAAGTTGGACAGGATCTGAGGGGACAGGTGAGCTTTCTTAAGCGTCCTCAGAAAGTAGAGGCACTGCTGTGCCTTTTCAATCAGTTTGGCGGTGTTGAGGGACCAGGACAAGATCCTCAGAGATGTGTACCCCGAGGAATTTGAAGTTGGAGACGCACACCACCTCAGTCCCGTTTATGTGGATGTGGGTGTGTCTGCTGCCTCTGGTCTTCCGGTAGTCCACAATTATTTCCTTCGTCTTCTGTGAGTTGAGGACAAGGTTGTTGTTGGTACAACAAGCTGCCAGGTGCTGGACCTCCTCCCTGTAGGCTGATTCGTTGTTGTCATTGATCAGTCCTACCACCGTAGTGTCGTCAGCAAATTTTATGATGGAGTTGGAGCCATGCATAGGGACGCAGTCGTGGGTGAAGAGGGAGTAGAGGAGAGGGCTGAGCACACAGCCCTGTGGCCGACGGTGTTCAGTGTCAGCGTGGAGGAGGTGAGGTTGTTAATAACTTGCACTTATTACTTAGCCCCCAGTTAAAGAGTGTTTAATTGTCATGCGTGCAATAAGGAAACAATGAAGTTCTTTCTTGCTGCAACTTTACAGACTCAAATGCAATAACACACATACAGTAATCAGTGCTTCAAGATTCAAGAGAGTTTATTGTCGTGTGTCCAAGATAGGACAATGAAATTCTTGCTTTGCTTCAGCACAACATAATATAGTAGGCATAAATAAATACAGAACAGAACTGATCAGTGTGACCATATACCAATGGAGATATATATATATATATATATATATATATATATAGATATAGATAGCTATATATATATATATATATATATGTGTGTGTGTGTGTGTGTGTGTGTGTGTGTGTGTGTGTGTGTGTGTGTGTATATATATATATATATATATATATATATATATATATATATATATATATATATATATATATATATACACACACATAAATGAACAGATAAAGTGCAATGGGCTATTAATGATCAGAGTTTTGTTTGAGTTGAGTTTAATAGTCTGATGGCTGTGGGGAAGTAGCTGTTCCTGAACCTGGATGTTGCAGATTTCAGGCTCTACCTTCTACCTGATGGCAGCGGGGAGATGAGTGAGTGGCCAGGATGGGTCCTTGATAATGCTGGCAGCCTTTTTGAGGCAGCGACTGCGATAGATCCCCTCGATGGTAGGGAGGTCAGAGCTGATGATGGACTGGGCAATGCTTACACCTTTTTGCAGTCTTTTCCGCTCCTGGGCGCTCAAGTTGTCGAACCAAGCCACGATGCAACTGGTCCGCATGCTCTCTACTGTGCACCTGTGGAAGTTCGAGAGAGTCCTCCTTGACATATCGTCTCTCCGTAATCTTCTCAGGAAGTAGAGGCGCTGATGTGCTTTCATTATAATTGCATCTGTGTTCTCGGACAAGGAGAGATCTTCAGAGATATGCAAGCCCAGGAATTTGAAGCTCTTGACCTTCTCCACCATCAACCCGTTGCTATGAACGGGACTATGGGTCCCTATCCTACCCCTTCCAAAGTCCACAATCAGTTCCTAGGTTTTACTGGTGTTGAGAGCCAGGTTATTGTGCTGGCACCATTTGGTCAAACAAACCATTTGATCTCACTTCTGTACTCTGACTCGTCTCCATCAGTGATACGTCCCACAACAGTGGTGTCGTCGGCGAACTTGGTGATGGAGTTGTTGAGTTGCTGAGGTTGGGTTGTGGTTTGTCATTCACATCAAAAGTGTCCACCTGTTGTTTCAATGGTTCATTGGTGCTTAATTGTCACATGTGCACTGCACAGTGAAATTCTTTTGTGTAGATCACACATGCACTCGTCGCCATATTTTGGTGTCACTTACAAAAACTCCAAAGTCTGGTCCACACACTCAATGTACTGGAGCGGCTCTTGATCCAGCTACGCTGGTTGGGACCATTAGATTGTCTGGTAGATGCTACCTGAGAATAGTTATCTTTGAGATCTTTAACTGATTTTCATAAGATCGTAAGTGATAGTAGCAGAATTAGGCCATTCGGCCCATCAAGTCTACTCTGCCATTTAATCATGCCTTCTCCTGATAGCCTCTGACACCCGTACTAATCAAGAATCTATCTATCTCTGCCTTAAATGCATCCACTGACTGCCTCCACAGCCTTATGTGGTAAAGAATTCCACAGATTCACTACTATCGCATTTTCTTGGCATTGCTTCTGTTACTGCCAGTGCTTTGGGGTCAGGCTGGTGGTTAGCCCACTAGTCACCAGTATCGTGATGCAAATGACTTGTCTCGCTCAGATGATCTTAACAGGTGCCACTGTTTGAATCAGTGGTTTAGCAACAGAAGACTTGTACATGCCTGGAGGAAACCCACGCACACAGGGAGAACGTGCAAACTCCACCCAGATGGCACCCAAGCTCAGGATCAAACCTGGGTCTTTGGTGCTGCGAAGCAGCAGCTCTACCCGCTGTGCCACTGCACCATTGTGTATTTTGATATTCGATGCAAGTCCTGAAAGGCTGCAATGTGCTCAGACAGAAGATGAAGTGCTGTCAATGATCTAGATGAAGGGATTCAAAATAACATTAGCAAATTTGCAGATGACGCAAAGCTGGGTGGCAGTGTGAACTGTGAGGAGGATGCTATGAGGACGCAGGGTGACTTGGACAGGTAGGGTGATTGGGCAGATGCATGGCAGATGCAGTTTAATGTGGATTCTTGTGAGGTTATCCACTTTGGTGGTATGAACAGGAAGGAAGATTATTATCTGAATGGTGTCAAGTTAGGAAAAGGGGAAGTACAACGAGATCTGGGTGTCCTTGTTCATAAGTCAATGAAAGTAAGCATGCAGGTACAGCAGGCAGTGAAGAAAGCTAATGGCAAATTGGCCTTCATAACAAGAAGCGTTGAGTTCAGGAGCGAAGAGGTCCTTCTCTGCAGTTGTAAAGGGCCCTAGTGAGGCCACACCTGCAGTTTTTGTCTCCAGATTTGAGGAAGGACATTCTTGCTATTGAGGGAGTGCAGCGTAGGTTCACGAGGCTATTTCCCGGGATGGCGGGACTGTCATATGTTGAAAGAATGGAGCGGCTGGGCTTGTACACAATGGAATTTAGAAGGATGAGAGGGCATCATTGAAACATATAAGATTATTAAGGGTTTGGACACGCTAGAGGCAGGAAACGTGTTCCCAATGTTGGGGGAGTCCAGAACCAGGGCCCCCAGTTTAAGAATAAGGAGTAGGCCATTTAGAACAGAGATGAGGAACAACTTTTTCACCCAGAGAGTTGTGAATCTGGAATTCTCTGCCTCAGAAGGCAATGGAGGCCAATTCTCTGGATGCTTTCAAGAGAGAGTTAGATAGAGCTCTTAAAGATAGAGGAGTCAAAGGATATGGGGAGAAGGCAGGAACAGGGTACTGATTGTGGATGATCAGCCATGATCACAGTTAATTGCGGTGCTGGCTCGAAGGGCCGAAAGACCTACTCCTGCACCTATTGTCTATTCTTTGTTGAGGAAAACAGTGTAGGGAGTTGCACGGTTACAGTATGATTACATTAGGATTAAGAATTGAAGTGATAGGCAGCAGGTGGCTTATCCTGAACTTGAATTCTCCACCCTGTGGACTAAACATGTGCCCCCCAAAGCAGTCTCCCAATCTGCGTTTGGTTCCGCTTTCCCAATAAGCTGGAAGGCACACTGTAAATGTTGAACACAGTACACTCTCTTGGAAGAAGCACAAGTAAATCATTGCTCCATTCATGACATTAATCAAAGAACTGTGGGCAAATATGTTGTGGGACAACAGTGCCAATTGCTAAGCTGCAGAAAGCTTGACGGAAGAAAGTGAGGCTGGCTAGATAGTGCATGTGCGTTGGAAGGTCATTTAGAGATTGAATTGAAATCAGGGTAACCATATAACAATTACAGCACGGAAACAGGCCCTCTCAGCCCTTCCAGTCCATGCCGACCAGGGTAGTTTAGGATTATTTTATTATCAACATAAAAATAAAGTGACCTTGACAGAATTTTTCTGCTGGCTTAGCAGTAATGCTGAACTTTCAATGTTGCTGTCATCCAGATATTGTTGCTTTTTTGATTGGCAGCAGTAGCTAATGCATGTTGTATAATTTATCTGGTTCCCTTTCATTGTTAATCTTCCAGTCTGTTCTTGAAAATGTTCACCACTTCATTTCCTTGTCCCAGTGTTCTATTTGCCAGCAATGTCACATCCCATTAGAGAGAGAGAAAATGTTCAAAGTCAATCCAATAACATCTCCCAGTAATTTTTAGAGGCCTATTTAGATTCTTTTTTTTGTATGAAGGGACTGCAGATGCTGGTTTAAACTGAAGATAGATACAAAATGCTGGAGTAACTCAGCGGGACAAGCAGCATCTCTGGAGAGAAGGAATGAGTGACCAGTCTTACTGTCTCCGACAAAATTTTATCTCCGTTTGCTTTGTTGTTGTCTTCTCACAGCTAACAATAATCTATTCTATATTTTCCGTGCTCTCCATTCCCTTTGTCCTGTTTTCACACCATACATTTCTTTATCCATGTATCTCCCTCTTCCCTGACATCAGTCTGAAGAAGGGTCTCGACCCGAAACGTCACCCATTCCTTATCTCCAGAGATGCTACCTGTCCTGCTGAGTTACTCCAGCATTTTGCGTCTCTTAGATTCATTTTTTGTTTGGCAACTTGTAGTTGTTGTCTTCTTTTGGATTAATTTATTGTTTTTGCCAGCTCATACTTTGAGATGCTGAGATGGTTTTGCTACATTAAAGATGATTTCAAAAATGTACATGTTGTTACACGAGATGTGTGCTCGATTAGCGGGGACAGTAAAAGTGCACATACTGGCAGTTCTTCACTGCAGAAGCAGGGCAGTGTGTCATATAGAAAAAGCTGGCCAAAGCATTGTGGTTAAATTGAGTATTGAAATAAACAATTGCCAGGAATAATGTTTGCTCGGTAGTACCAAGTTTTATTACCATTGGTGACACTAGACTGCAGATACTGTAATCTGGAGTAAAAAAACATTCTGCTGAAGGAATTCAGACAGAATCTGTGGAGGGTAATGAATTGTTGATGTTTTGGGTTGAGATCCTGTGTCCAGATTGAGCCCAACTTATCCATGCTGATTAAGACAAAAATGCTGGAGAAACATCAACTCGACCCAAAACATCACCTATTCCTTCGCTCCATAGATGCTGCCTCACCCGCTGAGTTTCTCCAGCATTTTTGTCTTCCTTTGATTTTTCCAGCATCTCCAGTTCCTTCTTAAACATGCTGATTAAGATGTATTTTTGAGGTCCTATTTGTGTGTGTTTGGGCCATTGCCCTCTAAACCATTCTTATCTAAATGTCTTTTAAACTTTGTAATTGTCCCCATCTATTCAGCTTCCTCTGGCAGCTGGTTCCCTTTACCCACTACCCTCTGTATGGAAAGAAATTGTCCCTTCGGGTTCTTTTTAAAATCTTTCCCTCTCGCTGTAAAAACCTATGTCCTCTAGTTTTAGACTTCACCAGTCTGGGGGGGGGGGAATCCACCTTGGTTACACTCTTCATGATTTTATATGCCTCTATAAGGTTGCCCCTCAACCTCCTATACCCCAGGGGAAAAAAAGTCCCAGACTATCCAGCTGCTACAGGCGCTGTTTGCTTTGTCGAGTTATCAATCTGTCCATTGGTAACCAGGTGGGCCTCCTCCAGTGCCCCTGGTTTCACAACTCTTGAAACCTGTCTCCCACTTGCTGTTCTTATCTCTGCCATTTGTTCCAACTATCTGCCTGTCAAAAAATCCTCCTTGCCTGTGCCAACCTATTAGCATGCTGTGTCCTGCCTCTCCCCTTTTGCCGGCTTTCATCTCCTCCCCACCTTACAATCAGCTGTGAAGAAGGTTCTCGATCCGAAATGTCACCCGTCCATGTTCTCCAGTGATGCTGCTTGACCTACTGACTTACTCCAACACTTTGAGTATTAATCAGCATCTGCGACTCCTTGTCTCTACATAATTACTTTTCTGACTTTCTGTTTCAGCTCGGATTGCTTTGTCTGGAATGCTGATTACCACAAGTTAAAATGTCGGATCAAGATCCAATGACCCAGCAACCTCAACTGCAGTTAAAATGCCAGCAGTCCAAGTTCATTATTGGCTCCGTGTCCGAGGACAACTCAGAGGATGAGATCGGAATGAGCGGCAGCAAGTCGGATATTACGGAAGACAAGGAGGGATCGTTATCACCCTCTTCTGTAAATTCTGACAGTCTGTCTGATCTGGGGATGAACAACGATGGTTTTCCTCTACAAATGAGGTAATACTTGTGATGTTTAAGTAAAATATCTTGTGCAGTTTTGCTTCTGCAGTGTGACCTCCTCTTAATGGACTTTAGTTTTTTTTGTGGTTCGATGGTGCTTTATTGTCACGTACAAATGTACGGTGAAATTATTTTCTTACATACAGTCCAGTATAGTATTGCCATACCCAATTAACAAAGCGTACTGAAATGGTCCACTGAGCCTGCATGCAAAAGGCGCCAGGTTTTGGTACTCTTTTCAATGTCCAGTCTTTGCCTTAATTGTTATGAGCGATGCCTGATATACACAAACTCCAGGATCAGCTAATCGAGGCAGGGTTAAGGGCCTGCATTAGGAAAAGGAGGAAACGTTGGTTTTGGCAACAAAACCAACGTTCAAAGCAATCAGTAAAGTTGTTTCAATCGATTATTAAAGCCAGATATGTTGTAAATATGCGATCTGTCTCTGGATAAAACAAGAGTTCAAAGTGCAACTCTTACTGGCACGAGTTTGCTTTTTTTTGGTCATCGGGAACTACCTGGTTTGCTTTAAACTCCTTTTAAATCGTGATGCATTGCCTGATTATCTGATTTCTCAAAGCTTTTTAATAAATGTTTTGGTTGTTTGGTGACCTTGTTGATGTAATTAAAGAATGTCCATGGATCTAGCACCTGTGGTGATTTATTAGGATTTGGTTGGATTTAGTTTGAAGCCAAATGTTGCTTTATTGCTAACTTCTTTCCAACAACTTTCTGTTATACTGCTGCGAGGCATCGTGTTAATTGGATCTTTCCTTCAAGAGAACAAGAGAATGGGATTAGACACACAGTGCTGGAGTAATTCAACAGGTCAGGCAACGTCTCTGGTGAAAAAGATGGGTGATATTTCAGGTCGGAATCCTTAAGCCCCTATCCCATTTTCCCGAGTTACTCACGAATTCTCCCGCGTTTTCCACTTGATTCAAACTCTGAGAATGGCCGTAGGACTCCGTAGATATTTCGTAGCGACTCGTAATGCCAGCCGTAGGTACTCGGGGCATCAGGTAAGTCGGGACGTTTTTTCAGCATGTTGAAAAATGTCCACGAGTATAAAAAAATAGCCCCGAGTACCTACGGCTGGCTATTACCATAATTCCCCGAGTTTGAATCAAGGGGAAAACTTGTGAGAATTCGTGAGTAACTCGGGAAAGTGGGACAGGCCCTTTATTCAGACTCCAAACTGCAGTCCAAAGAAGGGTTCCTCTCCTCCTAAAGTCCGCCATTAACTCCTTAGGGAACAGTGGAAAACGTATCTGCTCCCTGTGTCAGAAAATTAAAAGTATTGAAAAGTTATTTAAAAAAATAACAATACAATTTAGGTTATAGCAATTCCAAAACAGTGCTGGCATGCTCCCTTATAACAAGAACAGCGAGTGTTTGAGGTTGAATATCTCGCATTAGCTCTGGCCTTATGAACTTCCCCTTAAAAGATCGTTCTACTGTACTACCTACAGTCTTTAAGCCATTGTGGGGTTTTGGCTTGGAATGAGTGCACATAGCAACGATGGGAGTTGGAAGGCAAACCAGTGTGCAGAAGGGAGTTTTATGTGACAAGGAACTTCCAACAGGAAGGAGCCAGGCTGGTGCGTGTAAAGGCAAGCGGAGTCTCAGAATACCTGGATTTCATAGAAACATAGAAACATAGAAATTAGGTGCAGGAGTAGGCCATTCAGCCCTTCGAGCCTGCACCGCCATTCAATATGATCATGGCTGATCATCCAACTCAGTATCCCGTACCTGCCTTCTCTCCATACCCTCTGATCCCCTTAGCCACAAGGGCCACATCCAACTCACTCTTAAATATAGCCAATGAACTGGCCTCAACTACCCTCTGTGGCAGAGAGTTCCAGAGACTCACCACTCTCTGTGTGAAGAAAGTCTTTCTCATCTCGGTCTTAAAGGATTTCCCCCTTATCCTTAAGCTGTGACCCCTTGTCCTGGAGTTCCCCAACATCGGGAACAATCTTCCTGCATTTAGCCTGTCCAACCCCTTAAGAATTTTGTAAGTTTCTATAAGATCCCCTCTTAATCTCCTAAATTCCAGAGAGTATAAACCGAGTCTATCCAGTCTTTCTTCATAAGACAGTCCTGACATCCCAGGAATCAGTCTGGTGAACCTTCTCTGCACTCCCTCTATGGCAATAATGTCCTTCCTCAGATTTGGAGACCAAAACTGCACGCAATACTCCAGGTGTGGTCTCACCAAGACCCTGTACAACTGAAGTAGAACCTCCCTGCTCCTGTACTCAAACATTGTATTTCAGCAATACAATGTGCAGATTTGTAAGTTAATTGGCTTCTGTAAAATTGCCCTGTGTGTGTCAGGAGTGGATGAGAAACACCTAGAACTAGTATGAACGGGTAATCAGAGCTGCTAAGTAGTACGGATGTTCCGTATTTTGCATGGAAATGCGATAAGAATACAGATGTACGGACTTACTGTTTCACCTTGCTGCTTAAAAATTGCAACGATATAAAAATTCATACTGTAACTCAAAAAATTATAGCAGATTAAATTTCAAGATCTGGATGATTATTTTTGTAAGCTTTGATCTGCCTGTCCCGCTACAGGTTTAAACAGCGCTGTCAGTTTAGCACGTGGGAATTTCAACGAACAGCGCTATGGGGTCTAATTATAACGCAACCAGCTGGAGCGCTATTGCCTTTACACATAGCGCTCTGGCCACAGTGCTATGAGTCGCCGACTTTTCAGGGAGGGAGAAGGAGAGAGAGGGAGGGAGGGGATAAGAGAAGGAAGGAGAAAGAAAGTAAGGAGAGTGGGAGAGAGGGAAGGAAAGAGAGGAAGGTGGGAGCGAGGGAGGGAGAGGGGGGCTTCTACATCATCTGGTGCTAAAAGCAGGAAGCAGCCGTTCAAACAGAAGTATAGAAAGAGATGGCAATGAATGCACTGTCAAGTAAGGTGCGTCATTTGGTAGCAAAATTATGCAGTCTTGTACTCTTACACATGTATGACCGCACATAAAAAACAACATTTCTTTCAGCAAAATGGCACAGTGTAAAAATACTGATTTCCTCAGCAAAATACAGATTTTCAGGTACAAGAATACTGAAATGCTCCAACAAAACTTGGCAGCTCTGGGTTACCGATGGTCGCCAGGTGGATGGATGGGCCTGTTTCCATGCGGCACCTTTTGATCAATTCAATCAAATGCTTTTTCCATGTTGAAAAGCGAGCCTTATTTTTATTTCCGAATGTTGCTACATATTGCATATCTCAATGGAAGCAGCCTGCAAGAATCCTGAGGCAAGGTTTCAGTAAATGTGGGTGGCACTGACTTCCACCGTGCCACCGGCATAGGCACTTGCCCAAGTTTCATGTTGAGGTTTTCACGGGTTACGCTCAGTGTGAACTATCTTGTGGAACAGTAGTCTGTATGATATTGCCTCTGCCGAAAGGGATGATAAGGTGATGATTTTTTTGGGTCAGGACTCTTCTTCCTGATGCAATACTCAGCTGGTAGTTGCTGCCTCACAGTGTCTGGGACTCCGGTTCCATCCTGACGAAGGATGCTGTCTGTGTGGAGTTTACACGTTCTCCTTGTGACGGTGTGGGTTTCCTCCGACTGCTCTGGTTTCGTCCCATATCCCAAATTCGGCAGGTTTTTAGAGGTTAATTGACCTTGTAAATTAGTGAGTAGGATGAGAAAGTGGGATAATATAGAACTAGTGCAAGTGGGTGAGCGATGGTCGGCCAAAGGACCTGATTCCATGCTGTATTTCTTAACTAAACTAAACTGCATTGATGAGGTATCAACCAAATTTGATAAGAAGATGCTTTACTGTGAAGCTTGCGTGGAGGTGGTTTTCTGGGATACCTCTTTTGTCATGTGTCTGTTTCTTTTTTTTTAAATGTACGTGGAACTACGTTTATTTCATTTATTTCTAATGGCAGATTTAAAAGTTGGTTCTCCTTGAAGTGAACAACACCAGTTACAAAGACCAGTTTAGTTTGAGATGCAACGTGGAGACTGGCCCTTCAGCCCACCGTGTCCGCCCCGACCAGCGATCCCTGTACACTAACACTATCCTACACGCACTAAGGACAATTTATAAACTTTACCAAAATCAATGAACCTACAAACCTGAATGTCTTTGGAATGTGGAGGGAAACTGGACCACCTGGAACGTACAAACTCCGCACAGACAGCACGCGCAGTCAGGATTGAACCCGGGTCTCTGCTGCTGTATGACAGCAACTCTACCGCTGCACCACTGTGCTGTGCCGGTGTCATACTCATTGCAATATTAGCGAGAAGCAAATTTGGGGTATCGCACTACAATCAAGGTCATTTGACCCCAAAATAGGGCATGCACAAATCTGCACCAACATTTCAAACGCTATAAATAACTGGGGATGGCAAAATTAGTTGATAAATCATCAATACAGTTTTTGTATCAGAAAAAGGGGTCTGACCCAAAATGTCATCTGCCCTTGTCTTCCAGAGGTGCTGCCTGACCCACTGAGTTACTCCAGCACTTCGTGGGGTTTTTGTTTGTACATACAAGGGGATTATTGTGGATTTATGTAGATGAATTTCTTACTGCTGTGTCAGAACAGCACTAAAAATAGCAACTAGGTCATGTGCTCAAGTTCATGACATGAGCCTTGAACTTATGCCATCGAGCCAGAGATGATATTTACCTATGCTGTTAATGGGATGTATTGAAGTGCTTCAGCTTTGCCAATTCCCATTTAAGTTAATGATAGGAAAAGATACTACAGTCAGTAGAGATACATAGGTCTTCTGCTGATGACCTGTTTATCTTTACTGACTACATACAGTATCTCTTCCTATCGCCAATTTAAATGAGAATTGGCAAAACTCCAGCACTTCAATACATGGATTATGCTGCCTGATCCCTCAACCTGAATGTTGTTGGCACTTGGTATTGAATGCACTGGTGAAATATGTTGCAAGTGCGAGGAGAACTTTTGCTTTCCTTCAACTGAATTGGTTATTAACTTCCTGTGTGTTATGTGATCAAACGGGGAGGGATGAGAGTCACAGACTCTTAGAGCAAGGAAACGGCTTTCTGCCCAACACTTTTGTACTGCACAACTCAGACTTGTTTTAATGTTTTTCTCAAGATTGTAGCATTTGCAATTCTTTATTACTAAAGAAGATTCGCAACCTGAAACATCACCTGTTCTTTCCCTCCAATACAACATTTTCCAACATTCCATCTTTGTGCAACATATTTTGTTTTGTTTTCACATAATCCTGATGTGTCATTGAAGAGAAAGCTGGTACTGACACCTAGAAGTGTGGAAAAGAACTGCAGATGTTGGTTTAAATCAAAGGTAGACACAAAATGCTGGAGTAACTCAGCGGGACAAGCAGCATCTCTGGAGAGAAGGAATGGATGACGTTTAGGGTCGAGACCCTTCAGCATTTTGTGTCTACCTGACACCTAGAAGATTATTTTCATTGCTTTAAGTGAAACTGGGAATTTATTTTGTCACTAGGGTGGTTGTTAGCAGTTAGGGTGTAGTTTCCATCTTCCAACCTACCTCATTGCAGATATTGGACCGAATCTCTGTACCTGTTAAGCTATAACTGTATTCTGCCGTCTGGTATTTTTCCTTTTGCATGACCTGTTGTTCATGGGCAGGGCTTGAAACTACTTGTATAGTATGATTAGATTTGATTGGAGTGTATGCAATGCAAACAAAGGTTTTTCATTGTTCCTTGGTACACATGACAATAATAAACCAATGCCAAGTGGTGTTTCAATGTGTGCGTGTGTGGTTGTATAAAAGCAAGGCATTTATAGATAGAGCTGAACAAATGAATCTTTCAGCAAAAAATGCAACTGTGGCAATGATCAAATTGTTTGAACGATGGGCAGATGGAACTG
Organism: Okamejei kenojei; assembly: GCA_035221665.1. Taxonomy (NCBI): domain Eukaryota; kingdom Metazoa; phylum Chordata; class Chondrichthyes; order Rajiformes; family Rajidae; genus Okamejei; species Okamejei kenojei. Next base: position 3,669,429 of record CM069156.1, read on the forward strand.
GGTAGCGTGGAGGGTGAGGGGTGGATTTGGGAGACAGGCAGGAAGGTGATGGGTGGAAGCGGGTGGGGAAGGAGAAAGTGGGGGGGCTGATGGGGTGTGCGCACACACACACACACACACACACACACACACACACACACACACACACACACACACACACACACACACACACACACACACACACACACTAACTAACATAATGAAAGGTACAGTACATTTGTACAATCTTTAGCCTTTAGAGGTGCAGAGACGATTGAGGGCATAAACGTGGGCATGGGAAGGGGTGTTGAAGTGCAGGTGTGTTAGTATGGCATCCCTCTCTGACGGCACAGCAGAGAAAAGTAACTGCACTCAGTACTGGATATGAGTTACAGCTATCAGGTTAATTCTCGGGATGGCGGGACTGGCATGATGAAAGAATGGGTTGACTGGGCTTGTATTCACTGGAATTTAGAAGGATGAGAGGGGGTCTTATAGAAACATTTAAATTCTTAAAGGATTGGACAGGCTAGTTGCAGGAAAAATGTTCCCGATGTTGGGGGAGTCCAGAACCAGGCATCACGGTTTAAGAATAAGGAGCAGGCCATTTAGGACTGAGATGAGGAAAAACTTCTTCACCCAGAGAGTTGTGAATCTGTGGAATTCTTGGCAGTGGAGGCCAATTCACTGGATGTTTACAAGAGAGGGTTATATTTAGCTCTTGGGGCTAAAGGAATCAAGCGATATGGGGAAAAAGCAGGAACAGGGTACTGATATTAGATGATCAGCCATGTTCGTATTGAATGAACATTAGTTCAAAATCCCCAAATCCATGTCCTGTCCTTATGTCTTTAAAACATTATCCCTGCCGCTTCCACTTCCCTTGGCACTTTGTTCCATTCTCTCACCACCCTCTATATGAAAGATTTGACTCCCATGTCTTCTTTAAATCCTTCCTGTGCCCTCTTGATTACTTTCTTATATCAATCTTAGATCTGGATGAATAGTTATACTTCTGTGGAGAGTTAAAATGGTGCAGGAGAATCCGAAGCATTTGCAGACATATTTAGCTGCTTTTATAAAATTAGTTGAAATATCGGGTACTGCTGTGAATTTATTAAAATACATTATAACCGTGAAACCAGCCAGTACTGCACTGCACTATGAGAATGGCACTTGAAACAACAGATTTGAAAAGGCTTTATTGAGCCCAGGATTGTTTGGCTTTCATGGAGCCCTGTTGATGCTCGATCTCTACATTCTCCTGGGACAATGCAGGATGGTACAAAACAGCAAGCATACATTACAAATCTCAGTGGATTACTTTGAAAACAGATAATAATGGAATGAAAGATGTGCGCATGCAATGCTGGAAAATAATTAAGTCTTTAAAGATACAGCACAGAAACGGGTCCTTCGGCCGATCGAGTCCATGCTGACCACACCAACCATCGATCACCTGTTCACACTAGTACAAACACCAATTAACTACCAACTTGCACGTTTTTGGGATGTGGGAGGAAACCAAAGCACCCGAATGATCCACGTGGTCACAGGGAATCTCCACGCAGACAGCACCCGAGGACAGTGCTGTGAGGCAGCCGTTCTACCAGCTGCATTACTGCCGCCCTCAAGCAAGCTAGCGAGGTCTCCGCATTTTGTTCCAGAAAGCTCTGAGATGCAGAGTGATCTGGGTATGTTTGTACATGATTCACAAAAGGCCAGCATGGCAAGTAACAGGGAAAGCTATTGAAGTGTTAAAACTTAGTAATTAAAACTAAATAGGAATGGGTTATTCTGCAGGACATTAAGAGCACTGTGTGCAATAGGACATTCCTTATGATCATCAGCTCCACCTTATTTCCTCTTATCACCCACCTCCACCTGGGGTAATTTACAGTTGCCAACCAGTGCATCTGTGATGTGGGAGGAAACTGGAACACCCATGGGAACTCCTTGCAGCAACAGGGAGCACACACAGTATTGCAGAGCAGGAGCAAACCCAACTCAGTGGAGCTGTGTGGCAGCAGCATTGCGTCAGCCTGGGCTGCCAGCCTCTGACAACCTCTCGATTCTGGTCCTCTCTTGCTGAGAGGTTACGGAGTGACTGTCTAGTACCTCGCCACCGTGGTGCGAGAGGTTGGGCAGAAAAACAACTTCAACATACACAAGACATTGTCAGCAGAAGTCATAGTGGAGCTTTCGTCCCGATTCTGCAAGCTGCCAATCGCCCATGGCTACAAACGATGGACCCAAAACGTTGCCCATCTATGTTCTCCAGAGATGCTGCCTGATCCACCGAGTTACTGAAAAACTGTTAACATTTTGTCTCTTTCTTAGTAAACAGATTTGCAGACCTGCATCCCTGTGCCTACCATATCTGTCTCCTCATCTTTAAATTCTAAATCAATCCCATTTTCACACGCTCTACCTAAATTCCTCCAATGGAGACACAAGGATCTGCAGATGCTGGAATCTCGAGCAAAGCGTAAGAGGCTGGAGGAACTCTGCAGATCAGACGGGGAATAATATTTTATTGTGTGCGTGGGGAACTCTGCAGGGAATGGACAGGCGACAATTCCGATCGGGACTCCTCTTCAGACTTAATATCAGTCTGAAGAAGGGTTTGACCTGAAACATTGTCGCTTTATTTCCTTCACAGATGCTGCCTGTCCTTCTGAGTTCCTCCAATACTTTGTGCTTTGCTCTGAGTTCCTCCAATGTTTTGTCTACAAGGTAGGTTGGAGAAAGTTATTTCCAATAGGAAGTGGATTCTAGAATGAGGACCATGAACCAAAAGTTGTGCAGAACACAAAGTGCTGGAGTATCTTAACAGGTCAGGCAGCATCTGTGGAGCACATGGATAGGCCACTCTTTTGGATTGGGAACGAAACTCGAGACCTTCAACTCTTCAGAGACATTTTTACCTCTGTGACCTTGAGGCATTATTGTCTCATATACGAACGTATGGTAAAAAGCTCTTCAGAAACCCGGGACCTTCAGCTCTTCTCTTGGGACCTACAGCTCTTCCGACAGTGCTGCAATGAGGGAAGGCTTTTTCCACACAAAATGGCAAAAGTTCGGAACTCCATTATATAAAATGCAATTGATAGGCTAACTTTAATTCTGTGATAAAAGAAATATGGTGAACAAAAATTAATGGATGGAGGATAAGAGGTTTATTGTACATCAGCCACAATCTCGCTGTATCGTGGAACATGGTTGTCAGGCTAAATGTTCTGCATGTTGCTATACGCACTCTGAAGTGAGAAATGTTTTCTGCCATTAATGATAATATAGTGTGTAGGAAGGAACTGCAGGCGCTGGTTTACACCGAAGATAGACACAAAATGCTGGAGTAACTCGGTGAGTCAGGCAGTATCTCTGGAGAGAAGGAATAGGTGACATTTCGGATTGGAACCCTTTTTCAAACTGAAAGTCACCTCCTTTTCTCCAGAGATGCTGCCTGACCCATTGAGTTACTCCAGCATTTTTTGTCTATCTTCAATGGTAACGTAGATATATAAGTTCAAGTTGAAGTATTGTATCTTTGCAGAAAGTGATCAGGTCAACGCCTTCCTATTTCTCTTACTGTGTAATATTTTATTTTATGTGTCTGCACCACCTCTGTTCCATGATATCCTGATAAGTCATGTTTATGGAATGGAATTAGCTTGAACGTGAAGACTTCCTTGTAGCCTCAGTCTGATGAAAGGTCTTGACCTGATACGTCACCTATCCATGTTCTCCAGGGGTGCTGGTTGAACTGCTGAGTTACTCCAGCACTTTGTGTCTTTCCTTGGTAAACCAGCATCTGAAGTTCCTTGATTTTGAATTGTAGCCTAGTGCTTGATTTATATTTGTCCAAGATGTGAGTTAATTTATTTTTACAGAGGCAGAGCTGCAATTGGCTGCAAAAGCATGGTTATTTTTATTGTCAGAGCTATACAGTTCTTCGGAACGTCACTAGCCCCGCTCAGCTATGACATGGCTGCCACAGACAGACTGCGTCATTATTTTAAGTTATAGCCATTTGCTGTATGAGCGTGGGTTTGAATGAGAGCCAGAGTTGGTTATTAATGCAGCAACGTTCATCCAGAGATGCAGAGAAAACAATATCGGTGCAATGGGACTTACTCGTCAAAAGTAAAATATTTTATCTTCAGGCTGACTAACTGTAACTGGTAAATCATGTACAATTTCTCCGAGTCTGGAAGCTGGTGACATTCGACTAATCATGGACGAGTCTGGAGGGGAGAACCAGAGGATGATATACTACTTACTGCGGCGGTTAGTAAGTGGTTAGGTTACAGAATAAAAATGTGAAATGCATGTCTGCTTGTCGCTGAATGAGTTAAGTTATAAACCTTGCAGAGATTGTGTGACTGTTGTCGTCCCTCTAAGAGTCCTGGATGGTGAGACGCAGGCTTGTTCGGCTTCTGCAATGCTCATTCGACTGATGCCAAGGATGCAGCACCCAACAAATGACCATTCCCTTATTAATTGATCAGGCACTTAGAAATGATTTAACTTTTCTTCCTGCCCTGAAAGCGTTATTTATCCAGTGCCCTGCTTCATGTAAAAACTCAAATGGTAAACGATTAAACTATGGAAGGTGTTTTATTCAAGGTTAGGATTTTGCTGGACTTGAAGTCTGCAGAGCAAGTGTATTCCAGCAAAGGTCACTTATTTTTAATGAAGGTGGGAATATTGACCAATTTGCTTTTTTTAACTTCCTGGCTTGATGATATTTCAGTGGAATTTGACACCTTGACTAAGTGGCCATCTGTCAGGGATCTTTTCTGTTTGTCATGATGTGAATGTCTCCAACAGTATCATGCAAAGAAGGGAGTAAATGTCTTTACTTTCAAAATGCAGCATCTTTTTCTTGGAAATGCAGAGAGTTCAAGGAATAGACCTTTTCAACAGACAAAGGAGATACAAAGGATGCTGGAGTGTTGAGCGAAACACAATGTGCTGGAGGAACTCAGTGTGTCAGGCAGCATCTATGGAGGGGACAGAATGTGTAGGAAGGAACTGGAGATGTTGGTTTTCACCAAAGATAGACACAAAATGCTGGAGTAACTCAGCCAGTCAGACGGCATTTCTGGAGAAAAGATGTTTCGAGTTGAGACCAGACTGAGAATCAGCAGAGAGAGAAACATTTCTGTAACTTTCCATACCTCTAGTGCTGGAGTAACTCAGCAGGTCAGGCAGCATCTCTGGAGAACACGGAGAAGCGCCGATTCAGGGCTAGATCTTTCTTCAGACGTCCGAAGGGGCCGACCTGAATCGTCACTTATTCATGTTCTCCAGAGATGCTGACTGACCCACTGAGTCAATCCAGCAGTTTGTAAACCAACAGCTGTAGATTTATGTTTAAGTTTATTATTGACTCGTGTACCATGGAAAGCTTTGTTTTGCAAATCAGATATTCTATACATTAATCAGTTGAAACTTAAGTAAAATAGTAAGATTAAACGAGAACTCACCTGTTCGAAGTTTGATCGTTATTTTACGAGGAGTTACGATGAGGGATTACGTGAAGAACCCGCCTCACGCTGGTAACGGCATACTTCAAAGCAACGGCATGAAAAACACAGAACACCAAAGCCGGAGTAACATAGTAAGGCTCATAAAAAGACTTAGAACCACCATTTGATCACTTATTTTACGAGGGTGGGAGTGGAGGGCACGTAATCCCTCATCGTAACTCCTCGTAAAATAACGATCAAACTTCGAACAGGTGAGTTCTCGTTTAATCTTACTATTTTACTTCGGAGTCACGTGAGTGACTACGTGAAGAGTTTTAAAGCTTTCTGTGTTTTTTATGTCGTAGAATTAATCCGTACGACAGTCCGGCTAAGTAAACACATACATGAGAAAGCAGACAAAAGTTAGATCTTTTTCACAATTAAAATTTTTTAATGGTTGAAAGACCATATAATACCCTCCTTATATTTGAGGGAAAAATGATTACAAGTGACAAAAGATATCAGTGACTACACAACTGATTATAGCAATTAATAGCAAACAAAGCAGGTGATTATAGTGCTCCCAACACCGCGTGTCCAAAGCTTGTCATAGTGTGAACAGGTTTGTTGTAGAACTTTGAAAAAGTTTCTTCTTTACTCCACCCTGCGATTTTTAAAATATGCTCGAGAGGTACGTCCCGCCCCTTCGCCGCGGACGTAGCTGCCGCCCTGGTGGAGTGAGATTTGAAGACATCAGTGTCTACTCCCGCTAAAACCAACACCTGTTTTCAACCATTTTGAGATAGTTTGAACTGAAGCTTTTGTGTGTGGCTTTTTGTGCGTAAGCAGCAATGTCTTTTCGTTTCCTCGAAAAGTGTCCGTAACTTTAATATATTGGTTCAAATGTCTAACCACACACAAAGCAGGCTGAATATGAAAAGCTTGAAAGGTTACCTTTGTTCCAGATCTCCCTGGTCTACTTTGTTTTGATCAGATCGTAAACATAGAATACAACGTTATCTGTAGTCACATGCATACAGTCTAAACGCAACATTTGTAAAGTTTGCACTCTTTGGGCTGAGACCAGTGACATTAACATGACCAATTTCAATGTTAACCTATCCAATGTCAACCCTTCAATTGGCGTCCATTCTCTAAGTAGAGCAAGTACTATGCTCACATCCCAAATCTCTGTATATCTAGGTTTTGGCGGATTCATGTGAAAAATTCCTTTCATGAATCGTGATATTAATGGATGCGACCCAATTGACTTCTCACCAATCATAAGTCCTAAATAGGACGACAAGGCACTGCGTGCAGTGTTAATGGCACTGTAACTTAAATGTTGCCCAAAGTGCAAATTGGCAAGGAATTCCAAAAACATGAGTAACATTCACAGAATCATCAGAAATATTTGACTGTGTGCAAAATTCTTCCCATTTCTTAATATGTGTCATATATTGTTTCTGTGTGCTATGTCGCCATGATGCGCCAATAACTGTCAAAGTTTGGTCCGACAATCCCAGTTCCTGTAGTGGTCTGGTCAAAACCTGCAGATTAACAAATTCATATATGCATATAATGGGTAACCTTCATTTGTTACTGGATTAGTCAAGATATCACTACAGTTAGGAATCTGCATATATGGTTCTTTAATCATATTTAGCATAACTGGGAACCAAGGTTGAGTTGGCCAATTTGGCACTACCAACAATCCGGAAGCTGAATCTTGCTCTATTTTCTTCAAGCATCTCTGGATCAGAGCAAATGGTGGAAAAGCATAAAAGAACATTTTTCCCCAGTGTAATGAAAATGCATTTACTGCAACTGCGTCCGGATCGTGTTCCAAGACACATAATGAGGCAATTGATGATTAAGCCTGGATGCAAACAAGTCAATTTCTGGCAACCCAAATCGTCTAACAATATTCTTAAATATTGCTGGCTTAAGCATCCATTCCGTATTATCTTTAAAAATCCTGGACCTTCCATCTGCTACCACATTGTCTTTACCTGGAATATAGCTTGCTGAAATCCATATCTGCCGACCAATACACCATTGCCATATCTCATTGACCAGACAATCACATGATACTGATCTAACTCCCCCCATGTGATTAATGTAAACCACAGCCGTTTTATATTGTCTAATTGTATTAATACATGCAGACATTGTTTAGCAGAACAATATGCTTTAAGCCCATAAAAGGCCCCCAATAACTCCAAATAGTTAATACCATACTTTTGGAGAAACACTTGCTCTTCAGTTTTCCATCTACCTCCACAACTGGAAGATAAATCTGTGGCCCCCCATCCGAGAGCACTAGCATCTGTTTGCAAAACCATTTCAGGCTGTTTAATCATGATCTTCTTAGCAGCTTGTGGGACATTTTCAACCCACCATTGCAATTCCAATACTGCTTTCTTTGTTAATTGCATAGGTCTGTCAAAGTGACCTGCCTTATTTTTAAGAGCCCTTACTTTGTCCCTTTGAAGATTTTGATAATGTAATGGCCCAAATTCCACTGCCGGAAATGCTGCCACCAGTGTACCAATGACTTTTGCCACTTCTCGGATGGAGGGATAAGGTTTGTGAATGAGGTAATTACACATTTGCAAAATATCATTTGTCTTCTTTGCTGGCAACGTAACTAACATAGTCACTGAGTTAATTACAAACCCCAGAAAATCAATTGATTGAACTGGCTGCAGCTGGGATTTAATTGGATGAATTAAGAATCCAAGCTCTTTAAACAAAGCTTTAGTAACTGAAATTGAGTGCTCAGCTGACTCTTGACTATCATTAATAATCAGAATATCATCCAGATAAGCCATTACAATGTGTTTCTGTGCTCTTAATTGAGCTAAAACTGGTTTCAACAGTTTTGTAAAGAGTCTAGGAGCCGAACTTAATCCATTTGGTAAAGCTTTGAACTGCCATAATTGCCCCTGCCAATAAAACTTTAAGTATCTCCGAAAAAGATGATGAATTGGTACAGAATAATAGGCGTCTTTCAAATCAATCTTAGCCATATAAAGAACCTGCTGAAATCAAATATTTTGCAGTTTTAAATGTCTCCATCTTAAAATGTTTGTATTCTACAAACTTATTTAGATCTGTAAGGTCTAGAATAATTCTACAACCACCATCTTTCTTATCTCTGCGAAATATATTAGAGACAAATTGATGCTTATGTTCATAAGTTTTTTTCAATTACCCCTTTTTCGGATAATTTGCCAATTTCCACATTAATCTCCATTCTTTCTTCTGGAGAAAACACATAAGCATAAGCAGGTTTATTCTGTACAGGAGGATTGACCCTTCTTTAAAAATAATAATAGCTCCTGAAACTGCTTGTAATATAAATCGATCAGAAGTAATATTAAGCCAGGCATTATAAAAATTTTTGCAATCTCCCTCCAACTGGAGATTCACTCACAGTTTCTTTAAGGATAGAAGTTTTTAATACCTCTCCATAGGAGCGTGATGGTCTCCTCTTTCCCGAATGCAGGGAAGCAGTGGCCTGTGTAGCACGATAATACTTTCGTGACAAATTTCTGCCTCTATAACGAAAATCAAAACCCCTTCGGGCCGAAAACCCTTTTCTTTGTCCAGAGACAAAAGGCTTAATAGTGCTAAAATATTTAGCTTCTTCATCCAACTGCTTCAGTTGTTTCGGCAGATTTTCTCCAAACAAATATCCAGGAGCTTGAACTCCACTTTCTTGACAAAGGCTTGCATATCTAGGGTGAAATATGGGCCGAATCGCCATTTTCCTCATGCAATTGATCTCATAAAACGAATTGCACATTAAGCCCAAAGTATCTTTTTGAATCTTGTCCATTTCCAGATTCTCCATTTGCCTGCCAAATGCCGTGATGGCAGCCGAAAATAATTTTAGCACCTTTGAAATTTCACTTCTTGGGCTCTCATACTTGGAGTCATAGATGCCCATACCATCGGATTCACCGTAGGCACTTCCAATGAGGCACAATTGCCTGGTGCTTTATATAATTCTGATAATTCATTCATCACAGTATATGAAGCTGGTGAGATACCATATAATTTATATTGGCAGCTAGGCTTTCTTCCATAGCCTCACCACTTCCTTCGGGTATAGCAAAACTTTGTGCTATCCCAGGCAGATCAAGCCTTTTCTTTTTACTTTGTGGCGTGCTTTCAAAAGCCATTTCAAATTCAGCAGGGTCTGCCTTCTGCAGCCCTAATTCCATCGGGATATTATCCCATGAGACTTCTTCCAGCCCAAATCGTGGGTCTGGAGTATCATATTCCCAACTTGGCCCACAGCCATATTCATCATATTCAAACCCCTCGGGGATTTTCTGGGATTCATGAGGGTACTGTGACCCTTGTCTCATAATAGTTTGGAGAACTTTCTCCATATGCTCCATTTTTAGCCACATAGTTTTATTATCTGGAGGTCTTTCAAAATCAGAATCATCAGAAACCACGGGCCTCACAGTTTTCTTTTTGCATTTCTTAGGAGCATTTTCCTCCGTGGTTATAATTTCCGGAGAATCTGGAAATTCTATATCGGGTAAATCAGTGGCCAACGGTATCGGAACCGGGTCCACTCTAGCTTCGCTTCCCGTATATTTACTTTCACCCCGGGAGCCTCTCTTCACCCGCGAAGCCTTCCTTCCCGATTTCTCCATTTTTGTTAAAATTTATCTTGTGCTCAATCAGCACGTTAACGTCCAAATTTTTACTTTTAGTTTCGCTGTTGGAACCATCCAGCGTAACCTAAAACCCGCGCCGATGTAACTTCACTTACCTGCGGGCCGTTCCGACCGCTGCGAGGAGCTGCTCCTTACCGCAGCTCCTTCTTTCGCCGTCAGCGTCGACGTCATGCCGTTACCAGCGTGAGGCGGGTTCTTCACGTAGTCACTCACGTGACTCCGAAGTAAAATAGGTAGAGCAAAGCGGAAGTTGTAGTCCCTTGTGTCTGAGAGTTTTATGCTCTTTTGCGTCGGGCCTATTTTCCTGGTCTTGTACTGAGGAGGAATTTCAACTGAGGTATTATTCAGTTTGTTCTCTAAACTGCGATCTTGACTGCGACCGCCAATTGGCATAGTGGCGCAGTGGTTGAGTTAGTCATCAGTTTATTGTCATGTGTACCAAGGTGCAGTGAAAAGCTTTTGTTGCATGCTGACCAGTCAGTGGAAAGACAACACATGATTACAATCGGCCCAGCAACCCGGAGTCGCTGCCTTATAGCACCAGAGACCCAGGTTTGATCCTGACCACGGGTGGTGATTGTGCAGAGTTTGTATGTTCTCTCTGTGACCGCATGGGTTTTTCTGGGTGCTTTCTTTTCCGCCCAAATTCCAAAGATGTGCTGATTTGTAGGTTAATTGGCTAATATAAATTGTCCCTAGTGTGTAGTGTAGAACTGGTGTATGGGTTACCATTGTTCAGTGTGGACTTGGCGGGCTAAAGGGCCTGTTTCAACGCTGTATCTGTAAAAACGAAACCAACCCTGTACACGAGCCTTGATAGATTCTCCTTATCGCCACAGGCCAAGCATGTCGGGATTGCATCTGATGAAACAAGGACGGGACAAGAAGAAGCTGGAGCTACAGAGAGACTTCACAGTTGCTTCCCCGGCTGAATTTGTAACTCGCTTCGGCGGCAATAAAGTTATTGAAAAGGTAAGCAAAACGTTTTCTCAAGCTTTTTTTTTCACTTTAGTTTTTATTGCTTTTTTGTATACACATATAAAACACAAATATAACAACGAAACATACAATACAGTGAAACGTACAACAGTGTAGCGGGGGGGGGGGGTTCAGTTTACAATTAATGATGCAGTATACAGAACTGTTTTCTTATTAAAACATTTTCCAATAACTTACATTATTGTCAATAAAATTATACAGTGTTGATGTCTTTATTTCTATACCTAATCCATTTTTCCCATTTTCTGTTAAACTCGTCTTCTTTCACTCTTGGAGAATATGTAGTTTTCTCCATGACAAATATTTCCTGTACTATGTCTAACCATTGTCTAAGTCTGGGTGTGTCCGCTGCTAGCCAGTTTCTTGTAATGGCCTTTCTGCCAGCAGTGAGTGGGATTTCTCAAGCTTTCTATCTTTAGTCAGGCATGTAAACTGGAACAGACGAAAAAGCCACGATATTGTTATGCCTTCTAATTTTACTTTGGAGTCACGTGAGTGACTTCGTGAAGACCCCGCCGTCACGCATGCGCGACATATCGTCACTCGCATTGCAACCGACAAGCTAGGAGGAGCTGTGCTCCTCTACCGGCAACTTTAAAAAGGACCCTCAGGTAAGTTTTACTAACCTTGAGTTGGTTTGGTGCTCTGTTTTTTTGAAATCTTTTACAGACCACCCAGACTTCATGAGCATGGAGAAGGCTCGAAGTAAGAAGAGGGCTGCTTCCAAGGGAGCTGCGGGACTTCAAAAAAAGTTTAGCGGTCAAATTCCCCGGAGCTGGCCGTTGAACTTACGGCAGCCCCCGTCCCGCAGTCGGGAAAACCACCGCAGACTGGCGGGAAGGCAGCGCGGAAGTCGGGTATCCCCGTTCTGTCGGCAGGCCCCGACTCTCCACCGCTACAGTCTGGAAGACTGCGGATTGGCGGTAGGACTGCACGGGAGTCGGGAAGCCCCGTTCATACGGCAGGCTCCAACTCTCCACCGCTTAAGTTCGGATGACCGCGGACTGGCGGCAAAACCGTGTGGAAATCGGGTAGCCCCGTTCATACGGCAGGCCCCGATTCTCCACCGCGACAGTCCAGAAGACTGCGGACTGGCGGTAATACCGCATGAAAGTCGAGTAGCCCCGCTTATACAGCAGGCACCGACTTTCCACCGCTTCAGTCCGGAAGACCGCGGACTGGAAGTAAATCCGCGCGGATGTCGTGTAGTCCCGTTCATACGGCAGGCACCGACTCTCGACCGCTTCAGTTCGGAAGACCGCGGACTGGCGGCAGATCTGAGCGGAAGTCGCGTAGCCCAGCTGGAGCGGCAGGCACCGACTTTCTACCGCAACAGTCCGGTAGACTCCACCCCGACAGGGTACGGACTGGCGGTCATATCCCCATTGACTCAGCTGAGTCTGGGGATGACGATCTGTCGTTCGCAGATAGCGAAGGCGATCGCATTACCCGCATGGAGCGGATGTTGGAGCAACTGCTCCAGAGGGACCTACTCCAGCAGGAGCATGGGTCCCGTGGATCACACTGGTCCACGACAGCTCCTTATCCAGGACTGCCCAACATCTCTCCCTCCTCAGAGGGGAGGGCCAGAAGTCAGGGGTTGGCTGACTTTGAGGAGGGGTTGACGGAAGATCCAAAGTTGCCTGGGATGCAGGAAGAGGAACTTCTGGGGATGGTGTCCAAATTTGCACAGCCATCCCAGAAAGGATAACCACTTCAGCCACGGTTAGCAACAAGCATTAATTACCTGACTACGCACCAGCTACAGGAGCAGGTAATAACCGAGACCATAGCTAAGTATTTGGCCACGGAGAACTGCGTATCGCTGAATGTGCCTACCATCAATACTCCCATATGGGGGAATATAAGCCCTTGCATCAGGGCACAAGAATTAAAAATTCAAAAAATTCTAAAACGGCTAACTGCAGGAATCACTGCATTTGCAAGGTCCATTGATGGTACAGACATGACGGAAGAGCAGCAGGATGCGTTAGCTCTGTTCTGCAATGCTCAATACGAAATCAATTGTTTCAGGAAGAGCTCAATCCGTCCCACGCTCAACCCCAAATTTGCGGGATTGTGCAAAGCCAGCGCTACGCCATCGCCGAACTTGCTGTCTGGGGATGACCTGCCTAAACAGGTCAAGGACCTCGATGAGGAAGCCAAAGCAGTGGGCTTGATAAAGCCACCTTCCACTAGCAGGCCACCAGCATACCGACATCAGCATCCCTACGCAACACCCAACAGGCCCCGCTTCCACCCCGATAGGGTGACGGGTGCAAACCCAAAGGTCGTGCCATATTCACTAAGGTCTTTTTTAGGCCATGGCCCAGAGCAGCCTGCATGGAAATGCATCAACCCCACACCACAGCGCCTCCACTTCCCAAGAACCAAGGACGGAAGACCAAACACCACCGGTAACCATGGAGGTAAGTGGGTCTGGTTCCCTTGGGAATACTGCATGTATAACCTCACAAGTGGGAGGTAGGTTGTGCCTGTTTGGAGATGCATGGAGCTCCATAACTTCTGACCTCTTTATATTACACAGTATTCAGGGTTATAAAATTGAATTCATTAACAAACTCTTCCCTCCAGTTCAACATGTACCTAGCCGGAAATTTGTGCTTTCTCAAAAAGAGAAAGTGGAAGGACATGCAGAGCTATTTAGAAAACCAAACATGAACATCTTGAGTTTGTATCAAACATCTTTACCAAAACCAAAAAGAATGGTGGATGTCGTATTATTATTGACTTAACTCAACTGAATACTTTTGTGCAATATACCCACTTCAAGATGGAAACATTTGAAACTGCCAAACAACTGATTTCAGGAGGGTACTACATGGCCTGCATCAACCTAAAAGATGCATACTATTCAGTACCAATGCATAAAGATCACCGCAGATATTTGAAATTTGTCTGGATGTGGCAGTATAGAGCACTGCCTAATGGACTAACAACAGCTCCTAGGTTATTTACCTAAATATTGAAACCGGCATTGGCATCTCTACGAAAACAAAACCACATAGTCATGGCCTATATTGCTGACATCTTGATTGTGGGAAAAACCTTGGAATTGGCTAAATTAGCTTTGACAGCCACCAAGTTACTATTTCAAAAGCTGGGGTTCGTCATCCATCCAGACAAATCAAAATTAACACCCTTTGTCGTAATGGATTATCTGGGTTTCACGATTAACACAAACCACATGACCGTCACTTTAACAAATAACAAAACGGCAGATTTAATAGAGGCATGTAATAGCATTGCATGCGCCAAAAAAATGAATATTCGACATGCTGCTAAGGTAATTGGCAAACTAGTAGCTACATTTCCAGCTGCACAATATGGACCATAGCATTATCAAAACTTACAAAGAGCAAAGATCTCAGCACTAAAGTCTCATGCTGGGCATTTTGACAGACATCATCTGCATGTTCGTATGCAAATAGACAACACCACAGTGGTGGCATATTTAAATCATATGGGTGGTATCAAGTCGATATCTTGTGATGAATTGGCAAACACAATTTGGCACTGGGGAATTGAAAGAAACATTTGGATTTCAGCTACATACCTTCCAGGTAAGCTAAATACAGTGGCGGACACCAGGTCACGGATATTCAATGACAACACCGAATGGATGTTGAACCTTCAGGTATTTACTGACGTAGCTCAGTGTGGAACACCAGATATCGACCTTTTTGCGTCCAGACTAAACCATCAGATACCAACATATGTCACATGGGAACCAGACCCTGTGGCAGTAGCAATGGACGCTTTCTCACTGCATTGGGGGAATTTGTTCTTCTATGCATTTCCCCCCTTTCTGCCTCATCAGTCGGGTATTGCGGAAAATCCAATTAGATTCCGCATCAGGGATACAGATAATACCCGATTGGCCATGGTTCCCGGTGGTCCTCGACATGGTAAAGGAACCGTGTCTTCTGGTTCCCAAACGCCCGAACCTCCTGACACATCCCATAACAGGGGAGAATCATCCGTGCCATTGTCATTTGAACCTGTTGGCTTGCAGGTTCTGAAGAGACCATTGCTGGAGTTCGGGCTGCCGAACAGGACCATGGATATCATCACGGCGTCATGCAGAGAGTCCACAAGGAAGCAATACCTTACCCATGTAAGGAAATGGGAGGTGTTCTGTTCCAGGACTGGTACCACCTACAACTCTGCCACCATCATGGGTGAGCTGGAAATTCCTCGCTACGATGAGGGCCTCAGATACAGTGCCATCAACAGTGCAAGGAGTGCATTGTCATCCTACCTTTGTCTTGGAGTGGGATCCCATCCATTGGTATCCAAACTAATGAGGGATATTTTTAATTCCAACCCTCCCAGGCCGCTTTACACTCTGACCTGGGATATTGGACTGGTGTTATCTCTACTCAGGAGTTGGGCAGTCTCGAATCTCGCACTGGGTAAGCTCACTTACAAAGTCGTGGTGCTGATGGCACTCATCACTGCACAACGGGTCCAGACCCTCCACAAATTAAAACTGGACAAAATGGTCTTGACTCCCACCAAAGTAACCTTCTTTATGGATGAGTTACTAAAACACCACAGAACTGGAACAACCGGTCTAAAATTGGAAATCCTGGCATATCCTGTTGATGAACGCCTTTGTATAGCCACCCACCTCCGACATTATGTAGATGTCACCAAGAATATCAGGGGTATGGAAGTAGGTCTTTTTATCAGTTTTAAACGCTCTCACTACAGGGTAACTGTTCAGACTATTTCCAGGTGGCTCAGGGTGGTGTTGGTTGCAGGAGAGGTAGACACTGACATTTTAAAATCTCATTCTACTAGGGCTGCGTCCACATCAGCGGCGAGGACCATGGAGGTTCCCATGGACCACATCCTCGCAACAGCGGGTTGGGCCAATGAGGGTACATTCCAGCGGTTTTTTAATAAACCTGTGGCCAAGCCCGCAACGTTTGCAGACACTGTTTTAAGTTCTGTTTCCTAACATTCCCCGAAGTTAGGGGTTTATTGTTTGTTATTAATAAAATACATTATTATTTTTCAGCTCTGTTTCAAGTCTGAAATACGTTAACATACTTCCTCCATCAGTCACTCACGTGACTCCGAAGTAAAATAGTAAGATTAAACGAGAACTTACCAGTTTGAAGTTTGATCCTTATTTTATGAGGAGTAACGATGAGGGATTTTGTGCCCTCCGCTCCCAACCCTCTATCATAAGGTCAACTGGCATATTAGTTCTCTTAATCTTACTATCTTCAGTCAATTCTACTGTGATTTCACACCACTGCTTTGAAGAATGTCGCGCATGCGTGCTGGCGGGGTCTTCACAAAATCCCTCATCGTTACTCCTCAAAAAATAAGGATCAAACTTCAAACTGGTAAATTCTCATTTAATCTTACTATTAATTGTGTTAAACGGATCATGGCGAAAGAAGCATTGTGCATTTTTGAACAAAAGATGCATTAAAGATGAGTGTCCAAGGTTTGGTCAAATGGCTAGATGCTATCTTGAATGTAAAAGTCTACTTAGTCCATCAAACCTCTCTTGTGTAACATGTTTAATTTAGTTTAGAGACACAGCATGGAAACAGGCCATGCAGCCCCCAGAGTCCACGCTGACCATCCATTCACACTAGTTCTATGTCATATTTTCTTAAGGAAATGTTGTGCATTATGTGGATAGCATGTAAAAAGATTAAACGAGAACTTACCTGTGCGAAGTTTGATCTTTATTTTATGAGGAGTTACGATGAGGGATTACGTGAAGAAGCCCCGCCAGGCGCATGCGCGTCATACTTCAAAGCAGCGGCGAGAAAAACACAGAAACCGATAGCCGAAGTAAAATAGTAAGGCTTACAGAAGACTAGAACTACCAGATGAACCTTTAGATTATGAGGGCCGGGAGCGGAGGGCACGTAATCCCTCATCGTAACTCCTCATAAAATATAGATCAAACTTCGAACAGGTAAGTTCTCATTTAATCTTACTATTTTACTTCGGAGTCACGTGAATGACTACGTGAAGATTTTAAAGCTCTGTGATTTTCATGCCGTAGATTCACTCCATATGACACACTGCTTCAGTTGACACAGTAGTGAATAAATAATATATTGAACATTGCTTCAAATTATTCAATAACTATGTTAATAATAATAATAAGGAAAGTAATAACCCCTCTATCCCAGGGGAAAATTACAACAAATAATATGAAACAAATGATATGAAACAAAGCAAACAAATTGAACAGAACACAACACAGCATGTGCAAACCCTGGCACTGTGACAACAGGTTTATCATAAATCTAGAAAAAGTTACTTCTTTAGACCATCCTGCGGCCTCTAGAATTTGGTCGAGTGGCACGTCCTGCGCCTTCGCCGCGGACATTGATGCCGCCCTTGTGGAGTTGAGATTTAAACACATGAGTGTGAACTCCAGCTAAATACAGAACCTGTTTTAACCATCTAGAAATAGTTTGTACTGTCACTTTTTTAATTTTAATTTTTTTTTTATATGGGTAATGAGCATTGGTGTCTCACAATCTCGGAGACTCTTAGTTACTTCAATATATTGAGTCAATATAGATGCTTAACCACGCACAATGTTTGGTCGACAGGGTAGGCTTTAAAGATTACCTTGGTTCCAGCCTTTCCTGGCTTGCTTTGCTTGCTTAGATCATAGACATAAAAGGTAATTTTATCTACAGACAACTGCATACAATCTAACCACAACATTTGTAATGTTTGTACTCATTGTGCTGATACTAATGGCATGAGCATAACCACTTTAAATATTAAGTTCTGAAAAAACAGTGACGTAATTGGAGCCCACTGCCGAAGCAATGTGAGAACTATACTGACATCCCAGATTTCTGTATATAGTGGTTTGGTAGGATTTTATTAAAATTCCTCTCATGAATTGGGATATTAACGGATGAGACCCGATAGATTGTCGTTCTGAAAATTGTCCTAAATAGGAGGACAAAGTACTCCGAGCACTATTAATGGCATTATAACTCAGGTGCAACATTGAAAGGAACTCCCCATACATCCGATATGTTTGCAGTATGATAAAATATATCTGACTGTATACAAAAGATTTCCCATTTCCTTATATGAGACATATATTGTTTCTTAGTGCAATCTCTCCAAGCTGCAGTTATGACATCCATGGTCCTATCCGACAGTCCATCAGAACCTGCAGATTAACAATTAATACGATCATGTAATGGATGACTTCAACTGTTATTGGATGTACCAACAATTACTGCAGCTGGGGATTGTCATGAATGGCTGCGTCATCATTCTGAGCACCAATGGGAACGCTGTGTAGACCAGTTTGGAACCACCAAACGCCTGTGGCGGAGTCTTGCTCTATTTTGGTGAGACATTGCCTAATCAGGCAAAATGGGGAAAACATAGAAGACTATACTTTCCCAATGAAGCGAGAATGCATTCACCGCGACTGCTCCTGGGTCTGGCTCCTATGAGACACATTTAGGCAACTGGAGATTTAATCTGGACGCAAACAGATCAATATTTGGTACCCATACCGACTGACAATCTTTTTGAAACTTCTGGATTTAACATCCATTCTGTATTGTCATTGAACTTTTGTGATCTGTTGTCTGCCACAATATTGTCTCTATCACAGCTGTGTTGTTGTCTATGTAATTGAATATGCAAGTCATTCATTGTAGAACAATAAGCTATCAATGCATAAAACGCCTCCAATAACTCCAAATAATTGATACCATGTGTTTGGAGAATTAATCGTCTTGGACAGTCCATCGACCACCGCAACTGGTGGCGCTGTCCTTACCTCCCTATCCGAGAGCACTCCCATCAGTTTGTAATACCACTGAAGGTTGCTGAACCAAAATATTTTCTAGTAGCTTGTGCAACATTGAGAATCTACCATTGCAATTCAGCTATAGCTTTAGTTGGTAACTGCATGGACCTATCAAATGACCTGCACGCTTTTTATTTTTATTTTTTATATTTTTTATTTTTTTTTAATTTTTTATTTTTTTATTAAAAAACATTTTTTTTCTTTTTCTTTTTAGTGCGTCCTCTGGCTCTTTGCAGACTTTGATAATGCAGAGGTCCAAACTTGACAGCAGGAATGCTGCTACCATTTTACCAATACCCGTAGCTACTTCTCGGATGAGGGGGATAAGGTCTCTCAGCAAGACAAGTACAGGCATTTGTAATATCCCCAACCTTATCTGTTAGCAAGTTACTGACATATCAACTGAATTAATGACAAACCCCAAATAATCAATTGTTTGGGATGGCTGTAACTTAGATGTCGTTGGATGGACAGAAACCCTAGCCTTTCAAATAGGCTTATGGTTGCAAAACCAGTTCTTCAGTTGTCTCCTGAGTGGCATTTACAATTAACATATCCTCTAGATAAGCCAGTACAATGTGATTCTGAGCCCTCAGTAACACCAGTGCTGGTTTCAATAATGTTGTGAACAGCCTGAGTACTGAAGTTAACCCATTAGGTAATTCTTTAAATTGCCTCAGCTGACCCATCCAATTAATTTAAAGTACCTGCGATAATGATGAATTGGTACTGAATAATAAGGTATCTTTTTTAGGTCTATAGTAGCCATATAGCAGCCTTGTGATAACAACTGCATTACAGGGTTGAAGGTGTACTTTTTTAAAATGCCTATACTGAACATATGAATTTAGGTTTGTGAGGTCCAGAATGACTGCAACCCCCATCTTCTTCTGTCTGGGAATATATTTTCTACCTGACGAGTTTCTGGTGCAGCAAACACCAAACCGATCAAATATTATGCAGCATCATTCATTATAAAACAAGTAATCTTACACCCAACCAGAGGTTGTTCCCCAGAAGTTCTATCTGTGATGGAATGAAGTTCCTGTACCTCCGTAAATGAACTAGAAGATCTCCTTCTCCCAATATAAGGGTTGATGTGGGCTGTATTGGGTATAATATTTTGTACCCATCTCCCTGCCTCTGCTGGTCTCCCAGAATCAAACCCCCTTCGTATTCAACCTGCTTGTTTTCTCAGAGCAGGGATGAGAAGTTTTATAAGGCAAATATCCTGAATTATTTTGGCAGATTTTCACCAATAATTAATCTGGTTATTGTTTGCCCTACATAGTCCTGCATTTTTTGGGTATAATGTTGGCCAAATGGCAATTTTCATCATACAATTAGGTTCGAATAGGCATTGCAGATTAACACAAGCATGTCTTTATAAGTTTTGGACATTATCGACCCTTGTATGTCTTCCCCAAATGCAGAGATGCCAACTGATATCAGCTAGAGGACATGCTGGAAACACATTTTCTGCCCTCGCATCGTTGCACTCATGGGTGCCCAAATTACTGAGTTTACTGTTGGCACCCTGAGCGAGGCACAATAGACGGGTGTTTTATATATTTTTTACTGTTTCAGTCAAAACATTTTCTTGGAGCAGGTGAGAAACCAAATAAATGTTGGCAGCCAGGTCTCATCCATAGCCTCACCAGTCCATTCCGATATAGCAAAACTTGATGCTACATCGTGGAGCATTTTCTCCATTTCCAGTCTCCCCCACATTCTTGTACTCTCTTGGTGGAGAGTTACTTTATTTTACATTTTCTTGTGTATTTGTGTATAAACCATATATGTTCATGTTTAGAATTGTAAATTCTGACAGGCACATTCTGCTTGCAGAATATTTGTATTAATCTCAGTATCACACAGATCATATACATCAAAACTAAGAAACTTTATCTGGTAACA
The DNA here is from genome assembly GCA_035221665.1 of Okamejei kenojei. NCBI lineage: Eukaryota > Metazoa > Chordata > Chondrichthyes > Rajiformes > Rajidae > Okamejei > Okamejei kenojei. The sequence goes on from CM069156.1 coordinate 3,690,350, forward strand.
CATACTCAGAGCAGACCTTGTATGTTTTACTATCGTTGTGGCCTCAGCCCATGCGAGTCTAGAGCAGCTAGAGGGTTATTAACTACGGAAATAACTTCCACCGGTATCGGAACCGGCACCGCACTTATCTATTTTCCCGATCGCTGCACTGGGACCGCAATGCTGCGTGACCCACGCTTGCTCCTCCCGCTGCCACAGGCTCCTGCTGACTCACAAGCCAGCCTTACGGAGCTTAAGTCTCGCTGGAAAGTTTTAAAACACTTACCTGCGAGGTTTTCTACTTATCGCTGGTGGAGCTGTGCTCTCCAGCTCCGTTCAATCCAACATGCGTCGACGTAATGACGGGCATGCGCCCGGCGGGGCTTCTTCACGTAGACACTCGCGTGACTCCGAAGTAAAACAAAGCTCTTCACTGTACCTCAGTATACGGGACAATAATAAACCTAAACCTACCGTCTAAGTTTACTCTTCGAGTTACCTGCATAGCTAGTAACTTGCTATGATTGTCCAACAGGTGCTGATTGCTAACAATGGTATTGCTGCCGTGAAGTGCATGAGATCCATACGACGCTGGTCTTATGAAATGTTCAGGAACGAGCGTGCCATTCGATTTGTTGTCATGGTTACACCAGAAGACCTGAAAGCTAACGCAGGTCAGTTTATTTGCAATGTCACCTGGAGATGTTCTTAAGGGAAAACACACCAGATTATTTGATTTACGGAAGGACTTCAACAATTCAGCAACTGAAAATAGAGCACAGTTAGAGGGTGAGCACTGGAGTAATATTGAGATTGAGGATTGTAGGACGGGGAATTTATGGTTGAATAAGCACATGACCAGAGAAGGATTTAAAAATTAAGAGAAAGTATTGCCAAATTGAGAGAGTCAACAAGCTCAGTGGGTGTTGGAATTCAATGTGAACTTAGATATATGCATCAGGATTTTAAATAAGATCAACATAGAACAGTACAGCACAGGGACAAGCCTTCAGCCCTCAATGTCCGTGCTGAACATGCTGCCATATTAAGTTAATCTCCTCTACCTGCACGTGATCCATATTCCTCCATTCCCTGCCTATCTAAAAGACTCTTAAATGCCATTATTATATCTGCTTCCACTACTTCTTCCACTGTGTAATAACAAAAACTTGCCCTGCACAACTCCTTTAAACTTTGCCCCCCTCATCTTTAAAGCTATGTCTCCAGTATATGACATTTCCAACCGAGGAAAAACATCGTGATTGTCTACCCTTTCTATGCCTCTCATAATTACCTAAACTTCTATCAGGTCATCGCACAGCCTCTGATTTAAAAGGGTTTTGGATACGCAGGGAATGGAAGGATATGGATTATGCACAGGTGGATAAGAGACGGTCTTGGCATCATGTTCGGTACAAACATTGTGGGACGAAGGGGTTGTTCTTGTGCTGTGCTGTTTTATGACGAGCAGGCTCAAGGAGCCACTTGGTCACTCTTGCACGGTTTTTATTATTTTGCAAAAGGAATAGAGAAATACTGCATGCGGAACCAAGTGCCAGCCAGACGCAGAGATGAAGGAGAAAATTGTGAGTGTGTGGAACAAAGAACATTAGTCTGTCACGTGGAAGTGACCAGTTGGTAGCCTGTTGAATGCCTTAAAACTGCGCACTTTAGAATATCAAGCACAGCAAAACTTTGGACGTTCATTAATCACTGTGTGGGGTTGTAAGTTAATTTGCTTCTGTGAATAGTCCCTTGTGTGTAGAATAGAACTAGTGTTTGTGGTGATCATTGATCGACGTGGATTTGGAGAAGAGCCTGTTTCCATGCTGCATCTCTAAACTAAACTAAAATAATGAATTTGCACTATTTTGCATTAGGGTTAGGGTTAGGGTTAGGGTTAGGGTTAGGGTTTGTCTCAGGTATTTTAAGTTGTGTTGAAATGTTTGCTTTGCTTGCAGAATACATTAAAATGGCAGACCACTATGTTCCTGTACCAGGAGGACCAAACAATAATAACTATGCAAATGTTGAACTGATCCTGGATATTGCAAAACGCATCCCAGTCCAGGTATTGTTGGAAATGCATCTACAAAGTTGTCTCAGTTTATACTTATCTTGAGTTGGTTTCTTTTGGCACAATTATAATGTACAAATGCCCAGCTTTTCAAAATAGCTTGAACTCCTTATTCCTTGTTCTGTTTTCATCCACATTACATGTACCTGAGATGCTTCTGTAACTTTTTCATTGTCAGTAATCTTAATTATTTTCCTGCTCATCTCTCCTCTCATTTCTTTCTTCGGCTCCGGTGGGAGTGTCGTCACCATACTTGCAGCCAGGATAAGAGCAGTAGGTTATTCCATACAGCTGGGCCTTTTATGAAACTCGAAGCAGGGAGTATCTATAGAGAAAGTTAATGAATGGGTGATGTTTCGTGTCGGGACTTCATAGTCTAAAGAAGAGCGGTGGTGCGGCGTTGGTTTGTGCCTCACAGCGCTAGAGACCCGGGTTCGATCCTGACTACGGGTACTATCTGCAGTCTGGACATGGGTTTACTTCAGGTACTCCGGTTTCCTCCCACACTCCAAAGATTTGCATCCAAAGTTAGTTGACTTCGATAAAAAATGGTAAAATTGTCCAAAGTGTGTAGGATAGTGCTAGTGTACATGGTGATCACTGGTCGGCATGGACTCGGTGGGGCGAAGGGCCTTTATTCGCACTATATCTCTGAAGCCCAAAGGGTCCAAACCCAAAACATCACCCATCTTTTTTCCCCAGAGATACTGCCTGAGCCGCTGAGATACGCCATCACTTTTTTCTGTTTTCCTCACAGTTATTTATTTAGTGTTACGTGGAATATTTTCTAATATGTAATTAAATGTATGCAATGTAATTAAAAACGTATTTCTTCTGCTTACAGGCAGTGTGGGCTGGCTGGGGTCATGCCTCTGAGAATCCTAAACTACCAGAACTATTAAGTAAACATGGCATTGCGTTCATTGGTAAGAAATGCTATTTCAACTGCCTTGGTTTTCCCTGATTAATCTATCTATAGAAGAATAATAGTTTATCTATAGAAGCAAAAATAGTTTTGCACCTACAACACTTTTTGTGTTTGTGGAATGTTATGAACAATACACAAGTGACTTTGGATATAAATATTGCTGACTAGCACGGGGAAATCCTGAAATTTTAAATTAGATGCATGTTAGCAGTTTTTTGATTGCGGGATTAAAGTTGGTCAAGATAAGCAACTGTTTATTTTTTGATATACAACTAAACAGGCCCTTTGGCCCAATTCGTCCACGCCGACCAAGACGTCCCATCTCAGATTCTTTTGACAGAAGATGGCAGCTCCAGAAAGCTCCAGAAATAAAGTGCTTTTTGCATTGAAGTATCAACCTGTCTTGGGTGTGCAAGTCACCGGGTGGTTCCTGGACATACAAATCTTTGCAAAAAGAGGATCACGGTGGCACAGTGCTAGAGTCGATAGATCGTCTACTTGAATGACAGAGGTTTCAGATAACCTTTTGTAACTTTCAGTAACTCGTTTAAATGACAGTGGAGCCTTGTGTTATTAATGCTAATAGACAATAGGTGCAGGAGTAGGCCATTTGGCCCTTCGAGTTAACACTGCCATTCAATATGATCATGGCTGATCATCCACAATCAGTACCCCATTCCTGCCTTCTCCCCATATCCCTTGACTCCGCTATCTTTAAGAGCTCTATCTAACTCTCTCTTGAAAGCATCCAGAGAACCGGCCTCCACTGCCCTCTGAGGCAGAGAATTCCACAGACTCACAACTCTCTGTGAGAAAAAGTATTTCCTCATCTCCATTCTAAATGGCTTACATTTTATTCTTAAACTGTAACCCTGGTTCTGGACCCCCCCAACATTGGGAACATGTTTCCTGCCTCTAGCATGTCCAAACCCGTAATAATCTTTTATGTCCCCTCCCATCCTAAATTCCAGAGTATACAAGCCCAGCCGCTCCATTCTATCAACATATGACTGTCCCGCCATAATGTAGGTTACAGATACAATATAGAATTACTTTCTAACTATTGTGAGTGAATCCTTAAAAATACCATTTCAGAATCAGAATCGTTTATTGTCATTTGAACATAAGTTCAAACGAAATTACGTTTTTGCAGACAAAAAAAAAAACACAATTACACAAAAACATCCATCAAAGTGAATCCCCAAACACCTCCTCACTGTGATGGAAGGCAAAAGTTTTATCTCTTCCCCGTTCTCTGTGTCCATTCCTCTCCTGCAGTCAAGCAGCCAAACTGTTGCATCGAGCCGATCGAGGCTCCTGATGTTAGATGTTAGAGCCCCCCGGCGGGCGATGGTTAATCCCGCGGCCGTTTAAGCCGCGCCGGGCGATGTAAGGCCCCGCTCCGGGTCAATTTATACCCCTCGATTCGGGCGGGCGAAGTTTGCCATTGTGGGAGCTCTGAAAAGTGGTCTCCCACCAGGGACCTGCGAGCTCCTGATGTTACCGTCCACAGGGCTTGCAGCTGAAGCCACCGAGCTCCGAAGTCGGGTCGCAGCCGCGCGCCACCACAGCGCTCCTGCACTCCGAAGTCGGCCAGCACTCCAATGGTGAGTCCTCAGGCTCCAAGACTGGAGCCCCAGGCCGATTCCGGTTGGAGGCCGCCGGCTCCACGGTGTTAGGCCCAACGACACCGGAGACTCGACAAGGAAAAAGTCAGGTTTCTGTATAGGGAAGAGATTAAAAAGTCCCCTCCCCCACATATACACAGCTAAAACTAATATAAAAACTAAAACCGAGACATCCACTTAAAAGACAAAAATTTAAAAAAAGGCAGACGGACTGAAGAAATGTAATTTTGAGTTTCTCATTGTGTGCATTTCCTTTGTTTCCCTCACTGGCCAATGATGTAAAGCACATTAGTGCCGTCAGGTGGTACTTTCATTGCTCTTGACTCCTGATTTAATCAATACAATTTGACCCCATCTTTTTGTCCTTACTCTCAGGAGCCTGCACTGTGAGTAGACTGTATCATAATTTAGTCCTATGAAGTTACCAGTGGGGTTAATGAACTCTTTGGTGAGATCCACTGTATTATTTTCTGGCTTTGTAAACAAGGTTGAACCATGCTCAAAGCACTTTCTGTTCTCTTCTCTTTAGGTCCCCCGAGTCTTGCTATGTGGGCATTGGGAGATAAAATTGCTTCTTCTATCGTAGCACAGACAGCAGGAATTCCCACTCTCCCCTGGAGTGGCAGCGGTAAGACATTGATCTTAATAAATCAAAGATGTGTATGCTTTAACCTGGACAACTGGACAAGGAACATTCTTCCTAAAACTGTGAAAGTTGTGTAATAACGAACTTCTGTGGCTTGACAATGTATGATAAGTTTTAATTTTCAACTCTCTTATTTCGAATCAATCATAACAAAAGGTATTGAGCCTCAATTTCCGTATTACCTAGTGTAAGACGAGGTTTGCAGGTAAAGGAGTTATCCCAACATGTAAGAAACGGTTAGACAGGTACACGGATAGGACAGGTTTGGAGGGATATGGACCAAACGCAGGCAGGTGGGACCAGTGTAGCTGGGACTTGTTGGCCGGTGCGGGCAAGTTGGGCCAAGGGCCTGTTTCCACGCAGAATGAACTCTGAAAAGGGCATTGAAAGAAGATTCAATTATTCAAGGCCAACAAGAAAACTGCATATGCAGTAAATAGGGGATAGAACAATGAACAGTACAGCGCAGGACCAGGCCCTTTGGCCACCATTACTGTGTCGACCATGATGCCAATCTAGATAATCCCCTCTGCCTGCATGTGATCTGTATATCTGCTTATCTATGTATATTTAATTATGTCTCGAAATGTTGTCTGAGTCTTTGTACCTGTGACCTGTACCTGTAGCAAGATTCCTATTCCAATTAGTCTGAAAAAGGCTTCCTTTAGAATATCGTCTGTCCGCACTGAGTGCTTTGCTCAATGTTCCAGTGCCTGCTGTTCATCGTGTCTCCTATTCTGTATGCTCATGTATCACAACAGTGCACAATAGCTAGATAGGGCTCTTAAAGATAGCGGAGTCAGGGGTATGGGGAACAGGGTACTGATTGGTGATGATCACATTGTATGGCGGTGCTGGCTCATAGGGCCGAATGGCCAACTCCTGCACCTATGGTCTATTGCCTATTATTGAACTATGCAAGTGGAAAACTGCCAATGCCCACTTCTTAGAAACCTGTGCGACTCTCAAGTTAAACCCATTCTGTCAACGGTATTTACAGCAAATAATTTCTGGACATGTAAGTGGCATTCAATTGCCTCACTTTTGTTTTCAAGGCCTGATTATTGATTGGATAGAAACTAACCCTCTGAAACTGATCATGAGCGTTCCTTCTGAGCTGTACGAGAAAGGCTGCATTGCAGATGTGGAGAGTGGTATGAAGGTGAGGGGTAAATATTTCTGCACCATCTATAGTCTGGGGCACTGTTACAGTAACTGCGGCAGCGGTGTCTATACGGCAAAATAATGGTCAATTATCCTCTCATAACATCCCAACCAGAAGAATGAAAAAGCACACCTCTAGATTCAGGTAGACAAAAATGCTGGAGAAACTCAGCGGGCGAGGCAGCATCTATGGAGCGAAGGAAAAAAGGCAAAGTTTTGGGCAGAAACTTTGCCTTTTTCCTTCGCTCCATAGATGCTGCCTCACCCGCTGAGTTTCTCCAGCATTTTTGTCTACCTTCGATTTCCAGCATCTGCAGTTCCTTCTTAAACAACCTCTAGATTCAGAAACAGTTTCTTCCCAGCTGTTACCAAGCAACTGAACCATCCCACCACAACTAGAGGGCAGTCCTGAGCTACTATCTGCCTCATTGGAGACCCGCAGATTATCTTTGATCAGACTTTACTGGGCTTTATCTTGGAGTAAACGTTATTCACGTTATTCCTTTTATCATGTATCTGTACACTGCAGATGGCGGGATTGTAATCGTGTATTGTCTCTCTGTTGACTGGATAGCACGCAACTAAAACTTTTCACTGTACCTCGGTACACGTGTTAATAAACTAAACTTGAGGTGTTGTTAAAATGTGAGAAGCCAAATGAGGCACAGTGGCACAGGTGGTAGAGCTGCTGCCTCACAGCGCCAAAGACCTGGGTTTGATCCAGACCTCGGATGCTGTCTGTGTGGTGTTTTCATGTTCTCCCTGTGAACACATGGGTTTCTTCCATATGTTCCAGTTAACCTTCCATGTCCCAAAGATGTGCAGGTTAATTGTAGGTTAATTGGCCTCATCAAAAATGCCCAAGAAGTGCAGAGGGTGGTTGAGAAAGTGGGATAACATAGATCTAGTGTGATTGTCAGCACGGACTCAATGTTTGTAGGTTTTCTCTGTGACCGCATGGGTTTTCTCCAGGTGTTCCAGTTTATTTCCACATTCCAGAGATGTGCAGGTTTGTAGGTTAATTGGCCTCAGTAAATTTGACAATTCTTAAATTGCAAGTTGAACTTCCCAGTAAAATGGTTCTTTATTATCACATGTGCCAAGATAGAGTGAAATTATTTTAGTTTGCAAATAGTTTAGTAAATTATTACCATACATAAATACAATCCCAGATTTAACACCAAGTGGATATAAACAGCCCATTATGACCAAATGTAAGAGTTACCGGACAACAGTTATTTTATTCACCCAGTCTAGATTCGTACAGTGATATGGCACTTGCCTGGAACGTTTTATACTATTTTAATCTATTCTTCAGGCTGCAGAAGACATTGGCTACCCATTGATGATCAAGGCCTCAGAGGGAGGCGGAGGAAAAGGGATAAGAAAGGTGAACAATGCCGAGGATTTCCCAAACCTTTTCAGACAGGTGGGTGAGAAATATATATGATAATGTCAACTTCGGTTGCACTTTGAAGAATTTTTCACGAGAGATGAGAGTTCTGAGTTGAATGACCTCTGGTTTCCTCCCATATCCCAAAGACGCGTACTTTTTTGTAGGTTGATTGGGCTCTGTAAATTGGCCCTAGTGTGTAGGGAGAGGATGCAAAGGTTGAATGACATAGAACTAGCGTGAACGAATGATCGATGGTATGCATGGACTTGGTGGGCCGAAGGGTCTGTTTTCAAGTGTTTAGTGTTCATTTGCCTGCTGGTGTGCATTAACACATTGGTGATGCCATCATCTGCCGTTTGCCAATGCACACCGGCTTAATGCGATGGGTGTATGTTTACTTTTGCGATTAAGTAAACAGCATACCGACAATAGTAAAAGGAAAAACATCCTCATTAATGAGACTAGGTTTCTTTGTGAATGATAAAACCCGAGCTGAACCAACTTGCCATCACATAAAATGTTCCGATTGACTTCCCTCATATTTGCACTTCAAAATGTTTAATTTAATGACTATCCTAAACGACAATATTTAAAGTCTACATTATTAGAAATGGACCAATGATTCCACTCTTTGTTCTGCTCAACATCATTTTCACAAGAAGAACTTCTCTTTTTATTCTAGGTACAAACAGAAGTCCCTGGTTCTCCAATCTTTGTGATGAGACTCGCCAAACATGCACGTCATCTCGAAGTCCAAATCCTTGCAGATCACTACGGCAATGCAATCTCCTTATTTGGCCGCGATTGCTCAGTTCAACGGCGACACCAGAAGATTATCGAAGAAGCTCCAGCGACAATTGCTACGTCGTTAGTGTTTGACAACATGGAGAAGGTGAGAGTGGGAACGTTTTATCTTTTTAACTGTAGTCCCTTGCTCCCTTTCCTCCACAAAGTCAGTTAACCAGTTCCACAGTTCATTATGATGTATCCCTTTCTCTAGTCAACAATTGGCCTCTCAGGGAACCACCTTGCCTGAGGTTATCTGTTGCCGGCCTTGATTTGTCCTGGTCTTTATCCAGACCCGTCACCCATTCAACAATCAGTCTGAAGTTGGACCCTGACCCAAAACGCCACCTATCGATTTTCTCCAAGGATGCTTCTTGACCAGTTAATCCAGTATTTTGTGCCCGTCTTTGATATAAGCCAGTATCTGCAGTTCCTTTTTTATTACATTTTATCTTTTAATCTTTGGACCAGTGGTAGAACTGCTGTCTCACAGAGACTCAGGTTCAATCCTGACCTCGGGTGCTGTCTGTATGAAGTTTGCACGTTCTCCCTGTGACATTGCGGGTTTCCTCCAGGCGCTCCAGTTTCATCCCAAAGATGTGCGGGTTTGAAGGTCAATTGGCCTCTGTAAATTGCCCCTAATGTGTAAGGAGTGGGTGAGAAAGTGAGATAACATAGAACTACTGTGAACTGGTGATCGATGGTCAGTGTGGACTCAATGGGCCAAAGGGTCTGTTTCTATGCTGTATCCTTCAATCAATCCATCAAGATGCAGAATAGGCTGTTATTTGCTTCCAGTATTTTCTAATTGTACGTCAATTTCTTGCAAAACCATTTTTTAAAAACCTTTCAGCATTATTTAGTTTCTACTTCATGGAGAAGGTGAGTGGGTTCTTCACTAGGGCTTTAAACACTGGAAGTTTGTGCTTCCATTGTTCTTTCAGATCTTGCATAACATCCAGGTCGAGATTGATATTGCATTAACCTCCAGTTAGCGATTTTAGTCAGACAGTCATACAGCGTGGAAACAGGCCCTTCATAAGTGATAGGAGCAAAATTAAGCCATTTGGCTCATCAAGCCTACTCTGCCATTCAATTGTGGCTGATCTATCGTTCTCTCTTAACCCATTCTCCTGCCTTCTCCCCATAACCCCTGACACCCGTACTAATCAAGAATCTATCTATCTCTGCCTTAAAAATATCCATTGACTTGGCTTCCGCAGCCTTCTGTGGCAATGAATTCCATAGATTCGCCACCCTCTGGCTAAAGAAATACCTGCTCATCTCCTTTCTAATGGAACATCCTTTAATTCTGAGGCTAGTGGAAACGTCCTCTCCACATCCACTCTATCCAGGCCTTTCACTACTCACTTCACCTCAACTTGCTCACGCCGACCAACATGCCCCATCTACATTAGTCCCACCTGCATGTGTTTGGCCCATATCCCTCTAAACCTGTCCTATCCGTGCATCAACAACCTTCTCCGGCAGCTCGTTCCATACACCTGCCACACTTTGTGTAAAATATCTATCCTATATCTATTGTCAGCTTTGCAATCCTGCATCAGATCATGGCAGGATGTGACTTAATTTATCAATTAAAATCTTATGTCCCATCATGGGTTACTGGTTTAGATATAAGTCAGTGCTTCGTGACTCCAGTCATGCTGATTGCTTATTTTACAGTGTGCAGTGAAACTGGCCAAAATGGTGGGCTACACGAGTGCAGGCACAGTAGAGTATCTGTACAGTCAAGACGGGAGCTTCTACTTCCTGGAGTTAAACCCTCGGCTTCAGGTGGAACATCCTTGCACTGAAATGGTTGCGGATGTGAACCTACCTTCTGCACAGTTACAGGTAGGTTTGTCTCACAACGTCCTGGAATTGTTTCATGCTGACTATCTGTCGCATTTGTAATAGTCTGTCTGTCTGATTCTGTCCGTCACTCTGTCCGTCACTCTGTCCGTCACTCTGTCCGTCACTCTGTCCCTCTCTCTGTCCGTCACTCTGTCCGTCACTCTGTCCCTCTCTCTGTCCCTCTCTCTGTCCCTCTCTCTGTCCCTCTCTCTGTCCCTCTCTCTGTCCCTCTCTCTGTCCCTCTCTCTGTCCCTCTCTCTGTCTCTCTCTGTGTCTCTCTCTGTGTCTCTCTCTGTGTCTCTCTCTGTGTCTCTCTCTGTCTCTCTCTGTCTCTCTGTGTCTCTCTCTGTGTCTCTCTCTGTGTCTCTCTCTGTGTCCCTCTCTCTGTCTCTCTGTCTCTCTCTGTGTCCCTCTCTCTGTGTCCCTCTCTCTGTGTCTCTCTCTGTGTCTCTCTCTGTCCCTCTCTCTGTCCCTCTCTCTGTGTCTCTCTCTGTGTCTCTCTCTGTCTCTCTCTCTGTCCCTCTCTCTGTCCCTCTCTCTGTCCCTCTCTCACATGCTCTCGCATCTATCTCCTCTGGCAGCTGGTTCCAAATACCTCCATCCTTTGTGCAAAAAAGTTTCCTCTGTGCATTTACACTGTTCCCCTCATCCTATACTCTATAATATTACCCCTCATCCTCCAAGCGCTCCAATAAATATAGTCATAGCCTGCTCAATCTCTTCCCTATATCTCAGGTCCTCGAGTCCTTGTAAATCTTTTCTGCATCCCTTCCAGCTTAATAAGATCTTTCCAATAAGAGGGTGAATAAAACTGAACACAATAGTCTGTTTGAAAAAGGGTCTCATCCCGAAACATCATCTATTCCTTTTCTCGGAGATGCTGTCTGAACCGCTGAGTTACTGCAGCTTTTTGTGTCTATCATCGGTTGAAGCCAGCAATCTGCAGTTCATCCCGACTCAATATTCTAAATGTGGTCTCACCGATGCCTTGTACAACTTTCAGATTGCTATGGGAATCCCTCTGCACAGAGTCAAGGACATTCGGATGTTGTATGGAGTTGCTCCGTGGGGAGATTCACCGATTGATTTTGAGAATTCATTGAATATCCCCTGTCCGCGTGGTCACGTGATAGCTGCTCGTATCACCAGCGAAAACCCAGATGAGGTAAAATGAAATGTTTAATTTTATTATGGCTTACAAGCATCTCGCGTTTTATGTGGGGGTTGCATTCGTGAAAATCAGCACCTAATTCAAAAACACGTAAATTAAACATAATTTTAAACAGGCGTAAATTTGAGTGCATGATTTCAAAAATTCGGGGTGTAAATGAAATGATTATTTTCAGAATTATTTCAAAAATGCATGAATGAAACAGGTGTTAAACACGAGGTGCCTGCATTTCTACTGTGTGTCATCGTTTTTAATGAAATGCCGGACTGGGACATAAATATTACTGGACCGCACAGATAATTTGACGATAGCATGCCATTTATTGCATTCTGTCTACGCATAAATGTATATTTAACGTCGATGACACTTCCAGTATCCCACCCACACATCTCTTCTTGCAAGGGGAGAGATGATGCACAGCCAGCTTGGTTGAGATATGAAGCTCATTAGTGCTCTTGAAATTATTTTTAGTTTTTTCTGGAGATTTTAGAGGCAAAGGAGCCGACCCCTATCCTGATTCTTGGTGGCAAGATTACTGTACACTAGTATGAAAAGGTGGCAGGCAGAATAAAATATTCAGTGTATTAAATATAATATTTAAATAGATTATATTTGTTCTTATGTGTATTAAAATTAGACTCATGGATGTTCAAAGAGTGCAGATAGCTTCAGAGATTCAAAGAGTTGCAAGAATGGTGCCAGGACTTGAGGACCTGAGCTGTAGGGAGAGGCTGGGCAGGCCAGGACTTTATTGCTTTGAACTAAGGAGGCTGAGGGATGACGATCTTATAGAAATGTACAAAAAAACTTAGGGGGAATAGATAGATAGGGTGAGTGCACAGTCTTTTACCAAGGGAAGGGGAATGAAAATCCAGAGGACATAGCTTTACGGTGAGAGGGGACATTATTTCACACGTATGGATATAAGGAACGAGCTGCCAGAGGAGGGAGTTGAGGCACGTATTATAACACGATTTGAACAGGTACATGGATTGGAAAAGTTGAGAAGGATATGGACCAAACATTGGACCAACTTAGATGGGATAGCTTGTTTGGCAATGACAAATTGGGCCGAAGGGCCTGTTACTGTGCTGCCTGACTCTATGACGCTTATCTCTCTAGTTACTTAAATCAAATTCAATTACTTATGCTGTATGTGAATGTGTAGACGGTTGTCCAATGCTGTGTAAACCAGGAAGAAATATATATGTTATTGCAACCCCTGTGACCACGTGGGCTTTCTCTGGGTGCTTTAGTTTCCTCTCACATCCCAAAGACGGGTGGGTTAGTAGTTAATTGTCGTCTGTAAAAGTGGCCCCGGTGTGTAGGGAGTGATAACGTAGAACTAGTTTGAACGGGTGATCGATCATCAGTGTGGTCCGAAGGGTACGTTTCCATGCTATATCCTTAAACTAAACTATTCACAATTACAAATGCTTTGCTCTCTCACGGCAGGGGTTCAAGCCAAGTTCTGGAACGGTTCAGGAGCTGAATTTCCGCAGCAGTAAAAACGTCTGGGGTTACTTCAGCGTGGCAGCAGCGGGAGGTCTCCATGAGTTTGCTGACTCACAGTTTGGACACTGCTTTTCCTGGGGGGAGAATCGAGAAGAGGCCATCTCGTAAGTACTTTGCCCGATCATTTCTTTCACTGAAAACTTCATGTCTCCTTGATTCGTTTTACCGGAGTATGCCTGATGGTCTCAGAGAATATTAGTGTAACATTATGTTCAGCTGGGACATTGTGGACCAAAAGGCCCGTGCTGTACTGTTCTCTAGAACACATTAATTCAGGAGTAACCTAGCAGGTCAGAGCCAAGACCATCACTTATGTGCTTATACATAATCCATATCTCTCCATTCCCTACATATCCAAATGCTCATCCAAAAGTCTCTTAAATGCCACTATCACATCTACTTCCACCACCCACCCTTGGCAGAGTGTTCAAGGCACTCAAAGGTAGACAAAAATGCTGGAGAAACTCAGTGGGTGAGGCAGAATCTATGGAGCAAAGGAATAGGTGACGTTTCGGGCCGACACTCTGCTGAAAAAACACAGTTCCATACATCATCTTTAAACTTTGCTCTTACCTTAAAGCTATGCCCTCTCGTATTTGATTTTTCCATCCTGGGAAAAAGTTCTGCCTGACTACCCTGTCTATGGCTTTTGTAATTTTATATACTTCTATCAGGTCTCCCTGCAACGTCCGGCGCACCAGATAAAAAATCATCCAAGTCTGTCCAACCTCTCCCAGTAGTTTCTACCCTCTAATCCAGGTTTCATTCAGGTAAACCTCCTCTCCGCCCTATCCACATTCTCCACATCCTTTCTGTAATGTTGAGCTTCTGGTTGAAACTCTTGCCAACTTGTGTATTATTTACATGCAGCAATTTGGTGGTGGCGCTGAAGGAGCTGTCCATTCGTGGTGATTTCAGAACAACCGTGGAGTACCTGATCCGACTGCTGGAGACTGAGTGCTTCCAGCAGAACAGCATTGACACTGGCTGGCTGGATCGGTTGATTGCAGAGAAAGTGCAGGTACAGTGGTTCAGCGGGCGATAGGAATGGTGCACTTGGTCAGGTGAAATTCAACTTCCAGGCGGACAGTGGTGGACTTTGTGCCTTGTTCACCCTCAGTTGTACAACGGATCTGATTTTGCTTTGAGAACCCGGTGGGGAAAAATAAATCAGCAGGCAATTTTGACAGGTGTCACATTTAGTTCGGTGGTGCATTATTTGTCTGCAACTGCAGAATTAAATTCTTTATGCAAATATTACACATTAAAAATTCTGGGTTTGACTGAATTGATTAAGAATATTAAAAAAATAACATCGACGGGTTGCGTGGGAGAATCTGCTTTACTTTCTCACATTTCTTTCTTCACTCTACACTCACTAGTCTATTCTTCACTCTTCACTACTTCTTTCTTTCTCATTTCTTTCTTAAAAAAAATGTTTTAAAAAAAAAGGAAGTTGTGCAAATAATGTTTTAATAATTCTGGGAACCTGTAAAAAGGTACCATTAAAATGTAATGTACTAATAAATATTTAAAAAAATAAATATATATATTACACATGTAGGAGCCGACATTTTTGGCGCCATTATTTAAATTCCGGTCGGCCCGCGCGCATTGTATAGTTAAGAAGAAGCTGTTCTTGAACCTAGAGGTCACAATTTTCAGGCTCAGTAGTTTTAGTTTAGTTTAGAGTTACAGCATGGAAACAGGCCCTTTGGCCCACAGAGTCCGTGCCGACCGGTGATCCCCGGCACACTGGTTCTACTCCACACACGAGGGATAATTTACAGAGGCCAATTAGCTTACCAGCCCGCACGTCTTTGGGATGTGGGAGAAAACTGGAGCACCCGGAGAAAATGCAGGGAGACCGTGCAAACTCCATGCAGACAGCACCCTTAGTCTGGATCTAACGCGGGCCTCTGGCACTGTGAGGCCCAACACCACCGCTGCTCCACCGTGCCGCCACGTACCTTCTTTACAATATGGTTGCAGTTCTGTTTGCATACAAGACAATTACGCTGTTGAATATGGAGGGAAATAGTAAGGAATTTTATTTTTGTCACAGTGCAAAGAATTGAATAGCATATTTTGAGATACTGATATATTCCCTGCACCATCTTTCTTTTGGATGTGGAGCAGATGGATCCAAAAATGGAAGAGTGTAGGACCAGAGGGCACAGCCTCAGAATAAAAGGACGTATCTTTAGAATGGAGATGAGGAAGAATTAATTTAGCTAGGGGGTGGTGAATCTGTAGAATTCATTGGCCACAGACAGTGGTGGAGGCCAAGTCTTTGAGTATTTTTAAAGTGGAACTTGATTGGTATGGGTGTCAAAGGTTTGCGTGGAGAATGGGGTTGAGAGGGAACAAAAGATCAGCCATGGCCGAGTAGACTCGATCGGCCAAATGGCCTAATTCTGCTCCTATGTCTTCTGGTCTTTTCACCTCGTAGGCTGAGAGGCCCGATACCATGCTGGGAATCGTTTGTGGAGCTCTCCATGTCACAGATAAATCGTTCAGGAACAGTGTCTCCAATTTTCTTCACTCGTTGGAAAGGTAAAGGAAATGTACTACGTTTTTTAAAAATGATCTTACATGAATCATACTTTTTAATATCTTGATGTTCATTTATTTCACGCCCTGTGCCACCTTAAATTTCCCTTAAATTATACCAATTGTCTGTCTGGTTGTTCCCCTCCCTAGGGGACAAGTCTTGCCAGCTCATACTCTTCTGAACTCAGTGGACGTGGAACTCATTTTTGAAGGAGTGAAATATACGCTGAAGGTAAATTTCTAGATGTAGAAAGTGCATTTTTTAGACCCTCTTTTGGGAATGAGATGAATTTATGTGGCAGTGTTCATTTGTTCTTTCCAAGAATCTCTATAATTCGCAAATGGGACTATTTTAGATGGGGCTGTTTGTTCCGCATGGACGAGTTGGGCTGAAGGTCCTGTTTCCATGCTGTATGATTCTATGACTTAAATTTTGCCTGGAACCGTGAGATCTTGAAGCCATTTGTCACGCTAGAGGAACGTGATGTTGAGAGGAAAGTGGGTTTAAAAGGCTTTCCGTTTGTTGGTTGAAATGGTGCTGTTTGCAGCCTGGGTAGTTCCAAGCAAAGATCCTATAGCGGAGCAAGCAGACCACTCCCTCTAAATGCAATGGGCTGACGTGTAGTACGCAACGGAGCGGAACGTGGGCCTATTTTTCATCCATTTCCGTAACCGGACCCGACCCGCAGTGTAATCAACGTTGCGGGGTAACAGTTTGTGTTAATAAATTATAATTCTGAAAATGAGGAGAAGATTTTTACCAAAGAACTTTTATTTTTACGAGGATGTTTCCGTAACCGGCTTCCGTCTCCGCACTAGTATCTTTGCTCCGCTATGGGATCTTTGGTGCGGAGACGGAAGCCGGTTACGGAAATGGGGCAGAAAATTGCCCATGAATCTGCCCATGACCGTACTACGTGTTTTTCGTCGAGTGATCTATCTTGCTTGCTATAGGATCCAAGTGAGCTGTCTTGCTTTGTTACATCAATGTTCAATCAAAAAGAGTCGGGATTGAGGGAAGTAGTCAGGGGTTAAGGGGAGTAGGCAGGAGAATGGAGTTGAGAGGGAAAGAGATATCAGCCATGATTGAAGGGCAGAGTAGACTTCATGGGCTGAATGGCCTAATTCTGCTCCTATCACATGAGCTGATGACCCACTGAGTTCCTCCAGCACGTTGCACTTTGACCATGCTATTTATTTTGTTCACAGGTTACGCGGCAGTCACCTAATTGTTACGTCGTGATAATGAACGATTCGTTTGTGGAGGTGGATGTTCATCGGCTGAGTGATGGCGGTCTGCTGTTGTCCTACGACGGCAGCAGCTATACATCGTACATGAAGGAAGAGGTGGACAGGTGAGGATGGGTACCTCCGATTGAGGTCGCAAATAAGCATTCTTGGTGGACATTTGTCAGAAAAGTACTTCAACCCTGGGATCTTTGTGCTGCAGGTACCGTGTTACCATTGGTAATAAGACCTGCGTGTTTGACAAGGAGAATGACCCTTCGCTGTTACATTCGCCCTCTGCGGGAAAGCTGATCCAGTACACGGTAGAAGATGGTGGTCATGTTTTCGCAGAGCACTGCTTCGCTGAAATTGAGGTAATGTTGCAGCAAAGTCTCACAGGGAAAGGAATATGAAGGGGGTAGTGTTTCTGTGGGGTTCATTGACACAGAAGGCTGTGAGACCAAGACAATTTATATTTTTAAGGCATAGATAGATAGAATTATGACTAGTGTGGGTGTCAGTGGTTATGGGGACGAAGGCAAGAGAATGGGGTTAAGAGGGAAAGATAGATCAGCCACGGTTGAATGGCGGAGTAGAGTTGATGGGCCAAATGGCCTAATTCTGCATCCTATCACTTATGAACATGAGCGAATCTGTGGCAGCACTGTGTGTCTACTCTATGCTTGACCAGGGGGATATTCAAACTACAGCTGCTGGAAATCTGAAATAAAAGATAAAGGTGTTGGGATTACCCAATAAATCAGGCAGCGTCTGTGAATGATTCTGGTGAAAGAACCTGTGTCAGGACAAACTCCCGTTGTGTTAGCCTGATTCCTGTTTCTGTTCTATTCACCACAAGCATGTGCCCTCACGCCTCTACGTGTTGATTCCACTATCCTGGGTAAAACACCCTATCTATTTCACTCGTCATCTTATACATCTCTATAAAATTGCTGCTGAGCCTCCTGCACTCCAAGAAATAAAGTCCTAACGTGGAGTCCACAGCATAGCAGGCTCGGACAGATTAGCCAAGCATTTATTCCCATGTCTGACAAATGCGCCGTAGAAACCATCACAGCACGGTTTGGGAACAGCTCCACCCAAGACTGCAAGAAACTGCAGAGAATTGTAAACACAACCCAGACCATCACACAACCAACCTCCCTTCCATCTACGCTTCACGCTGCCTCATCAGGGCCACCAGCATCATCAAGGACCAGTCTCACCCTGGACCACTCCCTCGTCTCCCCTCTTCCATCAGGCAAGATGTACAGAAGTGTGAAAACGCACACCTCCACATTCAGGGACAGTTTCTTTCCAGCTTCATCAGGCAACTAAACCATTCTATCAACAACTGGAGAGCGGTTCTGTGCTACCTCACTGGAGACCCTCGGACTATCTTTAATCAGACTACTGGACTTTATCTTGCACTAAACGTTATTCCCTTTATCCTGTGTCAGTACATTGACGGCTTGATTGTAATCATGTATTGTCTTTCCACGGACTCGATATCATGCCACAAAAGGGTTTTCACTCAACCCCTGTACACATGACAATAAATTAAACTAACTAAATATATCAATTAATCTAAAGCAGGCTTTTTTTAAACTGTCTGACATCATGGAAAATCCTCTATGCCATATATACATATGACAATTTTCCGGCAATTATTAGTTACAGTTTTTTTCTCCTTTTAGATTTAGGTTTATTATTGTCACAGGCACTAAGGTAGAGTGAAAAGCTTTGTTTTGTATGCTATAGAGAGAGTACAGAGGAGATTTACTAGGATGTTGCCTGGGATCCAGCAACGATGTTACAGAGAAAGGTTGAACAAGTTAGGTCTTTATTCTTTGGAGCGCAGAAGGTTAAGGGGGGACTTGATTGAGGTCTTTAAAATGATGAAAGGGATAGACAGAGTTGACTATGGATAAGTGGATAAGCTTTTCCCATTAAGGGTAGGGAAGATTCAAACAAGAGGGCATGACATGCGAATTAAGGGACGGAAGTTTAGGGGTAACGTGAGGGGGAACTTCTTTACTCAGAGGGTGGTGGCTGTGTGGAATGAGCTTCCAGCAGAAGTGGTGGAGGCAGGATCGATTTTAACATTTAAAAGTTAAGTGGATAGGTATATGGACAGGAAGGGAATAGAGGGGTATGGTCTGAGTGCAGGTAGATGGGACTAGGGGAAAACAAATGATCGGCACGGACTGGAAGGGCCGAGAGGGCCTGTTTCCGTGCTGTAATTGTTATATGGTTATATGTTATATGGTTATTCAATCTGAGCAGATAATACCATACAGAAATACAATCCAGCCAAACTGAAGTGCAATGGGTAGAGCACTTCAGTTTTTACTTGTGGCCGACAGTCGGGGAGGATTATTTTGTTGAATCTTCTTTTACTCTTTTGTATTTTAAATACGTTCATTTTAAGATTAAAATAAAAATAAAAAAAGATGAACAAAAACATATTAATAATAATAAAAAGATTTGTTCTACAAAATTTGGATTCATTCAAAAGTCCGAACAATGGCCTAGAAGGCTGCAGGTTCCCCATTCCTGGGGTAGAGCAAAGGGAAAGAGACAGAATGCAGAATATAGTTCTCAGCATTTCAGCGCATTAGTTCCATAGATAACGTCCAATGTCCACAATGGGGTAACGGTGAATCGGACAGTACGCTGGCTTATTTATGGACGGACCATTCAAAAGTCTGGAAACGGTGTAGAAGAAGCTGTTCCTGAATCTGGTGGTGCGTGCTTTCAATCTTCTGTACCTTCGGCACGCCAGAAGTGGGGAGAAGACGGAATGATGGAGTGGGAAAAATTAATCACAACGTTACTTTATTTACAATTATTGGCCAGGTAGTGATCACTTTGTTTGAGTAGTAAAAGAGTCAAGGGCGTATTAAATGCCGATACAAGGAACTACAGATGCTGGTTGATCGAAAAAGATATAAAGTGCTTGAATAACTCAGCAGGTCAGGCAACATCTCTGGAGAACATGAATAGGTGACATTTTGGGTTGGGACCCTTCCGCATCAGTCTGAAGAAGTATCCCGACCCGAAACATCACCAATCCATGTTCTCCAAAGTTGCAATCTGACCTGCTGAGTTACTCAAGCAGTTTTTTTTTTTGTTGCTCATATTGAATGCATCTTGATCCAAACATTTTAGAAACATAGAAAACAGGTGCTGGAATAGGCCATTTGGCCCTTTAAACCAGCACCGACATTTAATATGATCATGGCTGATCATCCAAAATCAGTACAGTACCACATTCCTGCTTTCTCCCCATATCCCTTGATTCCGTAAGCCCTCTGCTGCCTTCTATGGCAGAGAATTCCACAGATTCACAACTCTCTGGCTGAAAAAGTTTTTCCTCATCTCAGTCCTAAATGGCATACCCCTTATTTTTAAATTGTGACCTCTAGTTCTGGTCTCCCCCAACATGGAGAACATTTTTCCTGCACCTAGCCTGTCCAATCCCTTAAGAATTGTATATGTTTCTATAAGATCCCCTCTTTCTCATCCTTCTAAATTGCAGTGAATTTCAGTGAATATAAGCCCATTAGTATGGGGTTTATTGGCAGAACATTTAGCGTCTGTACGGAGAAAGACCACCAAATTTGTAAAGGCTGACGGGAGCGAGGCACTGGGACCAAGCATGCTGGCGTGTGAGGATCCGTTGACGGGTGTGCTTCATTTCTTTCCTGTTGCAGGTGATGAAGATGGTGATGACACTGGCTGCACAGGCCTCCGGCTGCATCCATTATGTGAAGCGACCGGGAGCAATCCTGGAACCAGGCTGCGTGATTGCCAAGATGCAACTGGATGATCCAAGCAGAGTTCAGCAGGTTAGCGACAATCCCACTATTAGTTAATGAGCTTTACCTATCCCCAATGTCTCGACATTAATCCCAACTTAAACCCTGCACGATTTTCTGCTAGCCTCCTCTTTGAATAATCTGGCAACAACAAAAAAAGATGCTTCATGAAGGTAAATACAGTTGAATCATTTATTTCGTGCCCAAGTGATATATTAGTTACCTCTAAACTAAACTAAACTAAATAGTTGATTCCACATTTCTCCGAATGCTCCGGTTTCCTCTCGCATGTTTGTAGGTTACTAGGCTTCTGTAAATTCTCCCTAGGGTGTAGGATAGAACTAGTGAATTAATGTATGGGTGCTTGCTAGTTTTAATGCTTTGTATATGCAGGGTAAGGAGGGGGGTAAGGATTATGTGCAGGCAGAGAAATGTTCTTGGCATCATTTCAGTCTATTCATTGTGGGCCGAAGAGCTTGTTCCTGTGCTGTACTGTTCTATGTTATTAAAAAACCTGCAGATGTTAGGAAGCCACAAAGTGCTGGAGTAACTCAGCGGATCAGGCCGCATCCGTGGAGAACGTGGATCGGTGACGGTTCAGGTCGAGTTTGAAGAAAGCACCAAACTTCCCATGTTTCCAGAAATGGCACCTTCTATTTAGTCTGAAGGGTCATAAAGTGCGTCAGGCTGATACCAAAAAGGGAAATTTTTTTTACACACAATTCCTGTGAGAGCAAATTTTATTCCGTATCGCAAGCTTTCGATTTGTGAATTCCATTAAGGTAAATCTCCGTTACCTATAATGTGTTTCCTCTTTCTCTAATATTGAAGAAGGGTCATAACCTGAAACTCTCTCTCACTCTTTCCACCTATAGTGCCTGATCTACCAAGCGTTTTCAACATTTTCTGTTCTTGTTTCATGCTGCCTTACAGCGCCAGAGATCTGGGTCCGATCCTGACCATGAGTGCAGCCTCTACGGAGTTTGTACGTTCTCCCTGTGACCGCCTAGGTTTTCTTCAGTTTCCTCCCACATTCCAAAGACGTGCTTGTTTTTGGTTAATTGGCTTCTGTAAATTGTCCCGAGTGTGCAGGATATGGGAAATTGATAACATGGAACGATAAAGGTGGCACGGACTCGCTGGGCCAGAAGGCCTGTTTCCATGCTGTACCTCTAAACTAAACTAAACTAAATAGCTGATTTCACACAGCATTTCACACAGGCAGGCTTTGAACTGCTGATCTTTGACATAGATATCACCATAATATTTAACTCAAGCATTTGTATGATATAGAAATATTTAAATAGTTTATCAGTCTCGTGTGTCCATGCATGCCTCGAAGCAGATTTTGACAGGGCTCAGCCGAAAGTATGCTTCAACCAGTAGTTGAAATATCTTCGCATTTAAACTTTAGAGATATGGCGTGGAAACAGACCCTTCGGCCCACTGAGTCCCTGCTGACTAGCGATCACCCCGCACACTAGCACTATCCTACACACCAGGAACAACTTTACAACTTTACTGAAGCAAATTAACCTACAAACCTGTATGCCTTTGGAGGGTGGGAGGTAAATGGAGATACCCCTTGTAGTCACAGGGAGAACGTACAGACTCTGTAAAGACAGCATCGTTGTTAGGATTGAACCCTGGTCTCTGGTCCTGTAAGGCAGTAACTATCCTGTACCACTTAGGCGCCCAGTCATATCAGGAGAAATTATGTGGACCGGACTCATTTTAACATTAGAAAATTAAATATCAGATTGATGATCATAATAAGATCATAAGCGACAGGAGTAAAATTAGGCCATTCAGCCCATCAAGTCTACTCCGCCATTCAATCGTGCCTGATCTCTCTCTTCCCACCTAACCTCATTCTCCCCATAACCTCTGCCATCCTTATATTTGGAGAAACAGTTTATTTGGGCCAACTTTCCCACGCTGACCAAGATGCCCCATCTACACTGTTCCCATTTCCTTGCATTTGGTTTCTATACCTTCAAACCTCACTTATCCATGGACCTGTCCAACTGTTTGTCGAATGCTGTTTTAGTAATAGTATACTGCCCTACTTTGACAAAAGGAAGCAACTGACAGAAAGGCGTTTTCTTGTAAATGAGGAAAACGTGTTTTTCTTTCAGCTCTCGGTGATGGAATTCCTTACTTCTCTGCTATAAATATTTTCAAATTGTACTCAGAGAAGACTTATTTTGTTCACCATTGTGTAGAGCATATCTCAAATACCCTAAAACAAGCAATAACTCAATTTTGACAAAATTTTCAGTTGCGTCCTTTTGTCAAATTAGGGCAGTATAGTGTCAACTACGCCCTCTGGCAGTCATTCCGTATGCCCGCCCCCAACTGTGTGGAAAATGTTGCCCCTCTGGTTCCTATTAAACTTTTCCCCAGCCACCTTTTGAAGTTGGCGGTGGTGGAATGTTCCCTGCTGTACAGTCGACCACCCACAGAAAGGTCCAGTATCTTTGGAGAGACTGGTAATCTTCACTGGGCAGTGACTAAAGTAGGAAGTATTAGATTTAAATAGCAACTGCAATGCAAAATAAAGTGATTGGTGAGGAAAAATCATGATGCCATTCAGAAAGGAATAATACAGATGCATGCTGAAATTAAAACTTGCTAAGAGATTTTAAAATATTAACAAATAATTAAATTTGGATGAATAACCTGAGAGTTTAACTTGCAATAATTATTATCACTCCAGTAAAGATTCACTTGCACTCAAATGGATCACCACTGAAATTTATTTGTGTGTTTTTATTGTGTAATAAGGAAGCAAGGGGGCTTGAGTCTTTCTTTTGACTTCGAAGATATATATCTTGGAAACAGGCCCTTCAGCCAACCATGTCTGTGCCAGCCAGCGATCACCCTGTACACTAGCATTATCCTACACATTCAGACAACTTACAGAAGCCAATTAACCTACAAACCTGTATGTTTTTTGGAATGTGGGAGGAAACTGTGGGCACCCAGAGAAACGTGGTCACAAGGAGAATGTGCAGTCTCCGTGCAGACTGCACCCATGGTCAGGATCGAATCCGAGTCTGGTGCTGTAAGGCAGCCACTGTGCCGCCCCTTTCGTTGAGGTGCAGTTTGTAGATTTTCTTGCAAAATAAAAAGAATAGCTCTGTGCATTGGAATAGCTCTGGCCATTTAGGCGACTGCGGAGGCCTCAATAGTCCTGACTATGGGAGGACACGGGGATGGGGACTGAACATTGTGCCTTCCCTCATAATGGGAACCATTGTGGGGGGATGTTTTTTATGTTTAAAATCTCTTTATTATTGTTATATCTGTTTTTTTTTAATGTGTTGCATTGGCAAGAAACATTTCACTACACCAATTGGTATACGTGACCAATAAAATAACCTTTGAACCTTTTGAAACTTTAAAAATCTTTTCATTTCTGGCCTTTTGTCTAACTATCTGCCTATCAACCTCCCCATCCCCTCCCAACTCACCTGTATCAACACATTACCTGCCTGGCTTATCCTCCCCTCCTCTCTTCCAGCTTTCTTTCCCACCCCCTCCAATCACTGAAAAGGGGTCCTGAATTGCTGTCGGACCCGCTGAGTTACTCTAGCACTTTGTGTTTTTTTCACAGCAGACAGCATTTGCTGCCACCAAGTGGTATGATGCTGATCTGCACCCTGAAGATCCCTCTGTAGGAAGTTACTAAATCCCACTTGAACTGCATTTTGATGAGAGTAGAGACATATGGCCAAGGAGAGATAGAGAAAGTCACGTGCAACCATTTAATCTGCATCTGGCCCATTGATTATCATTGACTGCATTTCTCCTGGCTGGAAGTAATCGCGTGTGCTGAACAAGGATGGTGACAAATTTAATTGAGAGTCCCTTTACCATCCCTATCATACCTCTAGTTTCCTCTCCCCGACTCTCATTCTGAGGTAGGGTCTTGAAATGTCACCTGTGTTAAAGAAGGAACTGCAGATGCTGGAAAATCGAGGGTACACAAAATGCTGGAGAAACTCAGCGGGTGCAGCAGCATCTATGGAGCGAAGGAGATAGGCAACGTTTCAGTCTGAAGAAGGGTTTCGGCCCGAACCGTTGCCTATCTCCCTCGCTCCATAGATGCTGCTGCACCCGCTGTGTTTCTCCAGTATTTTGTGTACCCTTGAAATGTCACCTACTTTTCTCCAGAGATGCTACCAGACTTGCTGATTTTCTCCAGAATTTTGTGTCTATCTTCCCTTTACTGTCAAACTTGTACTCATTATCGATTATGCTTTGAGTCAGTTGTATGAGACGCCAAGGTACGGCTGGTGAGAGAGGAGGGAATTGATGCACCCAGGATTCAGGAAGACAAATATTTGGCTTGCTGATCATGATCTTTACTGCTTCAGGGATAATTATCGCCAAGACCAACAATTTGAATTTAACTAAGTCATTATAACCGAGCTATGTACTTTGCAGATAGGCAGTTGTTGAGTAACTTTGCTGAGCTAACGGAAATGTCGGTCACAAAGTGCTGGAGTAAATCTGTGGAGGACATAGATAGGCAACGTTTCGTGTTGGGACACTTCTTCAGACTGATTGTAGGTGAGGGGAGAAAGCTGAAAAAGAGGTGAGAAAAGAGGGTGATACAAAATTTTGCAAGTGATAGGTGGATGCAGGTGTCTGGAGGGAGGAGCGGGTGTTGGATTAGCAGATGAGTGGACAAAGTTTAGTTTATTTAGTTTAGTTGAGAGATACAACACGGAAACAGGCCCTTCGGCCCACGGAGCCTACACCGACCAATGATCACCCACCCGAATACTAGTTTTATCCAGGCACGTGCCGTCAGGGTAGGCAGTGCGTCTCCTGACTAAAATTATAAAAAGGTAATTATTAAATGTAAATAGTCTAATTCATTTACTAAATTCAGTATTTAGTATTAAATGGTTATTATTTAATAATCGATTTTAGGTAGGCATAATTCTCCCATGCCTTTCATCCGCAGTACGTGTAATACGCGTAACTATGTTCAACTCACATGCCATGGACGCTGCTTCAAGCCTTCACTTACAATGGGCAATAAAGGCAGCTGAATCCTGCCTTTGCACCATGGACTGAATGCAAGGTGCTGCGCACGTCTACTGGAGAGACCAATCTGCGCATGCTTGAGTTTTAAGATTTAAAAAAATCAACTGACTGCCTACAGGACTGATCTGCGCATGCACGTTTTAGGATTTTCTATGCGTGTGCGATTAAAAAAAAATCCGCTTTTTGCGCTTGCGCGGGTTTTACGGGTTTTAAAAGTTGACTGACTGCCCAGTGCCTATCCTGAGTAATTACTCATGCCACGTGCCTGGTTTTATCCTACACAGACTAAGGACAATTTACAGAAGCCAATTAACCTACAAACCTGCACATCTTTGGGATGTCGGAGAAAACCCACTTAGTCACACAGAGAGCGTACAAATTACGTACAGACAGCACCCATAGTAAGGATCGAACGCGGTTCTCTGGCGCTGTGATACAGCAGCTCTATCGCTGTGCCACTATACCGCTTAAAGTTGAGAATGAAAAGGAAACAAAGGCGTGTTAGATAAGGGGAGAGGGGGAATGAAATGTAAATGAAAGGTAAAGCATAGAAAATGTGT
Source organism: Okamejei kenojei (assembly GCA_035221665.1). NCBI lineage: Eukaryota > Metazoa > Chordata > Chondrichthyes > Rajiformes > Rajidae > Okamejei > Okamejei kenojei. The sequence goes on from CM069156.1 coordinate 3,716,719, forward strand.
TGGAGTTGCATTCAGACAATGTTGTTTATTCTTAAACCAAAAGTAATTGTGTTTTATGTTTCAATCTAGGCTGAGTTATTCACACAACCTCTGCCCAGGATCCAGAACTTGGCTCTCCGTGGAGAAAAGCTTCACCGCATCTTCCATTACGTCCTGGACAATCTGGGGAACATCATGAACGGATTCTGCCTGCCCGAGACCTACTTTGACATCAAGGTACTTTCACAGAATGATGTGCAGAGAGAGAGATGTGGTCAAATCTGGAGGAGCGGGCCAAAATCTTGAGGGACAAGCCACTACACTCCCCTCCCCCCTTACCTCCTTCCTCCACGCTAGTCATTTAGCCACATAGTATCCCACTTGAGATCGCACCTTCCCTACCCTCACCACCCTTTCTGAGGTCATTTGTTACCAGCCCTGATTTGTCGTCGTCTTATGTCACCTCCAGTTCTCTCTGTCCCCCCCCCCCCCCCCCCCCCGCCCCTAACTCCCTACTTTCTCTCTGAAGAAGGGTCCCAACCCAAAATGTCACCTACCCATTTCTCCTGAGATGCCACCTAACCCACTGAGTTCAGCACTTTGTATCTAAGTCATGTGTGTTGTTTTTTATGATATTGAAACATATAGGATTGTTAAGGGTTTGGACATTAGAGGCAGGAAACGTGTTCCTGATTTTGGGGAGTCCAGAACCGGGGCCCACAGTTTAAGAATAAGGGGTAAGCCATTTAGAACGGAGATGAGGAAACACTTTTTCTCACAAAGAGTGTTGAGTATGTGGAATTATCTGCCTCAATGGAAGGTGGAGGCAGGTTCTCTGGATGCTTTCAAGAGAGAGCTAGATAGGGCTCTTAAAAATAGCGGAGTCAGGGGATATGGGGAGAAGGCAGGAACGGGGTACTGATTGGGGATGATCAGCCATGATCATATTGAATGGCGGTGCTGGCTCGAAGGTCCGATTGGCCTACTCCTGCACCTATTGTCTATTGTCCAAATAAGAATCCTCTGCAAGCCATGATTTGGTTCATGTTTTGATATAAAATGTTGGTGTTAAGAATACAGAGCATAGAACAGCACAGTACAGGAACAGGCCTTTCCATCCACCGTGTCTGTGCCAAACATGAATCCAAGACCCAATATTTATCTGCTCGTTTGTGATCCATATCGCTTCATTTCCTACATATCCATCTAAACATCTCTTAAATGCCATCATCGTATCTGACTCCACCATCACCCGCGGCAGTGCATTCCAGGCACCCACCACTCTCGGTGTAAAAAAAACATGCCCCACACACCTCCTTTCAACTTTGCCCCTCTCATCTCAAAGCTATGCCCTTTTAGTGTTGGATTTATTCAAGAGTTGGATGAACTAAAAACATAGCAGGTTTTTTTAACGCTCAGTGCCGGGCTAGCCGTTGCTTTGGCTGATTTAGCTGGTAAATACTGAACAATTTGGAAGCAAAGTGAAGAAAACACATTAAATAAAAAATACATTCAATAAAAGGGAGAAGATTGTGGTAAGAAATAAATTGAATCAGATTTATATTGATTTGCTGTGCTGCGATTCGTCTAACCGAGGAGTTGTCCAATAACTCTGGATTGGAGGCACAGTTTAGTACAACAAACCTGCTCAGGTTGGCATAAGCATCACAATTTACAATCCATGTATCTGTTCAAATGTCGTTATTATACCTGCCTCAACCACCGATCGAGGTGCTCCATCTACACGTCTCACCTGCCTGCGTTTGGCGCATATCCTTCGCAACTTCTCCTATCCATGTACTTGTCCAAGCGTCTTTCAAATGTTGTTATTGTACCTGCTTCATCTACCTATTCTGGCAGCTCGTTCCACATACCCACCACCCTCTGTGTGAAAAAGTCACCCTGCACATTCCTATTAAATCTTTTCTCTCACACCTTACTTAAGCCTATGTCCTCTGGTTCTTGATTCATCTACCCAAAGAATAAGACTCTGTGCATTCACTCTATCTATTCCCCTCGTGATTTTATTTACTGGTATAAGATCTCCCTATAGCTTCCTTTGCTACATGGAATGAAGTTGTAGCCTGCCCTAGCAGGCCAGTCTAACATGCTCCCATGTCCTACGAATATATAAATTAAGTGAAAGGAGGCTTTCCGGATGGAAAAGGTTTTGAAGGATATGGGCCTAACATAGGCAAATAAGACTAGCTTAGATTGGCATCTTGGTTGGCTGGGACGAACTGCGCTGCAGGACCTGTTTCCATGATGTATGCCTGTGACATCACGGATAAGCCTATTTCACCCTTTAAGCAATATGTGCACATGACAATTTTCTGATGGCAATTATTAGTGACTGTTTATTAGCAACAGGAAGAAAAATGTTTCTCACCTCTTCCATTCTAATAAACTAAGTAATAGGTAGAGCTGCTGCCTTATCCTGACCTCTGGTGCTGCCTGTGTGGTGTTTGCATGTTCTCTCTGTGACCGCATGGGTTTCCTCTGGGTGCGCCGGATTACTCCCACATCCCAAAGATGTGCGGGTTTGTAGGTTAATTGGTCTCTGTAAATTTCACAGGTGCGTAGCGATGTGGGCAAAGTGGGATAGAATAGAACTAGTGGTGAACGGGTGATTGTTGGTCGACGTGTGCTCAGTTGGCCGAAGGGCCCATTTCCATGCTGTATTTCCAAACTGAACTAGTCACAGTCTGGAGATAGACACAAAGTGCTGGAGAAACTCAGCGGGTCAGGCAGCATCTCTGGAGGGAAAGGAGGGATGATGTTTCAGTTTGGGATCCTTCTTTAGACAAAAGAAGGCTGCCGACCTGAAACATCACATATCATTTTCCTCCAGGGATACTGCCTGACCTGCTAAGTTACTCCAGCACTTTGTGTCTATCTTTGATATAAACCCCTTAAGTGCAGTTCTTTCTTTCTGCTTAGTTAGTTGGTTAGAGTCATGTGGAGCGAGGTACAGTGTACAGATACATGATAAAGGGAATAACGTTTAGTGCAAGATAAACTCCAGTAAAGTCCAAAGATAGTCCAAGTGATCTCCAATTAGGTAGATGATAGCTTAGGACCGCTCTCTAATTGTTGATAGGATGGTTCTTTTGCCTGATAACAGCTGGGAAGAAACTGTCCCTGAACATGGAGGAATATATATTTTTGGCATATTCTAGTGTCACAACTCTTTGTTATTTGAGGACTGATGACTTGCTATCAGAATGGAACCTGGAAGCTTGGTTTGTGTGATGGCATCTGACATGACACGATGTAGTTTCTCGATTAAGGCAAGGAGATAATTCAAAGTCGCAAAGAAGGAAATTGTATTTCATTGCGTCGTTTTCTTCTGTTGCAGGTGAAAGACTGGGTGGAAAGACTCATGCAGACGCTGAGGGACCCATCCCTCCCACTGTTGGAGCTGCAGGATATCATGACCAGTGTTGCTGGACGAATCCCCCAGGCAGTGGAGAAGGCCATCAAAAAGGAGATGGCCCAGTATGCAAGCAATATCACCTCTGTGCTCTGCCAATTCCCCAGCCAGCAGGTACTTTTTTGACACAGAGTGGTGGGTATATAGAAGGAACTGGCGGTGGAGCTAGTTGAGGCAGGTACTATCATAACATTTGCACAGGTATATGGATAGGACAAGTTTAAAGGGTTATGGGCCAAGCACGGTTACTTGGGACTAGTGTCACTGGAGCATGTTGGTCGGCATGGGCACATCGGGGAGTAGGGCCTGTTTCCGTGCTGTATGACTCTGACTTGTTATAGATTTTGCCTTTTATTAATTATCACGTGCACTGAGATACAGTGAAAAACATTGTGTTGCTTTCTATCCAATCAGATCAGATACAATACATAAATTCAATCCAGTCAAACTCAAGTACATTAGGTAGAGCAAAGGGAAACGTGCAGAATATAGTTCTCAGCATTGTCGAGCACTAGTTACATAATCATGTTCCAATGTCTGCAATGAGGTCGTGGTGAATCAGACAGTACCCGAGCTGATGGAAGGACCGCTCAGAAGCCTGATATCAGAGGAGTGGAAGCTGTTCCTGAATCTGGTGGTGCGCGTTATCAAGTTACTGTACCTTTTGCTCGACGGGAGCAGGAAGATTAAGGAATGACCGGGGTGGTCATTATGTTAGCTAATTTTCCGAGGCAGTGTAAAGTGTAGATGGAGTCGGTGGTGGTGAGTCTGGTCTGTGTTGGACTAGGCTTGATCTATAATTCTCTGCAATTCCTTGGGGCTTTGGGCAATGCTGCTCCTAAACCATGCTGTGATGCAACACAACAGTATATTTTTTATGTTGTATCTGTAGATGTTTGTAAGAGTCATTGGAGACATTGCAGACACATTTCCTGAATCCCCTCAGGTAGTAGAGGCGTTGATTTTTGACGATGTTTAAACAGAGTTGAGCTGCATATTCACAGATTAGTTTATATGACTCCAAGTTAGATCAAAAGACCAGCAGGGGTGGCACAGTGGCACAGCTGGTAGAGCCGATGCATCACAGTGCCAGCGATCTCGGGTGCTGTCTATGTGGAGTTTCCATGTTCTCCCTGTTGACTGCAAGGGTTTCCTCCGGGTGCTCCAGTTTCCTCCCACATCCCAAAGATGTGCAGGTTTGTCAGTTAATTGGGTCTCTAAAATTGCCCCTAAAGTGTAGGGAGTGGATGCTCAAGTGAGATAACATAGAACTAGTGTGAACGGGTGATTAATGGCGTGGACTTAGGCTTGTTTTATGCTGTATCTCTAAACAAAACTAAAACTGAACATTCATCTCAAGAACGATGATAACAAGTACCGACGCGAGGTTCCATCCCCTGGTTTTCAGCTGGAGATAATTTAAAGCATCCGGCCAAATCCTATTGTCATTTCAATGTTGGTGTGCTAGCTTAAAGTATTTGCTGATTGAAGATATAACGTTCTTTCTTTTCAGATTGCCAACATTCTGGACAGTCATGCTGCAACTCTGAATAGGAAATCGGAGAGGGAGGTTTTCTTCATGAATACACAGAGCATCGTTCAGCTGGTGCAGAGGTTAGTCATCCAGTTAGACACTAAAAAACTCAGTGGATCAGGCAGCATCTCTGAAAAAAAGGGAATAAGTGACGTTTCGGGTCAAGACCCTTCTTCAGACTGAGTGTCAGGGGAAAGGGAAACGAAAGATATAACGAGGTTTAGGTCTGCCTTTACAGAGGCACATTGGTGATGGGTGCAGCTAATTTTAATGGGCTAGGATGACCCAGGCTTTGGAAGCCAAATTTACACCTCTGCATATGCCACAGGCTGGCATAAGACTGTAAGACATTGCAGCAGAATTAGGCCATTCAACCCATCAAGTCTACTCTGCCATTCAATCATGGCTGATCTATTTTTCCCTCTCAATCCCATCCACCTGCCTTCTTCCCATAACCTTTGTTACCCTTACTAGGTCAGTTTATTGTCACATGTACCAATTAAGATACAGTGAAATTTGAGTTACTAATCTCCACTTTAAAAATTCCAATGACTTGGCCTCCACCGCCGTCTGTGGTAATGAATTCCACAGATTCACCACCTCAAGAAATTCCTTCTCATCTCCATCCTAAATGTGTGCCCTTCTATTCTGAGGCTGTGCTCCTAGAGTCTCCTACTCCTGAAAGCATCTTCTCCACGTCCACTCTAGACTTTTCATTGTTCTGTAGGTTTCCCAATCTTGGGATTTAGGCAATCTCAATGTGAGGGAGGGAATAATGTTCCTGCTTCCCCAGAGCTAATTCTTGTTGGAGATGGCCTTCCAGGTGCATTCATTAGATCCGGCCATGTTGTTCTCCATCGCTGTACAACAAGCCAACACTCACTTACCCGGTCATCATGTCAATCACTTTCATACATACGAACTGGCAGTATAACTTCAACCATCGATGTGATATTATTCATCTACATTTTATTCCTTCTTTCCTCCTCATTTGCCAGACTGGACACTTCACCTGATTGAAGAGGGGGTCATAAAAGGTGGTGCCAACAGGCCAAATTCTGCAGTAGTACTAATGGCGAGACAGCACTCCCTTGTCACTGATACGAACAAGATTTCCTTGCATATGTTTCCTGTTAGTCCCCTGCACCGAACATAGAAAGAAAGAAGACAATTAGTTGAAAATCTGTGTTTACAATGGCACAATAAGCCATAATAACATTTTTGATTTTAGCAAACACTCAGAGCCCCCAAAAACACTGATTTTGCCCATGTGACTCTGCTGTTTGAAGGACCCACTCACTCTGTTGGGTTCAGCAGTGGATACTGTGGCAGTAGTGCTGCTTGCAACATGTGGGGCTACATTTTCATGTCCATTTCCTGGTTACATGATTCTGACCTTCCTGCTCCATAATGCTTCAGTGGGAGTCTCAGTCTCAGTGAGTTTCAGTGGTGGAACGAAAACAGGCCCCTCAACCCAATTTGTACATGCTGACCAAAATACCCCATCCAAGCTAGTCCCATATCCCTCTAAACGTTTTCTATCCATCTACCTGTCCAAATGTCTTTTAAATGTCATTATTGTACCTCCCTCAACGACCTCCTCTGGCAGCTCGTTCCATACACCCACCACACTGTGGAAAAAGTTGCCCCTCGGGATTGTATTAAATCTTTCCCTTCTCACCGTGAACCTATTTGGTAATCGAGGCCGATGCTTCCCATTTGCACATTGACCTGTTACTTGGACCTGTGGAATAAGGCAGCAAACGAGGAGAGAATTCTCCAAATTCATTAGTACGAAAAACGACCTGTGTAAATCTGACTGTCTCCCCAAATTCTATACTTGTTCCAATCAATCCCATTATATCTACCCAAAAAGTTTTTTTTTAATTATGTATGTATTATTATTGGTCGGTAAATATTAGAAATATGATTCAATTATTGGATAATTCTCTTCATCAACCGGAATGGATCATTATGGAGAAAGAGGACTGCTCCCCTTTTAATATTGGTGCGGTCCTTCTTTCACCAATGACGGTGAATAATACAAACTACAACAAAAACCCAATTATACATACAATCAGAATTTGGAAACAAATGAAATACAATTTAAAATTAAGAAACTTATCTCTCCTATCTCCTTTTGCTAAAAACCCTCTGTTTAAATCCTCAATTATAGACAAAGCATTTATACAATGGGAAAGAGCAGGAATTAAAACTTTGGGAGATTTGTATGATACGGGAAAACTATTATCATTTAAACAATTACAACTAAAATATAATCTGGGTAACAATCAGTATTTTAAATATTTCCAAATATGTAATTATCTGAAAAAACATGCACAAGAATTTCACAAAATGGCATTAGACTTACTAGATGAAGTAATGAATACAAAGGCGGAATCAGCAAATTTAATTTCATATATATATAATATTATACTAAATGCAGTAATACCAACAACGGAAGGTATCAGAGGTGAGTGGGAAAACAAACTAAGCATAAAAATTTCCAATGAAAGGTGGAAAGAGTACTTATTAAATGTGTACAAATGCTCAATTAATGTGAGACACACTTTAATACAATTTAAAATTTTACACAGATTATACTACTCAAAAACTAAATTAAATCCATTTTTCCTTAACGTTTCACCAATTTGTGATACATGCCAGTGTCAAGAAGCTACTATAGCGCACTCATTCATCTTCTGTACAAAAATTCAAAGGTTTTGGATTGAAATCTTTGAAATTTTCACAAAACTGTTTAAAATAAAAATGACATCAAAGACAGAATGGATTATTTTCGGAATGACAGAAGGTAGTTTGGAATTAAATGTGTATCAAAATAATCTATTTGATTACGGCTTAATAATAGGAAAAAAGCTAATCTTAAAATTCTGGTAAAATGCTCCTATACCAACATTAAATATGTGGATTTCAACTATGTTTGAAACATTACATCTGGAAGATATGAGACTCCACCTGGCAGGAAAATCAGATCGTTTCTATCAGACGTGGTCTGCATTTATAGAATTGCTACAAAGATAGGGTGCAGGAGTACCTCGGGCCTTGGTAGGGGGGGATGAAAAACTATCAAGTTGGTGGATTCCTTCTGCGTGATATATATAATATAGTAACTGGGTTTTTTTCTTTCTTTTCTCTTTCTTTGACAATCTTTCTTTTTTCCTTTTCTAGGGTCTATCTCTTAACCCCCTTTCTCTAATTCTTTGACCAAGGGTCTCTTCTCCCCTTTGGCACGCTCTTTCACAACTCTTTTCACCTACTTCACTCTCTTTCCTTCTATTCTTTTTCTACAAAAGCCATAAAATTATGGAGTACAATGATTGTAACAATATATATGTGATGTACATTGATGTATTTGCCTCTAATTAAATAAAAATATTTAAATCTGACTGTCTTCAATGGTCATGAAACCAAAGGAAATGTTAAGCCAGACCCTACTTCTGGACTCAAGAATACAATGAATCTTATGTGTGTTATTTTGTGATATTATTTATCGATTCAAATTCTGATGAGGTTAATAATTTGGCTTGGCTCAGCTGGGATGTAGTGGTGACTTTCAAATGTGTCTAGTAATATAGCAATTTGCATCTTCATATGAAGGCATAAGAATATTAAACAAATGAAAATGCTTAACCTTTTGGTTCTAATACTAAGTTTCTCTATTTAATATTTATGTATTCATACTTTTAAAAAAAATAGTCAGCCCGACATGTTAATAGGTTGATTATTGTAGGAATGTTGTTGAATAAAAATTGTCATTAAAGCATTTTTTAAGGTTGGCTTGAAAGCACTCACTGATTTTGAAATGGCCGTTGAATTAATTGTGGGATAGAGGTGAGAAATCTGATGAACGGTGTATGGCCATCTTCAAATTTCTTAAGCCTAGCCAAAACTTTCCTATCTTATTCCAACAATTTACATTAGCAAAAGAAAGTGTTAGAAGGCATCTGGTTAATGGCATGCAGAATAATTATTGTGTGTAACGAGAGCACGGTCCTAAGCTACTATCTCCCTCATTGAAGACACGATCTTAAATTGGATTTTACTGGACTTTATCTTGCAGTAACCATCATTCCCTTTATCATGGGACAGCTTCATTGTAATCATGTATAGTCTTTCCGCTGACTGGTTAGCACGCAACAGCATTTCACTGTACCTCGGCATATGTGCAGTAAACTAAACTAAACTAAACTGACAAAAGATATGTTCTCAACTTCTTATATCTACTAAAGATTTCTTATTTCTGCTACTTGGCTGAGTGACTCCACTTGTCTTCAGTACACTAGTTGTTAATTCTTTTTACTTACTGCTTGATATTGCTGTCTGAAAAATAGTTAGGCAGAGAGGCCACTCCAAAGAAGAGCAAAACACAAAGAGTGGGAGGAACTCAGCAGGTCAGGCAGCATCTGTGGAGAGTAAAATGTAGTTTGAAGAAGGGTTCCGACCTCTTAGGGACTGTTTCTTCCCAGCTGTTATCAAGCAATTGAACAATCCCCTCATCAGCTAGAGTGCTAACCTCCCATCTACTTAATTATAGACCTTTGTACTATCTTTAATCAGACTTTATCTTGCACTAAATGTTGTACCCTTTATCTTTTAGCTGTACACTGTGGATGCCTTGATTGTGATCATGACTGGATAGCATGCAACAAAAGCTTTTCACTATTTCTCAGTTCACGTGACAACAATAAACTAACCTAAGCTAAACTAGACCCAAAACAGTTACTCCTGTATTTTGTGTCTTTATCTGTGGAGGGAATGGGCAGATGATGTTGCAGGTCAGTACCCTTCTTTAGTCTGATAAGTCTGAAGAAGGGTCCCAATCCAAAATGTCGTCTGTCCATTCCCTCCACAGATGCTGCCTGACCCGCTGAGTTCCTCCAGTACTTTGTGTTTTGCTCATGATGCCAGCATCTTTAGTTTCTTGTTTCAACTCTGAAGAAGATCTTGATGCCAAAGGCGTTAGTTCATTGAGTTTTTCATCCTGAGGTGGTAATGCAAATGTCATACCTTAGAACATGAAGGTCAGAGATAATTGCCATGTTTCTTTTTGCTTAACTTGGACAACTCAGAGTTGCAGTTTTTCAAGGTACTGCACAGTGGCGCAGCTGGTAGAGCTGCTGCTTCACAGTGCCAGAGACCTGGGGCTCGACCATAACAGAGTTATACAGCATGGAAACAGGCCCTTTGGCTCAACTTGCCTATGCCAACCAACATGTCCCACCTACTCGTCCCACCTCCCAGCCTTTGGCCCATATCCCTCTAAACTTATCCTATCACAGTACCTGTCCAAATGTTTTCTTAATGTTAAGTGTTTCTTAAACTTGTCTACTCTGGTTTCAGGTATCGGAGTGGCATTCGGGGTCACATGAAGGCCGTTGTCATGGATCTTCTCCGGCAGTATTTGAAGGTGGAGATTGAATTCCAGCAAGGTTTGTCCTGCCCTATCTAATTAACTCAGAATACTCAGAAACGCACACACTCTGGTGCACATCTTTTCGATTTGTGCATCTTCCCTATGAGTGCTCTTTTCATTGCTAGCTGTATTCATTCTGTGGTCTCTCCATTAACTTGACAGAATCAGAGGATAGTTACCATACGGAAGACCTTTTTACTGTACATGAGTAATCCAACTCCTCTTATTTCCCTATCCTAACAAATTATTTCAGCCATATATCCAGCTTTCTGTTGATTGCCTCAATTCATGAATATTGTAAAAAAGCCACTTATTTGTTACAACTGCCAGTGTAAGAACATTTTATTTCAGTCACTGATCAGCCCCATCACTCCTCCTACAACCTTTTCCTGAAGTGCGTCACCAGACCATGAGTTTCGGCAAAGCATTGTGTCCCATTTATCCCAGATAAGAACTACAATTTATTAACCACCTTCTCCTTTGACTATTTTTACAACCTGATGAATAATGTCAGGATTAGTTTTGAGCGATACAGTCGGCCTACTGACTCCAAACCAACCATTGATCACCCATTCACACGAGTAATATGTTCTCCCACTTTCGCATCCACTACCGACACACTAGGGGCAATTTCCAGAGGCCAATGAAGCTACAAACCCGCAAGTCTTTGGGATGCGGGAGGAAACTTGTGCCTGGAGAAATCTACGTGGTCAAGGAGAGAATGTGCAAACTCCACACAGCACCCGAGGTCAGGATCTAACCCAGGTCTCTTGCAGCAGCTCTTCCAGATGCGCCCTGTGCCACCCTTGTTGAATGAAGTTTCTTGTGCCATGCCTGTATTATGATAGAAATAGGTGCCAATTATAGCTGTTCCTCAACTGTAAGACATTGGAACAGAATGCCATTTTGGCTTATAGAGTATACTCTGCCATTCTATTCAACCCCATTCACCTGCCTTCTCTCCGTAGCCTTTGACGCTCTTACTAATTGAGAACTTATCAATCTCTGCTTTAAAACTACCCAATGTCTTGGCCTCTACAGCCGTCTGTGGCAATGAATTCCACAGATTCACCCCTTTGGCGAAAGAAGTTCCTCCTCAGCAACCTCCTCCTTTGCTCCGCAGCAAAGGTGAGTGACATTGCATGTAAGAGCTCAGAGTCCAGCAATGAAGTTCTATTTCCCTCAGCATTCCTCTATACAGGCTTCCTTTCTCACTTTATATCATCAGCAAGTTTGTCCCATAGTCAGTGGCTGGAAATTCACAAACATTAGTCATTCAGGCACTGAAGAGTCAGTAGAAAGAGGCAATCTTGAGGATGTCCTTCCGTGCTGAATTTGAACCCTAGATCCTGCACTCAATCTATTTCAGATATAAACCAGCCAGCTAGTTATAAAGCCTTACAGCATGGAAAGAGGCTGTTCGGCTCAACTTTCCAAGCTGACCAAGAAGCCCCATCCATGCTGGTCTCATTTGCCCGCGTTTGGCCCATATTCTTCAAAACCTTTGCTATATATTGCTTGAGAAACATAGCCAGAGTACTGTAGAATCAATGACAATTGACTCTCTTAGCAATGTTTAATAGTGGTGAAAATAATATTCTGATGAAAAGTCTAATTGCAGCAATCAAGAGGAGATTTAGAGAAGTCTTATCTATTTAAGCTGTGCTTTTAAAATGACTGTCAAAAAATCTCTGCATTGATTCTGCAATAAATGGATTTCAGCTCTGCTGGGGCGGCATGGTGGCACAATGGTAGAGTGGCTGTCTTACAGCGCCAGAGACCCTGGTTTGAACCTGACGACAGGTGCTGTCTGTATGGAGTTTGAACGTTCTCCCTGTGACCCATGTGGGTTTTCTCAGGGATATCTTATTTTCTCCCACACTCCAAAGGTGTACAAGTTTGTAGGTTAATTGGCTTGGTATAATTATAAATTATCCCTGATGTGTGTGTGTGTGTATGTTATGTCCCAGGTAGTGTTAGTTTGTGGGGATTGTTAGTTGGCCCGGACTCGGTGGGCTTAAGGATCTCTTTCCGCAGTGTATCTCAAAAATGTACTAAACTAATTTGTGTAGAGAAAAATGTGAAATCTCCTGAATTGTATTCTGGTTTTGAACATCAATGTGCTACTTGGTGGATATCTGGATTACAATTGATTTGCCACAAGATGGCACTAGCGTATTGTCTGATAATATTTAACAACAGACTGATTATGAATGGGTGACTGAAATATGGTCACTCTCTGTGCAGAAACAGAAACATTAATTGTATAGTTAACGCACAACAACTCTTGGCCAGTAAAAGTGTATTTCAAATAGAATCAACAAATTATCCAGCTTTGTTCCCTGCCAGTTTAATCAGCTAACTGCGGCCAGGTCAGTGCTACTGAGCTCTAATTAGCTCCAGCAGACAAGGGTAGAGTCTGTGACAATATGCATGTACATTCAGTAGGACTCATTCCATGGCCATGAATCTCAAGAAGGGTCTCAACCCAAAACGGTACCCATTCCTTCTCACCGGAGATGCAGCCTGTCCCGCTGAGTTGCTCCAGCATTTTGTGTTTATCTTCGATAGAGTGCCCACTCTGATTGCCAAGGAATGAAGAAAGACCCAACATGCTGGAGTAATACAGTGGGTCAGACAGCATCTCTGGAGAACAAGGAATAGGTGACGTTTTGGAACGGGACCCTTCTTCAGACTAGTGGCCTTGGAAGGAAAGAGTCACAGAATCACACAGCACAGAAGCAGGCCCTTTGGCCCAAATGATCCGTGTCGACTATTAGTTAGTTGAGTTTATTATTGACATGTGTACCAAGGTAAAGTGAAAAGCTTTTGTTTGCATGCTATCCAGTCAAAGAAAATATGATATAAGATTACAATCAAGCTATCCACAGTGTACACATAAAGGATAATGAGTACAACATTAAGTGAGGAATGCTGCCGTTGAAATAAAGATTTAAAAGAGTGGAAATATTACAGTGGATGATTGCAGAACCTCTTGTGGGACCAGAGCGAAGAGTTAGTTATGGGCCTGTTTCACTTGCCGATTTTTTTTTTCTAGGCAACTGCCGGCGACTGTCATAGTCGTAACAGGTCGCCGAACAACCTACATCAGCACCTATGTCAGGCTATGCTCAGTGGCGTCACACCCACTGCTGGCAAAAACATTTCAACATGTTGAAAATTTAGCGACGACCAGAAAGACGCTACGACTTTTTGCGTGACAGAGGAGACTACTCCCGGCGAACATATGGCGACAAACTAGTCGCCTGTAGTTGCCTAAAAAATCGCCTAAGTGGGACAGGCCAATTTCTGGTGCCATCTGGTCAAATTTGGGCTAACATAAGGGACTGCAAATGCTGAAGTCTTGAGTAGAACAATAAGGGGTTGGAGTAATGCAGTGGATCTGGCGAACATGCATTGGTGACGTTTCAAGTCGGAACCGTTCTGGGCTCCTCTGGTAGGAGGAGATCACTTTGAAGAGCAATAACGGCATGTTCACCAGGTTTAAATTCTGAGGAAAGTTTCCTTAAATTTGGAATATATTCTTTGAATTTGATTTTTTTTTAAAAATAATTCAGTGCGAGAAACTGCTGCAAAGATGAGGGTGCTATCTTAAAATGAAAATGAAACAAAAAGTTGGGCAGGCTAGGACTTTATTCCTTGGAGTGCAGGAGGCTGATGGGTGATCTTGTGTATAAGATCATGAGGGGAGTAGATAGAGTGAATGCACAGAGTGTTTTCCCAGGGTAGGAGAATCAAGAACCAGAGGACATAGGTTCAAGGTGAGAGGGACAAGGTATAATTGGAACCTGAGGGGTAACCTTTTCACAGAGTGTGGTGGGTACATGGAATAAGCTACCGGAGGAGGTAGTTGAGGCAGGTAATATTACAACTTTGACAGGTCACTTGGACAGGTACATGGGGCAGAAAGACTTTGAGAGATATGGGCCAAACGTGAGAAAGTGGGACTAGCTGAGATGTGGCCATCTTGGTCGGCGTTGAGGAGTTGGGTTGAAGGGCCTGTTTCTGTGCTGCATAATTCCATGACTTTATGACCTCTCAGTGATAACATTGGGAAGCATTTTTTTTCACACCAAGGCTCATGAAGATGTGTTAAGGAACATGGGTCAAAGTTGACTGAATGGACTTGAGGATAGATTTGTCATGATCATATTCATGTGGAACAGACTCGAAGAGTTGAATGAGCTACAGCTGTTCTTATATATCGTTGTGTCAAAAACTGGAAGGCATGGCCCATGATTATATTTTGCCTTTCAGACAATTTTTTTCCCCATTTTATGGTTTGGTAGGTTCTTATGGCTGGTATTATACTGGTCCATGGTGTAGTTTGTGGCCCTGTATTCAATGGAATAAAGATGAAGATAGACACAAAATGCTGGAATAACTCAGCGGGTCAGGCAGCGTCTCTCGAGAAAAGGAATAGGTGATGTTTCGGATTGAGATGCTTCTTCAGACTTAGACGCGGGAAAGGGAAACTAGAGGTATGAAAACGTACAGAGCAAATCAAAGCCAGCACCGATGATTCAGGAAAGGTGGAGCCCCCAATGCTCCATTGTTGGCTGGCGAAGAGGTGATAATGAACGGATACGAATAGTGAAACTAGCAAGGCGACTAAGGTAGAGAAGAAGGGAGAGAGAGGGATTGTAACGGTTACTTGAAATTGGAGAAATCAATATTCATACTGCTGGGTTGCAAGCTGCCCAAAAAAAACTTGTACTTGCTTGTACTCGGCTTGTACTCGCTGGAATTTAGGAGATTGAGGGGGGATCTTATAGAGGCTTACAAAATTCTTAAGGGGTTGGACAGGCTAGATGCAGGAAGATTGTTCCCGATGTTGGGGAACTCCAGAACAAGGGGTCACAGTTTAAGGATAAGGGGGAAGTCTTTTAGGACCGAGATGAGAAAATCGTTTTTCACACAGAGAGTGGTGAGTCTGTGGAATTCTCTGCCATAGAATGTAGTTGAGGCCAGTTCATTGGCTATATTTAAGAGGGAGTTAGATGTGGCCCATGTGGCTAAAGGGATCAGGGGGTATGGAGAGAAGGCAGGTACAGGATACTGAGTTGGATGATCAGCCATGATCATATTGAATGGCGGTTCAGGCTCGAAGGGCCGAATGGCCTACTCCTGCTCCTATTTTCTATGATTCTATGAAAGATGAAGTGCTGTTCCTCCAATTTGCATGTATCCTCACTCTGACAGTGGAGGAGGCACACAACAGAAATAAATAGTTAATAAACATGAATAAGGGTGAGACTGGCCAAACTGGGAATAGCACACAGAGGCAAGGTCTTTATTCTTCAGAAAAATAATAAATGTACGTTGTGCTTCTAAGTGAAAACGGATCACCAAAGTTAGTTCCATGTGCAATCTTACCTTGGCAGCTTTATTTCGTTATCAAGTAGACTTCAAAATCAAGAGTGTTTAAAAACTCTTTGGCCAAAACATTCAAGAGACAATACATTCATTAGGAAGGATATATGTTACAATCATGACTTTGTGTGAAGAGATGCATAATTATGGATGATGCCGTAAGGTTTATTTGCAGACATCTGCTTCTTCCTGGATGTTCTTGGACTATTAATGAAATCAGACTTTACAGGCATTAAGAAGTGCTGAATAAAATATTGCGGCGAGTGGTAGCTACTATTTTTAATCTACATGATTTATTCAGAAACATAAAATGGTTTAATTGGATTTGATAACTAAAATGTGGAATCTGCTGAGGCAGCTCAGGAACTGCAGTAGGTCTTGGAAAAAATAGTGGCAGGTCAGCGGGACTACAAAAGGGGACGGGGACAAATGCAAATGTTGCACACTCGAGGAGAACCTGAAAGACATTGGCACCGGGAGCCGTTGAATTGAGGAGACTAAGCCAGAAACCACTCAAGAATATGCAGAAAGGAACTGCAGATGCTGGTTTATGTTGAAGATAGACACAAAGTGCTGGAGTAACTCAGCGGGTCAGGCAGCATCTCTGGAGAAAAAGGTTGGTTGATATTTTGTGTCTGAACCATACTTCAGACTGGAGAAGGGCCCTGACCTGAAACACTGCCCATCCTTTTTCACCAGAGATGCTGCCTGACCCGCTGAGTTACTACAGCACTTTGTGTCTATCTTAGCCATCCAAGAATCGTTGTGGATTTGGCAAATATTGCAACGTAGCTGTTAGTCAATGAGAGGAAGAGAACATTTTTGAGTGTATTGAACCACAATGCCAAGTTGGACACCACAAGCCCAAGGTTGACAATCTGATATTGTGTATCCTCAACATTGAGTTCTGATCTTAACACATGGATCAAGAAGATGTAGACATAAGGAAATGCAGATGCTGCTTTACAAAAAAAAAAGACACAGAGTGCTGAAGTAACTCAGCAGTTCAGGCAGCATCTATGGAGAACATCGATAATTTGGATCATGACCCTTCTTCAGATTGCGTTTTGTTTTCACAAGTATCGGGGAATTGTCCAAGCTACAGAAATACTCCAGAGAAGACATGGTCGATGAGAAATATCTAGAAACCTTTGAATTATTTTTATTTGTGATAAGGGTGCCCTAATCTGGGTCTCCCAATTCAATCAAAATGATTCTATTTATATCATAGACATGATTAGTAACCTGTATACCTGAGGAATCTCTGTATAGTACAGCATTAATTCTAAACATTTATGAATTAAAAGCATTAAAATGTGCTCTACTCTTCCCACTATTAACGGAAAACTGTTGATTGATTGTAATATTTGTTCATTGATTTTTCTCATGTTGAAAAGTGATAAGGCAGCCTATCTTTCGAATGGAGAGAGATTTGAAAGGTTGTGATGTTCAGTGGGACTAGGGTGCCCTTGTATACAAACCACTAATTGGCAACAGTCAGCTTCAACAAGCATTTAGAAAAGCAAATGGTGCGTTGGTTACATTAGGAACCTTTGCTCTATTTATATTGCATCCTGGTGAGAACACATTTGGAATATATCTACACTTTTGGTCATCCTACCTAAGGGAGGGTGTCATTGTAAATGAAAGAGTGTAGCAAAGGTTCCTCAGGTTGGTTCTTTGGACAGTGGATTTGTCAAATGAAGAGAATTTAAGCATGTTCAGCCTGTACTCTTGAGTTTAGAAAAATAGGATGCAGAATGTCCCCTTTTTTCAAGTCAAGTCAAGTTTATTCGTCACATACGCATACGAGATGTGCAGTGAAATGCATGTGTCGCTGTCTCAAAATTAAGGGCTAGGGTTAGAATCGGGTAATATATCTAAATTCAATGCACCCTTCATTGCATTTTTGCTGCCAGTCTCATGTTTTTCAAAATTATTTTCACAAAGTCTTCAGGCCTCTCACTCTAAGTGTACAAAATTATTCTATGATTAACAAGATCTGCAAAAATCACTTCTCTCCAACCAGGTTTTCAGCTGGCTCATTGTCATTCAGGCTGTGTTTTGAGGGTATGTGGTGTAGATCTCAATTTGCGGTCCACCAGTTGTATGAGGCAGATTTGATGTGTCATTAGTTAGATCATTTGAGTGATGTTAAAATTGCTATGGCAGCCAAGCAGTTGAAAAGAGTTCAACGTTACAAAAATCCTATATTTCAGCAATAGTACTCGCAGAAAAAGGATACTATGTGTTGGCTCAGCATCCTCTTGGTACTGGTTTAATATTGAATTTATTCTTTAGCCTTTTGGTGAAAGATTTAAGGAGGCTGTTAAAGAGTTATGCAAAGCGTATTTTGATTGTTTATAAAAGGCATTAGGGCACTGTCCATCTTAATATTCACATTGGATCTATTAAATGTTTTTTGGGAATTTCACATATACAGTTTCAGACATAAAACCTAGTGCACCGAACAGTACAACTCAGGAATAGTCCTTCAGCCCACAATGTCTATGCTGAACCTGATGCATGGATAAACTAATCTCCTCTGCACATGATCCATATCACTTAATCCCCTGCATATCCATGTGCCTATCTAAAAGCCTTTTAAACGCCACTATCATATCTATTTACACCACCAACTCTGACATCATCTTCTGGACATCCACTGCTCTCAGTGTTAAAAAAATAGCTGGCCCTGCACATCTCCTTTAAACTTTTACCCCTCACCTTAAAGCTATGCCCTCTTGTATTTGTTATTTCCACCTGGGGAATAATGTGTTTATTTTCTTTTTCTTCCGCCTCAGACTAGGGGTGGGTAATCTTGCTTGATTGTGGTTTTTTTTATATTTTGCTAAAGCTCTTTGGTGTATTCCCAAGATGACTGCTTTTTGTACTCAATCATTGATGGGCCATTCAACCATGAAATGCTGCATAGCCTGGCCTGAGCGAACGTTGTCCACTCATTTGAAAAAGATTCATGCAATAGATTATCCACTTCTCCTGAGACCAGTTGTGCTCTATGAATGCCATGAATGAGATTACTTAGCCCTACACAGACCAATCGTTGGTTATGAACATTTCTGGCTTTTTAACACAATAATTATACTTGAGTTAGTGTCTTGACATACAAACTCGGGGATGCTGTGCATCCCTTCAGAAGATTCAAATGGCTAATTGTACAATAGTTCATTATTTATCAACACCGTGACCACCTTCCTGTTACAACATGTAGCAATGAACCATCCTATCACCAACTAGATTCAATAAATTAATAACCACAATACAAGTGCAAGAAACATGTAGTCCTTAGTGCAACTAAAGTCAGTGCATAGAAGTTCACAGCTGAGGTTAGTATTGTGTAGTGTTCAAGAGCCTGATGGTTGTTGGGAACAAGTTGTTCGTGAACCTGGCAGTCACAGTTTTAGCCTCCTGTACCTTCTTCCTGGTGGCTGGTGTGAAATGATGTGTGTCTTTGATTCCATTAGTTGCCTCTTTGAGCCAGCACTTCCTATGGATCCCTTCGATGCTGGGGATGCCAGTGGCTGTCATGGACCAGGCAGTATCTACCTCTCTCTGATCTCCTTCGTTCCTAGGTGTTAGAGTTGCTGAACTAGGTCTTCATACAACCAGTCAGTGTGCTCCCTACATCTGTAGAAGTTGAAGAGAGCATTGTTGACATACCAAACACAGAACACTGAATAATTGTATGACACATGATAAATTTTGATAACTTCAACAACTTCTATGTTTGAGAGTGTGGAGAATTTGTCTCAGATTTGGAGTCCGAGTCTCAAATGATGATGATTTCCCATAAGATAAATGGATATGTTTGAATTATGAGGATGGGAAATGGCATTTTGAATCTGGAATTGGAGCAGAAATCTTACTCCTGCAACTCCTATCAAGTGTTGAATGTATTCTTGTCGCTAAAGTTGATCTTTTCTTTGTTCCAACCACTTGCATCGGTGAAGTATATAAATTTACACTCTGCTCAGTCCACCTAAATCTACCTGATCTCCTAGCTGCTAAACACTTTAACTCCCCCTCCCATTCCCACACTGACCTTTCTGTCCTGGGCCTCCTCCATTGTCAGAGAGGCCCACCTCAAATTGGAGGAACAGCACCTCCTATTTCGTTTGGTCAGCTTACACCCCAGCGGTATGAACATTGACTTCTTTAACTTCAAGTAACTCTTGCTTTCCCTTTCCCTCCATCCCTCCCCTTCCCAATTCTGTGACCAACCTGATTGTCTCCAACTACATTCTCGACCCGAAACGTCACCTATCTCCTTCGCTCCTTAGATGTTGCTGCACCCGCTGAGTTTCTCCAGCCTTTTGTGTACCATCGATTCTCCAGCATCTGCAGTTCCTTCTTTAATACATTTTATCTTTGCTTTGTTGTTACCTTCTCCCAGCTAACACTGATCTATTCTACATTTTCCTTGATCCCCGTCCCCTTTGTCACATTTTCACACCTTACACTTTCTTATCTATGCATGGAGTAACGTCACCCATTCTTCTCTCCAGGGATCCTGCCTGTCCTGCTGAGTTACTCCAGCATTTTGTGTCTATCTATAGAAATTTAAAGTTGTGAGACTGTCCACAGGAGGGAGCCAATTCTCCAGATCATGAAGAGTTTCTGTTACCCAGTTACAAGGACTGCAGATGCTAGTTTGCAAAGGAACTCACGGTGCTGGAGTAACACAGCGGGTCAGGCAGCATTTCTGGAGGACATGGATTGGTGATGTTTTGGTCAGGATCTTTTGTTGGTATGGTGTTAGTTTAAGTACCCACACAGTCTGAAGAAGGGTCTCAACCCGAAAGGTCGCCTATTTCCTTCGCTCTTCTGATGCTGCTGCACCCGCTGAGCTTCTCCAGCCTTTTGTGTACCTTGGGAAAATACTGACAGAGCTGAACTGTCACTTCTGTCCAGTGGCATGACTTTTGTATGTGTTGGAGTTAAACGTTTGTGGAGTGCCATGATTTGATGATAGTAGTTTTGATTTAACGTTCTTATATCTAGTTTGACCAACTCTTACCTTGTTCCTGCACTTTAATCTCTGGGTTTGCTGGTTGACCAAATATTCACCTTTGGTTAATGGTGGAGGACCTTTTCAGTTGGAACCTTCAGTGGACTGTGACTATGATATTTACTGTCTGAAAACAAAAACTCCCTTGAACTTCCACACTTGGTTAAAGAGCTATTTACTATAAGACTGTTGTTCCACATCTTCTTATCAGTACAATATGTGGGTGTGCTTCCTGGCTGTGCATGTGATCAAATAAGGTTGTGTGAAAAGCTTCCTATACTAGGCATATTGCCAAATCCTACTTGGCTGTTTGTCTCTGTCTATGAATCATCTAATCTGTTCCAAAGCCGTGCAAGTACTTTAACAGCAAGTCCAGTTTCTTTTGGAGGCTGCATTGGAAATTGGAAAAACAATGGCCTACGTGGGGAAAATACTTGCAAAGCAGTCCTAAATACTTCATCCGCTTCACCCGCTTCACCACTAACTTCAATCCGGCACTCAAATACACCTGGACTATTTCCGACACTTCCCTACCATTTCGTGACCTCACTATCTCCATCGCAGGTGATAGACTTCTGACCGACCCACTGACTCCCATGGCTATTTAGACTACTCTTCTTCCCACCCTGCTTCCTGTAAGGACTCCATCCCCTACTTCCAATTCCTCCGTCTACGCCGCATCTGCTCCCAGGATGAGGTGTTCCACACCAGGGCATTGGAAATGTCCTAATTCTTCAGGGAACGGGAGTTCCCCTCCCCTACTATAGATGAGGCTCTCACCAGGGTCTCTTCCATAACCCGTAACACTGCTCTCTCTCCCCATCCCCCCACTCGTAACAAGGGCAGAGTCCCCCTAGTCCTCACCTTTCACCCCACTAGACGTCACTTACAACAAATAGTCCTCTGTCATTTTCGCCACCATCAACGTGACCCCACCACTTGCCACATCTTCCCATCTCCCCCCCCCCCGTCTGCTTTCCGCAAAGATCACTCCCTCCGTAACTCCCTGTTCAATTCTTCGCTTCCCTCCCGCAACACCCCCTCCCTGGCACCTTCCTTTGCAACCGCAAGAGATGCTACACTTGTCGCTTTACCTCCCCCCTTGACTCCATTCAAGGACCCAAGCAGTCGTTCCAGGTCCGACAGAGGTTCACCTGCACCTCCTCCAACCTCATCTATTGCATCCGCTGCTCTAGATGTCAGCTGATCTATATCGGTGAGACCAAGTGTAGGCTTGGCAATGGTTTCGCCCAACACCTCCGCTCGGTCCGCATTAACCAAGCTGACTTCCCGGTGGCTCAGCACTTCAACTCCCCCTCCCATTCCGAATCCGACCTCTCTGTCCAGGGCCTCCTCCATGGCCAGAGTGAGCATCACCGGAAATTGGAGGAGCAGCACCACATATTCCGCTTGGGGAGTCTGCACCCTAGCGGCATTAACATTAAATTCTCCAATTTCCGGTAGCCCTTGCTGTCTCCTCCCCTTCTCAGCTCTCCCTCAGCCCTCGGGCTCCTCCTCTTCCTTTTTTCTTTCTTCTCCCCGCCCCCCCACCCTACATCAGTCTGAAGAAGGGTTTCGGCCCGAAACGTTGCCTATTTCCTTCGCTCCATAAATGCTGCTGCACCCGCTGAGTTTCTCCAGCACTTTTGTCAGCCCTAAACACTTACTGACTCAAAATACTTGTAATAAACGCCACTAGCATCCTTAAGGATCATCCCCCGGTCACATCCTCATCTGCCCTCTCCCATCAGGCAAGAGGTAGAGAAGTGTGAAAACGCACACCTCCAGATTCAGGGACAGTTTCTTCCCAAGGCAACTGAACCATCCTGTCAGCAACTGGAGAATTACCATCTACTTCACTGGAGACCCTCAAACTGTCGTTAATTGGACTTTACTGGATTTATTCTTGCACTAATCGTTATTCCCTATAGCATATATCTATGCACTGTGGATGGCTCAATTGTAATCGTGCATTGTATTTTCGCTGACCGGTTAGCACGCAACCAAAGTTTTTCACTGTACCTTGGTACACGTGACAATTAACTAAATAATTAAACATAGTGGTTTTAGGTGAATGTGCCACTTAAACACAGGCCCCCCAGTAGCAAAATACGGTATAATTCATGCACAATCTTTGTAAACCAGTATGTAACTTGCAACAGTAGGATAACATAGAACTATTGTGAACAGTTGATCTATGGTTTGCACGGTGGGCTGAAAGGCCTGTTTCCATGTATTTTTCAATCAATTCAATCAAAACTCCGTCCAGACAGCACCCATACTTAGGATCGAACCCTGGTCTCTGGCGCTCTAATAAGGCAGCAACTCTGCGCCACCGAGCCACCACCAATGTACTTAATTCTCAATGAGTCAAGAATGCTATCTCAATAACTGTATATATTTTAGGGTAATGGTTTAAATTTTATGTTGCCTGCTTAGGGTTTTGCTTTGCATAAATTTGGATTTTTATTTGATGGTCTAATCAGCATTTGGGTAATTTGCACAAAAATATATCTTGACAGAAAACTATAATTTGCATGAAATATGTTTTTATTTTGTTGGCTGAAGGTTGTTCCAAAGTCCTTTTAAATATTGTGGTGCTTCTTGAGGTTGATGAATTCACATTATAAAGATATTCACGACATTGGAATTCTTCTTAAGAGACTTGAGTGAAGTAAAATAAGAGGGCAGAAAGAAAGCTTAAAAGATGTCTCTCGGAAAAAGTGTAGTGGCTGAAAAGATAGCCTTCGTGCTGGTTCCAGTAGGTGATACTTATCTTTAATATCTTTTTTAACCTCCAGGGCATTATGAGAAATGTGTCTTTATTCTTCGAGAAGACCATAAAGCAGACATGACTACAGTCCTGAACTACATCTTCTCTCACGCCCAAGTCACTAAGAAGAACCTTCTTGTTACAATGCTTATTGTAAGTTGAGCTTTGTTATGGCCACAAATTCCAGCTTTCCAGTGTGCTAATCTCGAGCGATAGGTCCATATAGTATTTCATGTGATTTTAAGTAATGCTTGCCCATAAGAATCTCATTATTCTAACACAAAGCAGTATTTCCTTTGAGATTTCTGAAGTAGCTTTGAGCCGGGCTGTTCATTTCTCATGTAATCATGCCGCGCTGATGGAGAGCGAAACGGCAGCTGTTCTCTTTGCAGGCCTTCAATTTTCTTCAGAGTCCAGTCACTGAAGTGTGTAATTACATGGGGGCATCGTGGAGGTGCTGGTCCTTTTCAAAGAGTGGGGAGCCTGCTTTGTTCACTGACATTGTGCGAGGGCAGGCTGTGCCCGACTACTGCTGGCATTTTAAAAAGGACAAAAAAAGAGGAAACTTGCACGTTGATAATAAAAGAGCTCTTCGCTGAGCTCCTGGAAAATAATTAAAGTGTGATTCATCAAATAAAGTGGATTTTATTTTCTTCGTTACATGTTGTTTGAAAGGCCCAGGTGATGTTGGTGACTGAATTTTATTAAGGTCACTTCATTAAATGCCTTTTCATTCGATTTTTTAATTAAAAAAAACAATAATATATGAATTTTAATGTACAAATATTTGGCTTTACAAGAACAAGAAAGCAGGTATATTCATAAATCTTTTATCCGGTCATTGGGAAATCAGTGCGATGTTGCCCTTTTCTCTTGCAGTTCTTCGACACCTTTCTCATTGCAAGTTTGATCTTTAATTTTAAGTAATCTGTCTGCTTTTCACATTGTGTAAGTTTGAGCTTAAGCATTGTTTTACAGTAGTCACAGTCGGTCACAGCATCTCTCCCCCCCCCCCCACCCCCCCCCCCCCCCCCCCCCCCCCCCCAAACACTTCCTAATATGTTTTTGACGGGACTTCAAAGAGATGCCATTTAAATAAATGAAACATGCCTGTAACGGAACATTTTCCATCCATGCTGTCATATCTTGGCAACGAAACATCTTGCAATGCGGAAATTGACTTCAGGACATAGTCACGAGGAAAATTGCAGATGGTAGACTCTTGAACAAAACACAAAATGCTGGAGGAACTCAGCAGATCAGGCAGCATCTATGGATGGAGTTGATCAGATGACCATGTTTTGTTTTCAGACTGAATCTAGTATGGGGGGGGGGGAAAGCGTGGCATGTGATAGATTTTCAGAAGTTATTTGCATGAGATTGGAAGACTCGCAGTCAATCATCATCCACTATTTGTCTCTCGATAAAAAAGTGTTTATGTGACTGTTTAACCATTTGTGCTGATACAACTGTTTTTTGAGAGGTGACGTTTCAGGTTGGGATCCTCTCCTATCCATTTCTCCAGAGGTGCTGCCTGACCCACTGTCATTTGTGTCTGTTCGGTATAAATCATTTACAATCATTTTTTATTACATACTGTATTTTCAGAATCACTGGAGAGGATTTTCTTAAACTTATGTTCATAAGTCATAGCAGCGGAAGTAGGCCATTCGGCCCATGGAGTCTACTCCGCCATTCAATCATGGCTGATTTATCTCTCCCCCTCAAGCCCATTCTCCTGTCTTCTGCCATAACCTTTGATATGTGTTTTTAAGGCAGAAATTGACAAAGTTGATTGGTATCAAGTTTGTCAATTTCTGCCTTAAAAACACATAGATACATAGACAATAGGTGCAGGAGGTGGCAAATGTTTAGACGGATATGAGTTGAATGAGGGCAAATTTTAGTTTGAAAGATACAGCATAGAAATCCTACGTGCAGGGGTGATCGATCACCCCTGCACGAGTTCTGTTTTATCCCATTTTTGCATTCTGCACAGTAGGGGAAATTTACAGGAGCCAATTAACCTGCAGATTTGCATGTCTTTGGAATGGAGGGGGAAACCAGAGCACTCAGAGAAAACGCACGTATTCACAGGGAGAACGTACAAACTCCACACAGACAGTATCTAAGGTCCAGGTCTCCGGTGCTGTGAGGCAGCAGCCCTACCGCTGTGCTGCCCACTGTACCTAGGGACAAGGTTAGATGGGGCATCTTGGTTGGGGCATAGACAAGTTGGGCCAAAGGCCTGATTCTGTGCTGCACGAGTCTAAGTGGCCTTGGATGGTCTTCTTTTGAGGCCCCACCTCCAGACAGGCTTTGACAGAAAACTGGTTGGAGCTTTGCCTGTCATAGTCTCTGACTGGCTTTAATGACTTTTGAAACTTGCATTCAGACATTATATCCAGGAACAGCTACTAGGTTCAGTGAGATCCTTTTTGGCATAGTTCAGTAACAATCGTACTATACATTGGCACAATATTAAGTACAAAATGTAGGAATAGTAGATTACACTGAGGCAGTAGACAAGAGTCGCCTAGTTTCCCATGCCATTTTGTATGATTCAAGTCCAAAGTAGTTAAAAATGTCGAGTCTTAACTTGGCCATGAAAGTCCATTGTCCTGGCGGCGGCACTGGGTCGAAGTCGCAGCCTGGCCAGGCGATGTTGGTGTTTTGTTCTAATTGGTAATTTTTTCAGGGTATTCAATCTAATTATTCCAGCGCAGAGCACACTGGCAGATATTCCAGCCCCATCTCTGATCCTTGGATCAGACACGGGGCTGAAACTGACCTTTACTGTCCCGCTGAGAAAATACACTTGTAGTGTCTTAAATAGGAAATAGCCTGTATGCCTCTACAGTATGGTATAAAGTAAATTGTGATTATAATGCCACACAAATAATATGTTTTACTGATGACTGATTGGAAGTTTTTTATTTAAAGGGCAGAAGCTTTAAGAGGCTGTGATGTATACAACTGAATTACAGCTTAATTTGATGTTTACATTGTATTTGTGTTGATTTGGCCACAGCCGCTACAGTTAATTCTCCATGCTAAATCTTATTTTATTTCATTTGGTTTTTTTTTTTGGAAAAAGCATTCGTATTTCTGATTTTTTTTTTACACATGTTTGTCTTCAGGATCAGTTGTGTGGACGGGATCCTACCCTGACCGAGGAGCTGATTGCTATCCTAACTGAGTTAACGCAACTGAGCAAGACCACCAATGCAAAAGTGGCTCTCCGAGCTCGGCAGGTGCAGATGAAATATCCAACTTTGTGTGTTTTTTGAGATTATATTTCATCTTGCGTTATCAGAATGCTGCCTGAAATAGAGGGTTATAGCTACTGGGAGAGGTTGGACAAACATGGAGTGTTTTCGCTGGAATATTGGAAGTGGAGAGGAGACATGATAGAAATGTATACAATTATAGAAACATAGAAATTAGGTGCAGGAGCAGGCCATTCGGCCCTTCGAGCCTGCACCGCCATTCAATATGATCATGGCTGATCATCCAACTCAGTATCCTGTACCTGCCTTCTCTCCATAGCCCCTGATCCCTTCAGCCACAAGGGCCACATCCAACTCCCTCTTAAATATGGCCAACGAACTGGCCTCAACTACCTTCTGCGGCAGAGAATTCCACAGATTCACCACTCTCTGTGTGAAAAACAATTTTCTCATCTCGGTCCTAAAAGACTTCCCCCTTATCCTTAAACTGTGACGCCTTGTCCTGGACTTCCCCAACATCGGGAACAATCTTCCTGCATCTAGCCTGTCCAACCCCTTAAGTATTTTGTAAGTCTATAAGATCCCCCCTCAATCTTCTAAATTCCAGCGAGTACAAGCCAAGTCTATCCAGTCTTTCTTCATATGGAAGTCGTGCCATCCCAGGAATGTGCCGCTGGGGATGGTGGTGGAGGTAAATATGAAAGTGGTGTTTAAGAGACATTTAGACAGACGCATGAATATGCAGGGAATGGAGGGAGATAGATCATGTGTAGGCAGAGAAAATTAGTTTCATATGGCATCATGTTCGGCACGGGCATGGCGGGCTGAAGGGCCTGTTCCTGTGCTGTACTGTTCTATTTATGCATTGTATACACTGGAAATGTGAGTGTTGCTGGCAGAGCATCATTTTGTGGTTTGTTCTTAACCAAAAAGGGAGGATGAGCTTGCCTTTCACAGCTGCCGAATGTAGTGTATTGCCAGTTAACTTCTTTTGAAAACAGACTCAGGAAATCACAGACGGTTGAATTGTGAGTAATACACAAAGTGCTGGAGGAACTCAGCCAGCCAGGCAGCGTCCGTGGAGGGAATGGACAGATAATGTATCGTCGGGATACTGTGTTTGTTCTTTAGAGAAAACATGGATTACATTTTATGCCTCTCCTTGGGGGTTATCTATTGGTGTTTAAATAACAGGTGTTTGCATAAGTGAGGGGCCTGTTATTTCAGCCAATTATTTGGCAAAATTCGCATAGCTGGAGGAACTCTGCATGTCAGGCAGCATCTGTGGAGGCAAAGGGCTGGTCGACAGATTGAGTGGAGACCTTGCACCAGATCTTCCCTAGATGCTGCCCTAAACTGCTGAGTTCCTCAAGTGGTTTGGTTATACTTCACTTTACAGCATCTGCTGTCTCTTGTGTCTCAAATTATTTGGCAAGATCGGAGAGGTATGATGGGTTTGAGACAAAAATGTTGTGAACTTATTCAGCTTTGTTTGATGCTCCCTGGAAATCGCCCGATTCATTACGATCACATTTTGTAATTTGAGATTTAAACGTCATTTTCAGAATGCAACAACTTGCTTTTATTTGTTAGAGAAGGAACTGCAAATGCTGGAGAATTGTGGGTACACAAAAGGCTGGAGAAACTCAGCGGGTGCAGCAGCATCTAAGGAGCGAAGGAGATAGGCGACGTTTCGGGTCGAGACCCTTCTTCAGACTGGTCAGAGATCAGGGAAACGAGAGATGTAGATGGTGATGTGGAGAGATAAAGAACAATGAATGAAAGATATGCAAAAATATATCGATGATAAAGGGAACAAGCCATTGTAAGCTGTTTGTAGTGTGAAAATGAGAAGCTAGTGCGACTAGGGTGGGGGAGAGATAGAGAGAGAGCGAATGCCAGGGCCCGAGGGCTAAGGGAGAGGTGGGAAGGGGAGGAGACAGCAAGGTTAACAGAATTGAGAAAATTCAATGTTCAAGCCCAGAGGATGCAGACTCCCATTGCTTTTATTTAGTGCTTTTAAACTGAAGAAGTATCACAAATGCTTTATGGAGGCATAATCACACATACATGGGCACATCGCGATTTGGGAAAAGAAGATGAAAGAAAGCCTTGATCAGAGATGAGTTTTGATTAACTTCTTGAAGGTGAAGAAGTTCGAGGTATTTAGGTGACTAAAGACACACGAAAGATTGCTTAAATAAAAAAAGAAAGTCATTTAATGTGGAATGGGAAGTCCTTTTACGTGACTCTTTGCATGGCATTGCACACTCCTGGTTTCAAACCGTCTTTGTTTTGGAAATAAAATGTGTCCTTCACCATTCATTTATATTCTAACAGATGCCCACCTCACTTCTACTGTGCTCTTGTAATGGCATTTCATGAGAGTGAAATTAGCATGGCCCCTCTTCTTCTTATCGAATCCACACACAAGATTAGAAGTTGTTCAGCTAGAGCTGAACACACTTCTTGGCATCTGCATACAATGGTGTCTGTGTTGTGCTTCTTGTGTGTGGTGGTGGAGAGATTGGTGGAAACAGCGCCGCGATGTGAACGCTCTTTCCTTGACCCCAGCATGGCCACTTACAATGCATCTAAAACTGGAATGCAAGTTTTCCATGTGTTAATTTTCAGTCTTTTTAATTGCCTGATGCAGTTATTGTTAGAGATTATTAAATAACATTGGTTCTTTTGAATCCGTGTTATTAATGTTAGCAGAAGGACACAAAGTGCTGGAGTCCTGAACCTGAAGAAGGGTCTCGGCCCGAAACGTCAGCTATCTATGTTCTCTAGTGATGCTAAATTACTCCAGCACTTGGTGTCATTTTGTGTATACCAGCACCTGTAGTTCCTTGTTTCTAATTTCAGCTGAATGGAAGGTTTCATTTGGAAATGCACTAATGTAACGCATCTTTTCTTTGTGCGGCCTCCCTTCCAAGGTTCTGATCGCATCGCACTTGCCCTCGTATGAGCTGCGTCACAATCAGGTGGAGTCCATCTTCCTCTCAGCCATTGATATGTACGGGCATCAGTTCTGCATCGAGAACCTTCAGGTAATTGCAGCTGCTGCCTATATTGCCACTGGATAAAGTAGTTCTGTCATTGTGCTTCTGACCAAGTGGACTTGCGGTCCCCTCAGTTGCTGTTGCCAGATGTGAGTGTGGTGGAACATGTTTGCATAGCCTGTTTCTGTTACAAATATAGACACTCTGGTCAAATGCCATTGGTGTTTGTGGGCGCATGTAGGCTGCCCCTTTTCCCAATGATTAATCGTCCCAAGACAGCGAGAAATTGCAGAGGGATGTGCATGTAGGCTAGTCCATCACACAGACCAGACACCCCACCATCGATTCCATTTACACATCATGCAGATTGAAGAAGGGTCTCGACCCAAAACGTCACCCACTCCTTCTCTGCAGAGATGCTGCCTGTTACTCCAGCATGTTGTGTCTATCTTCGGTGGGCAGAAGGGCCTAACTAAAAATGACAATAATAAACATAACCTAACATAACCTAACCACTTTGGAACATTTGAATTGGATTTTCAGTAAAACGTATTAAAAATTTAGAGATACATAAATATATTTGAGTTTAAAATAGAAACAGGATTTGTAAGTTTAAAAAGGGGCTTGATTTATGTCTTGTGAACGATGATCAAATGATTACTTTCCCTTTCTCCCTGTGTCGGCTGAACATATTTGGTGACCTCCTTTTAATGCGAGTCATCATCCTTTGCTATTTGCACAGTGAATGCCTCGTTTTATATGCGTCAAATCAAAAAATGCACAGTAAGTTTAGTGTGCATTTTCTGAAAAGCCAAGCAATTTCTCATGTTCCTTCATACCCCCCACCCCACTAAGGATTAACAGTCTGCAAGGTAAGAAATGGTATTTTAGAAATAGAGCAAAATTAATTGCATCCATACACGAGTGCCAGTTTTCACCAACTCAAAGGTTCCAGAGCGCTTTATTGATGTATGATTGCCAGGAAAAATGACGGCCTGTTTGTGATTGGAAGTTAATCTCAAGTAACAATACCATATTTACCCGATAAGTGTTGTAATTAATGGTGGCTAGGACAATGTGAAGATTCCAATGCTTTTTGAAAATGAGATGGAATAATTGTTTTAATTTGAAATTATTTTGACATAATATGTAACTATCGTAGAAATATTAAAAGATTATTGAAACTTTTTTGTACTTTGCTGGTTGCAGAAGCTGATCCTGTCCGAGACGTCCATCTTTGATGTTCTCCCCAACTTCTTCTATCATAGTAACCAAGTGGTGAGAATGGCAGCGCTGGAGGTAAGTCTTGCACTTAGTTTATTGAGGAATGCCATTGGTGTTTTGAGGGGCATTTTTGAGTTGCTGGTTGCATTGAAAGAGAGGAATCCTAAATTGTTTTGAAAGATAGATCACCCATGATTGAATGGCAGAGTAGGCTCGATGGGCCGAATGGCCTCATTCTGCTTCTATAACTTGTGAACGTGAACGTTTGAAAATGTGTCTGTCTTTTTTGGTTCTGGGGGAACGAGATGTCTGGAAAAAATGACTCTTTGAAACTGCTGTAACATCTGCCAAAAATCATCTGACACTCCAAATTGTCCACTCCCCTCCTCAATCCCCACAATTTTACATTTTGCTGACATCAAAAAAATCCTTTGATTTGCGTTGTGTGTATATTATGATTGCAATTCTCCATCCAAGAGGGCTGTGGAATTTCAAAGACTCTCAGCTCTCTAAGTGATTTCTTCTCCTCTCAGTCCAAAATGCCGCTTAGCTGGAGAGTAAGCTCTGACCCTTCAGCAATGGGAGACATCCAGTGTCTGCAAATAAGTGAATAGAGGGGCAGCAGCGGTAGAGTTGCTGCCTCACCGCGCCTGGGACCCGGGTTCGAATTCTGACTACGGGTGCTGTCTGTAAGGAGTTGGTACGTTCTCCCTGTGACCTGTGTGGGTTTTCTCTGGGTGTCCCAGTTTCCTCCCACACTCCAAAGATATACAGGTTTGTCGGCTAATTGGCTTGGTAAAATTGTAAATTGTCCCCAGTGTGTAGGATAGTGTGCAGGGGTCGCTGGTCGGCGCGGACTCGGTGTTTCTTCACTGTATCACTAAACTAAACTCTGGATAACGGGGAAATGTCAAAATGAATGTAATAATTTGTCACTATGTGGCTGTATTGCCTCTGCAATGTACTAGTTGACAGAGTTTGATATTGTGCCTGTCATCCTTGTGCAGGTTTATGTGCGAAGAGCCTACATTGCATACGAGTTGAACAGTGTACAGCATCGGCAGCTGCAGGATGGAGCATGCATTGTGGAATTTCAATTCATGTTGCCAACATCTCACCCAAACAGGTAAACATCCTTCCCGGGAGCAAGTCTGCTGCTACATTTTGGCAGTGGAAGGCAGCAAACGGAGACTCAACAACCCACAGCACAACAAGCGCATACCAATTTGGCTGAAAAAGTCATAGTGCTGGAGTAACTCAGCGGATTAGACAGCATCTCTGGAGAACATGGATAGGTGACATTTTGAGTTAGGGCTCTTTGGACCATTAGATTTTAGAGATACAGCGTGGAAATTGGCTCTTCGGCCCACTGAGTCCATGCTGACCAGCGATCACCCTGTACACTAGCACTATCCTACACAGTAGGGTCAATTTACAATTTACTGAAGCCAATTGACCTACAAACCTGAACGTCTATGAAGTGTGGGAGGAAACCGGAGCACCCAGAAAAAACAACTTGGTCACAGGGAGAACGTGCAAACTCCACACAGACAGCACTGATGTAGTCCGGATTGAACCCGGGTCTCTGGCGCTGTAAAGCAGCAACTCCACTACTGCATTACTGTGACGCCGCTTCTTTAGACTGATTATTGGGGGCAGGGAATTGAAAGCTGGAAGACAGGAGTGGCAGGACAAAGCTTGGCAGGTAAGAGGCTTCCACAGCCAGGCTATAAAACCTGCCAAGCTTTGTCCTGCCTCTCCTCTCTTCCTCCCCTACAATTAGTCTGAACCATCGCCTATCCGTGTTCTCCAGAGATGCTTCTTGACCCACTGAGTTACTCCAGCACATTGTGTGATTGTTTTTGTGAACCAATATCTGCAGTTCCTTGCATCTACCAATTCAGCGAGACAGCGGCAAATATGGTCAATTCATTTTAACATTGGTGTTGAATAAAATAAGTAATTTTAGATCTGTGTTTTATGTAATGAGTGCATTCATTAGGATCTACATTTGTGGTGCATCCTGGGAAATTAATATACTGCAACGCAGGTGTGAGAAAGAGAAATAGAATAATTCTTTAAGTTTGGCTTCATGTTTATTATTGTTATGTGTACTGAGGTACAGTAAAAAGCTTTGTTTTTCATGCTATCCATCCCAATCAGATCTGAGACAGGGGCAGCTCATTGTAAAGCTCGGTAAAGTTGCCTCTTTACAGCACTAGAGATCCGGGTTCAATCCGGACCTCGGGTGCTGTTTGTGTAGAGTTTGCACATTCTTCCTGTGACCACGTGGATTTTCTCCGAGTGCTCCGGTTTCCTCCCACGTTCCAAAGATGTGCAGGTTTGTAGGTTAATTGCCTTCTATAAAGTAGGATAGAACTAGTGTATGGATGATCACTGATTGTCACAGACTTGGTGGGCCAAAGGGCCTGTTTCCATGCTATATCTCTAAACTAACATAATCAGCGACAAGTCTCAGCCCAGACACTCCCTCTTCTCCCATCTCTCACCAGGCTAGAGGTACAGAGGTGTCATAACTCATACCTCCAGATTCAAGTGTCAATTTCTTTCCAGTTGTTATCAGGCAACTGAACCATCATGTCACCAACAAGTCCATCTTCCTCATTGGAAACCATCCAACTATTTTTAATTGGACTTTACTGGACTTTATTTTGCACTAAACATTATTCTCTTTACACTGTATCTGTACACTGTGAACAGCTTGCTTGTAAACGTATTGTCTTTCCGCTGACTGGATACCACTCAAGAAAAAACCTTTTCACTGTTGTTCGTTACATATGACAATAAACTAAACTGAAAGATACTACTGTACATAAGTACAATTAAGTCAAACTTAAGTACAATAGGTAGAACAAAGGGAAAGATACAGATTGCAGAATATAGTTCTCAGCAATTGTAGCGCATCAGTTTCGTGGACAAAGTCCATGGCTGCAATTAGTAGAATTGAATCGGACAGTACCTTAACTTATGGAAGGACCGTTCAGAAGCCCAATAAGATTCCTGAAGTACTTGTCTCTGCTTTGCCTCCAGTTCATGTTCATAGTGACCAGTCTCGAGCGGTTTGGAGATTTCATCAGTGGAATAATTGCTGGTATGGACTTGGTAGCAGTTTGTGCCCTTCCTCCCTGGTTTGTCTCGATGGTCTCTACAGCTGTTTTCCTTTTAATTTAATGAATGCACTGACAACTATACTGTAATAACTCATATCTACAATCCTTTTTTTTTGTTCAATACCAACCTGATTTTACTTTGCAAGAGTGAATTGGGCATATTTGCAATTGCCCAGGCAGATTTTAAATTTATTTATTTTGAACGAAAATATTGGGTTTCTGAGAGTGATTTATGTTTTCTTATATTTTTCTTCTAATGAAACACTGTTTCAACGTTCATAACTGCATAGAACAAGATCTGTGTATTGGCATAATGATTGCAATCTAGTTAATGCTGGAAAGGAGAAAGTATCATTTCCCCGCTGGTTTCATTTCTGGAGCAACTTCGAAATGATGATCATTTCTGATTCCATCCTCGCCATCAACCTTTCAATCTTCACGTCTTTAAACAATAATTCATTCTGCAGCGATGTGGCATCCTCATAAGGGTCACAAAGAAAATCTGCTGCTCTGACTGAAATTGGTAAAGTACCTGCAGCGCTAGTATATAGTTACTTTCCTGCACTTAATGATTTTACTGCTGGATGTCATTAATATATTACTTTTACAGAGTTGGTCTGTTTGTCTATGGTTCCCTGTCTCTAGTTTAGCTGGGACAATATCAGTATTTGCTCCCAACGGGTGGTGAATCTGTGGAATTAATTTCCACAGATGGCTGTGGTGACCAAGTCATTGGGTATTTATAAGGACGCGATTGACAGATTCTTGATTAGTACGGGTGTCAAACGTGAAAGATGAATCAGCCATGATTGAATGGCAGACTTGATGGGACAAATAGACTAATTCTGCCCTATAACTTCTGAGCAAACTTGACATAGAATGTGGAACCAAATTCTAGGACTGTCCTGGCCTCTGGATTTTTCCCACTTGGGACAGTGTAGTTACTTCTTGAAAAAAGATGGAAAGTGCTAGGGTACTTCAGTGAGTCGGGTAGCATCTCTGGAGAACATGGATAGATTAAGTTTCGGGTTGGGACCCTTCTTCAGATCTTGTAAGTTTGTTACCATCCTTTATAGTTCATGTAACTTTGCCAGAGGGGAAGTAACCACTGAGATTGGTCCACATGTTTACCAGCAGAACAAGTTTCCCTCAAATTCCTCAGGCCTGGTTTAAAAATAAATACCATTATTACAGAGCCTCGCCTTATAATAAAGAAGTAAGCATGCTACTTTGAATCAGACATGACCAAATCTGATCTGGTAATTTTCATGGTTTGCCACTTGCACGGAGTGCATTAATAAAATTTAATTGTGCTAAAAGAATCTTCAAACTGTTCTGCAGGAAAATAGCAGAATACATATCTTTAACAATAAATAATAACTGTGTAAATCTATTATGTGGCTGAAATCGAGAGAAAGCTGTGTGGTGTAATTTGTTTTACTGGAGCATGCCCAATGCAACAATATCACTTTAAATGTTAATGGCAGTGAGGTTTACATAAACGAAATGCATCAATTCTCACCTTATTATGCTTCGCCTCCTGATTTATAAAAATGTGGCCTGTGCTGGCACCAAATCATGACTTGATTTAAATGCCACTATTAGCATGCGTCTTGCTTGTGTTTTCTCACCCCCCTCCCTCTTAGAAATCCTGAAGGAATGAGAGCCACTTCTGTCAAATGAAATGTTTCAGATGCAAAGACTTGAATGCTGTGAAAATAAAATGAAATGAAATTTTCTAAGCTGACGGTAAAGGCTAAGAGAAATTTTGATTGCATGTGTATGAAGATCAATCATAACAGGAGAGAGATGTAACCTGTTCCTACATGTCCACATTCAGAAAAGCAGATTGAGTTCCTGGTTCCAGAAGCCTTTTTATAAATCGCATAAATTCCGAGATGATTGATTATGAATTTTCTTTCTGGTCTGTGGAAAAATTGCAAATATTTACGTATCAATTAAAGGAATCTTTTCCAGAACATAGTGGGAAGATTTGACTGCTAGTAGTTTTTGGGGCTGAAGGTGTAGGCCGTCATACAAGGGTAGTACCCAAACAGTTAAATTAAAGTTCATTGCTTAAAGAAACTAAATTCGCTGCTTCATTTTAACACTTTGTCCCAATATTCTGCCATAACGTTGCCCCCTGTCAATTCACTGCATATTAGGCATTGGTAGAGTTGCTGTCTTACAGCACCAGTTTGTACATTCTCCCCATGGCCACATGGGTTTTCTCCGGGTGCTCCAGTGTGCTCCCACAATCCAAAGACGTACAGGCTTGTAGGTTAATTGGCTTTGTTACGAATTGTGAGTTGTCCCTCGTGTGTAGGATAGTGTGAGTGTACAGGGATCGCTGGTCAGCGGGGGGAGGGGGGGGGGGGAAGGTCTGTTTCCACGCATTGTCCCTAAACTAAACTTTCCCCAGCACCTTTCATGTGCACCTTGTGTCCAAAGATTATGATACAAAGATCGTGCATACAAAGAGTCATTGAGGAAGTCTATGAAATATTTTTTTGCTTTTGCTCTTGAACCTAATCCCAACCTCAATAACTAAGCCAGGTTAAATAAAGTCATAATTTAATTGCATTGTTATCAGTTCAGATGACAAACACTCGCTTGACTCCCTCTCCTAGAATGAAATGCTTTTTGGCATGTTTTTCTCTTTTAGTGAAAGCCCTCCTTTATTCCATGAAAAAAAACTTGCATTTATATGATAGTTTCAGTGTAGCAAAAAGATCCTAAGACAGGAGCGTTCTCAAACAAAGAGCTTCATGCTGACCGGGTAGAAAATGCTAAGGTGGGTAATCAAAAGGTCAGTCAAATGGGGAGAGTTTCAGGTTTTTTTCTGGATGGAGAAAAAAGGTAAAAAAAGTGATCAATTTCACGAGGGAACACCTCAACTTGGGGTATTGGTAGGTAAGGGAATGGCAAGTGGGACAATGAACATCTGAAGACTCATCTGTTCTGATTGTGTGCATTTGTGTGCATGAGTGTCTGAATGTGTATGTTTAAAACTGGATGCCTCATCAATTCAAATCCCTGGTGAATGTGTGTTTGCATTTTAACTTTCAAATGATTGCAATCCCCCTCACTAACCTATTGGTAATTGTTTGATTTCAGAGGGAACATCCCCACACTTAACAGGTACTGTACAATCATTTATTTCACATTTTATGGAATTTATAACCATATGCAGTTCATTTCAATTAATTTGAACTGGACTTATTTACCTGAATAGGGAAAGGAAGTTTTGTTGGAAATCACATAGTGCTGCAAGTATTCAGCGGGTCAGGCAGCATTCAGAGAGGGAATGGATGGATGATGTTTTGGGTCAGGATTCTTCTTTAGACTGAAAAAAACATTACCTGTCCATTCCTTCCACAGATGGTGCCTGACCTGCTCAGTTCCTCCAGCACTTTGTGTTTTGCTCAGGATTCCAGCGTCTGCTGTTCCTTGTATCTCCATGTTGCGGGACGTCTTGTAACTCGGTGGGCCGATGGGCCTGTTTCTGTGCTGTATCTCGAAAGTCTAAAGTTTAAAGTAAAGTACTCAACTGTGCCATAGAGTTGTACAGCAAAGAAACAGCTTAGACCAACCATATCTATACTGGCTATCATGCTCACCTGTACTAATGCCGCCTACCCTGCAGTCATTCCATATCATTTTATGCCCTACTCATTCAAGTCCCTGTCCAGAATCCTCTTAAATATTGTTAATGTTCCTGTCTCCTCTGGCAGCTCTTTCCAGATACCAACCACCCTTTGTATGAAATATTGACCCCACAGATCCCCATTAAGAGTCCTCCCCTTCAACAAAAGCTTTGCCTTCTTGTATTGAGCACACTTTTTTATACCTCTCTTTTTTCCCCCAAGGGAAAGTAGTCGCAGTCCCTGCAGTCTCTCCTTTACCATGCCCTCCCATCAACATCCTTATGAATCTTTTCTTTACCATCTCTAGCTTGGTCATACCTTTTCTGCAGTGTTGACGACCATACTCCCAAGTGTGGCCAAATCCCTGTGCTCAACGCCTCAGCCGATGAAGCCAAGCTTACACCTTCACCACCCTATCTACCTGTGTCTCCACTTTGAAGGAACTCTGTGCCTGTACCCCAAGGTCATTCTGTTCAACAGCTCAAATGGAATCGGAAATTGTCCACTGTCCATTCACCTACATCCTGACAAATTAATTTAAATTCCAGGTGCCATCGGGAAAGATTGAAACTTCTAGTTTACTGTTTGCCACGATTCTGCTGCAAACAACACAATTTACTTTTTACAGGCCATTCCTTTTTAAAATTAGCCAAATGTAATAAAGCTTCTTTTACTGAGGTCAATGCGGTTCTTCTCATTACTAGAGTGACGGGACAGAACTGACCTGACAGAGTGGTATATTCTCAGCAGTTGTGTCAAATATCAAAGAAAGACACAAAATGCTGGATTAACTCAGAGGATCAGGCAGCATCTCTGGAGAAAAGGAGTAGGTGACACTTCAGGTCAGGACCCTTCTTGAGACTGGGATCAGGCTAGTCTGAAGAAGGATTCTGACTTGAAACATCACCTACTCATATTCTCCAGAGATGCTGCCTGACCCACTGAGTTACTCCAGCATTTCTTCAGTGTGATCCAGCATCTGCAGCTCCGTCCTACACGTGAAATGTTGTTACCCATAGAAAGCGCACTATTCAAATAGCTGCCAAAACTATTTCCATCTCGTGCAAAACCCAGCAGTAAAATGGCATTGATTTAAAAGTACTTGATCTTAAGTGTATGTAGCTAAATATTACTTTCTTTGCCTGGAACAGAAAATAATTTAGTCATGGACCTAATCTCATTTACTATTTGAAATGGGTCCAGAGCATTAATTTGAAATGACCGATTTGTTCTAGAGATGTGCACTGAGTTTTGTCAGCATAAGGGATTGCAGAGTGGTTGGTAATTGGCTGAGTGTTCCCAAATGTCTTAAGAGAAAATAGTTTTGTTTTTTATTCCAATGAGTAGTCGTATACCGGGGTTACTATTAATGTAAGCTGGGGCTCCCTGTCCCTACGATCCATATTCCTTCATCCTTCACACTGTGGTCAAAAATACGACCCGTTTAAATTTTTTTAATTAAAAGTAGATACTAACTTGATTAGCCATGAATAAAACTGAATTATAGATTGCCTGATCCCTTATTAGAAAATCAACTGTATTCCCTTGAACTTTAACAGATAATCGACTGATTCACTCTGGAGAGTAGAGCAAAGTTATTTT
Source organism: Okamejei kenojei (assembly GCA_035221665.1). Lineage (NCBI taxonomy): Eukaryota > Metazoa > Chordata > Chondrichthyes > Rajiformes > Rajidae > Okamejei > Okamejei kenojei. The sequence continues at coordinate 3,756,134 of CM069156.1, forward strand.
TTTTCTCTCATTATCTCCAGTGTAAGTACAATTTGGTGAACTGGATATGATTATCTGGCATAAGCCACTTGGCAGTTTGGGGTTAGGATTGTGTTTTATTTATGTGAAATGGTGGCTTATCCATTATGTGCCGGCAGAGCATGCCTATGGTGAACTTTAACATTTAAAAGAGAATAAAGTACTCCAAATGTTTTTCTCTCGCTCTGCCGCCCCTCAGGAGTAGGGAATTGTGCCCTGGGCCATCAAAGGAACACAAAGCCATTAGGTAGAATTACTGAGCTGAAGGACTCCAGGTTCAGTTACTGAAATCTTAATGAGTTGGTAGCAGCTATTTCAGAAGGCGAAAGCCAGCCAGATATTTTGTCCTGTTCACAACCTCGACGCCCTGGAAAGAGCACATGCGAATATTGGAAATGATCTGGGTGATGACTGCCAATGTCAAGTAGCCTGCAGGTACTCCTTATCCAGGCTGCATGCTGTGCTCACCAGCGCTCTCAAATCCCGAAGAATGAATAAATAATGTGAAGAACTACACTGGAGCAAATAATGGATGGGTACCTGAAGATTTGTATCTCGGTTTGAGTTGTGGAGCCAAGGGAATGGAGACGGGGGAAAGAAATAGCATCTGTACTGCTTGAAAATGTGATCATTTTCAGTGTGGCACAGTTTATGATTCTGATCTGCTTAATTATATGCAGTTCCAATTTAACATGAAGGTGTCACACTGTACTTGATCAGGCAGAATGGGACCTTCCTGTGGTATCGAGCTGAGGTGCACATTAACATTGAATCAATTTTACCTGCGCAAGTGATTTAGTTTATTGTTCTGGGAAGCACCTTGTCCCCTGTTACATTAAATATTCCAGAAAAAAATGATTCAAAACGTGCTCCAAATACAGACCGTCAGTTTGGAATGGGACCTAACTGGACATGTAATACTCTCCATTTGGGTTCCTTAATGCAAAACTTTTCAAAGAAAACAATTTTGTCACGTACAATTCAGAACATTTGGAATGGGGCGGCACAGTGGCGCTGAGGTAGAGTTTCTACCTAGAGACACAGATTCGGTGCTGAGACTACGGGTGCTGTGTATGCGGAATTTGTACGTTTTCCCGTGACCATGTGGGTTTCCTCCTGGTGTTCCGGTTTCCGTTTGAAGAATGACCTAATAGAAGCATATTAAAAAAGAAAACTGAAATGCAAAGATAGGGTAGACAGGTAGAACCTTTCTCCAAAGGTGATGGAGGCAGATATGATAGTGGCATTAATGAGGTTCTAGATAGGTACATGGATATGCAGGGAAGGGGGGGACTATTCCCTGCAAGATTAGAGATTGGTACCAAGTCTCGTAATCATTGTGGGCTGAAGGGTCTGTTCCTGTGCTGTACTGTTCTTCAATGCCTCATACTTTGAGGAACTAAAACGTGATGCCAATTCAGGAAAAATGAGTTATTCCAAAATCACTTGCTACAGAATTGTTGATAGACTTGAAATTAAAAAAAAAAGAAATAAATGGTGACATTGTAAATTGCTGAAGAGTGGGTAGCACAGTGACGCAGCGGTAGAGTTGCTGCCTTACAGGGACCTGACTACGGCTTCTGTATCTGGTGTTTGTATATTCTCCCTATGACTGCATGGGTTTTCTCCGGGTGCTCCAATTTCCTTTCACATTCCAAAGACGTGTAGGTTTGCAGTTTAATTTGCTTCTGTAAATTGTTCCTAGTGTGTAGGATAGAACTAATGTCAACGGGTGATTGTTGGTCAGCGTGGACTCAGTGGGCTGTTAACATGCTGTATCTCTAAACTAATAAGTGATTAGAGGCTTTTTCCACAGGGATTAAAACCGTCTGCCAGTTTGCACTTTCCCCCCTTCCCACCTCCCTTTGCCTTTCCCTTCCTTAACTTCCCACCCTTCTTTTCCTTCTTTCTCTCCCTTCCCTTCCTTTCTTCTCCAATTTCTGTTTTTCTCTCTTTAATTGTTCAACTTTTCTTTCTGTTCTTCTGCTCCATCACTTTTTATATCCTTCCCTTTCTTGAACTTTGCCCAGGCCATAGCAGTGCTTTAGCTGTCGTCTTTTATGACACTTAGTTTGGAAATGGCGCAGAGAGAGGGAGAGGAGGAATCATACAAAGTGCACTACTGGGAAATGAAGAAAGCATTGAAGGCCTGAATATTGAGAGTTGGGGAAGATGTCATGTTGAACAAGTTATACTCTTGCTGATTTAGAATTCTCACGAACTATTAATCATTACTATCCTGGCTTTTAGCATGCTAATATAGCATCTTCAGTATAGGTTTGTAAAATGAAGAGATTGACTTGTTATATTAACAAACTCATTGATGAATCTTACAGAATTCCCCATTGTACCATCAATTGTTAACTGACATGAGTCATTTCTTTTATATGGATTTACACATTTGTTATTAATATTGTATAATATGGCTTAATCTCATATTATTGCACTGATGGGACCATCGGGGTTCTCTCTGTAATATTGCAATGAATTGCTGCTCCCTTGGTCCTAATTATTCATCTTTATATTACAATCAAGGATGTCTTTCTCTTCAAACTTGAACCATTATGGGATGTTTCACGTCGCCAGTGTGAGTGATGTTCTGCTTGACACCGCTTTCACTCCACCTTGCCAGCGAATGGGAGCAATGGTCGCCTTCCGTACTTTTGAAGATTTTGTCAAGTAAGACCGACTCCCTTTCTTTTTGTTCTTAAAGCTTCAATTCCTGGATTTATCTGTCTGCAATGAACCCAGTAATATTACAACAATTTTATTGGTTTGAGATTACAAAGTCCATTAAAAAATTTGGTGCGTGAGTCATTTGCTAATCTGCTTTCTAATCGACATTAATCTACAAGTAGTATTCTTGAGCGAAACATAAAATGCTGGAGTATTTCAGCGGGTCAGGCAACATCAATGGAGGATATGGACTGGTGATGCTTCGGGTCGGGATCCTTCTACAGACTGATTATACTTGGGTAGAGAAAGCTGGAAAAGAGGCAAGGGGGAGGAACAAAGCCTGTGTTAGGTGGATACAGGTGAGGGGGGTTTTAATTGGCAGATGGGTTATACACATAGGCTAGAGATGAATAGAAGACAATAGGGTGTCAGATAAAGAAGAGGAATAAAATGTAAAGTAGAAAGAGGGTATCAGCATTTTGTGTCTATCTTTAGTTTAAACCAGCATCTGCAGTGCCTTCCTACACATTCCTTCTCTTTTTAGTTTGTTTGAGTTTGAGTCCAAATTGATTGATGTTAAAGAGTTGCATCTAGTCTGCACCATTTTCTCTTACACGGTGAAGGAAGAAACTGACAACAAATCTTTTTTGATCTGAGGTATAAGCGCCCCATGCCTATCAAAGAAAGACAGCAAACCAACATGGACCCTTGCACATTTTGAAGCTCCACACAATGTTGATGAGCTGTCGAGATTTTACATTGACATAATTTGAACTCTCCGATGTATGATTTTCTTGTAACTCATGTCTATGTCTGAGGTAGACACAACATGTTGGAGTAACTCAGCGGGTCAGGCAGCATCTCTGGAGAGAAGGAATGGGTGATGTTTCGGGTCGAGAACCTTCTTCAGAAGGTCTACCTTCGATTTAAACCAGCATCTGCAGTTCTTTCCTACACACTCAATGTCTGAGGTGATATGCAGGCAAAATGCGGCACTGTGATGCAGCAGTAGAGTTGCTGTCTTCCGACGCCAGAGAACCAGGTTCGATCCTGACTACGGGTGCTGTCTGCACAGAGTTTGTACGTTCTCCCCGTGACTGCGTGGGTTTTCTCCGGGTGCTCCGGTTTCCTCCCACATTCCAAAGACCTGCGGATTTGTAGGTTAATTGGTTTATGTAAATTATAAATTGTCTGTAGAGTGTAGGATAGAACTGGTGTACAGGGTGATTGTTGGTCGGCATGAACCCGGTGGGCCGAAGGACCTGTTTCCACGTTGTATCTGTAAAAAACTAAAGTAATAATGCAAAGATCCACAGACTGCCGATGTACGATCAGTTGAAATCTGGCTTGGTCAAGGGCTGCAGTTTGTCGCATAAACTCAATCAAGGGCTCGGCTTCTGGCCTGAGGTGTGTGTCCGTGTAGGTTGTGCTTCAGATAACTAGCTGTGGATCAAATATTCTTGTGCAATAATTGTACTTGGTGTTAGCCTAGTTTGCATGCTAAACTTTGGAACAACTGGAAGAAAAGCTCTATCTCCTGTCCTTTCAGAAACTTTCAGGATGTAACCAGCTGCTTTACGGATTCGCCACCTTCCAGCCCAACCTTTCCTGAATCTGGGCACGCCTCCCTTTATGATGATGAACACAAGGTAACTTGTAGACGGAGAATCATTTAAGTAACCAATCGTTTCTGCGTGCCCACGTAAAATAGTAGGAGGAGCATTCTTCGCATAATTTGGACTTGAATAATGGATCTCTGAAGTTCTTCTACATAAAATGTAACAGGTTTTTTATGACTGCACCTTATAAGCCATCTTCCGCGTATTGAAGTATAACAACAGTGGGGAAAGGATCCTTTGCTTATTTTGAGCACTTCAGGGAGCAGAATATGGCGGCAAAGTGGCGCAGTGGTAGAGTTGCTGCCTCACGATAGCAAGAGACCCGGGTTCAATCCTGACTACGGGTGCTGCCTGTACGGAGTTTGCACGTTCTCCCCGTGACCACGTGGGTTTTCTCCGTGACCTCCAGTTTCCTCCCACGCTCCAAAGACGTACAGGTTTGAAAGCTAATTGGCTTGGTATAATTGTAAATTGTCCCTAGTGTGTGGATAGTATTAGTGAGTGGGGATCGCTGGTCGGAGCGGCCTTGGTGGGCCAAAGGGCCTTTTTCCACGTTGTATCTCAAAACTAAACAAAAATAGAGCTGCTATATACAATAGGACACAAAGTGCTGGAGTAACTCAGCGGTCAGGCGGCATCTCAAGATCGTGGATAGGTGACGATTAAGGTCGGGACACTTCTTCAAACTGCTACATGGAATAGACATTCTTGAATGTTGGGTCCAAGCTCTCCCAAGTTTTTGTATGTAGTATATTAGTAAAAAAAACTAAGCTGGTGGATAAATTTTGTTTTGCTCATGGGATGAAATCAGAGGCATATAAGAGTTGAATGTTGATAGTTTGTAGTGTATGTGTTATTTTAAAGCTTGCATGAGACCGAGTGAACTATGCTGGGGTTGCATGCTAAGTGTCTGCAGCTTGGACATATGAACTGATGGTCTCCATCCTGAATATTAACAGTTACCGTGAAACATTACAAGGGCATTCTGTTCATAGCTGCCAGCAGCAGACATCTGTATCGCAGCAGGAGTGAAGAAAAAATTTACGAGGATGCCGCTGGAACTCGGGACTGAGTTATTGGATGTGAATGGGCTGGCTGGGACTTTATTTGGAGCTCAGGAGACTGAGGGCTAATCTGGTCGTGGTGTATACGATAATGAGGGACATAGACAGGGCAAATGCACATGGTCTTTTTCCAAAGGTTGGGGAATCAAGAATTAGTGGGCATAGGTTTAATGAGAGAGGGTAAGATTTAATACGTCGGTAGCTGAGGAGCAACCTTTTTCACACCTGTATGAAAATGAACTCCTAGTGGAAGTAGTTGCCAATAACAATAACAACATTTAAAATACATTTGGACAGGTGCATGTATCAGGAAGGTTTAGAGGGATAATTTGGGTAGTTGATATAGAGCACTGCATGTGTACAGCTTGTGGTATAATTGACCTGAATGTTTGGTAAAAAAACTACCCATTTCCATTTCAGTCATCCATCACCCACATGAATGAATAGATTCCTTTCAAAGCCATGTAGCGTGGCCTCTACAATGAAAAATACTTGTCCCTTTCTTGACTTGGGAATCGCTGGTGCATATACGAAGCCCACACAGTAATAGCTTTCCTCTCCCCTCAACCCTTCGCACCAAGATCCAGCCCCAAAACAGTGATGGTATGATTCTGAATTTGTGCCACAGCTTGTGAAGTTATATCACTTCACTGTCTTGGGTAGAGTTATAGAGACATACAGCGTGGAAGCAGGCCCTTCGGCCCAACTTGGCCACGCCGACCAACATTTCCCATCTACACTAATCCCACCTTGCCTGCGTTTGGCTCATATTGCTCTAAATTTGTCCAATCTATGTGCCTGTCTAATAGTTTCTTAAACGATGTGTTAGTCCCTGCCTCAACTACCCCCTCTGGCAGCTCATTCCATACACCCACCGTTGTTAGTGTGAAAACGTCACCCCACAAATTCCTATTAAATCTTTCCCCCTTCACAAACTTATGTCCTTCTTGATTAGTACAGGTGTCAGGGGTTATGTGGAGAAGGTAGGAGAATGGGGTTAGGAGGGGGAGAGAGATCAGCCATAATTAAATTGGGGAGTAGACATGAAGTTATGAATGTCATCTGGTTCTTGATTCCTCTATTCAGGGCAAGAGACTCTGTGCGTCTACTCGATCTGTTCCTCTGATGATTTTATACATCTTTATAAGATCACCCCTCATCCTCCTGTGCTCTCAAGGAATAGAGACCCAGCCTGCTCAACCTCTCCCTATGGCTCAGGTCCTCCAGTCTTGGCAACATCTTCGTAAAGTGAGGGTGGATGTCTGGAGTAGAAATGTGGGAGGTGCATGGATGCGCAAGGAATGCTTCAGATGCTGAAATCTTATATAGAATGCAAAGTGCTGGAGAAACTCAGCAGGTCGGGCAGCATCTCTGGAGGACATGGACGTGCGACGTTTCAGGTCAAGGCCCTTCTTCAGACCCGAGTCTGAAACGTCTCCTGTCCATGTCCTGTAGAGATCCTGCCTGACCCGCTGCGCTTCTCCAGCACTTTGTGCTGTGTGTAGGAGTTGCATGTTAAGGAAGAGACATTCAAGAACAAGAGACCAATTTTGGTGATTATTACAGGTTTGTGAGGAGAGGAAAAATATCAGTCCTGAAGGAAATAAGCCCTGGTGGGTGAATATGAGTTATCTGGAAAATTCTCACAAAAACAACACAAAGCAAAATACTTTGTAATCATCAGCAACACTTAAAATCTGATTGCTTGTTGTTGAACTACTGTAAATTGAAAGCTTTTTCTAGCTGCAGTGGATGTCTGAAAGAGGTTGAAGCTGATGCCACTGTTTAGTGACTTGCATTTTGTGCTAGGCATTTATTCACACTTAAAGTTTTTTGCTTCTTTGAAAGTATGATTTATTTTTCTTTATAAAAAGCCAAAAATATCTCCAAATGAATTAAATAATGCATGACCACTGATCCCTTACCGGTTTCAGTGTCTGATCCGTGGCCTCTTTAAATCCCACTTACTCTTTTCCTGGTTTTGTGGATAATGACCTTGGTATTATGCACCTGTAACAGGAATCCCTTAAATGAGATGTGTTGGCGATTTACACTTGAGATTCCTGTACTTTGGGTCTGGAAACAGATCGGATAAATGTACAGTGCCCTCCATAATGTTTGGTACAAAGATCCATCATTTATTTATTTGCTCCACAATTTGAGATTTATACTGAAAAAAAACACATGTTTAAAGTGCACATTGTCAGATTTTAATAAAGGCCACTTTTATACATTTGGTTTCACCATGTAGAAATTACAGCAGTGTTTATACATAGTCCCCCCATTTCAGGGCAGGCAAATAAGAGATGAACTTGGCATCATGTTCGGAACGGACATTGTGGACCGATGGGCCTGTTCCTGGGCTGTACTGTTGTATTTTCTAATAGATGCTCATAACTGTAAAATCCTCCTCTGTGAGCTATTACTAAATGGTTTTGTGGAAAACTTTGTGGACAATAGACAAAAACACTGGAACTATGCAGCGAGCAAGGCAGCATCAATGGGAACAGAGACAGAAGTAACATTCCATGGCCTTATTACAACCCCCTCTCCTTTCAGTCCTCAGATGCTGCTTGCCTTGTGGAGTATTTCCAGCATTTTCTGTTGCAATTTACAGTTTTTTATATCCAGTTTTTGCATTTTGATTGTTATTGAAAATGTACGTTATGAGTTTCTTTTCTGGTATTAATTCTCATTCAATCAATGGCATGTTTGGATCACAGAAATCCATCTGTTTTTATCCATCCGTCAAGCATCAAATGTCAAGCATTTCATTAGGATTTTAACCTTAGGACATGTTCTAATTAGGGTCCCGTGCACTGAGATAAGGTGAAAAAGTTTTTTCACAGTCAAATCAAACCATACACATAAAACATTTTCTCACTTTACCTAAGAAGAGGGCAGTGGAAGCCAAATCACTGGATGGATTTAAGAGAGAATTAGATAGAGCTCTAGGGGCTAGTGGAATCAAGGGATATGGGGAGAAGGCAGGCACGGGTTATTGATTTGGGACGATCAACCATGGAATCAGGGGATATGGGGAGAAGGCAGGATTGGGGAGGATCAGCCATGATCACATTGAATGGCAGTGCTGGCTCGAAGGGCCGAATGGCCTCCTCCTGAACCTATTTTCTATGTTTTTAAGAAATGTGTGCCTCCTGTTTTGCAGAGTGTGAGAGATGAACCCATTCACATCCTCAACGTGGCCATCAAATTTGATAATGACACTGATGACGATGGTCTTGGTACGATGTTCGGGGAGTTCATGTACTCCATGGTGAGTAAAACCAAATGGCTGTTTAGTTTAGTTTACAGGTACAGTGTGGAAATAGGCCCTCTCCATTTGAGGTCACCGTTAAAGCAGGAAGGATGTTTAAAACATTTTTGTTTTGGTTTGGAGACACAGCGTGGAAACAGGCCCTTCAGCCCACCGTGTCCACATAACGTAACATAAAATAATGACACGGGGCTATTTTAATTATGCACAGGATCAATGAGCCTTTATATTCTTTATAAAGGATTGAACTCCAAGTTCCATATCGTTAGTTTTTTCCCCATTACTAAATGTTCTCCACCAGCCTTTGATTCTACATTTTAAATGTGCTGAGTATAGGGAATGGAAGAATGCAGCAAAGTGCTCACATCCTAAGTTTATCTTGTACAGCCAAACTTTTGAGTATTTCCTCAGGTATCCCTCCACTTCGTGTACAATTCAACTTTCCCTCGCACGTCAGTTTAATTCTTCTCTTCAAAATACTGTCAAGGTTCTAAAGGCACGACCCATTCCCTGATAATCAACACAAGTCCGGCACGGTGGCGCAGCTGTAGAGTTGTTGTCTTACAGTGCTTGCAGCACCAGAGACCCGGGTTCGATCCCGACTACGGGTGCTGTCTGTACACAGTTTGTACATTCTCCCCGTGACCGAGATCTTCAGTTTCCTCCCACATTCCAAAGACGTACAGGTTTGTAGGTTAATTGGCTTGGTGACAATGTAAATTGTCCCTAGGGTGTAGGATAGTGTTAATGTGCGGGGGTCGGCACAAACTGGGTTGACAGAAGGGCCTGTTTTTGCGCTGTGTAAACTAAATTAGCAGATGGTTCAAAGGCCATAGGATACAGATGTAAAGTGAAAGGCAAAAAATATATGGTGAATGGATTTAGGTTTAGGTTGATTATTGCCACGTGAATTGAGGTACAGTGTAATCTTTTGTTTAGCATGCCAACCAAACAGATCAGATATACTACACATGGAGTTTGCACATTCTCCCTGTGACTGTGTGAGTTTCCTCCGGGTACTCCGGTTTCCTCCCACATCTCAAAGACATGTAGGTTAATAAGTTAATCGATCCTCTGTAAATTGCCCCAAGAGTGGATGAGAAAGTGGAATCGATGGCCTGCATGGGCTTGGTGGGCTGAAGGGCCTGTTTCCATGCTGAAACTCTAAACTAAGACAGCAGGGAATGAGACCAACTAGATTTTTCGACCAACTACTGGCATAGACCCAATGATTTGAATGTCCTGTTGTAGATGGGCAAGGCACCTGAGATTCCTGGATGAATATTTAACCCGGGGGGATGTCCCAGTCTGGTTAATCCTAGTGTGCAAAAGCATGTGCCGGATAATCCCTTCATTTCTTTTGACAAAGTGAATGTCAGTGTCTGGGTGACATTTTGCATGATTAGGTCATTTATGTTGCACAAAGAACAAACTTCTTACTCGATTTATGACCTGTCATTGTCCAAGAAATAAATAAATAAGTGACCTCAGCTGAAAAATAGTATCAATGTTCGAGAACAAAATGCTAATTTATCATTGTTTATTATTAATAGGAGGCATATAAGAGGTTTCAATACAAATAGCAAAGGGTATGGTGTCGCAGTGTTTATGTTACATGGCTAATATTTCAGAAAGTTCACTTCCCAACAAGGCAGATTGAGAATTCAATTTGCTTTTGGGAACAAATGTCTCCAAAAAAAAGTTGATAAAAGGAAAAAAATATATGTTAAAAGGTAAGAGATTTTAGATTGGGATTTAATCCTATTTGCTCACTCTGATCCATCAGGGAAAGGAAAAATGACCTTTTTCTGGTCTGGTTGCGTATAACTACAATGCTACGATATTCTGTTCTGTCCTTTACTGATTACCTGAAGTGGTCATACTGAACAAGTACAGGTTCACAAATGTGTTCTATTCCCTTTGTTGGTTCACTCACCATAAAAAAATGTCTTATCCTATTACAGATTTAAAAAAAAAAGGTTTTTCATGAGTCCACCCCCACTAGCAATCACCCCGTATAATGGCACTATCATACTCACTAGGGACTATTTTACAACTTACCAAAGCCAATTAACCTGCAAACCCTACACATCTTTAGAGTGTGGGAAGAAACTGAAGCACCCGGAGAAAATTCACGTGGTTACTGGGGGAACATCACTCTTTCAGTGATACCCTCACAGTGCCAGCAACTTCCTGTATCCTGTTCAGGTGCCTGTTTTCTCATGAGCCTAGATGGCGAGTGATGGAACCATTACAATGAATCATCCAGTATAAAATACAAACATGTTTCTGCAGTAAAATTGCCCCTGGTGTACAGGGTGGACGAGAATGTGAGATAACATGGAGCTCGTGTGAATGGGTGTTTAATTGTCGGCGAGGACTCGGTGGGCGAAAGGGCCTGTTTCCATGCTGTAGATCTTAGAAAAGGAAATTGCAAATTTTGTCAAAGTACATCTTGTCTCTCCTTCCAATTTGATTGAAATCTTACAAATTCAGTGACAGTTGTAGAATTGGATTGGGTCTTTCAACCTGTACAACGTACTACATAAGTAAAGACACAAAGTGCTGGAGTAACTCAGCGGGTTATGGCCCTGTCTCACTGTGCGAGTTGACCCACGAGGTACTGACAGACTCGAACATGCAAGTTTATGATCAAGTGTGTACGATTTCCCACGGGTTGGGATGTTCCTAGTTCCTTCCCGAGTTCAAACACAATACAACAATCATCTCCAATTTCTGGGAAATGCTCCAGTTTTCTTGTTGTTTTATGTTTTTATTTTTAAATACTTTTTTGCAATGGATCTCTATTTTAAAATAAGGAAGCAGCCCGGGTGACTGTTGAAACATGACCAGCTTTAGAAAAAGCAGCTACTGAAAAGTACTAGGGCAGGAGTAGACACACTTTGTCAGACTTCTTGAGTCTTCATTCCCGAATATGATCAGCCTGTGTGTGTCTGATCATCTAAAATCAGTGGACCTGCTTTTCCCCCATTGAGACCCTTGAGTCCTTTAGCCGGCTAAGAGCTAAATCTCGAACCCTCTTGGCTCAAGCTATCTTACACACTTGTTCCCACGGTAGACCACGAGAACTAGCTATTGAAAATGTTTCTTGATTCAACGAATGAATATTCTGACAGCGGGGAAATTAGCTGTTGCAGCATATTGAGCACCCTTCTTCACAGTAAACAATGAGAAACTTTTTTTTTCTTCCAGAGATCAATTCTGTTTGACCATGGCATTCGACGCCTGACTTTCCTCGTGGCACAGAAGGTATGGTCCCTTTCCTCACATTAAAACTATTCTCATCTGCCTTTAACATATATAACCAACTGTATAATTATAGAAAAAATTCATCAAATTGTAATTTAATTGATCAAGCCGTTAAATGTCCAATTTAGTGATTTTTTTTAAAATCAAAATTCATTTGTAGCAGTAGGATGTAAATGTAGTCAATTATACCTAATTTGCCTGAAAACTGGTCCTGCCCTTTGTTTTTAGCATATAATGTTGTAAATCAGGAAAATAATGCATTCCATGAAGCAAAGCGAATGTCAGAGTACGAGGGGGGGGGACAAAGAATTCCAATACTTCAAATATTATGATTAAATTTATTCAGCGTTTTCTTCTTCATGATGGTTCCTTGTGCATCCTTGTTTCATCATGCCAGCAAAGGAACGCAGAATCCAGCAGCAAAAAAGCAGAGGTTTGCAGAATCTAGCACAGTTGACTGCCTCATTTTCTCTCCCCTTCTCTCTGCCTCATTTCGAAGGCTCCGATGACACTGCAACATTTATAAATGTTCCTTGTTTCCACATTCCAGTCATGACTAGAAACCTTCTCACAAATCCCTACCTTCCAATCGTCCATGGGCAATATTACCTTGTCGTGGTAAACCTCTCACTACTCCTACTTCCTGTGTTTCCAAAGCTCAGTGTAAAACGTTCAAGAATCAAGAGTGTTTAATTGTCACGTATACTGGCAACGGAACAATGAAATTCTGAATTGCAGCAGCAAAACAGGCCTGAAAAACTAATACTCATAGATAACATATAATAAACAAAATAAAAAATCAAGAAAAAGTAAGAATTTGACAGCAGAGAAATGCAGATGTGAGTTGTAAGAAATTACACTATTATTAATTTTCTCTGGCTGCTTGGTTTCATTGGATCTCGAATGCAATAATTTCTCTGAAAACACCATGTAGCTCTACCACATCTTAAAATGCTATTGTTGGTTTGATTAGTAATATTTGACAAGTTAGGTTAAGATGTAACTTCTTTAAAAATGGGCTTTGTGTGGCAGAGCTGCTTCTACTTTGATCGGTAACTGAGCTTCACTAATATACAGATCTTGTCTTTTCATTCTGTCCCAAAGGATTTCCGGAAGCAGTGTAATTACGAAGTGGATCGGAGATTCCATGTAAGTATAGGACAGGACAGGTTTCTTGCTGTGTGTCTCTCTCTCTGAGGTCTGAGGTAAAATGAAAAACTGGCCTGAAACTGTGTGGATCTAGCTATCAGAGGAAATTATAACTGATCTTAATTTCCAGCTTAAATTCCAGCGTTAATGCTTAGACTGCATGTTGTTGTTCTCTCCAGCTCTTAAACAGGTCTACTTGTGTGAGGTAGACAAAAATGCTGGAGAAACTCAGCAGGTGAGGCAGCATCTATGGAGCGAAGGATTAGGTGGCGTTTCAGGTCGACCCGTAGCATTTTTGTCTACCGTTGATTTTTCCAGCATCTGCAGTTCTTTCTTAAACATACTTGTGTGAGGAGTTCTTTATGGGGCTAAGTAATCATGGACGTAACATTTTCCAACTGTACCACCAAAAAGTAGTCATGGACCCAAAACGTTCCCTGCCCATCCCCTTCACAGATGCTGCTTGGCCCACTGAGTACCTCCAGCACTTTGTGCTTCATTCATTCAGTCTCTGGCTGGCTTGGCCTGTTTGTGGAGCTGATGTTGGGCTCTGGTTATTTCAGCATCAAACCAGGATCTCTTTCTTTTCAACCCGCACTGTCCATGAAAGATCAGCATCTGTTTTGATTTTCATTAATGACCAATAACATTTGAAATGATCATTTTTTAAAAACAATTTCCTCTTTTTACCAGCATTGTCAAACCGAGAATGGCTGGAAATCCAAGAGCAGTAATTTATACACTGCTTTCCAACATTTAGTGGCCAAAATTGCACTGCAATATCTGATGGTGACATTTCTTTGACTTTTAGTTAAACTTTAGTAGTGTAAGCACTAATGCCAGAAGTTACTTGGGCCAGCACTTATGCCAGTACAAATTGTGCCAGAGGTTTAATGAACATAGAATTGGACAACACAAGGACACGGGCCCTTTAGCCTACAATGTTCATGCCGAACATGATGGCAATTTAAACTAATCTCATCTGCCTGCACATGATCCATAAACCCTCCATTCCATTTGCCTATCCAAAAATATCTTAAACGCCACTATCGTATCTGCCTCCACCACCGTGTACCAGGCACCTACCATCCTCTGCGCAAAAGGTTTACCCTGCATATCTCCTTTAAAATTTGCCCTTTAGAACAATCAAAGCTTCCTTTCCAAGTATGCTTTACTCTATTTAAATTATGGTTATGTTTTATCAAGTCCTGCTTGCATTAAGGAGTTATTAAACAGGTTTGATAATTCAATGCATGTAGCCCAACACATGGAACCCAATAGTTCCAAATACCAACATAGTTCAGTTCTTATCGGTTGCGAATTTGACTTCTATTCATCCCATTAAACTTAAATGGATTGTTTGCAATGCATTTGCAATTGCTTTCTCTTTTGATGCACTTTTCTCTTCAGCAAATGAAACAATCCACAGATACCACACTTACTAATTTTATTTACTGTCTCTGTAATAAGCACCACAGGGAAGTGGGCAGGGGGTGCATAGCTGGCCCAATAATTATGTAATCTCTCATCTTATCGGCCATGGAACCTGATTATCAATGTAATAACAAGATAAAATTATTTATTTTCTTGCTCGTTTTCAAATTTCCCTGAGTTCCAGGGTGTCTTGAGCAGTTAAATTAAGCACATTATTATGATTGTCTAAGTAATGGCTGACTGCTCTACCACAGCAGGGGCTAATGACCTCCATAGACTCTGCAGGATATTCAGGTTCAATCTGATGTAAGTGGTATTGACTTGGGTGAGGTGGGTTGCGAAGGGGGAGGGGGCGGCGAGTGGGTTAAAAGAAAAGCCTTTCCCAAAACCAATATTAGGTAGCACTGATTTCACTTTTTACGGAGCAGTACCTTTTATATGGTGATAATATCTTCATGGAAATTGGCATTATAGCCATTAAATATCTCACAGCCATTATCCCAACAATTCCATCAGCCAAGTTGCATTTGCAAAGCAATAATGCGAGGTCTGTAGGGAGAAATAAACCTCTAAAAGCTGCTTTTTTTTTATTGTTCCAGAGAAAGAAAAACTATGTTAATGAATTTTTTTATGGCCATTGGAGTAATTTTTCTTTTTCCCAGCATTACCATCAGTGGCCTGATCCACTGAAGTTCTGTGGATACTAAATGTGATTTATCGTGGTTATTTTCTGGCAATGTTATCTTTTTAAACACTATCTTCGTGTATGTCTACTTGTTGGTTACAAATGAAAGGAATGCAGGATAGAGTGAATGTGGAGAGGATGTTCCCACAAGTGGCAGAATCTAGGACCAGAGGCCCTGGCCTCAGAATAAAAGGGCATTCCTTTTGAAAGGAGATGAGGAGGAATTTCTTTAATCAGGCGGTGGTGAATAAATGGAATTCACTGCCACGGATAGCTTTGGAGGCGAAGTCATTCAGTATTTTTCAGGCGGAGATTGACAGATTCTTGATAGTACGGGTTTCAGGTGTTATGCGGAGAATGCAGGAGAATGGGGTTGAGAGGGAAAGATTGATTAGCCATGATTGAATGGCGGAGTAGACTTGATGGGCCAAATGCCTAATTCTGCTCCAAGAACGTATGAACTTATGAATGGTGCATTAAAGAATATTTTTTTCTCGCCCTCTTGTATACAGAGAGAATTTCCAAAGTTCTTCACTTTCCGCTCAAGAGACAAGGTAAGGCACACAGCAGAACTGAACTTAATTTCTGGACATAGAATCTCTCTACATGTCATTTGGTGCATCTTGCTTGAGCAGCTTTGTAAAACCTAACAAGGTTCTTCCACACCTCCAATCTTTCCCCAAGACCCTACATATTTTACCTATTCCGGTAGTTATTAGTTTACTTTTGAGATGCCATTTGGAAGCTGGCCCTTCAGGCCACTGAGTCCGTGTTGACTCTTGATCAGCTATACACTTTCTATGTTATCCCACTTTCACATTCTACACAGTAGGGGCAATTTACAGAGGCCAGTTAACCTACAGACCTGCATGCCTTTGGAACGTGGGAGGAAAGCATTGCACCCGGAGAAAACCCACCCGGTCACAGGGAGAACCTACAAACTCTGTACAGACAGCACTCGTAGTCACGATTGAACCCTGGAAAAATATCATAGGTGACATTTTGGGTTGGAACCCTTCTTCAGACTGAAAGTAGAGGTGGGGGGGGGGGGAACTGGAAGCAAGGAAAGGCCAGAACAAATGCATCCAGTTTATTACACTCCCCCATCCCTCACCTCTACTTTCAGTCTGAAGCAGGATTCCGACCCAAAATGTCACCTATGCTTTTTCTCCAGAGATGCTGCCTGATCCGCCTACATACTGCAGCGTTTTGCATCTATCTTCGTTATAAACCAGCATCTGCAGTCCCTTCCTGAACTTTTTGTAACCTATCCAAGTTATCCTGAGATGCTACCTGATCCGCATACCTACTCCAGTACTTTTCCTCTTTTAGGTAAACCAGCATTTGCAGTTCCTTGTGTCTATAAAGAAAATATAGTTTGTCTCTGGACACTTAGTGTGATGGCATGTGACACTTAAGCATATGCTCTCTGTCCTTCACGTTCTAGGAGGTGTTGATGCTTCTGAGACGGCGGGGAAGCCAAATTGGCAAAATGCAATCAACAATTTTGCTGTGTAATGGTTTGTTAGGATTATCTTCATTGTTACATTTTGGGGTTTAATTGCTGCATGCAATATTTTAAAAGCTGCCCCATAACTCCTTCCTTTTGACTCCTGACCTTTAAAAGAAACAAATCCTAAATGAAGAGGAAACAAGGAACTGCAGCTGCTGGTTTACAAAAAAACCCCACAAAGTGCTGGAATAACTCAGTGGGGCAGGCAGCATCTCTGGAGAACATGGATAAGTGATTTTTCGAGTTGGGACCTTTCTTCAGACTAGTGGGAGAGGGGGGGGGTGTTCAGGAAGAAAACTGGAAGAGAGAAAGGTTTGGACAAATCGTTGGCAGGTAACAGGTGAGCGCGGGGGATTTGATATGCAGGTGGTTGGACAAAGGCCAGAGATGGGAAAAACAGAAGGTGTGAGACAAAGGGATTGAAGGGTTGCAAATTGTGAAGCTATAGGAAGTCGGTGGGGGGGGGGGAAATAGGTGCAAGCCCAGGTGGAGGACGAGGGGTGGGGGGCGAGGAGCGGGCGAGAAAAGAAGGGGTTAGAGATTACCTAAAAATTGGAGAATTCAGTGTTCATACCATTGGGTTATAAGCTTCCCAAACAGATATGAGGCACTGCATGAGATGCTAAATGATGATAAGATTGATGGATTTCTCATTTCATGTTTCATTTTAAGACTAATTGGGGTGAAGATGTACATGGGGGAATAAGTGATTGTAAAAAAAACTTGATGGTAGTGGTGTAGAAAAAGCAGGATGAATGATAATTCAGTGCCGGAGACACAAGAGGTGCAGGTAAGATGTGTGGCTGGAAACGTTACAAATGAAACAAGAATATTACAGTACAGTAATTGCAAGAATTTTTTTGTGGCATGAATAGTATGATCGAGAGAACATGATGTGAAATGACTGTTATTTGGAAGCTTGTCATATTGTTAACACGTTGATGAATTGTGAAGTTAGAATGCAGAGCAATGGGAATAAGATGAACATTCCATGAATCTAGATTTGAGTTGATAAGATGTAATGTCCTGGCATTAAAACAAACACTATCAAATGGCACAGTGGGGTGTATCAGGGCAATTGGGTTCTTTACTTTGAGAAATAGATTTTGCCATATTAAGGCCAGTACATTAAACCCTGCTTTGTAAATATATTATGAGGTGCAAACACTTTTACTGTGTTTGTGCTGCTAGTTTTAGTGTAGAATTAATGAAGAGAGTTTGCTGTAATGTAGAGCCTTTTTAAGCGCGAGTCATCCTTGGGGTGAAGCACCTTAACTTGGATACATTATTTCATACTTTGATTTAATTGCGGCCAATGTAATTACATCTTAAATTGTAATTGTATTAAAAATCTTTAATGTTTGTTAGAATTTGAAAAGACTTTGAACAATATTTAAAAAAATGGTTAGGTTAAACAAAGTTGCATTGATGAAGAGGAATGCCATTGTTTAAAGATGCACCTCATCATCCCCACACATCTAGTACCAGTTTATGATGGTGCATTGCAGCTGCTTCTAATGATCCACCATGCCTTGTGTATACAGACACAAAGAACTGGAGATGCTGGTTTACAAAACTGACACCGAGATTTGGAGTAACACGAATCAGGCGGCATCTCTGGAGAATGTTTTGTGTTGGAACTTGTGCTTAGTATATGTTAGCTTGAACTGCCATATTCTGTTCTTGATTTCATCCCATTTAGTACGATGGTAGCAATTCACAGGATGCTGGGTTAATGCCAGATATTCCTTTCAGTTTTATTCTTAGTTTAGTTTATTGTCAAGTGTACAAAGGTACAGTAAAAAACATTTTGCTCGTGCTATCGTCGGTGGAAAGACTACACATGATTATAATCGAGCTGTATACAATGTACAGATACATGTTAAAGGGAATAATGTTTAGTGCAAGGTGAAGTCCGATTAAAGATAGTCTGTAGGTCTCCAAAGAGGGAGGTGGTAGGTCAGATCCACTCTCTAGTTGTTGGTAGGATGGTTTAGTTGCCTGATGGTTTAGCTGGGAACAAACTGTCCCTGAATCTGGCGATGGGCGTTTTCACACTTCTGTACCTCTTACCTGATGGGAGAGAAATGAAGAGGGAGTGACCGGGGGGTGAGACCAGTCTTTGATTATTCTGCTGGCCTTGCCGAAGCAGTGCGAAGTGTAGATGGAACCTTCTATTCACCTGTTTTAAAGCAGTAGTTGGGATATAAGTAAATAGCGTGCTGGACTATTTTGGAAGGCAATTAGGAGCTAACCAAATTTTGTCGATTTACATTAGGGGTGAGGTGGGCAGATTTCCTCTCCTGAAGCATGTAAATGGTAGGTTTTACGAAGGTTAGCTTGCTTCCTTGTTATTCAGAATAGATGTATTTTTTTTCTCTTTAATTTTGACACTATTTCTATTTTGCATTTATATTGGGATGTGAACTTATGAATCTGGAATGTCATTTCAGGTCTCTTGGTTTATAGTTTGGTAATGAGTGCGCTAATTACCGGCCACTGGTCCACATTAAATATCTCCAGTGTACTAGCTTTGATCAGTAATTCTGGCATTTCAGTGCGCCTGATGTCTTAGTAAATTCCTCCTTATTTTGTTTATCTTGTTTCAATAAGGAGATTCAGAACGAGCTTAACTGTTTTAAAAACTTGAAGCACCTATGTGTAGATCTCTCTGCACTTCACCTTCTCTTGCAACTTGCCCGTTCCTCCCTTGAACACAATTACAGTTATACATGTGCATTGCAGGCCCTTCCCGAGTTACAAACATTTAGGACAGCTTACATACATCCTACTCACAAGCGGCACAGTAGCACAGTGAGGGCAGCACAATGGAGCAGCAGTAGAGTTGCTGCCTTGCAGCTCGGAGACTCCGGTTCAATCCTGTCTGTACTGAGTTTGTACATTCTCCCCTTAACCGCATGGGTTTTCTCCCGGTGCTGCGGTTTCCTCCCACATTCCAAAGATGTGCAGGTGTGTAGGTTAATTTGTTTTAATATATTGTCCTTAGTGTGTAGGATAGAACTAGTGTATGGGTGATTGCTGTTCGGCATGGACTCAGTAGGCCGAAGGGCCTGTTTCCATGCTGTATCTCTCAACTAAACTATACGACTAAACTAAACTTAACATCTAAACTAAACTAAACTAAACCGAGCGGTAACAATCGGGTGCTGGGCCTATTCCGGCAGAGCTGGCAGCTCTGAGCAGACTCACTCACTCACTCGCTGAGTCAGTGAAGCCAACTGGTGGCCGCTCTACTCTTGCCTGCTCGCTCGCCCATCTCAGCTGTTTCTGCAATCCTCTCCCATGCACCGTTCGTGTCATTTCTGACTTACGAAAAGTTCAGGTGGCGAATAGTTCTCAGGAAGGAGACACTCTCCTAACCAGGTGGAATGAGCGCATATACCACTTAATTCTTGCTGAATGGCTGCATTGCACACTCAACACTTTTTCCCTCAGTTTCAGGAAGACC
This sequence comes from Okamejei kenojei, assembly GCA_035221665.1. Taxonomy (NCBI): domain Eukaryota; kingdom Metazoa; phylum Chordata; class Chondrichthyes; order Rajiformes; family Rajidae; genus Okamejei; species Okamejei kenojei. The sequence goes on from CM069156.1 coordinate 3,776,308, forward strand.
GGATTTACCGGCATCTGGAGCCAGCCTTGGCTTTCCAACTGGAGCTGAATCGGATGCGGAATTTTGATCTAAGCGCAATGCCGTGTGCCAACCATAAAATGCACCTCTATCTCGGCGCTGCGAAGGTGGAGGCAGGAATTGAGGTCACCGACTACAGATTCTTTGTACGAGCCATCATTCGGCACTCGGACTTGGTCACTAAGGTGAGTCGGACAAGGGGTTCAACTGGCAGAATGCTTCTTGCAAACATGGACGTTGAATCATAAGGAAAGGCTTAAGAGTGACAGAAAACCTAGTTGGAGAGTCGGATTTTGGATTGGTCGTGATGGGAGGCTGCCAAGAGCTCCGATTTTGGAGCAATCAAAATTAGGGTGGCAAAGTGGCACAGCAGCAGAGTTGCTGCCTCACAGCACCAGAGACCCGGGTTCCAGCCTGACAATGGGTGCTGTCAGTGTGCAGCTTGTATGTTCTCCCTGTGTCTGCGTTGATTTTCTCTGAGTGCTCCGATTGTCTTCCACACTCTAAAGACGTACATGTTTGTAGGTTAATTGGCTTTGGTAATATTGTAAATTTCCCTAGTGCGTAGAATAGTGCCAGTGTACGGGGTGATTGTTGGTCCGTGCGGACTCGGTGGGCCGAAGGACCTGTTTCTGCACTGTATTTGTTTTTTTAGAGATACAGCGTGGAAACAAGCCCTTCGGTCCACCAAGTCCATAAACTGTGCAAAAGTGATTTTTCCTTTTAAGTGAGGAGTGGGGGAAAGTATGATGGTTTTGAAGTGATGGGAACATTGCCTGAGATGAGAGAAACATTCACAGTGACAAATCTCAAGGGAGCCAAGGGGAAATAGAGTCAAATAAGAATTATGGTGGATCTCGTTGACAAGGTGGTGTCAGTGCTGATGGAAGAGGAACTGTCATAAGTTGTAGAATCAAAGGTTTGGTGAGTTTAATTCAGTTTAATGAAAATGGAAGTATCTGAACGGCAGGCACGTGCCGTCAGGGTAGGCAAGGTAGGCACTGCCTACCCTGACTAAAATTATAACATGGTAATAACTAAATATAAACAGTAAAGGCATGGGAGAATTATGCCTATGTAAGAGACCGATCTCTTAGGTAGGCATAATTCTCCGTGCCTTTCATCCGCGGCGCTTGTAACCCTTGAAGCTCTGTGCAGCCCACGTGCCGTCAGCGCTGCCTGAAGCCGTCAATGACAAGCGGGGCTGAAGGCAGCAGAAATTCTGCCTTTGCAGCACTGCGCATGCGAATCGGTCTACTGCGCATGCGCAGAGCAAGTTTCTTGGCGGGGTTTTCAAATATGGTTTGTCAATATTTTAAGTGTATGTTAGGTAACAAAGAGAGAAGAATGTACCAATAATGTGGTAAGTACACTTTTTTAATGTTTTTAAATACTGTATTTCCCGGGGGGGGAGAGCTCCTTTCACAGTGTTTGGGGAGTCTGGCCCGGGATAAAGTTGCGGGGAGGGCACGAATGTTATGAATGAGGGGATCGGGATAATGCCACTTGCGACACTCCTTGCACGGAGGCGTGGGATGCCATCGCATTGAGGCCGGGGGGGGGGGGGGGGGGAGAGGGAAGCAGTTTGGATGGCTGAGCGGCCGCCGGGCCGGACAGCGGAACCAGCCGCCACCTTAGCTCCTTCTGCCGGTGCCTGCTCACCTCTGGCAGCTCTCCGTCTACAAACCACTCTCCTGCCGCTCGCTGGCCTCACTCGTGTCCTTAAATTCCGACAGCGCAATTGAGGTTAGTCAGCTGTTGGGAATTTAAGGATTTGCAGGAGGCCGCTGACATGAGCGAAGTCGGCGAACGGCAGGTGACAGGTGTTCCGACGGAGAGCACTGCCAGAGGTGAGCAGGGCCGGCAGAAGGCGCTGAAGTGGCGGCCAGTTCTGCTGTCAGGTACTGGCGGCCGCTCGTAGCTACCCGAGCTATCCCCAGCTACAGTGTGGCAGCGGTAAGTGAGTAAGTTTCTGCCATTATCCTCGACACCCTCCTTGTCAACATTCGTGCCCTCCACACACAACTTTACCCCTGACACAGACTCTCCACACGCTGTGAAAGGAACTGTTCCCCCAATTGGTCTAGGACTAGGAAGCCTTGGGCAAATTGAAATGTCACTGGTTTTATTTATTTATTTATTTAACGGGAGCGAACAATGTGCGCATGCGCGGTTTAATATCTTTTTTAGCGGACTGAGTGCCTACCCTGAATAATTACTCACGGCACGTGCCTGCTGAATGGACATCTCAACCTTCATGAATTTGATGTAAGGCGTAGAGATTTGTGGAGCTATTTGACGGGAGAACAAAAACTGGTGGTTATCTTGCTCTCCGCAATGGTGATTATGGCCACAGACGTATGCGGCTTGATGATAATTGGTGTGGTTTGGTTTAGTTTATTGTCACTTGTACCGAGGTATATAAAAAGCATTTTGTTGTGTGCTAACCAGGCAGCGGAAAGACTACACATGAATACAATTGAGCCATCCAGCATTTTGAAAGGTGATAAAGGGAATAACGCTTAGTGCAAGATTAAAGTCCGATTAAAGATGGTCCAAGGGTTTTCAGTGAAGTAGATGGTAGCTCAGGGCCACTCTCTAGTTGATGGTAGGATGGTTCAGTTGCCTGATAACAGCTGGCAAGAAACTGTCCTTGAATCTGGAGGTGTGAGTTTTCACACTTCTGTACCTCTTGCCTGATGCGAGAAGAGGGAGTGGCCGGGGTGCGACTCGTCCTTGATTATGCTGCTGACCTTGCCGAGGCAGCGTGAAGTTGTGATGAAATCAATGGAAGGGAGTTGGTCTGGGCTACATCCACAATTCTCTGCGATTTCTTGCATTGGCAATGGCAAAGGCAAAGGAAATCTGCAATTTGCTCATCTCTCGAAGTATAGGGGTAAGGTATGAGGAAGTGAGTGCAGGTATTTGCAGTGGATGAAGACATTTTTGATGAGGGTGGGAACAAAGATGCAGTTGTGGAGGTACTGCAGGTTGCAGGTATGAAGTCTGGAAGTGAAGTTATCACCTGGATCTTTTTTTTACTCTTAACGATGGAAGCAACCGTTAACAGCTGGTTTCACAACGTGGGTGGGGAAGAATGGTAGGAGATGGCCAATTGTAAAGTCAGATTGGAGGACCTCAAATGGTGTATGAAACTTTGACTGTTAAACTTGGAATAAAACCTGATATACTTCTCCAATAGAAATCACATGATGAGTTATATTATGTGCTATAATTCTGAGTAGCACTTTACTCTGTTAATGTGTCTGCCTCGTCATATTTTTACATTTTTTACTGCATTTTAATGTAACTTTTGATGGTCTACTTCACTTGATATGGTTTTTCACTTAATTTGAAAATCCTCTTTGAAAAGTTGAACAAGCATAAAACTGAGGGCAGGTAGCAGATTACTTAAAAGCCCTGTGATGCTTTAAGCAAAATGACTCTAAATGAAACAGACCTGTATTTAAGGATTGCTGCTTTTTTGATTCAAGTAAGTTGGGTTTTTTCTTAAATTTCTTTTGCATGCCGGTGATTAAAGGTGACAGTTTTACATAGAAACATAGAAAATAGGTGCATACATCGAGCCTACACCGCCATTCATTGTGATCATAGCTGATCATCCACAATCAGTAACCCGTGCCTGCCTTTTATATCCTTTGATTCCTCCCCACATGCCTCCCCATATCCCTCGATTCCGCTAGCCCCTAGAGCTCTATTCAACTCTCTTTTAAATTCAACCAGTGAATTGGTCTCTACTGCATTCTGTGGCAAAGAATTCCACAAATTCACAACTCTCTGGGTGAAAAAGTTTTTTTCTCATCTCAGTTTTAAATGGCCTCCCCTTTATTCTTGGACTGTGGCCCCTGGTTCTGGACTCCCCCATTATTGGGAACATTTTTCCTGCATCTAGCTTGTCTGATTCTTTTATAATTTTATATGTCTATAGGGTCCCCTCTCATCTGTCTAAATTTCAGTAAATACAAGCCCAGTCTTTCCAATCTTTCCTCATATGACAGTCTCGCCATCATTTTTCAAAATTCAATTGGTTTAATTATTTCACAGTTAATTGAGAGAAATATTGACAATGTTTTGGAATTTTCTTAATTCAGTTTAACTGCATCTAACCCATGGGATTTTAATTGGTTTTGTTTCTGCCCATTTAATTTCCTATGGGGAGCCTGTCCTTTTTTTAAAAAAGGCCAATTTTATCTATTCCTTTTGTGAAAATCCCATTTCATGTTCAGATACAGATGTTGGATATTTATTGGATTTATTAAGTGAGTATTATTTTAGGAAGTGGATCTCAACACTAAAACTTTGCTCTGTTATTTCATCCACAACAGTATTATTCCCATTCCTTCTCTCCAGAGAAGCTGCCTGTCCCGCTGAGTTACTCCAGCATTTTGTATCTACCTTTGATTTAAACCAGCATCTGCAGTTCTTTCCTACACAGTAGTATTCCCAACCCAAATCCACCTTCCAAATCATGCCTCTGAGAAGATTTTCACCCAGTTGTTTTCTGCTTTGTTTTGTAGCTAAAATTATTGAATTTGGTGTAATCCTGGATTAATCCTTGCATTTAGCCACCCATTTAAAAAATTGCTAGTTCATTGTAGGTGATCTTTCTATTTTTTGTCTATAGTTCTTCATCTCTCCAGCACTGTCTTGCAACAACTCTACCGCTGCAGCCACTGTGTTGCCCTTTATTATTAGATTTTGTTCAGATTTTGGGCATCATGTGGTATGAGAGGTGGGGTTTGGGTTTTCTTGCCGATATTTCTCTCAATAGTCAAGGAATATTTACAGTGATACTAACTTTGCTTGCAGGAAGCCTCGTTTGAGTACCTGCAGAATGAGGGCGAGCGTTTGCTACTGGAGGCTATGGATGAATTGGAAGTGGCATTTAACAACACTAACGTTCGAACAGACTGCAACCACATCTTCCTCAACTTTGTTCCCACTGTTATCATGGATCCTTCAAAGGTAGGCGTTTACTTCCAATCTGTCTCGAGGAAACAGTAAAGCAAACTAGATGTTTGGATGTTGGCACAGGTGAACTATTCGCCCTGATACTAAGTGCCGTCACAAAACCAGTGGCAGTGTGTGAATAATCTCGGAGAATGCAGCTCTGTTTGTGGGAAAAGGGCACAAAATGCTGGAGTAAGTCAGCGGGTCAGGCAGCATCTCTGGAGAACATTGATAGTTGATGTTTCAGATCGAGATCTGATATTTTTACTCTGCCTAGTTATGCTGAAGATTATAGGTTTTTTTTTTTCTAGAATCGTAACAGCGACTGGATCTGGATTCCAATCGTTGGAAAAACTCATCTGGTTTACAAATATTCTTCAGAATAAGAAACCGTATATTTTTACCTGTCTAGATCTTCTGAAGTTTGCAGGGTATTTTCTAGAATTATGCCATAAGATGAATATGTAAACATGTCACAAAATTTCTAGATTCAAGTTTGACCTGACTTACACAACTAACTTAGCTCATAAAATGTGTGTTTGGGGTCGCGACACTTCTTCAGAATGTTGTGTTTCTTGTCAACCATCCTCTTGGTGGAAGTCTGAGCTGTGCCTGCCAACCACCATGCCATTCATTTACACTGGTTCTATGTTATCCCACTTTCCCATCCACTCGCTACACACGGGGCAATTTTCAGAGGCCAATTAACCGACAAACCCGCACGTCTTTGGGATGTGGAGGGAAACCAGAGCACCCAGAGGAAACCCACATGGTCACCGGGAGAACGTGTTAACTCCGTACAGACAGCACCCGAGGTCAGGATTGAACCCGGGTCTCTGACGTAGTGAGGGAGTAGGTCGACCAGCTGTCCATAAGGACATGTAGAAACTAATTTGATACAACTGATATGTTTCTAACTTCTTTGAATTAAGGAGTGTACATATTTAAAATATATTTTTAAAAATGGCACGGTGGTGCAGTGGTAGATTGCTGCCTTTACTTCAGCTTAGAGGTACAGCGCGGAAACAGGCCCTTTGTCCACCAAGTCCTCACTGATCAGCGATCCCTACATATTAACACCATCCTACACACACCAGGGACAATTTACATTTATACCAAGCCAATTAACCGACAAACCTGCACATCTTTGGAGTGTGGGAGGAAACCGAAGATCTCGGAGAAAACCCACGCGGTCACGGGGAGAACGTACAAGCTCCTTACAGACAGCACCCGTAGTTGGGATCGAACCCGGGTCTCCAGCGCTGTGAGTGCTGTAAGGCGGAAACTCTACCGCTGCGCCAACGTGCCGACATATAGTGCCAGGTACCTGGGTTCAGTTCTGCTGTCTATACAGAGTTTGTACATTCTCCCCGGGATCTTCGGTTTCCTCACACATTTTAAAGACGTTCAGGTGTGTAGGTTAATTGGTTTGGTATAATTTTAAATTGTCCGAAGTGAGTAGGATGGCGTGACTGTGCGGGGATCAATGGTTGGGCGGACATGGTGGGCCGAAGAACTAAACTATACTTGTTAGCACGTTGGCTATTGTACAGTAATTCTGCAATGGATTGTGATTCTGAATATTTGTTTCTTTTCCTGCTTCCAGATAGAAGAGTCCGTGCGCAGCATGGTGATGCGATACGGCAGTCGTCTCTGGAAGCTACGGGTGCTTCAGGCTGAGCTGAAAATAAATATCCGCCTGACTCCCACTGGGAAGGCCATTCCAATCAGGCTGTTTCTGACCAATGAGTCAGGTTATTACTTGGATATTAGTCTGTACAAGGAGGTGACAAACGTCGGGACTAGTCAGGTATGAGCTGAATTACTAACTTATACATTAGCAGGTGTGTTTACTGAAACTGAATTACGTTTATATTTATTATTGTCACATGGTGCACAGTCTCTTGTTCCGAGTAGGGGAATCAAAAACCATAGGACATAGGTTTAAAGTGATGGGGGAATGATTCTATAGGAATCTGAGGGATAACATTTTCACACAAAGGGTGGTGGGTTTATGGAACATGCTGCCAGAGAAGGTTGTTGAGGCAGGGACTATTGCAATGTTTAAGAAACAATTAGACAGGTACATGGATAGGACAGGTTGAGAGAGATTTGGGTCAAATTACGGCAGGTGGGAATGGGATATGTTTGGACAGTAGTGGCAAGTTGGGCTGAAGGGTCTGTTTCCACGCAGTATGACTATGTTCTGTGGGTCAGTGAAAAGCTTTGTTTTGCATGCTATCCAAACAGATCAGCAATGCAATGCATAGATACAATAAGTTCAAACTCAAGTAAACTACTATACGGCAAAGGCACAGAATATAGTTCGCAGCATTGCACCGTATCAGTTACATGGACAAAGTTTAGTCGTTTTGTTTATTGTCATGTGTACCAATTGAGCCATCCACAGGGTTCAGATACAGAATAAAGGGAATAACGTTTAGTGTAAAATAGTGTGTCCAGTAAAGTCCGATTAAAGATCCGATGAGGTAGATGGTAGATCAGTACCACTCTCTAGTGGGTGATACATTGATTCTGTTGCCTGATAACAGCTGGGAAGAAACTGTCCCTGAATTTGGAGGTATGCATTTTCAAAGATTTTTACCTCTTGCCTGAATGGAGAGGGTAGACGAAGGAATGTCTGGGGTGAGACTGGTCCTTGATTATGCTGCTGGCCATGCCAAGTCAGCGAGAAGTGTGGATGGAGTCGATGGAAGGGAGGTTGTTATGTGCATTGGTCTGGGCTGCGTCCACAATTCTCTGCAATTTCTTGCGGTCCTGGATGGAGCTGTTCCCAAACCGTGCTGTGATGCATCCCGATAAAATGCTTTCTATGGCACATCTGTAGACGTTGGTGAGAGTTGTTGGGGACATGCCAAACTTCCTAAGCCTGCTAAGGAAGTAGAGGCGTTGGTGTACAATGTCCTCAGTGGAGTAGTCGTGAATCGAACAGTACCCTAGCTTATGGAAGGACCATTCAGAAGCCTGATAACAGAGAGGTAGGTTGTTACTTGTAAGGGTCGCTGACGACATTCAGAATTTCCAGTCTCCTCAGGAAGTAAAGCTGTTGTGTTCAATAATCAGCATCAGTTTACCCCACAGACATAAAGTGCTGGAGTAACACAGTTGGTCAGGCAGCATCTCTGGAGGAAGAACTCAGTTTACCCCATTGCAGTACTGCAACATACCTCCTCCATGGTAGAATGTGTAAAAAAGTTCTGCAGATGCTGGTTTAAATTGGTAGATATAAAATGCAGGAGTAACTCGGTGAGATGCTGCCTGACCTGCTGAGTTACTCCAGCATTTTGTGTCTACTTTCGATCATCCATGGTAGACTTGCATTCATAAAGATGGCCAATGTTTGCAACTTGGCGTAATTTGTCTAATTTGGTTAGATGTTTAATTGGACCTAGATTGGAGATTGACTGCAGAGCAGGTCTCTTGCCTAACTGCAGCTGTAAGTGTAAAAAATTCTATGAAGCGCTTTTTAATTTTGTGGCAATCCTATATAGGAATGGAGTCGCAGTCAAAGGAAGCTATTTTCACAGTGGGTAGGTATATAATATGAGGTACTGTTCCTCCAGTTTCATGTGGACTCAAGGCCTGCTGGAGCTCCAAGTTACCAACAATTTTAAGTCACCCTTTCTGTCCTGGGCCTCCTCCGTTGCCAGAGTGAAGCCAAATACAGACTGGAGGAGCAGTGCCTCATATTCCACTTGAGTTGCTTACAACTCAATGGTATGAGCATTGAATTCCCCAATTTTAAGTAATACATTTTCTTTCTCCCTCTTTCTTCCCTGCTCATTTCTCCCTCAATCCCGCTAGAGTCACCATGTTCCTTTCCCCACTCTATGCACAAATCTCTCATCCCGAGTCACTAATTTCCTTTTCATCCCCCCGCTTTTCCTTCTTCCCCCACCCTGGCACCCCTTGTCCCCTTCCACCTGTAACTCACCCTCTGACATTACAATTCATTCCTCCTCTTCTCTCTTTATCTGACACCCTTTTGTCCTTTACTCCACCCATCTGCCAACTCAATCCCCCCTTACCTGTAGCCACCTATCACTTGCCAGGCTTTGTCCCGTCCCCACCTCTCGTTGCTCTCCCCCCCATTCCATCAGTCTGAAGAAGTTCTCAACTCAAGACGTTGCCTGTCCATTCCCTCCCAGTTGCCTGGCCCGCTGAATTCCTCCAGCACTTTGTATTATGTTCAGGAGGTGAAAGTAAAATTGTTGTAGAGGAAGTCACTAGAGGCATCAACGGTAGTAATTAAGTGAAGGGGAAGAGCAGAATCTGATAGTGTTTGTGGGGTGTACTATTTCTTACCAAGAGTGATAAGAGCACTGGGAGGATTGGACGTGAAAGATTGCCAGTGTTAAATGTTCAGCTCAGGGTGCAATATATCTAAACTTCAAATCAGTGTTACACCAAATGTGTTAATATGCCACTCCAATCTCCGACAGGGCGGCACAATGACCAAGCTGCTGGGGCTGTTGCCTCACAACAGCAAAGACCCGAGTTCGACCCTGACCTTTGCGCATTCTCCATGTGACCACAAAGGTTTCCTCCGGGTGCTCCCATTTCCTCCCACATCTCAGACGTGTGGGTTTGTGGGTTAACTGGATCTCTGTAAAACTGCCCCTCCAGTGTTGGGAGTTCTCTGCGCGTGGGATACATAGATCTCGTGTAAACGGGTGATCGATGGACTCAGTGGGCCATACCTGTCCATCAATCAATCAAAAAACCTCCATTCTCGGCCATTTTTGTAGTCTTCTTGCAGAAGGATGGGTTTTTTCTCTATTTCAGCCAGTCCGGTGTCTCAGATTTTAATTTCTCAATATTTGAGAGACGGAAAGTTTCTGTGATGAAAATCGTGAAATTCTACTCTTTGTAATTTGCAGCTTGACCTTTCCTGTGATATTCTTCTGATTGAGTTTATGATAATGAAATTACTGAGTATATGTCCAACAGCCACAGCAGGAGGAGATGGGGGCAAAAGGAGTGATTACATTTCCTGTGTTCTCATAGTGGTACCTACTATTCTTAGCCACGGTCGCTGTGACTCTTTGTACACTTTGATTACATTAGCTCGTATCACAATGGCTTCAAGGCAAGCCTTTTCTTGTCAGTAAATAATGCCACAACTTGTTTTTTTTTGTAATTGTGCGGAATAAGACTTTTCGTGGCGAAAACTTTCATTTTCATTATGTATTGTAAATGACAAAAGAGGTCAGGAAAATGACTACTAGGCAATACAGTGAAAGAGGATATTAGAATGTTTGTATGGGTAACCTCGAGTAGCCTTTGGAAAGATTCCTCAGAGACCGCTCCCACGCATGATTGATTGCTTTCCACGCTGGCTGTTGATGAAAGATACAGCAGCGGCAACAACAGCAATGGATTATGGCGGGGATGCCTACTGTGGCCCTTACAGAGATGTGCCACTAATCCCCAACGCACAAAGCACGGCAACTTATCACTGTGCTTCAATGCACACACAGACGCGCGTGCACATAGACACACACACAGAAACATACACGCGCGCACACACACACACACACACACACACACACACAGACACACACACACACACACACACACACACACACACACACACACACACAGACAAACACAGACAAACACAGGCAGACATAGACAGATGCGCACACACACAGGCACGCGCGCGCACTCATACATACACACATTCATATGCGCGCACACACACAAAGTCCAACACATAGTAGAAAAAACAAGTATCTTTGCAACAAAAACTACGCTAGCTGCTGCAAATGTGTGGCAGACTGTTTGGTATAAGGCATGTTCCCCTTTTAATTAGTATGAATTCTGTTGAAAGGTCTTTTAAAACACTGTTCAATTTCTTTAGCACTCCATGCTTTACTTTTGAATGCAGAATTACAATGCTCTATTTAATTTAAATATTTTACAATCATTTGTTAAGCCTGTTCAGTAACTTGCAGATATGTATTGTTCTACAAGATGCATTAACTAAGTGCCACATAAATATCCTAAGGTGTCTAACTACCTAACATCGATCATATTAAATCTCAGAAGCACACTAGTTGGTGCAGCAGCAAATGGCCAGATTTAATCTATGTAACATTTGATCAACAAATGCTTTTGGCTATGTTCGATTTATATATACCAGAATGAAATGAAATCTACACTGTCAACTCTTCCCATGGCATTTCCATTGGTGAAACTAGTTCTACCCTCAGTGGAGTAAAGATTTTGATAATCCGGCACACTCAGACCTTGTCAGTTATGTCAGGTAGCTGATTTTCATTCTTCTGGAAGTTACATTTATTATCGTAATACGTGTGCCATTTCCATTACTTGCATGTGTCAGGAAACTGTTATAGGAACAGGAGAGATTGGAGAAGATTTAGGAGAGGATTGGGGTGTCACTGAAAATATTTCCAGCTTTTTATTTACTGTTTCCAAGATCAGCAGTGATTTGCTTTAAAAAAAAAAGTAGTACGAGGTCCACCGATTTTCCGGCAACCTTGGTTCCAGAGCCTTTCTGTATTATCCGTTTTGCCGGGCCAGCAAAGGTCACAGCCTCCGAGAGGAGTCCATCGATACCGGTACGATAGCGAGATGCTGACCCGCAAAGTCAGCTGTGGGAATGGATCTGCCTGTCGGGCCGGGCCGGAGTTCTAGACCCCTGGCCGCAAGGGGAAAATTCGACGTACTGATCGGCCGCGAAAGTCCCGATGTGCTCGAGATCACCCGTCTCACCCGGCCTAGGTGCCACGTTTTCAAGGGGATTTCCGAGAGGAATTTCAATTGCGCTCTTGTAATTTTGTCCGGATTAAAGGAGGCGCCGGACCGTCAGTTGATGGAAAATCGGTGATAGATCTGTTGTAATTATAATAATATCCCTTTGTGATTACACGTTATTTAGAAAGGTGCGAGCCTGGAACGCGTTGCCAGTGGAGGCAGATATGGTAGAGGCATGTAAAAGGCTTGTAGATAGACGCATAAATATGCAAGGAATGGAAAGATATGGATCAAGTGGAGGTGGATGAGATTAATTTATCTTAGCATCATGTTTGGCATAGACATTATGGGCTGAAGGGCCGATAATTGTGCTGTACTTTTCTGTGTTCTATTGGACAGAATAAGCAACTGTTCAGGGCACAGGAGCTGCCGGGTGTATAAGACGGGTGGCTGTTAATATTTTTGGGAGAAAAAAACCTTTTAACCTTTTCTGTCTCACAACAGATCATGTTTCAAGCCTATGGGGATAAACAAGGACCGTTGCATGGAATGCTTATCAACACCCCCTATGTGACCAAAGATTTACTGCAATCCAAGAGGTTTCAAGCGCAATCCCTTGGAACGACCTATGTATACGACTTGCCTGAAATGTTCCGACAGGTAAATCCTTTGGAACTCTGTTATTTTGAGGATGGTGCTACTGTGCGATGAAGATTTGAGCTGAAAATTTTGTAGATGGGTTTTTGTGAGCCATAGGATAGAATAAGCTTGTGGTAATATGTTGGAAGAATTAACATTAATTAAAGATGCTTAGATAATCATTGCAGCTTAAACAAGAATGTCATTTGATTTTAAGATGATTATTATGGCCCCAGTATTACTTCCTGATGTCAATTTGTTTGTTGCATTTATTTCTCCCCTCCCCGTCCACTCTCATTCCCTTCTCTGGCTTCATGATTCACAGCTCCTCAATCTCTTTGTTTTATACCTTTTGTTTTAATCTCTGGCCTTTGTTGCAACTATCTGCCTATCAAACCCCCCCCCCCCCCCCTCACCTGTTCACCTATTACTTGCCACGCTTTGTCCTGCCTCTCCTGTCTCCTAGATTTCTTTCCCCCACCTGAAGGGTCCCGATCTGATACATCACCTACCCATGTTCTCCTAATGTGCTGCCTGACCGGCTGAGTTACTCTAGTACTTTGTGTTTTAGAAGGAACTGCAGATGCTGGAAAATCGAAGGTAGACATAAAACCTGGAGAAACTCAACGGGTGAGGCAGCATCTATGGAGTGAAGGGATGTTCTCGACCCAAAACGTTGCCTTTTTCCTTCGCTCCATAGATGCTGCCTCACCCACTGAGTTTCTCCAGCATTTTTGTCCACCTAGTACTTTGTGTCCTTTGTTGTCTTTTTAATATGATAAACTTTCAAGTTTTGTTGATTATTTCCTTTGTGATGGCTATATTCTTCCTGATTCTTGATGAGAGGACAAGGCTGTTTTCATTTTAAGACTGTTAGACTGTCACAAAGCACAAAGTGCCGGAGGAACTCAGCGGACCAGGCAGATCTGGTCAAGATCTTTCATCTGCAGTTTTGTGTGTCTCAAAAGGGTTTGCAGGGCCTGTCCCACTATGGCGGCCTAATTTGCGAGTTTAGGAGAGTTTGCGCCACAAACTCGCAGCATGGTCAACACGTGGTTGTAGGTGAACGCTGTAACTCTCCTTCATGCTCGAGAGGAGTTCCGGCATACTCGCGGCCTCAGTTTGGTCGAGGAAAAACTTTCAACAAGCTGAAAGTGTTTCTGCGAGTAAATATTGGTCGGCATGGAGAAAATCAATTCTTTTGAACTCGGTAGTGGGGTCACCATGTAGTTCTAGGTAGTCGAGGTAGCCGTAGATAATCTCCTTTGCTGACCGGGCATTTTAATTGGCTCATTTGGGAAAAAAAACATAAGCATGAGTTTTCAGTATCAAGGAAAACAGACCAGTAATGTTAAATGCCCGCTAAACTTCACAACTGTGTGTCTGGCTTCTTAAAAGTGTCTTGACTCCTTCTCCCCCCTTCTCCCTCCTTCTCCTCTCACCCCCTCCTCCCTCCCCCTCCCCCCTCCCCACTCTTTTAAAGGACTTACCGTACAATGTGCCAGCCGTCTTTAACCTTCCTGTTCATCGCGGGTATTACCTTGGCTTTGCACCGCGTGAATTTCAGACAGTGCTCCCCCGCTTTCCCTGGCCCCCGCCTTTGCGATGTGTGTGCCCTCGAGCTTGAAGGTCGCAGACAGTTGCTGAAAAGTCACGTAAGTGGGACAGGCCCTTAAGGAAGTGTCCCGACCCAAATTGTTGCCTGTCCATTCCCTCCACCGATGCCATCTGACCCGCTAAGTTCCTCCAGCGCTTGTTTTTTTTGCTCAAGAATTTGACATCCGCAGTTTCCTGTGTCTCTATTAAAGTGTGTAGTTAATTGTAAAATAATTATTTCAAGTCATCAGAGGTAGTTATCAAGTTAAACAGATTGTGCTGTAAAGCTCTGGCTCCAACAGACTGCAGTGATCCTGGTATCTGGTGCTGTCTGGGTGCAGTTTGCATGTTATAGCTTCAAACACATCGGGTTTCCCCGAGATGTTCCCACATCCCAAAGATGTGTAAGCTGATAATATTAATTGGCTATTGTAAATTGCCCTGGTGGAGACAAATCAGTGGAGACAATGTGGGAGAGAGGTGATGTTGGAGGGAGGAAAGAATATGAGGGAAGCCATTTAGAACGGAGACGAGGAAACACTTTTTCTCACAGAGAGTTGTGAGTCTGTGGAATTCTCTGCATCAGAGGGCGGTGGAGGCAGGTTCTCTGGATGCTTTCAAGAGAGAGCTGGATAGGGCTCTTAAAGATAGTGGAGTCAGGGGATATGGGGAAAAGGCAGGAACGGGGTACTGATTGGGGATGATCAGCCACGATCACATTGAATGGCGATGCTGGCTCGAAGGGCTGAATGGCCTACTCCTGCACCTATTGTCTATTGTATTGAAGGAGAGAAAATGTGTTTGAATGGTACTGGGATGGGCAGCACAGACGCGCAACAGTAGACTTGTCGCCTTACAGCGGCAGCAACGCGGGTTCGATCCTGACTTGGGGTGCTGTCTGTACAGAGTTTGTGGGTTCCCGTGTGGGTTTTCTCCGGGTATTCCGGTTTCCTCCCACGCACCAAAGATGTAGGTTAATTGGTTTTGGTAAATTTGTAATATGTCCATAGTGTGTAGTACAGTGTTCGTGCACGGGATGATCGCTGGTCAGCACCGTCTCAGTGAGCTGAAGGGCCTATTTACGCTCTGTGTGCAAGTCTAAAGGCACTGGAGAAAAGGAATAAGTATCTGAAGAAGTGCGCCGACTCGAAACATCACCTATTCCTTTTCTCTAGAGATGCTGTCTGACCCGCTGAATTACACCAGCATCTTGTATCTATACACCAGCATCTGTAGTTCCTTCCTACACATTTTGTTGGCAATAACAAGTCTTCCTCATCCACATCCAAAAGTCTGTTTTCAGCGGGCAGTACTGATGGGTGACAGAGCACAACCCTTTTTTCATTTGCTCACCCCCAACCCATGTGAGTTGTATTTGCCTATAATCCTGCTATTTCATCAGCTGCCATTTGTGGTTGTGGATTCTCAGCAAAATGTTCAGTTCCACATTGTTGCTACTTACAATGAAGTCATGAAACAAATGAGAACTAGGGAAGTGTTTCAGATTTCTTTATATCTGTACAACAGTGGCTTAAAATATAGAAACAAAGAACTACAGATGCTGGTTTATACCAAAGATAGACACAAAGTGCCTGAGTAACTCAGCGGGTCAGGCACCATCTCTGGAGAGAAAGGATGGCTGATGTTTCGGGTCAGGACAGTCTGTATAAGGGTCCAGACCCAAATGTCACCCATCCTTTTTCTCCAGAAATGTTGTCTGACCAGTTCAGTTACTCCAGCACTTTGTGTCTATCTGTGGCATAGGATAGATAGACATGTGCATTCTTGAAATTGTTTATACAAAGCACCTCTCTCTAATTCATCAATGACAGTTATTATTTTCATTCCTTTTAGGCTTTAATTAAACTATGGACCTCATTGGAAGTTCAGGCTGAATTGCCTCCAATGCCTGCGGAGCTAATGACATTCACAGAGTTAGTGCTGGACGGTCAAGGTCAGCTGCTGCAGTTGAATAGGCTTCCTGGGGGCAATGAGGTGAGTGCAAGGAAACTAGAAAGCATGTCATAGTATGGTCTTCGTATAAATAGCACTAGCCGGATGACAAGAAATGGGTGAAACACAGATGCAATTGGGGGGCACGGTGGTGCAGCTGCCTGACAGCACCGGGGACCCGGGTTCGATCCTCACTATGGGTGCTATCTGTACGTTCTTCCTGTGACTGCATGGGTTTTTTCCGGGTGATTAATATCACGGGTTGGTTCACTCGCCAGCTGTTGCAGAGTTGATCTGTCAGCTATGTTCTTGTGGACTCGTCCAGTTTGGTTGCTGCTGGCGGTACCACAATACTCTGGGTGATGAACATTAGGATTCCCCCACCCACAGGAACTGCTTTTGTTGTTCAGCGTGGAGGAGCGTGGACACATCAGCTGAGGGAGAATGATCGCTGGTTAAGGTGATGAGTTTCCTTGCCTATGTTTGATCTGATACCGTGAGACTTCATGGGGTTGTAGAGTCAATGTTGAGTAGCCCCAAGACATCTGCCCATATCAATTCACATCCTCCTTTGGTGAATCTGTAGTTGATGTGATAGGTTGCACTCAGAGATTCTTTGAAGGAGTCAGGCATTTTTGATTGTAAGATATGATTCAATGAAGTTGACTTGTAAAGAGCTGTACACATTCAGACATCAGTCTCCAGAACGATTCCAGGTGAGCTGCAGCCATATCCCAAAGGCAGGCCTGGCTCATCCGCTGCGAAACCGGGAACCCGCCCGGAGAGGGAAGCTGCAGCGAGGAGTATAGAGGGAGATGACGCCAGAGGCTGGACAAAGTGCCCGGGGGGGGCGGGTGATCTTGTCTATTATGCCATCAAGGTCGGCTGTGGGAGGTGCCCCCCTGGGAACAAGGACTGAAGAGGGCCCTGCAAGGAGATGGACGACAGGAATGGAGGCGATGGCTGCAACAGGCCTTTGTGGCCAGGTGCATCTGGGAATGTACAATGACACCTCTTGAATATAGACTTAGTGGGCTATCCTGTACATTCTGTACTAACTGGATTATGCTTATGTATGGTGATAGACTTGCTGCGCTGTATGAAAAAATAGTATTTCACTGTGCCCTGGTACACGTTATATTAAAGAAACCATTGAACCATTGAGATGTTGGTGAAGAGAACATTGCAAGGTCAACTGGGCTGGAAGCGATTGCCGTTCCTGAATTGCCGTTCCCATGCCTACAATGCCTCCATAATGTTTGGGACAAAGACCCATCATTTATTTATTTGCCTCTGAACTCCAAATTTGAGATTTGTAATAGAAAAAAATCACATTGACAAAGTGCACATTGTAAGATTTTAATGAAGGCCATTTTTACACATTTTGGTTTCACCATGTAGAAATTACAGCAGTGTTTATACATTGTCTTCCCATTTCAGGGCATCATAATGTTTGGGACACAACAATGTCATGTAAATGAAAGTAGTCATGTTTAGTATTTTGTTGCATATCTTTTGCATGCAATGACTGCTTGAAGTCAGCAACTCATGGAAATCACCAGTTGCTGGGTGTCTTCTCTGGTGATGCTCTGCCAGGCCTGTATTGCAGCCATCTTTAGCTTATGCTTATGCTTTGAGGGGGTTGACCCCTTCAGTTTTCTCTTCAGCATATAAAAGGCATGCTCAATTAGGTTCAGATCAGGTGATTGGCTTTGCCACTCAAAAACTGACCATTGTTAAACTTTGAAAAACTCCTTTGTTGCTTAAGTAGTATGTTTGGGATCATTGTCTTGCTGTCGAATGAAGTTTTGAGGCATTTGTTTGAACTTGAGCAGATAGAATGTGTGTACACTTCAAGATTCATTATGCTACGACCATCAGCAGTTGTATCATCAAATAATATGTGCGCCAGTACCTTCAGCAGCATACGTGCCCAAGCCATAACACCCCCACCACCGTGTTTCACAGATGAGGTGGTATGCTTTGGATCTTGGGCAGTTCCTTCTCTCCTCCAAACTTTGCTCTTGCCATCACTCTGATATAAGTTAATCTTCGTCTCATCTGTCCACGACCTTTTTTCAGAACTGTGGTTGCTCTTTTAAGTACTTCTTGGCAAACTGTAACCTGGCCATCCTATTTTTGCGGCTAACCAGTGGTTTGCATCTTGCAGTGTAGCCTCTGTATTTCTGTTCATGAAGTCTTCTGCGGACAGTGATTGACAAATCCACCCCTGACTCCTGAAGAGTGTTTCTATTCTGTCAGACAGGTGTTTAGGGATTTTTCTTTATTATAGAGAAAATTATTTTGTCATCAGCTGTGGAGGTCTTCCTTGTCCTGCCAGTCCCTTTGCGATTAGTAAGCTCACCAGTGCTCTCTTTCTTCTTGATGATGTTCCAAACAGTTGATTTTGGTCAGCTTAAGGTTTGGCTGATGTCTCTAACAGTTCTTGTTTCTCAGTCTCATTATGGCTTCCTTAACTTTCATTGGCACAACTTTGATCCTCATGTTGATAAACAGCAATAAAAGTTTCTAAAGGTGATGGAAAGACTGGAGGAAAGACTAGGTGCTGGGAGCTCTCTTATACCTGCATTAAGGAGGCATTAAGAACACACCTAAGCAATTACAAAAACCTGTGAAGCCATGTGTCCCAAACGTTATGGTACCCTGAAATGGGGGGGGGGGGGGGGGGACACTATGTATAAACACAGCTGTAATTATTACATGGTGAAACCAACATGTATAAAAATACCCTTTAATAAAATCTGACAATGTGCACTTTAACCACATGTGATTTTTTTTTTCTATTACAAATCTCAAATTGTGGAGTACAGAGGCAAATAAATAAATGAAGGGTCTTTGTCCCAAGCATTATGGAGGGCACTGTAGTTTGATGATGGTCCATCTGATTTCTTCTTTATCCCTTTCAATGCCATGGTTGTGGTATAGTTCAGTGGCTTGTTAGTCTACTTTAGAGGGCACAAGAGTCAATCATGTTGGTGGATTTACAGGTCAGACTGTAAGATTGGCAAATTTCCTTCCCTGCAGAATATTATAAATGCAAGACTAATTAAATGTGGAAAAAGTGTGTGACAAATTTTGAAATAAGAATTTTCTAAAATAATTCATTCTCATGTGCATTTTGCCACAGGAAAAAGGCTTCCTCATCATTTAGAGAAGTCTGTTTCCATTCTTGTGCTGATAATTTTGTTACAGTTTGAAAAAAGATGTGGACATAAGACACCGCTGGTAGCTACAGCCTTCACGAAGGTTGAACTTCACTCTCTTACCGAGAATTTCTGCCGGTGGTAACTACTGCAGATTGGCTCGGTTACAAGCGCTCTCACCTCTGTAGAATGTACTGGCCTCAAGAGTCGGTTCACAGACTAGTGCACATAAACCAGAGATTGCATTACCCAGAAAATGTATTTCAATGGAGTTGTCTTTCGAGTGAAATGTTAAACCAAAGCCCATCAATAGCAAACAGCATTAGGTGGTATTTGGAGAGGCAAGTATTTCCCCAGACTCTCTGTCTGATGAAGGGTCTCGACCCGAAACGTCACCTTTTCCTTTTCTCCAGAGATGCTGCCTGACCCGCTGATGTTACTCCAGCTTTTTGTCTATATCCTTCCTCAGTTGAATAAAATATCGGAACAGAATACAGCCATTCCCCGGCTCACTTAGGGATTCCTTCCTGAGGAATGTCCGAATATTCCCTTAAGTCTGAAACCAACAATTTCCTTAAAACGATTAAATAGCCATTGCTCAATATTGTTGAACTCCCCTTCTCACATTACTGCTTCGTTTTCTCTCAGCACTTTATATAGGTTTAGGTGTATTGTTGTCACATGTAGAGCGAAGAGCTTTGTTTTGCATGCTATACAACCATATCAGATAACACTATACATAATTAAAATCAGGTCAAACCTATGTGCGATAGGTAGAGCGAAGGGGAAGATACAGAGTGTAGAATATAGTTCTCAGCATTGTAGCGCAATGTCAAAGTCCTATGTCTGCAATGAGTTTGAGGTGAATCGAACAGTACCCCATCTTATGGTGGGCTGATAACAGAGGGGTAGAGCCTGTTCCTGCATCGAGCTGTTGTCCATTTTCAAGTCACCAATATCATAACTGCTCTGCATCCACTTCCTGTACTTCTTTCATTTCATCCACAGTACTCACTATAGAATGTATACTGTATACAGTTGTTAATGAATACAGTTAAACATTTTGATATTATTTGTTAGGCTAACGGAGCTTTTATGGGAGAATTGATGTAAAGTCTGATATCTGTGTCAGGTCTCCCATAATCCAGGGAGTCTCTATGCCAAGCCTTAACTTGATTGATGGAAAGATACAGCATAGAAGCAGGTCATTCCGCCCACTGAGTCTACACTGACCATCGATCACCCGTTCACACTAGTTCTATGTTATCCCACTTTCTCAACCCTCCCTGCACACTCGGGGGAATTTAAAGAGGCCAATTAACCTACAAACCTTGATATCTTTCGTTTGTGGGAGGAATCGGGAGCACCTGGAGGAAACCCACGTGGTCACAGGGCAACATGCAAATTCCATACAGATAACACCCAAGGTCAGGATTGAACCCGGGTCTCTGGCGCTATGAGGCAGTGGCTCTACCAGTTGCGCCATGGTGCCGCCAAACTTGCCCATTGTAGTAATAATAAAATTGCAGCAAGATTCCGCTTTCCACTTCCCTTTCCTTGCAATAAAATGCAAAGCATCTTTCTCCATCTTAATTATTGTGCTTTCATATTAATTTTCAGTGACACCGTTTGACTCACCTCTGCCTCAATGAGGACATTGGACTTTTAATAAGGAACTGATGTGTAACAATGTTGAGAACTATATTCTGCACTTTGTATCTGCCCCTTTGCTCTACCTGTTGTACTTGAGTATGTATCTATGTATGGTACATCTCATCTGTTTGGATAACATACAAAACAAACCTCGGTACATGTAACAATAATACACCTATACATGTCAGAGGATACCTCCCCCTCTCTGAACATGGTATTTTGTGAGGTATATCTGATCTGTTTGGATAGCATACGAAACAAAGCTTTTCACTGTGCCTCAGTACATGTAACAAAATAAACCTAACTAAAGGGCCTGTCCCACTTGGGCGTCATGTGCGCGTCATTTACGCGTTATTTACGCGACAGGCCAGTAGTGACTGATGCGTGACAGTCATGTGAAAATCGTCTAGCAGTACGACAGTCGCGCGCCAAGTGCTCTTGAGGACCCAGCTTCTTTTGGGAGCCATTTGCGATGTCGCTCGTACTTAGTCCGATCTCCGTGGTAAGGATTTTCCCAGTTAAAAATTTTCAAAACTACACGCGCTTTATACCCGGGTGGTCATGTGTTGCGGCGCACAAATGACGCGCAAATGGTGCGCCAACGGAATACGGGCGGCGCATGGTTATGGACGTTGACACATAATAAATCAGCATTGGCAATTTTCGTGCGTAATCATGCGTCACAATGCGCAACACGTACGCCGTCAGTATTTCAGCGTGCGCAAGGGATACGTCACGCAGGTGGCGCACAAGGATTTTGAGCGTTCCAAAATCCTGGGGCGCCGCGCGTCACTGCATACGCCACCACACCTCACCACGCGCCATACGCACGTCACGACACGCCAACCAATTTTTAGGATGTCACGTAAATGACGCACAGAATTACACCCAAGTGGGACAGGCCCTTAAACTTTCATCCAAGGGCCAAATTTGCCTTGCAATGTTTGAAAGAATTTTGAGGGTAAATACTTTCGGGTGGGAATAGAATTTATTTGAAAATAGCAATATTTGTGCATTATCGGATCGTAAGAATGACATTGAATGGAATGTAATAGGATTTGTTTTCTTATAAGAGTGAGTAAATTGGCTAAAAGAACCATGTGAATGGCAATCATCTCAAAAGCATTGAAAGCATCACAAAAACGATCATCCCTCTTGGAAACAGGTCTACAGTCAGCTCAATTTAGCTTCTACTGCTTAACGCAATCCTGATTCTTTTAGTATTGGGGTAAAATTATAATTTTTAATTGTTGAGTTTTATTTACAATGGTTGCTAAAAGGATTTGTTCCACAGCCAAAGCATAGTCTGGCAACATCACAAAAAATGAGGCTTAATTTTTATCTTGTTAAATGCGAGGAACCGATCATTTTAGTTTGAGTGTTTTAAATCTTAGCCGCACACCGTAATTTTCCAACAAGTTCCTCGATCTCGAGACCATTTTTCGTATACTTGCGTATCCCCCTAAGTACTTTAATATTAATCCCACGTCCGAGCGCTGCATGTTTGCGAGGAAGTGAAACCAGCCACACAATTTCCATTCTGTGTTGCGGCTGATGAAAGCTCGGAAAATGGTCTATTCCCAAAGGAGCCAGGTTTGCCCCTGGTTGAAATTACCAGCTGCACCGCACTGCCTGGACTTGAACATGTACCTCTCGCTCTGTCTGATGCTGTGCAAGCAGTATATAAAATACTTAAAATATTTCAACAACTCCAAAATAGGATTTGGTGTTGTAATTAAAGAGAGAAGCTTCGGGTAGAAAGAACTCATTTATAAAATAGAGTTTAGTTTATGCCGCTAGTGAAGTAATTAATGAGCAAAGCAGTCTTTTTTGATAGCAAAATAAGGAGGGAAAAGTCATGTTTAACCCTTTAAAGGCCATGTCCTTTTTTTTGTTTCCGTTACATATACAATGAATATTGCATAAAACAATGTTACAGTTAGATTAAACTCGCGCCTGATATCATTGACATCTGTTCATGTGAAATTTATTCATTGCCTTCTTTAAGAATAGTGTTGAGCTGTATTTATTAAAGGCTACCTATTTCTTAAAATAGTGGGACCATGGAATTTTGTACCAGTATATCTTTTATTAATTTACCTGCTCCAAGGCAATTTCAACACAGGAATATTGTTTCCCCATTAATGAAGATCACAGCGTATTGGACAAATATTAGTTAAAACAAAGATTTCCTCTCATTCATTTTTCAAAATATGTTGCATCTCCAAGTCATAGTCATAGATTAATATAATGTGGAAACAGGCTCCTTCGGCCCATCTCGCCCACACCGGCCAACAATGTGCAGCTACCCTAGTCCCACTTGCCTGCGTTTGGTCCATAATCCTCCAAACCTGTCCTATCCATGTACCTGTCCAACTGTTTATTTAACGATGGGATAGTCCCAGCCTCAACTACCTCCTCTGGCAGCTTGTTCCATACCCCCACCACCCTCTGTGTGAAAAAGCTACCTCTCGGATTCCTATTAAATCTTTTCCCCTTCACCTTGAACCTATGTCCTCTGGTCCTCAATTTCCCTACTCTGGGTAAAAGACTCTGTGCATCTACCTAATCTATTCCTTTCCTTAACATTCCCAAACAGCAAATTATGGGAAAACTACTAGTTCATTTTAAACAGTGTGGTGATTAAGTTCATTTTTTTTAGCAGCCTAAGCTCTGGACTAGTAATACTAAGATACCAGTTGTAATCTATTTGGCTGCAAGGAAATTTAAGTTCAAATAATGAAAGAAATTTGGATTTAAAGCAGCACTTCATATTTCGCTTGGGCAGTTTACACCCCAGCGATATGGACATTGACTTCGCCAATTTCAGGTAGTTCCTGCTTTCTCCCTCTTTCCCCTCCCCTTCCCAGCTCTCCCACAGCCCACTGTCTCCGCCTCTTCCTTTCTTCTTCACGCCCCCACATCAGTCTGAAGAAACGTCGCCTATTTCCTTCGCTCCATAGATGCAGTCTTACCCGCAGAGTTTCTCCAGCAATTTTTTGTCTACCTTGGATATAAAGCAAGTATCCATGAAACCACCAACAAAGAAACCACCAAACAACAAACAAACCAACAAACGACATCACCACCTTGAAACCACCAACAAAGCACATGCAGTGTTGGGGTAACTCAGCGGGTCAGGAAGCATCGCTGGAGAACATGAATAGGTGATGTTTTGGGTGGAGATCTGATATTTTTTACCCTGTCTAGACTTGAAGTTTACAGGGTATTTTTTTACTAGAATCAGAACAACGACGCACTAAGTTTCTGCATTCCAATCGTTGGAAAAACTCATCTGGTTTACAAATATTCTTCAGAATAAGGAATCTTATATTTTTACCTGCCAAAATCTGCTGAGGTTTGCAGGGCATTTTCCAGAATCATGCCATGAGATGGATAAGTAAACAGCTCACTAAATTTCTAGATTCAAGTTAGACCTGACCTACACAACTAACGTGCAGAAAACATGTGTAACTCCCTCCTTTCAAAGTAATTTTAGGCCCCTTAATATATAATCCTGATTTATCCCGAACTACGGCATAATTTTCTGACTATTTTTAACAAACTTGTTAAGCATCACCATTTAAAGGTTTCTTTAACTGGTGATGCTTAACAACGTCTTTGCTTTTTGATCTCTGGTTAATGTGACAAGGAGGTTGGTTTAGTATTGCACTCCTTATTGCAGTCATGTTTTCTCACAATGGTTGCAAACTGCCCTATAGAGTCTACTTGTTCCTGTCTTGTCTTTTGGATAGTTTTAGTACCTCTATGCAAATGAAAAAAGAAAATATTTCAGTTGAACAGGTTCTTCATTCTCCACATTACATTTTATGGTTATCTGTACCAGTGCAGATGAAAGTTATTTAATCTTAAAAATAGGAATGTGACATCAAGGTGGAAATTGAACAACATTTTTCCTTGTACTAATGCTATCAGAGTAGACGTGTTATTTCTTTCAAAGTGCTTCATTTTTATTTGCTGTAAATTCAGTTTAGTTTATTATCACGTGTACCGAGGAACAGTGTAAAGCCTTTTTGTTGTGTGCCATCCAGTCAGCAGGAAGACTGTACATGATTACGATCAAGCCGTCCGCAGTGAACAGATACAGGATAAAGGCAATCATGTTCAGTGTAAGATAACATCCAGTAAAGTCCTAATAAAGATAGTCAGAGGGTCTCCAATGAGTTAGATCAGTGCTTCTTAAACTGGTGAATGGTTCACCCAAGGGTGAATGAAACTAGAGGGTTGTGAACGAAGGGTGAATGACTTAATTTATTCAGATTTTTTTTCCCCCTACACTTAAAAAAGGCATTGCCATTAAAGTGGTTAGTAAGCTCTATTGGTTTTAATGCCAGTGGAGCTGGAAATTTGATATGTTTTTTTCTCTCTACCTATGGTTTTCTAATTTCAAAGTAGCAGGATATTTCCCAAATTGTTCGGTAATATAACCTTTTAGGGAAGACCAGACAAGCTAGTGGGATCATAAATTTATAATTGGCAAGTTGATATTTGGTGTTATTGTGAGCTTTTACGTTGGGGAGAGTTATGGAAAGTTATATTGGTTGGATACTAATATATTAAATCACATTCTCCATGGTTTTTTGAGCTAGTTTTCCAAGAATAAAACTGCAGCAATCAAAGTCCGAAAAGGTAGGATGGGGCTGAAGGCCAGTGTTTAGATGTTGGAGCGGTTTTTTATCATTCTAATAGAATGATTTTCCAACTCCAGTCGTAATTAAACTTTTTTTTTCACTCTTAGTTTTCTTTACATTTTTAGGATTTTCAAAAAGTTAAATAAAATAAATACTTAAAAAATTAGTTTATTTATGTTTTTTGCTCATGTGACAAAATTAATTATATATAAAATTATACACAAGGGAGAATAAGACGAAAATGACCAAAAAAACAAGAACATTTAGTCGAGGGTGAATGAAATGTTGTGATAAAGACTCAAGCGTGAATGACTGAAATAGTTTAAGAAGCCAGTTAGATGGGAGCTCAGCACTGCTGACTAGTTGGACAATAGAATGATTATAGGATATTATGGGAGGAGGCAAAGGAGGAGGTGGGTCAGAGAGAGCTAAAGGCACGACTGCCATTTCTGCAATGAGCAGAGAGGTTGATACATCAGAGTTAGAGATGGTGAGCTGGATGGAACTACAGAGACAACACACATCTTAAGCTAAGATTGACAGATGCGCCGTAGAAGGCATTTTATCGGGATCCATCACAACACGGTTTGGGAACATCTCCATCCAAGACTGCAAGAAATTGCAGAGAATTGTAGATACAGCACAGACCATCACACAAATCTACCTCCCTTCCACTTTACACTTTACATTGCCTCGGCAAGGCCACCAGCATCATCAAGGACCAGTCTCACCCCGGTCACTCCCTCTTCTCCCCTCTCCCATCAGGCAAGAGGTGCAGGAGTGTGAAAATGCACACCTCCAGATTCAGGGAAAGTTTCTTCCCGGCTGTTATTAGCCAACTGAACCATCCTATCACCAACTAGAGAGCGGCCCTAAGCTACATTTCCCTCATTGGAGACCTTGGACTATATTTTATCGGACTTTACTGGACTTTATCTTACAACAAATGTTATTCTTTTTATCATGTTATTGCTCAATTGTAATCATGTATTGTCTTTCTGCTAACTGGCGAGCACGCAACAAAAGTTTTTCACTGTACCTCGGTACATGTGACAAGAAACTAAACTGAACTTAAACAGTTTAACAGTGAAAATGCTGAGGATGCAGTGAGATGACATTAAAACGGTATGATAGCTGATCACTGATCATTTTTTGTCAATGAATTTTATATTACCTATTGTAAAGTTCACCTTATCGTGATTGTAAATCTTAACAACGCAAAGCTTAGTAACATTGCCTAGAGAGAAATATGGTCCTATATGCACGTGTCCTATAAAGAGCAAACTGCTCCCAGCAGCATGTTAGTTTTTTCTACTTTTTTTATTTATGTAGTGTGTCTCAATGTGTGTTTTTAATGTTTCTCGGTGTGTCTTGTGTGGGGGGTGGTGTTGGGGGGGGGGGGGGGTAGGGGGGGAACTGTTTCGGTCGCCTCCTCCACGGAGAAGCGACTTTTTCCATGTCGCCTCCCTCGTAGCCTAACGCAAAGGATCAGTGCGGCCTTTCCTGGAGACGGGCCTGGAGCTTCAGCAGCGGGTGCAGCGCGGACTCTTTCGTCGCGGAGCGAGCAGGCCGTCGCTGGGGCGGAGGTGAGCTCCGTTCTCTGGCCCGCGGCAGCCTGAAGCCGTGGTCTGCGGAGCTCCAGCTGGTGAGGCGTCCGGAGCCTGGGATCCCTCGTTGGGGACCCCGGAGGAGAAGAGCTCCGACCGCCCGCCCGCAGCCTACTTCCAACCGCGGGAGCGGCGGGAACTTAACAACCGGAGTGGGATCTCTCACTGGGGATCCCAGGCGGGGAACTCCGACCGCCGGCCCTGCGGTCTGCGGTGCGGCAGGAACTCTTCGCCGGCAGGAGTACTTGCCTAGAGGTTGCATCGTGGCCTGGTTCGGCAACTTGAACGTCCAGGGGCGGAAAAGACTTCAAAAAGTTGTGAACACTGCCCAGTCCGTCTGACCTCCCCACAATCGAAGAGATTTAAAAAGACAGCCAACATCATCAGAGACCCACACCATCCTGGCCACACACTCATCTTACCTCTGCCATCGGGAAGAAGGTACAGGAGTCTGAAAACTGTAACGTCCAGGTTCAGGAACAGCTTCTTCGCTACAGCCATCAGGCTATTAAACACTACAACCTCCAAATAAGCTCTGAACTACAATAGACATTATTATGATTACACTGTTATTGTTTGTTTTTTGAGTGTATGCATATCTATCTATATATATTATACATATATGTGAGTATGTGTGCATATATATATATATATATATATATATATATATATATATATATATATATACACACACTGAACCTTCTCTCGTTTATCACATTATTTATTATGATTACATATTCTGTTGTGATGCAGCAAGTAACAATTTCATTGTTCTATCTGGGACATATGACAATAAAACACTCTTTGACTCTTGACATTTGTAGGTCAGAAAACGTTATTGGATCTACCAGACAATTATTGCTGATAATCTGTTTTTCCTTCCCATGGTGCTGGTCTCTTTGAATTGAGCAGTGCTTCTCCTGTTGATGAAAATGTGCTGGTGCACATATCAATTAACCTCCTTTTATCAAGAATTTCTTTCCACCAGTATACACCCATCTTCTGTTTTGGTTTTGTGGCAAACCAACTCCTAATTTCAGAAATGAATTAGGGCAGCATGGTGGCGCAGCGGTAGAGTTGCTGCCTTACAGTGCCACAGACCCGGGTTCGACCCTGACTACAGGTGCTGTCTGCATGGAGTTTGTACGTTCTCCCCATGACCTGTGTGCATTTTCTCCAAGATCTTTGGTTTCCTCCCACACTACAAAGACGTGCAGGTTTGTGGGTTAATTGGCTTGGTGCAAATGTAAAATTGGCCCTAGTGTGTGTGTAGGGTAGTGTTAGTGTGCGGGGATCGCTGGTCGATGTGGACTCAGTGGCCCGAAGGGCTTGCTTCTCTAAACTTAACTAAACTAATAACTGAAAAGTAAAAAATCAATAAAACATTTAAACATTGAAAAAATAATATTCAAACAATGTGAAAATCTAGTTTTTAATTTTTGAGAGGTGCCGGTATGCCATACTGGTGCATGCTGCCACAAAAATGCACAGTAAATAAGTGAGATTAACAGTGGCTGATTAATACTTTGACACAAGGCCACGCATTTTCCAGCTGCACCTCTTTATTATTCCTCTAGGTGGCACATCACCCCACTAAAGGTTGAATTACCTGCATTCATTTAATTCTTGGGTTTAGTTTAGAGATACAGTGTGGCCCAAAGAGTCTGCACCAACCAACGATTCTCCACAGTTCTATCCTACAACCTAAGGACAATTTACAGAAGCCATTTAACCTCGATACCTGCAGGTCATTGGAGTGTGCGAGGAAACCGGAGCGGTCAGAGGATAACAAAAGAGGTACCGGGGGGACGTACAAACTCTGTACAGGCAGCACCCATTGTCAGGATCGAACCTGGGTCTCTGGCACTGTGAGGCAGCAACTCTACCGCAGGAGGAAAGAGGCGGGACAACATTAACTTTATGAAAAATATAAACAGCAGTCTCTGATGACCTGTTATCTACCTGGCACTTTTACTAATGACAATGTAATTTTTGTTATTCCAGGATACAAATATTGAGAATCAACCACTTTTCCAGAATTTGAGCTTAAAATGTAAGATTACAGTTTGGTTTGGAAGTGATGTCAGCCAATTTTAGGATCAAATGTAAAATCCTAATTCCATCTATCTTTGTATCGTGGATCCACAAAAGCTGAGAATTCAGATCAATGTTCTTCCCTTGCAACACACAAAAATGCTGGAGTAACTCGATGGGTCAGGCGCCTCTGGAGAACATGGGTAGTTGAGGTTTTGGATTGCATCACCTATCCATGTTCACCGGAGGTACTGTCTGATTCTTTGGGAACGTTTCCAAAAGTTTCACTTTAGTTTTTAGAGACACAGCGTGGAAACGAGCCTTCAGCCCACTGAGTCCACACTGACCAACAATCACCCGAACACTAGTTCTCGTCCTCCACACTAGGGACAATTTACAGAGGTCAATTAACCTACAAACCTAGATGTCATTAGAATGTGGGAGGAAACCGGAGCACCCTGAGAAAACCTACGGTGTCACATGGAGAATGTACAGGCCCTGCACAGACAGCACCCACAGTCAGGATCAAACCCGGGTCTCTGGCGCTGGTCTCTGAGGCAACAAATCTACCGTGGTGCCACTGTGCTGCCGTTTAATACTTCTGGGGACATTAGCTAACGTGGTATATTTCCAGTCCGAGAAAGGCTTCTGACCCATAGCGTCACCTACCCTTTTACTTCAGAGATGCTGCTTGACCCGCTGAGTTAGTCCAGCACTTTGTGTCTATCCACAAAGTTTGACATTGATAATTTCTTCTCCAGATTGGTATGGTGGCCTGGAAGATGCACCTAAAGTCACCAGAATGTCCAGATGGCCGCGACGTCATCGTCATCAGCAACGACATCACTCACAAGATCGGGTCCTTTGGGCCGCAGGAGGACCTCTTGTTTCTCAGGGCTTCCGAGTTCGCCCGGACCAAAGGCATCCCCCGCATCTACATAGCGGCAAACAGTGGAGCGAGGATAGGACTGGCGGAAGAAATCCGGCACATGTTTCACGTGGCCTGGGAAGATGCTGCTGACCCGTACAAGGTAGGTGTGGGCCTGGAATAGGTAACTATGGCTGATGGGTAGAGTTGCACTTGGCTCAACCTGTTATGGTGTTCAAAGCAATGAATTTCCTCCAGCTGTATCACTGCTGAAATGCTAACAACGATATTCTCGCTGCAATGCTCATGGGCTTGCTAGGATGTTTCACGTTGTTTTAAAACATATACTCAATATGCCTTGTAGTGGCCAGCAATGTTGGAGTACACTGTCGGGGTGGGGGTGTACTGTCAGAGCATGCTGTTGGATGGCACGTTCCGGGTACACGGTTGGGGTGCACAGTCAAGGTACACTGTCAGGGCTCACTGTAGGGGTGCACTGCCGGGGTACACTCGGAGTGTACTGTGGGGGTATACTGTCGGCGTGCACTGTCAGGGTGCACGTTGGGGGGCATTGTAGGAGTACACTGTTGGGGTGCTTTGTGAGGGCACGCTGTCGGGGGGGTTGGGGTGCGCGATCGGGGTACACCTTTGGGCATACACTTTTGGGGTGCGCTCGGGGTGCATTGTCAGGGTGGACGAGGGGTGCACTGTTGAGGTGCACTGACGGGGCACGCTTTTGGGGTACGCTGTCGTAAAAGGTGAAAATCCAACCAGCACTCCCATGTAAGTGAAACTCGGTCTAGTTTCAGGCCCTCCATGACCAGGGAAAATCATAGTTGCTGAGGTAGTGGTTAGTGTTGTGCAGTGTTGCAGAGAGCTGTGAATTTGTGGAATTCTTTATCTGCGAAGGCACTGGAGGCCGATTCACTGGATGCATTCAAAAGAGAGTTAGATTGAGTTTGTAGCTAGCGGAATCAAGGGATATGGGGAGAAGGCAGGAAAGGGGTACTGATTGTGGATGAACAGCCATGATCACATGGAATGACGGTGCTGGCTCGAAGGGCCAAATGCTCTACTCCTGCACCTATTGTCTATGTATCTATGTAGAGCCTGATGGGTGCAAGGAAGAAGCAGTACTTGAACCTGGAGCTCACGGTTTTCGGGCTCCTGTATCTTCTCCCCGGGACGAGAGTGTGGCTGGCATGGTGCGGGTCTTTGATGAATCTGGCTGCCTTTTTCATGCAGCGCTTCCTGTGGAATCCGTCAGCGGTGGTGTAGTCAGTATCTGTGATGGGCTGACCAATGTCTACCGCTTTCTCCAGCCTCCTTCATTCCTGGAGCTGGTCTTTGAGTTACCGAACCAGGCTGTGATGTAACCATGCTCTCGTATGAGATATGGATGAGATGAGTGTTAACCATTTACCTTCAAGTCGGTCTGTGCATAATTTGTCCATCCTTTTTACAAATATGATTCTACCTGACATGATTTTTTAAATGGACCTGTTTCCCCTGACTTCAATCCTGATACGCACGACTGATTTAAAATCTCCGCTGCCTCCATTTATCCTGTTGAGCTGCCTCCAATGGTAATTAGAGGTAGGAACTTGGAGTGGACTCTGGAGGGAAAGTTGCTGCTTAAATCTATCACTGTGTTGCTGCCAGAAAGAACAGAGAGGTCAGTTGATTGGAATGATGCTAGGATGGCAGGTATAAAATGTAGCCCAATTGATGTTATCCCTTATCTTTAGACATTATTTACTTTAGAGATAAAGTGCGGAAACAGGACCTTCAGCCCACCGAGTCTGTGCCAACCAGCGATCACCTCGCACACTAGCCCTATCCTACACCCTAGGGACAATTTTACAACTTACTTAGCCAATGAACCTACAAACATGCATGGCTTTGGAGTGAGGGAAGAAACCGGACCACCTGGAGAAAACCCATGTGGTCACAGGACAACGTGCAAACTCTGTACAGACAGCACATGCAATCAGGATCGAACCAGGGTGTCTGGTGCTGTAAGGCAGCAACTCTACCACTATCCCACTGTGCCACCCTGCTATACGCATACGAGATGTGCAGTGAAATGAAAAGTGGCAATGCCTGCGGAATGTTCAAAAAACTACAAAACAGAATAGAACAGAATCAGTCACTACATTTTTTTCTCACCAATATGTAATGACTGATTTGTAGTGTTTTGCACATTCCGCAGGCATTGCCACTTTTCATTTCACTGCACATCTCGTATGCGTATGTGACAAATAAACTTGACTTGACTTGCTATCTGTGAACATGTATGGAAAGCACTGGTTCACAATGCATTACACATTTTAACTAGTTGTGCTCAAATCGCTAAACGCCTAGAATTAATTTGACATTTTTACTTGTAAATTTATTGGGATAGTTTATCAGGATATCCAATTAGATGTTTCGAGAAAATTGGTGTGAACCGTGGTACGGTGGCACAACACAGAGCTGCTGCCAAATAGCCCCGGAGACACGGGTCCGATCCTGACATTGGGTGCTGTCTGTGTGAGTATGCACATTCTCTCTTTGACTGTGTGGGTTTCCTCCAGGTGCTCCAATTTCTTCCATCATCCCAAAGACAAGCAGGTGTGTTGGTTAATTGGCATTTGTAAAATTACCCCCGGTGTGTGGGCAATGGATGCAAAAGTGTGAAAACAAAGATCTAGAGTGAACAGTTGATCGTTGGTCGGTGACGAGTCAGTGGGCCAAAGGGCCTGTTTCCATGCTGTATCTTTCAATCAATCAATTAATTAACCACTTTGTTGTGATTGTTTGAGTAAATATTGCAACCAATTTCATGGGACTCGACAAACACTACTGTCTTGTTAATCTTTGATTGTTACTTTGCATGTTTTATTTAAAAACTTCAAAAGCCTAATCATAGCATCTATATACTTTCATCCTTCAAATGGAAAAAAAACAATGAGAAATCTGTGTTTGTAAGTAGAAACTTTGCAGAGGCTGTTCTGCAATCATGAATGTCAGCTGGTAAACAGAAATGCTGGAGAAACTCAGCGGGTGAGGCAGCATCTATGGAGCAAAGGAAAAAGGCAATGTTTCTTGTCTAGACCCGAAACATTGCCTTTTTTTCTTCGCTCCATGGATATTGCCTCATCCGCTGAGTTTCTCCAGCATTTTTTGTCTATCTTCGATTTTCTAGCATCTGCAGTTCCTTCTTAAACATGAATATCAGCTGTGAGTCTGGGCTGCACTGGTTTCTTGTTCAGAAGTGCTTATTGTCTTGTGTACCTGCAGGGATACAAGTACCTGTACCTCACACCCCAGGACTATAAGAAGGTCAGTGCATTGAACTCTGTCCACTGTGAACACGTTGAGGATGAAGGTGAATCAAGGTAAGTTTCATGGTGACATTGAAGTAACAAAGATTGCATTGACGTATAGTATCGGGTGTATTCTTTCCACTTCAAACAGAGAAAAAGCATTTAATACAATTTCGATGTTGCTGCTTTTCCAAATACACCTCTAATTAAATTTAGTTTATACCGAGGTACAGTGAAAAGCTCTTTTGCGTTCTGTCCAGTCAGCGGAAAGACTGTACATGATTGCAATCAAACTGTCCACATTGCACAGATACAGGATAAAGGAAATAACGTTTAATGCAAGATAAAGTCTGATTAAAGATAGTCCGAGAGTCTGCCATGAGGTCGATGGTAGCTCAGGACCACTCTGTAGTTGGTGATAGGGTGGTTCAGTTGACTGATAACAACTGGGAAGAAACTCTCCCTGAATCTGGGGGTAATGAACACCTAAAGAGGTGCCTGAAGCTTGGCAAATCAATTGATGGCTGATTTAAAATATCAACAGAGGATTGTACAATTTTATATTGTGGTTATGCCTCGCATATGCAGATTTCACATTTTCTCAGCAAGGATCTTTCCTTGGTGTATCTTATCCAGTGTGCAGTAGATTGACAAGCTGTAGCTTTCATTCCATCTTGCTGTTTGCCTCCCTTGTGGAAGGGTTCACAGCAAGGTGGTGTAGGAGTTTATACCGAGGAAGAGGACTCTATCTGGCAAAGTCGAAACTTGCTGCCTGGTATTTTATTGAATACTGGATAGAGGAAAATGCCGTTATAGTTGAACAATTCACTAATTTTCATTCACTCAATCTGAGTGTTTCTGCTGGCAATTGAACCAAAGGAGCCTCATTAAGTCCTACTCACCAAATCGCAAGTAAGGATAGGTGTTAGTAATCGACTCAACAATGTCATAGAGTCATACAGCACAGAAACAGGTCCTTTGGCCCAACTTGCCCTTGCCGACCAAGATGTTGCGTCTAGACCCACCAGCTCGTGTTTGGCCCTCGAGTTTGTATTAGAGTTTAGTTTATTGTCACGTGTACTGAGGTACAGTGAAAAGCCTTTTTGTATGCTAACCAGTCAGCAGGAAAGACCACACATAATTACCATCGAGCCATCCACTGTGTACAGATACACGATAAAGGAAATAATGTATATAACTTGTCTGCATGATAAAGTATAGTAAAGTCTGATCAAAGATTGTGCGGGGGTTTCCAATGAGGTAGATAGTGGTTCAGGACTGCTCCTATCTCTTCCCAATCTATGTCCAAATATCTTATAAATGTTGTTATAATACCTGCTTCAAATTCCTCCTCTGGCTGCTCGTTCCATATATCCGTTCTGGTTCTGGTTGATTACTGTGCAAACACCTCATCAGTGGTTATCTCACGCAGATCGGAGTGAGTAGAGTAGTGATTAAATTTTGAAGTGGGCCTTTTTGACCAAGTTGAGGAGATCTAGTTGCTCAATCCCCTTTTTAAATGACTTAACATCCACCCCCCAAGTGTGAAAAACTTTCCCTCCAGGTTCCTATTAAATCCTTCCCGTCTAAAGAAGAGTCAAGACCCGAAACGTCACCCGCCCTTTTTCTCCAGCGATGCTGCCTGACCCGCTGAATTACTCCAGCACTTTGTGTCTATCTTTGCTATA
This sequence comes from Okamejei kenojei, assembly GCA_035221665.1. NCBI lineage: Eukaryota > Metazoa > Chordata > Chondrichthyes > Rajiformes > Rajidae > Okamejei > Okamejei kenojei. The sequence continues at coordinate 3,811,200 of CM069156.1, forward strand.
AACCAGCATCTGCAGTTCTTTGTTTCTGCAGGTTCCTGGCTAATGTCCTCTGAAGGTGATAATGGCTTCTTGTTCCACAGGTACAAAATAACAGACATCATTGGAAAAGAAGAGGGCCTGGGAGTTGAAAATCTTCGAGGATCAGGAATGATAGCAGGAGAATCATCCTTGGCTTATGAAGAAATTATCACCATAAATTTGGTATGTATCTGAAAGTCTTGTCAAAGAATATGTATCTGTGTTGCTGGGTGTTGGTTTGGGCTTGGGCAGAATGAAATCACGTGGTTGATCAATTCAATTCATACTTCTTGCACTTGAACACCTCATCAATGGAGATCCAATTGGATGAAAAGTGCTGATGGGCTCTGCCTGTGATGGGAACAGGGTTTTTTTTAAACTATATCAGGATTGAACTAATCTCCGATATCTCCAGGAATAAACGTTTGTCTTGTATTATTACAATGTATTCTTGATTTAGTTTAGTTTAGTGTGGAAACAGTCCCTTCCGCCCACTGAGTCCGCGGCGACCTGCAGTCACCTGTACACTAGTTCTATCCTACACACCGGGGACAATTTACAGAAGCCAATCAACCTACAAACCTGCACGTCTTTGGAATGTGGGAGGAAATCCGGAGCACCCGGAAGAAACCTGCAAGGTTACCGGGAGAACATACAAACTCCGTACGGAAAGCACTTGTGGCCAAGATTGAACCCGGGTCTCTAGCGCTGTGAGGCAGCAGCACTACCGCTGTGCCACTGTGCTGCCCCAAATATTCTGCACGCTGTGAGGTCTTGGGGTCTCCTTCTAGCTTCCTTCTCCCTCCCACAATCAATCTGAAGAAAGGCCCGACCCGAAACGGCACATATCCATGTTCCCCAGGGATGCTGCCTGACCCGCTGAGTTACTCCAGCACTTTGTATCTTTTTTTCCCTTGGGATTTACTAGTTCTTCCAAGTGAGCCCGATTATTTTACGAAGCAGTTAATTGCTTTTCTCCGAGACTGCTCGTTTAGCGTAGGAATGATTCACTGGTCAATGGAGCTTTATTTGTCACATGTGCAACTGCACAGTGAAATTCTTTTGCAAGTGGGCACCGCTATGTTTTTGCGCCATTTCCAAAGTCTGGTCTGCCCGCGTGTGCTTGGTCTGCTGGAGCAGTTCCCGATCCAGGCGAGCCCCAGGTACCTGCAGGCCCTCTCTCCGTTACCCTCAACTGGCTCGTCCCATGAACCAACGTCCCTCTCCTCTCCTCGCCCGGCTATCTTTGTGTCCTGGAGGCGCCTCCTGCAGCTGACCTTGAAGGCGCTGGAGGCATTACCCCGGTTCACCCTCCATCCGGCCCATTCCTCGCTTTCCAGCGGCTCCCTCCCGATACTACCGACCAAGCCTTCGGGCGGGGTCCACCCACTAACGAGCCTTTGGCCACTGCAACACAGAAAGGCCTAACTGTCAGCAGATATCCCCATTCAAGCTAAAAATCTGTTTTAACCCTTAAATTGCACCTTCTCAAATGAATTTGGGAAATCCACTGTGCTTCTCATTACTCTTTGTATGGTTTCACTGTGCACAAATGGTTATTACATTAACAAAAACAAAGTGCACAATTAACTTGGAACTATGTGGCAACTATTCAAAGCCTTCACTTAGACAAGTCGTTGGCTGCAGGGAAGAACAGTAATCTGATCATAGTGTCTGATGTAGGTCACTTGCCGTGCGATTGGTATCGGCGCATACCTTGTCAGACTGGGACAGAGAACTATCCAAGTGGAAAACTCGCACATCATTTTGACCGGAGCTGGAGCCTTGAACAAGGTAAGATCAAGCCTTCTCATTGATAAATCTCTGTCACTAACAATCCTTCCCGAGATAACACTCTCACCAACAGCCTTCACTGCAGTACACGGTAGCTTTTACCCCAAACCAATATACTGTCGACTTCACAAATAGAAATACAATATTTTTATTTAGATTCTTTGAATTATTTGCACAAAACTCGGATTTTTGAGGGACAGTCATTTTTAGATCTATGTACTTAATGAAAACATCTAATAATCTCTAAGGAAGGTTGTACAGCAATACAATAAAAATAGTATAATGCGATTTAGTTTAGTTTAGGATAGAGATTTAGCGTAGTTTAGAGAAGCAGCACAGAGAGGGACCCTTCGGCCCACTGAGTCCGCACCGACCAGCGATCACCATACACTAGCACTATCCTACACATCAGGGACAATGTATAATTAACAGTAGCCAATTAACCTCCAAACCTGTACGTCTTTGGAATGTGGGAGGAAACCTGAGATCCCAGAGAAAGCCTACTCGGTCACAGGGAGAACGTGCAAACTCCGTGCAGACAGCAGCCGTGGTCAGGATCGAACCATAATGCTATAAGGCATCAACTCTACATTTGCGCCACAGTGCCGCCCCGTATTGGGCACGTTGTAAATCCATCTAATGTAGCCAAAAGCAATTTATTTATTGACTGGAAAATGGGACATGCATTGTACAGCAATGCACCACCTGCGTGTGGGAAAGAGCTTCAACTACGGGCTTCCATGGTCTGTCTGTTGATATACCAAAACAATCTTTTTTTTTTCTTTTGCACAAGTATTACGATGATTAATTTTTTGAGTATTTGATGATTATATATTATCCATGTGTATTGCGTTTGCAGGCCTACATATACCTGCTGCTGCAAGTAAGAATTTAATTGTTCCGTTGTTGCAAACGACAATTAAACACTCTTGACTCTCTTGAGCTTGAGCAAGTCTACATGCTTATGGAACAACTATTGTTGCAGAATTGGATGTTCACATTATTCCACATAAGCAAAATAAGTTGATGTTTTAATTCAATGATAAGTTATACAGTTTACAAACATTCCACCACCCTCCTGTGTACAGTGCTTAGTTTACAGATACAGCATGAAACGCGCTCTTCGACCCACCCAGTCCATGCTGACCATCGATCACCCATTCACACCAGTTCAATGTTGTCCCACTTTCTCATCTGGTCCCTACACACTAGGGGCGATTTACAAAGGGCAATTAACCTACTAACTCGCATGTCTTCGGAATGAGGGAGGAAACCGGAGCACTCGGAGAAAACCCACGCAGGTCACAGGGAGAACGTACAAACTCCGTACGGAAAGCAGCTGTAGTCAGGATCGAAGCTGCTTTCATGCAACAACTCTATCGTTATGTGATCAGTATGTGACTTCATAGAGTTGGGTGACAGAGTGATGAATGAACCTTGGGTATTTCCTTAACTGACCCCACGGTATCGTCACTTAGAATTAAATGTGTAATTACGGAGTCATTCATTGGATTTTAATGAGCTTTGAAACTAACTGTGTATTTTAGACGGTGTCTTTTAAATTGAAAAATATTTATAATTTATTTAATACATTATGATTATGGTGCTTAAATTAGTTAGCCGAAGGTGTCTGCTTGACTTTTCTGTCCAAGATTTGGTGTTTTTGACCACTGCACTTGCTAAACGGGACCATGCTGGATTAGATGATATTAGCTAATAGGAGAGGTTGCACAGACCTGGATTGTTTTCTCTGGAACATTGAGGGAAAACTTGATAGAAATGTGTGAAATATTGAGTGCCGTAGATAGGGTCGACAGTCGGAACCTTTTTCCCAGGTGATGTCAAGGGCATTGGCCAAAGTTGAGAAGATCAAAGTTTAAAGGGGATATGCCAGGGCAAGTTTTCTTACATAGGTGGTGGGTGTCTGGAAGGCACTGTCTGGGGTGGTGGGGATGGCAGAGATGATAGTGGCATTTGGATAGGCACATGCACATGCAGGATATGGATCACATGCAGGTAGAGAAAGAAGGGATCTACCGAAATAGCCCTTGATACAGTTGGTTTATATTTGGAGATTATTTAGAAAAAAAATAGGTGTAGGCCATTCGGCCCTTTGAGCCAGCACCACCATTCAATATGGCCATGGCTGATCATCTAAAATCAGCACCCCCGTTTCTGCTTTTTCCCTATATCCCCTGGTTCCTTTAGCCTTAAGAGCTAAATCTAACTCTCTCTTGAAAACATTTGAGAAGAAGCAATAGTTTTAACAATCTCCCTGTTCGTATCTTTATTAAATCCTGGCATAATTAGTGAGAAATTATCCAGGGTGACGTCCAGAAAGGACAATGTGCAAATTATTTTGTTTGTATACCCGTGGGACTTTGGTGCTGCTGGACTACCAGATTTTCCAGACCATTGGATGTTAAATCTGTTAATACTCAGACATGATTTATTTCTCTTTTTTATGTTAAACATTAATATAGTTCAAGTTCAAGGTAAACTAACCTCATCTGCCTTGACATGACACATTCCCTGCCTATCTAAAAGTCTCCTTATACACCACGACCGTAATTGCCTCCACCACCACCGCTGGCAGCATGTTCCAGGCACCAACCACCGTGTAAGGAAAAAAACATCTCCTTTAAGCTTTACCCCTCTCCCCTTAAAGTTATGCTTCTTAATCTTTGACATTTCCACCCTGGGGGAAAAGGTGTTAACTCTATCCATGCCTCCAATAATCTTATAAACTTCTATCTGGTCTCCCCTCAACAACCGACATTCCAGAGAATCAGTCCAATTTGTCCGACCGCTCCCTGTAGCTAGTGCCCTCTAATCCAGGCATCGTTCTGGTAAACTTCTTCTGCACTCTTTCCAAAGCCTTCACGTCCTTTCAGGGTGACCAGAACTGCATACAATACTCCAAATGTGTGTGCTAACCAAAGTCTGTACCATGACTTCCTGACTCAAAGCCCCGACCAATGAGGATGTGTTTATCTTGATTACCAGTCATTATTTATTTCTAATTGAACAATACCGAGAAAGATTATTTTGTCAATATCACATTGCAATTAGTTAAATCTGGCTAGGTGCAAATTAGCTGCCATTATTTTACAGTACAACTGTAAACATGCTTCACAAAGTAGATCATTGATTAGAAATGCTTTAGGACATTCTGAAGGGACATGGAAAACGTATGGAAATGCAAATAATTTCCTTTAGTTAAGATGTGAAATTATGTTTGCTATGTTTTTGTTTGAAAAGTAACCGGAACAAACAATAGGGGAAATAAATCTCTGTAGTCAGGTTATAAGCTACCTAAGAATTAATTCAGGAATAATTTTCCTTCAAGTGCTTCCACGCCAATTTTCCACTTGGAAAATGTAATATTTTCCCACATTTGTGAATTGGAATCCAGTGTTCAGTTCAGCCACCGTTACTATCGTCAGATAGGTAACAACGGAGGGCATATCACATAATACAAAGTGCCAAAGGCAAGGAGATTTCTGATGAAAAGTGGTGGGCAAGAAGGACAAATAAGATTATTTTAATGTGGAATGTCTTTCCCCTATTCAAATTGGTCAGTGGCAGGTACGAGGACAAGCTGGGTAACATTGCCAACATTTCACGAGGAGGCAGTCAAGGCACAAAGGCTTCATTTTCTTTTGTTTGAAGAAGAAAGCTCTCTTATTCCACTTTAGTAAACCACAGTGCGCTCAGTGGGTACAGGTTGCTGCGACTGTGATTTGGTTGGAAACAGAACGCCCTCCAAGGCACACATTACGATGCGGGCAATCCAGAGGGAAATGCTGAGCGGCCCCGTGTGTTGTTTTTGCCTCGGTCCCGTTAACGTGGAGTCGTGACGGTCAAGGATGCCACTTTCTGCCGGAATTTAGACAGGACTGGCTTTCTGCTTGGCTGAGCCTGTGTCACTGCTCAGTTTGGTGATTCACAGACAGCTAATGTGCAATGCAGGCAGCCTTCAGCTGGCCATTATCATTTGCAGACCAGATTATTTTATCAAGGGGGGTGGCGTGTGATCAGTGTTGGAAGTTGCCTAATCACGTTATGTCTGCATTACCTTCTATGTGTCAGTGGTCTGTAACTACAGAACCAAATTGCCGTAAGACACCTAGATTCATTTAGGTGCCCTGTGAACCCTTGCCTATGAGATATGGGCAAGAGAGAGAGAGGAACGAAATGGATTTTGCTCATTGAATCAGCTTTAATTTGCTGTTAGAATACTTGCATGCGTAATGAACAGAGAAGGCAAAGTGTCATGGACATCCTTCCATCCCATCTTACAATAAACAGCTGTACGTGGAACATCAACATTTCCATCCCTCTGACCTGTCGGCTTGTGTGAAAATTGAAATAATGATAATGTGCGCCTCAGACTGCATCAAAGTATCAGGACATCAAAGCCAGAAGGCATGAAATGCAAATGATAACATAAAGCAGATGGATTGAGCATGATCGCCGACACAGAATGAATTTCAATACAGCTTGAGATAAATACGTTATCCCAGCATTTTTTTTTGTTCTTGCTTCTGACTCCTGACGATATTTTTTTTTTCACACTCCAGCAATCACTCGCTCCATCTCTTGCGTTTCAGGTCATGTCGGCACAGCTCCAGTGGAAATAATAGGATATAAACTCGGAGGTTGTTATTTGCATAGAAATAGCATGGAGCCCCAGGCAGTGGAGAGAAGGACAAGGAGATCATTTGTCTAAAATTTTAATGAAAACTTTTGCTGAGGCAGAGGTTTTTCTTTTCCCCCTCCCCCTCCACCCCCCCCCCCCCCCCCCCCCTTCTCCCTACTGGTAAATTAACATGGCTCGACTGTTGAATTAGATGATACAGGATAAATTTTAGTGAAGGAATGCGGTGACATGTAAATTGCAATTTGGTTCCAATGATAAAAACTGAAAGGTGGGGACGAGGGGGGGTTGTTGGGTGAGCTGAATGGCATGAATATGTTGCCCTGGTTTTGTCAAACTCAATGCAAATCATACATTTTATTTGTGAAGGATTGATGCAGACTTGTATCAGTCTGGTTGGTGTTAAATATTAAAGGCAGCTTTTTATTTTACTTTGCCAAATAGTCACACCTTGGGCACGTTGAATGCTGATGCAGTTCAACCTTTTATCTTTTAAATAATTTTACTTTATATAATTTTGGTTTTAAGTGCAGAACTTAAGGATTCCAACAGAGAAATTTGCAATCTATTTTTCCTTTTTGTTACTCTGCCTTATGCTTTTCTTAAAAAAAAAAGATAATTTAGATTGTTCCTTGCACAGTGCAATCTAACTATCTGAGTGATAAAAAGAAAGCATTTTTTTTAAAGAGAGAATTATTTATATTTTCAATTTAGCTTCTGTAAAGTTTGGGGGATTACATGAAGCAGCCCATCTTCTGTCTTTGTGCTGGGCCTTTAGATATTTTGTTCATATTTATTGGCTTGGTGTTTTGTGGCAATGGAAATTTAATATTTTGGAACAAAACCATTATTTTCTTTGTGTGACTTGCTGTCCTTGAGGTGACGAGACAGAGGCTTGTGACAGCCTTTTCTGGGAAACTGTGCAGGTGAAGATTTGCTTGGTGACCCCCCCCCCCCCTCCCCCACCCCCCAAAAAAAGTCCCTCGTAAATATTTTCAGGTGGTGTCTGGAAGTATGTCAACATTTGCAAGATATCTCCCACGTCAAAAGCTCGAAAACCATTATAGTAGGAGATGCTGTAACACATAATTTGATGTCAACCATCTCCTCCCTCGGAGCAGCACTGCTTAAGGCTAGTGATTTACATGGTTTGACATCTCGCGACAAATCAGGAGGTTTTTGCAATCTACTGTGACTAGTGCGATTGTATTAAAATTTCTTAACGGTCTTGTTTCCAGAGCAGAATCTGATCATGACGGCACAGTGCTGTATTCCTATTACTGTGTCAATTTAAAAATATTCCCTCTGGAACCCGTCAAGTCCTCAATCTGCACATTAGGTAAGTGAACTGTTAGTGCATTGAGTTGACAATAGGTGACCTACAAGGTACCCAGATTTCATTTGACCAGATAGTGAATAGTACCATAAGGAGCAAGCATCACTATCTTGTCTTATATCCTTGTGTCTCTTAGCCTCCTGTATCCAACATGAGAATTTAGTATTTGAATATTAAAATGGCATAACTGATGGAAGTCGACAACAAAATCTGGCTCACTCACTAGATTTATCTGTAACTATATTCCTTTGGCGTCTGAAGAAGGGTCTCGACCCGAAACGTTGCCCATTCTTTCTCTCCAGAGATGCTGCCTGTCCCTCTGAGTTACTGCAGCATTTTGTGTCCATCTTTGGTCTAAACCTGCATTGAAGGGGTCAAGAGGACAGGAACTCACCAAAAGAGAGCTGACATAGAGCTTCGCCCCAAAATTGAGATTGAAGTCCCCCCATTTCAGGGCACTATAATGTTTGGGACACATGGCTTCACAGGTGCTTGTAATTGATCAGGTGTATTGAATTGCCTCCTCAATGCAGGTATAAGAGAGCTCTCAGCACCTAGTCTTTCCTCCAGTCTTTCCATCACCTTTGGAAATTTTTATTGCTGTTTATCAACATGAGGACCAAAGTCATGCCAATGAAAGTCAAAAAAGCCATTATGAGACTGAGAAACAAGAATAAAACCGTTAGAGACATCAGCCAAATCTAAGGCTTATCATAATCAACTGTTTGGAACATCATTAAGAAGAAAGAGAGCACTGGTGAGCTTACTAATCGCAAAGGGACTGGCAGGCCAAGGAAGACCTCCACAGTTGATGACAGAAGAATTCTCTCTACAATAAAGAAAAATTCCCAAACATCTGCCCGACAGATCAGAAACACTCTTCAGGAGTCAGGTGTGGATTTGTCAATGACCACTGTCTACAGAACACATCATGAACAGAAATACAGAGGCTACACTGCAAGATGCAAACCACTGGTTAGCCTCAAAAATGGGATGGCCAGGTTACAGTTTGCCAAGAAGTACTTAAAAGAGTAACCACAGTTCTGGAAAAAGGTCGTGGACAGATGAGACGAAGATTAACTTAAATCAGAGTGATGGCAAGAGCATAGTATGGAGGAGAGAAGGAACTGCCCAAGATCCAAAGCATACCACCTCATCTGTGAAACACGGTGGTGTAATGGCCTGGGCTGAAGGTACTGGCTCACATCTTCATTGATGATGCAACTGCTGATGGTAGTAGCATAATGAATTCTGCGGTGTATAGACACATCCTATCTGCTCATGTTAAAATAAAATACGTCAAAACTCATTGGTTAATTCTACAGCAAGCCAATGATCCCTAACATACTGCTAAGGCAACAAAGAAGTTTTTCAAAGCTAAAAAATGGTCAGTTATTGAGTGGCCAAGTCATCACCCGATCGGAACCAAATTGAACATGCCTTATGCTGAAGAGAAAACTGAAGGGGACAAGCCCACAAAACAAGCATAAGCTAAAGATGGCTGCAATACAGGCCTGGCAGAGCATCACCAGAGAAGACATCCAGCAACTGGTGATGTCCATGAATCGCAGACTTCATGCAATGCAAAGGATATGCAACAAAATATTAAACATGACTGCTGTCATTTACATGACATTGCTGTGTCTCAAACATTATGGTGCCCTGAAATGTATAAACACTGCTGTAATTTCTACATGGTGACACCAAAATGTATAAAAATGGCCTTTATTAAAAGCTGACAATATGCACTTTAACCACATTTTATTACAAATCTCAAATTGTGGAGTACAGAGGCAAATAAATAAATGATGGGTCTTTGTCCCAATGGATGGCGGTGCTGGCTGAAAGGGCACTGTAATTCATATCCATGCTTCAATGTTTGGAATTTAGTTAAACATCTTTAACCCTGGTTAAAAAATATCCTAAATCAATACTTGATATCTCCCCTCTCCCAACGGGCAGCAGGGAATGCAGGAATACGAGTTATGTGCAGGTAGCTAAGTGTTGGTCTTGGCATCATATTTGGCACAGACATTGTGGGCTGAAGGGCCTGTTCTTGTGCTGTACTGTTAGAAACATAGGTGCGCGAGGAGGCCATTTGGCCCTTCGAGTCAGCACCGCCATTCATTGTGATCATGTCTGATCATCCACAATCAGTAACCCATGCCTGCCTTCTCCCCTTGATTCCACTCACCCCGAGAACTGTATCAAACTGTCATTCGTGTGTTCTATACTAAAGCCTGAAAGCCCGTGCCACTAGACTTGGGAACAACTTCTTCCCAGACCTCTTATCAGACTACAAAATGGTCCTCCCATAAGTTGGAGAGAGCAATTTCTTAATTGAAAAGATGGACTTTTTCTCTATTACTGTTAACACTAGAAGGGTCATAAAACTATATTCTTCACTCTGATATTTTTCTCTTTGCACTACCCATGTGTTTGGCTTGATTGTACAGATGCATGATCTGATTTGAATTGGTTAGCACGCAATCAGAAGCTTCTCACTAGCTTGGTACATGTGACAATAGACAATAGGAGTAGGAGTAGGCCATTCGGCCCTTCGAGCCAGCACTGCCATTCAATGTGATCATGGCTGATCATCCCCAATCGGTACCCCGTTCCTGCCTTCTCCCCATATCCGCTATCTTTAAGAGTCCTAGCTAGCTCAATAATTAACCAATTCCAGCACCAATGCTGAGTTAAGCACAGCAGCTTGATTGTGACCAACTCTTGACAGTTCTGTTCCTTAAACTGCAAAAGGGATTCTTATTACAACGTCTTTTTCAAGTCCTAACCTTTCCCATACCGAATCTGCTCAATTTCCAGATTTGACTCTACCTTAAGCTTTTGCCATTTTGGAACTATTTTCCTCCGTTGCTTTCCAGTTGATTTCTTCTTCCCATCAATTCATTTGCCCGTAGGTCAAGCTTTTACCTGCTTCACCTTCATTTATCGGACATCTCTGAAATCTTCCTGTTCCTCTTTGGCTGAGCGAAAACCTTTTTGATCACTTTTATAGTTATCTCTTAATTCCCTTGGAGGAAGGAAATCTGCTAATTTCTTCCTCTGTGAAGCTCCTTCTCTAGTGGGGTTGTTAAATAAATGCAAATAGTTTTATTAGATTTAAGTTACTGCCAATCAAAATGTCAGGTGTTGCAGTGTTGCTGAGATGGATTTTATGCAACATGGTTTTGTTAGCATGAGTGATAGAAAGCCAACCAGTCATGACTCACCCATTACAATGATCTTTTAACACTTAAGCAGCTAACAAACCAGTTAACCATTCTAAATGTCAGACATTCTGTGGGCTCAGCTTTGCAGCAAAGATTTTCAATAATGATGCAGGTTTAGATACACTATCTCCTTTTTTTTTGCCAATAGATAGTGCCTGACAAAGTCATATTTTCATGACAATGGCAAGGTTGGCTTCTCGTGCTGATCCAGGTAAATCTGATGAAATTACAGGTACGGAACCAAGGTTGTTTAAAATTTGTTCAGTTTTTCCACTTACATGGGTAAGCATTCCACACCCCGGTCTCTCAATGACAGGAGTGCTGGTGAGTCTGTCACCTCTTCAAGGTATACAGAGAAATTCACCAGTAGTATTTACCCTCAAAATCTGCACTAAACACACATGCTACATGCAATGAAGTGTAGGAAAAAATGACCTTCAAATCATTGCAATTTGCTTACTTTTTGATTGATTGATTTGAATTGATTAAAGATACAGCCTGGAAACGGGCCCTTCACCCCACTGAGTCCATGCTGACCATCGATCACCCATTGACACTATGTTAACGTGTGTTTTTGTCTGAAGAAGGGTCTCGACACGAAACGTCGCGTATCTCCTTCGCTCCTTAGATGCTGCTGCACCCGCTGAGTTTCTCCAGCATTTTGTGTAACCCATTGACACTAGTTCTACGTTATCCCACTTTCTCATTTACTCCCTACACACTAGCAGCAATTTACAGAGCCTATTTAATCTACATGTCTTTGGGATGTGGGAGGCAACACTCTATCCTACACACAATTTAGAATTTACATTAATTTGCAAACATGTACTTTTTTGGGATGTGGGAGGAAACCGAAGCACCTGTGGGTGGCATGGTGATGCAGCGGTAGCGCTACTGCCTCACAGCACCAGAGACCCGGGTTCAATCCTGACTACCGGTGCTGTCTGTACGGAGTTTGTACATTCTCCCGTGACCGCATGGGTTTTCCCCGAGATCTTTGGTTCCAGGCCTTGGGTTTGTTCTTTAATGGAGTGCTAGACTTGTATGAGCTGTGTGTTTTTTTCTGGTTGGGCCCATAGACAAATAACAGTACAGCACAGACACATGTTCTTAAACCCACAATGTATGTGGTGAACATGATGCCAAGACCAAAACCTGTACCATTATCTGCCTGCACATAATCCATATCCCTCCATTTCTGTGTATTCATATGCCTATCCAAAAATCTCTTTAAAAGACCAATTTCATTAAAAAACCCGCAAGGGAGTACATATTTAAAAGAGCAAATGCACCTTTTCTTCGAAATAAACATCACGACAGACATATCACCTACATTATTATGGGAATCTTTTAAAGCATTTATTCGAGGCATGATAATTTCATATCAAGCTTTTCAAAATAAGAAAAATAAGAATGAACAAAGACAACTAGAAGAACAAATTAGACAACTGGACATAGAAAACGCTAAAGACCCCACTACGGATAAAGATAATAGAATAATAATACTGAAATTCAAATTAAATAAATTATTATCAGAGAAAATCATACGATTATTACAAATTACAAGACAGGAACACTTTGAATTTGGGGATAAGCCCCATAAACTTTTGGCACGTCAGTTAAAAAAACGAGAAAAGATCACACAATTTTAAATCAGACAAAGGGGAAATATTGACCTTGCCGAGTGATATTAATAAAAGATTTGCACAATTTTACGAGAATCTGTATACATCTAAAACGATAATGGACACCAACAAAGTTACAAAGTTCTTGGATAATTGTAACCTTCCTAAATTAGAGTTGCAGGAGCAAGAGGAATTGGGAGCACAAATCTCAAATAAGGAAATAGAAGAAACAATAATCTCATTTAAAAAATGGAAAAACACCAGGTCCCGACGGATTTAGTAACGAATTCTATAAAAGTTTTTATGACATATTTACCCCCCGCCTACAGAAAGTGTATACTTATGCCTTCAAAGCACAAATACTACCTGAAACACTCGCAGAATCCACGATCACACTAATACCCAAGAAAGATAAAGATGTGGAAGAACCTGGATCATACAGAGCTATTGCGTTGCTAAATACGGATCAAAAAATATTAGCGAAAATACTAGCTAGAAGACTAAGTAAATATGCTAGTAAATTAATACATCCGGATCAAACGAGGTTTATCCCTAAGAGACAATCATTTAATAATTTGAGACGTCTGTTCAATATAATGCATTCACACCAAACTGAAGATCAAAAACTATCAATCATATCGTTGGATGCAGAGAAAGCATTCGATCAGATCGAATGGGATAATATGCTCCGGGTATTGCAAGAATTTCAACTGGGAGAGAATTTTATTCTATGGATTAAATTACTATATAATAAGCCAATGGGCAGAATATTAACGAACAATAATTTATCTACGAAATTTCATTTGTCAAGGGGAAACAGACAAGGATGTTCATTATCACCGTTGTTATTTGCCCTCATAATTGAACCCCTAGCGGAAAGAATCAGAACTCATCCAAATATCCATGGATATAAAACAAAATATTCCAATAATAAAATTTCACTATACACTGACGACGTACTATTGTACATCACAAAACCTCATATTACTATACCAAATATTTTAAAATTAATGGAGGACTTCGGATCATTTTCAGGATATAGAATAAATTGGAATAAAAGTGAAATCATGTCAATAAAACCGAAAGACTCTATGCATCTTTTACAGTTTCCTTTCAAAATAGCTACGGAAAAATTTAAATACTTGGGCATCGAAATTACTAGAAGATATCAAGATATGTTTGACTAAAATTATAACCCTCTACTTAAGAAACTATGTAATTTGATTAAATTTTGGAAAACGCTTCTGATGTCAATAGGCGAATAAATGCCATAAAAATGATTTTTCTACCACAAATTTTATACCTGTTCCAATCTATCCCAATATATTTACCCAAAAAGTTTTTAAAAAACTGGACTCAGATATCACAAATTTTATTTGGGATTATAAATCCCACAGAATACAAAGAGCTCATCTGAATAAACCCAAAGTAGTAGGGGGATTAGCACTCCTCAACTTTATGTATTACTACTGGTCTGTAAATATCAGAAACATGATCCAATTGCTGGATAACTCCCCAACAATCGGATTGGACGATTATGGAGAGAGAGGATTGCTCTCCTTATAATATTGGAGCAATCCTTCTCTCTCTTCTATCGATGAATAATATAAATTACAATAATAATCCAATTATATACAGTACAATCAGAATTTGGAAACAAAACATAACCTAAAATTAAGAAATTTACCTCTCTTATCTCCTATCGGTAAAAACCCCTCATTTAAACCTTCAACTATAGATAAAGCATTTATACAATGGGAAAGAGCTGGAATTAAAATCTTCGGAGATGTGTATGAATCGGGAAAACTATTATCATTTAAACAAATACAACTAAAATACAATATGGGAAACAATCAGTATTTTAAATATTTCCAAATCTGTGACTATCTGAAAAAATACGCACAAGATTATCACAATATGTCTCCAGATTTACTGGAAGAGGTAATGAATACAAAGGCAGAATCAGCAAACCTAATATCATATATATATAATATTATCCTAAATGCAGAAATACCAACAACAGATGGTCTCAGGAGAGACTGGGAAAAATAATTAAATATAAAAATTCCCAAAGAAAGGTGGGTAGAATATTTATTAAACGTGCATAAATGTTCAATTAATGTAAGACACACCTTAATACAATTTAAAATCCTACACAGATTATACTATTCAAAAACTAAAATAAGTAAACTTTTTCCCAACGTCTCACCTATATGTGATAAATGTCAATGTAAAGAAGCTAATATAGCACACTCATTTGTCTTTTGTACAAAAATTCAAACATTTTGGACTGAGATTTTTGAAATTTTCACCAAATTATTTAAAATAAAACTGACCCCGGAAGCAGACTGGATAATCTTCGGGATATCGGAAGATTGCCCCAAATTAAATGTGTTTCAAAAGACTCTACTTGAATATGGCTTAATAACTGGAAAAAAGCTAATCTTAAAATTCTGGAAAAATCCTCCGGTACCAACAGTCAATATGTGGATCTCAACTATGTTTGAAACACTACACTTGGAAGATATGAGACTCCGACTAGCAGGAAAATCAGACTTTTTATAAGACGTGGTCTGCATTTATAAATCTATTACAAAGATAAGGTGCAAGAATACCTCAAAAAAGTACCGGTGTCGGGTCTTGGTAAAGGGGGAAGAAAAACTGTCGAGTTGGTAGATTCCTTTTGCGAGATGTTTATAATAAAGTAACTGACTTTTCTTTTTTCTTTCTCTATTTTTCCCTTTTTCTTTTTTCTTTTTTTTCCTCTCCAGGGTCTATCTCTTAATTCCCGTTTCTAACTCTTCAAGGGTTTCCTTTCCCTCTGTCACGTTTTTGCACTTTCACATCTCTTTTTCACTTTTCTACTTTCTATGCTGCTGTTTTTCTCTCTATTCTCTCTTTTCTAAAGCCTTAAAATAAAAAAATAAAATTAAGGGGTACAATGACTGTAATACAATACAAGGGATGTACACTGATGTAACTGACAGTACCGCTAATAAATAAAGATATTTTTAAAAAAAATTAAATAAATAAATAAATAAATAAATAAATACCACTTTCATTATTCTGTTTGGGTCATAAGACAATAAAACAATGTTGACTCTTGACTCCGTTAAACTTTGTCCCTCTCACCTTTCTGTGCCCTCTAGTATTTGATTTTTTCATTTGGGGTAAAAAGGTTCTGACTGTCTACCTATGCTTAGGAAATTTCATATATCAGGTAATTGAGGTTTGTACTGATCTTCGACCGTGCTTCAGCATTGCGGTTAGCTGATAATAATAACAGGTAATTTTAACACCAATAAAATGCATCATTCATAGCTGGCCCTGATGAGCCTGAGTTCAAACAAAGACTATTTATACATAGACTATTTAAACATAGATTGAACTCAAACATTGACTAATCAGATAGGATTGGGAGGAGCCAAAATTAGACAGTACGTGTAGGAATAGGCCGAATGGCCTACTCCTACACGTATTGTCTATTTTTAGCTCCTCCCAATCTATCTGATCATTGTATGTTTAGCTCAATTGACCACAGACTTGCTGTCGTCGAGGGCAGCCATGAGTTCCAATCTTATTCCAGAACGTGTTAATGTAAGATGATGATAGTGGTGAAGAGGTGTTACTTTTCAAGAGATGCTGTTGTTTGAATGAAATATCAAGCTGAAACTGTTTTGAAGAAATCCAGTGACATTATTCAAAGGGCGGCCGTTTGTATATACCGGCGAGTGTTTGTCCATCAACACTTTCATTGCCTGTTTTTGAGGTCAGGACTGCTACAAATAGGCTTCTTTGTTTGTCTCCACCACATGCAACTGCATTTCAAAAGTAATTTGCAGTATGTGAAGTGTTCCAGGACATTTCCAGCAGGTGAGATGCAGTCTACAATCACATCTCGTTTGTGTTGCACCTTCAGTGCCTGTGGAGAGGTGAGGTTTGCCTTCCCTCTGCCCTCTGCTGCCAGAGCATCCTCTTGCTCTCCTCCTGCACAACACACAGCTGCCGTCACCATGCTGTGGAGATGAAAGCTCTTCTCTACGATTCATCGAGTCAGTGCTTTGGTGACATTGCAAAATCCTTGCCCTTCATTTGATTGCTTCGTATCCGGCCCGGGCTTCATTTGAGTATTCCATTCATTGCACGATTCTCCATGGCAGATCTTACTTTTACTTCTTGCATACATTTTTTATGACACAGCAGTAGATTTGCTGCCTCACAGCCCCAGAGTCCCGGGTTCGATACTACAGGTGGTTGTTTGTGCGGAGTTAGCACGTTCTCCCCGTGACCTGCGTGGGTTTTCTCCGGGTGTTCTGGTTTCCTCCCACCCTTCAAAGATATATAGGATTGTAGGTTAATTGGCTTGGTGTCATTGTAAACGTGTGTGTAGGATAGTGCAAGTGTGCGGGGATCACTGGTCGGCGTGGACTTGGTGGGCAGGAGGGCCGTTTCCGCACCGTATCTCAAACTAAACAAAAATAAAACCACATTCAGAAAGATCAACCAAAGCAGAAAATTGTCCGCTGGTGTTCGTGCATATATCATTTGTCCGAAGATAGATTCAAAATGCTGGAGTACGTAACACAGCGTGCCATCAGCATCTCTGGAGAGAATGAATTGGTGTTGTTTGGATAAATAGGGCGCAGGTGAGACCACATCTGGAATATTGTGTGCAGTTTTGGTCTCCTAATTTGAGGAAGGATATCCTTGTGATTGAGGCAGTGCAGCATAGGTTCACGAGATTGATCCCTGGGATGGCGGGACGATTGAAAAGACTCGGCTTGTATTCACTGGAGTTTAGAAGGATGAGGGAGGATCTTATAGAAATATGTAAAATTATAAAAGGACTGGACAAGCTAGATGCAGGAAAAATGTTCCCAATGTTGGGCGAGTCCAGAACCAGGGGCCACAGTCTTGGAATAAAGGGGAGGCCATTTAAGACTGAGATGAGAAAAAACTGTTTCACTCAGAAAGTTGTGAATTTGTGGAATTCCCTGCCACAGAGGGCAGTGGAGGCCAAATCACTGGATGGATTTAAGAGAGAGTTAGATAGAGCTCTAAGGGCTAGTGGAATCAAGGGATATGGGGAGAAGGCAGGCACGGGTTATTGATTGGGGACGATCAGCCATGATTACAATGAATGGCGGTGCTGGCTCGAAGGGCCGAATGGCCTCCTCCTGCATCTATTTTCTATGTTTCTGATCAAGACCCTTCTTCAGCCAGCCACCAGCTCTACAATCTCAGTTGTCTGAGTTGATCGAACATTTGGCCCAAGTTTTAGTTTCAGATATACCGCACGGAAACAGGCCCTTCAGCCCACTGAGTCCTCGCCGACCATCGATCATCTGTTCACACGTTCTAAGTTATCCCAGTATTGGATCCACTCCCTACACACTAGGAGCAATTCACGGAGATCAATTAACCTACAACCTACATGTCTTGGAGATGGCAGAAGCTCCCAGCCAGTCGAGGCCAAACCTCCACAGCAGGCCTAGCTCTCCCGCCGTGAAACCGACAACCCTCCTGGAGTTGTCCAAGACTCGTTTGCTGCTCGTCCAAGAACACTGAGAATCGAGGAGGAGTGCGGAGGGACGGTGGTGGACGCTGGAAAAGGGCCGTTTACAAGATGGCGGCTGACAGAGATGAGGATCGGTGCCGCCAGGACAACGGGCCTTTAAGGCCGAGATAAGACTGCACACATAAGAACTTTAAAACAGTGTGGGCGCCAGAAACGTGGCGACTCTGTGTGTACTGTCTACCATTACACTACATTAATTGCACGTTTGCACTTATTTATGATTGTGCTTATCGATAGTATTATTTTACTAGATTGCATGCAAAACAAAAGAAACATGACAATGAAGTATCAGCATTGAGTGGAAACCCACAGGGTCACAGGGAGAACATGCTTAAACAAGAAGTTTTAGACAATAGATAACAGGTGCAAGAGTGGGCCATTCGGCCCTTCAAGCCAGCACCACCATTCAATGTGATCATGGCTGATCCTCCCCAATCAGGACCCCGTTCCTGCCTTCTCCCCATATCCCCTGACTCCGCTATTTTTAAGAGCCCTATCTAGCTCTGTCTTGAAAGCATCCAGAGAACTGGCCTCCACCGCTCTCTGAGGCAAAGAATGTCACAACTTCACTGTGAATTTCACTGTGGGAAAAAGTGTTTCCTCGTCTCCGTTCCAAATGGCTTACCCCTTATTCTTAAACTGTGGCTCCTGGTTCTGGACTCCCCCAACATCGGGAACATTTCCTGCCTCTAGCGTGTCCAAACTCTTAACTTATATGTTTCAATAAGATCTCCTCTCATCTTTCTAAACTCCAGAGTGTACAAGCCCAGCCGCTCCATTCTCTCAGCATATGACAGCCTTGCCATCCCGGGAATTAACCTTGTAAACCTACGCTGCATTCCCTCAAAAGCAAGAATGTCCTTCCTCAAATTAGGGGATCCAAACTGCACACAATACTCCAGGTGTGCTCACTAGGGCCCTGTACAACTGCAGAAGGACCTCTTTGCTCCTATACTCGACTCCTCTTGTTATGAACGCCAACATGCCATTCGCTTTCTTCACTGCCTGCTGTACCTGCATACTTACTTTCATAGACTGATGAACAAGGACCCCCAGATCCCGTTATACTTCTCCTTTTCCCAACTTGACACCATTTAGATAGTAATCTGCATTCCTGTTTTTGATACCAAAGTTAGTAACCGCACATTTATCCACATCTGCCATGCATCTGCCCACTCCCTCAACCTGTCCAAGTCACCCTGCATTCTCATAGCACCCTCCACATTCACACTGCCACCCAGCTTTGTGTCAACTGCAAAGTTGCTAATGTTACTTTGAATCCCTTCATTCAAATCATTGATGTGTATTGTAAATAGCTGCGGTCCCAGCACTGAGCCTTGCGGTACCCCACTAGTCACTGCCTGCCATTCTGATAGGGACCCGTTAATCCCTACTCTTTGTTTCCTGTCTGCCAACCAATTTACTATCCATGTCAGCACTCTACCCCCAATACCATGTGCCCTAATTTTGCCCACTAATCTCCTATGTGGGACCTTATCAAATACTGGATTTTGGATTTAATTTTTTTTAACAGGTGCTACTGCAACATTTTTTAGCAGCCCCAATCAGATTAAAATTGACACCCGAAGTCTTCACAGTGTTTAAAACCCGTGATCATTGATCCTCACTTGTAAAGCTACATGACTGTGGAGTAACTACCCTTTCACAGAGAGAATGCCTTGTAATTTCCCAACACGGAATGAACAATCCTCCACACCAGCAGATAATCAATCCTGAAAGTGCCGTCACAAATGACCCCCTCTGTCTAAAATTTCTGCTCGCTTACTCGTGTCCACAGCCTTCAAGTTACTGATTGTGATGATGATGTTCCTCAATCACTATTTAATAGTACCCCAAGTGCACTGAGAGTACGCTGGTCTCTCAATTAAAGTGAGATACAGGGATAGGAGGTAGACAAAAATGCTGGGAAACTCAGCGGGTGAGGCAGCATCTACGGAGCGAAGGAAAAGGAGACGTTTCGGGACCCGACCCGAAACGTCGCCTATTTCCTTGACTCCATAGATGCTGCCTCACCCGCTGAGTTTCTCCAGCATTTTTGTCAGCATTTTCCAGCATCTGCAGTTCCTTCTTAAACATGCAGGGATAGGAGGGTGTATGGTGGTCATGCTCGTATTATTTAAAGTAATATTAAAGCATTAACTTCAGGGTTCTTACATTGGAGAATGATGTAGTTGGATCTGAGATCTATAAATTGATAGTTCAGCTTTAGGTTTGGAAACACAGTGCGAAACATGCCCTTCGGCCCACCGAGCCCTCACCCACCAGCAATCATCCATATACCAGTTCTATCCTACACACTAGAGACAATTTACAGAAGCTAATTAACCTACAAACCTGCATGTCTTTGGAATGTGGGAGGAAACCAAAGCAACCGGATAAAACCCACGTGGTCACAGGGGGAATGTACAAACTCCATGCAGACAGCACCTGTAGTGAGGATCGAACCAGGATCTCGGGCATTGTGAGGCATCAACTCTACCGCTTATGTTCTTGATTTTCTTAAAGGTCAAGCAATATCAGTCAGAAATGTTTCTGAAATATATATTTTTAAGCATTTACATTTTCTTAATATTTCCTTAATGTTTACTATAGAAAATTTTAAAATACATTTGGGCAGGTACATGGATAGGAATGGTTCAGAGAGATATAGGCCAAGTGCGGGCAGATGGGACTAGTGTAGATGGGGCAGCTTCATTGGAATGGGCAAGTTAGGGCCGAAGGGCCTGTTTCTGACACAAAAGTATGTAATACAGTCTATTGTGTGGGCGGTAGGGGACAGAAAAACCAAGGTTGCTAATGAATTTTGATTCTAATCATTGCCTGTCATGGTGACAAACGTGTAATTTAAATTACCCAAAAGCATCACTAAACCTGTGGTGTGAAACCAGCACTCGTTCAGCTAGTAAACTTTATATTCCTTTAGTTTCCTATATTTTACTGCTTTGCGCTGCGCTGCATAATATTGATGTGATTTGTGTCCAACATGTCAGACATTCTCACCTTGATGTGAAATCTCATGCTGGAAATCTGAAACAAAAACAAAATGATGCAAATACGCAGCATGTCGGGCAGCATCGGTGGAGAGTGAAACGATTAACAATTTTGAACTTTGAAAAATCACCAATCTGAAACGTTAACGGTTACTTTCATTGGTTTATGACCACCAGGGGCGCCGGGGCGATGGCTGCCCTGCCGGCAGTCTGTTCGTTTTTTTTTTTCTTTTTGTTATACTTTAGTGCTTTAAAAGTTTATTTTAATGTTCTTCAGTTTGTTTTCGGGGGAAACCTTTTATCAAGCTCTTACCTTCCCAGAGATGTGATTAATTTTCGGATCACATTCTCCGAGCCCTGCGGCCTTCCATCGATGGAGCTGGAAGCCTTCTCGGACTGTCGTGAGCCCCACCGCGGGGCGTGGACTTAACATCGGAGCTGATCCCTTGCCTGGGATCGCTCCCACCGCGGAATCACCATCAAGGGCTCGCAGTCTCGGGTGAGGCTCGTCGGGAGCTCCAACATCGCGGAAGGTTCGACCAGCACCGACGCGAGGTTCGATCGCCCGGCGTGGGGGAGCTGACATCCCCCTGATGCATGAGCTTGATCGCCTCGACACGGAAGGCCCGAATGCTGCCGGCTATGGCAGTCAAGATCGTCCTGTCAACGGGGGCTCGAGGCCCATGACTGAGGAAGAACAAAAGGAAGAGACTTGAACTTTTTTTTGCCTTCCATCACAGTGAGGATTGTGTAGGTCACTGTGGTGGATGTTCATGTTAAAATGTGTTTTTTGAGTGATCTGTTGCTTTTAAATGCATGACTGACCTGGCCAATGAAATTCCTCGTATGTTGCAAAACATACTTGGCAAATAAAGTGTGATTCTGATTCTGATTCTGATTTCTGCTGGTTTTGCTGGTTGTGTTCAGAGCTCTAACTTGGGTCACTACAGTTAGTACTCACTGCTCAGAAAGCTGGGGAGAATTAGTTATCCAACTCTCTGATTTAATGTCCTCTTCATTGGGATACCTGGACTTATGTAGGGAATATCGGCCATAGACAGCATTAGATCCATCACGGACGTCTTTCATGACTCGCACACAGTCAATTGGTGAAACCTGGCAAACGTCAAATGCCAATTTGAAATTGCAGCTAGTCAGCATCTTGGGCTGAGGAAGAGATAAAAGGAATAGAGCCAAAGAGGCAAAATCAACAAACCGTCGGCAAATAAACCATGGAACAGTACTGCAGAGGAACTGGGCTTAGGGGCCCACCATGCCTGTGCCAAACATAATGCCAAGATAAACTAACCTGTCTAGTTCAGTTTAGTTTAGAGATGCAGCATGGAAACAGGCCCTTCGGTCCACCAAGTCCGCACCGACCTCACACTAACACTATCCAACACATACTAGGGACAATTTACAATTTTACCAAGCTAATTAGCCTAAACCTGTATGTCTTTGGAATGTGGGAGGAAACCCACATAGGTCATGGGGAGAACGTACAAATTCCATTTAGATGGCACCTGTCGTCAGGATCGAACCTGGGTCTCTGCCGCTGGTAGGCAGCAACTCTACCACTGCGCCACCGTGCCACATGGAAGTCTACACATGATCACCACTCCTCCATCCCCTGCATACCATGTGCCTATCTAAATGTCTCTTAAATGTCTTTTGTTTTGTTTTCGTGCACATTCTCTCTGTATCCGAGTGTGCCTGAAATTATTTAGTTTTCATTTTGAGAAGCCTTTTGTCTCCATTGTGCTAAACTCCATTACTATTTGAATAGAGGTGAGATACGTTAGCAGTAAAGAGAGGTCAAATCCCAGACTATTGCTATTAAATAGCAACAGCATGCACGTACAGTGACAGGGACACTCTTTGCTGTCTTGGAAGGTTTTATAGGGCAGCCGTTAGTCACTGTAGGAATACTGAGATGTATGCAATAACCTTCAGGCAGCATAATTTCTATTAATCAGCTATGGGGTCATTGGCAGAACGCACAGAGATCTGTAGTGGGGGATGGTGGGAGGGGGGTGGGAAATAAGGAAAGGCATCCACTGAAACCACGTACTTTCTCAATTCCTTCAAATCCACTGGGCTCGTAGCAGTTTGTAGCCTCGTAACTGGTTCAGACTGACTGCCTTAAATAGTATGAAATGGAAAGAACCGAGCAACTGTGGTACCACACGTGAAACACAAAAAGCCTTGGGCTACAAAACACACTGGCATTTTGGGAGTGAAATTGCTTCTGTTAATTTAAGAGAGAAAATAAAGTGGCATGAATACAAAATAGGATTCGGTCTTTGCACCAACTCCATCATTTCCTTTGTGTGTACTTGAGATTCTAGGACTCAGTAAAGGTTCGGGTTATGGGACGGGCCTGCTGGTTTACGAAACCCATTGTCAGCCGACACTAGAATCAGCAGGCACTGGATTGAATTCTCAATTTCAAGTTACACTGCCTGCACCCCCTCTCTTTCCCATACCCATCCTTTGCACTCCCATGTCTCCCAACCCCACCCCAGTCACTGTACTTCTTTCCCCTCCTTCATACACTCATCCCCCATCCCCCATCACCAGGCAGCATCTATGGAGTGAAGGAAATAGGCAACGTTTCGGGCCGAAACGTTGCCTATTTCCTTCGCTCCATAGATGCTGCTGCACCCGCTGAGTTTCTCCAGCACTTTTGTCTACCTTGGTATACTCTGCTTGTTCTATGTGCCTACATTTAGCCATTATCTCTCTCTAAAACCCTTTCTATCCATTTGTTGGCTAACCTGTTTTATACAGCTTCAATGCCATCTCTTGGTAATGCTGCTTTTCACAAATCCATATGCTTCACAACACTGATTATGCTCCTAAATATTGAAGTTGAGATTGGCGAGATGATAAACATGCGCATTTCAAACTGGTGTGGATATGAGCCTCTGTTCAAAATGGATTTTCCCATGAGTTTTGCTCCACATGGAAATTACAATGGCAGAAAGAATAATATTTTAGTGAATACTGCAATCATTTTCAACTTTTAAATGCAGCAACAGATTTGTTTCAGGCAGTACCACCAGAACAAATGCACGGGAGGAAAACGCTCTTGAATTCCACCTCAACAGAAAAAATTGTCTCTAGTTGCAATGAGAGTCACAAAAATCTAAAATGATACTTCTGACCTCGGACAATGAAAGGCAAGGATAGAGTAGATGTGGAGAAGATGATTCCAGTAGTGGAAGAGTCTAGGACCAGAAGGCACAGCCTTAGAATGAAATAGAATGGAGATGAGGAAGAATGTATTTAGCCAGACGGTGCTGAATCTGTGGAATTGATTACCACAGACAGTGGTGGAAGGCAAGTCATACTGTTTGTTTTTTAGAATATCTATTGATAGCTTCTTGATTAGCAAAGGTGTGATGTGGAAAAAGCAGGAAAATGAGGTTGAAAGGGAAAAATAGATCGAATGACGGAGCAGACCGATGGGCTGAATGGCCTAATTCTGCTCCTGTGTCTTGTGATGATCTTTGGGACCCAGATGGGTGTCTGTTGTATATTTAATATTAGCAGTGGCAGCATTTCTATTCAGTGAATGCATTTTATTAATCTGCTGAGTTTAATCTTCCTGTAGTGATTCTACAAAGCCATTAAAATAGTAAATACTCTTGCTGTGTATTCAAAAGGAAAAGCTGATAAAAGGAACACCACTAAATATCAAAGAAATTGCATCGCTGACAGTCCTGAGCATCCGTCTGTGTCAGTGCAGAGTCCCCTCAAGGTTAGGCTGTACTTGGTTCATGGTTCCTCTGCTCTGACTTGTCATTTACATTAATAGGTTGCACCCTGTGCCTGGTGTCTGGTTGAAACAGAGGGGAGCAGACGGGTTCCATGTGTGCGATCATATTTTCACAACTGCTGACCCTGACCGCTTAACGCATGAGCGATGAAAATCTGCTTATACCATGAAAGTGCTGACAAGTGCAAGCACTTCGGTGACATTAATAGATATTTTCTTTGAAAAAATAAACAATTTCTGCACAGGCTCTCAGCTCTCACATGGTCTTGGGTGGTCTGTAGAATGCTGTTGTTTGTGGCATCTTTGTATGTGACGTTATATTGGTGTATTAAATTAAATAGTTGCTGCCCCGCAGCGCCAGAAACCCGGGTTCGATCCTGACCTTGGGTGCTATCTGTGCGGTGTTTGCACGTTCTGCTTATGACCGCGTGGGTTTCCTCCGGGTGCTCCATTTCTTCCCACATCCTAAAAGCATGTGGGTTTGTAGGTTAATTGGCCTAAAATTGCCCCTGGTGTGCAGGGAGTGGATGAGAAAGTGGAATAATGTTGAACCAGTGTGATCGATGGTCGGCGGAGACTCGGAGGGCCGGAGAGCCTGTTTCCATGTTGAATGTCTAAACAAAACTAAATTAATGCACACAATTGAAGGTGGACTCATCACCAATGCGACTTGTTGGCTTCAAGATTAAATTCCTAACGTACAAGAGTAAAAACGAATCTTCCTCAGGCACTGATGCTCCGAGTGGAGACGCTCAGTGTCTGGAGATTAAAAAATATCAAACTTGGTGAGTTTGTTCAAATACATGTTCGAGTAGCATGTTCATGTTAAATTCTATAGTGTTGTGTTTTTATTTTATTTGTGTGGCTGTATGGTAACTCAAATTTCACTGCACCAATTGGTGTATGTGACGATAAATGTAACTTGAACTTGAAGTGCTGTAGGTAGGAAGTTAGCAGGTCAAGGAGCATTTGTGGAGGGAATGATTCAGTGACAATTCAGGTTGAGACCATTTCTTCAGACTTGAAGGATTTGTACTAATAGTTGGGCTCCCGTAGGCTTTTTCTGGTTTGTTATATTCATTGCTTCTTTATTTTCATGTTATCTTAACAAATCCCCAACTCATCTTTTGACGTGCCAAAATGTAGCGGTACATCAGAACATATCTAAACTCCAACGTCAGGTTGGGGACACAAGGAACTGCAGATGCTTGTTCACAAAAAAAGATAAAAAGTGCTGGAGTAACTCAGCATCTCCGGAGAACATGGAAATATGATGTTTAGGGCCCCCACCAAAAAGATCACCTATACAATTTATCCAGAGTTGCTGCCTGACCAGTGAGTTACTCCAGCACTTTGTGTCTTCCAACGTAAGGTTATTGTGTAAGTGTAAAATGAATAAGATGAGAATATGACACAAATGGGTTAAGCTTTTATATAAGAAAGAACTGCAGATGCTGGAAAAATCAAAGGTAGTCAAAAAATGCTGGAGAAACTCAGCAGGTGAAACAGCATCTATGGAGAGAAGGAATTGGTGACGTTTGGGGTCGAGACCCTTCTTCATAGATGCTGCCTCACCCACTGAGTTTCTCCAGCACTTTTTGTCTACCTTTAAGCTTTTGTATAGTTAAGTCCCATGCTTTGAAGCCATTGACTGTGAAGTACCTTTGCTCCCAGGTTCTGTCATGTTGAGAATCCATAACTCAAGTGAAGGAAATGTTGAACAAGACGCAAAGTGTTGGAGTAACTCAACGGGTCTGGGAGTATCACCGAAAGGAATGGTTAGGTTGAAACTATTTTGTGGTTGAGTGTTGACAAAATTTAGTTTCATTCGCATTTCTTTATCGACCATATCTGCAGCAACAGTTGAAGCACAATTTTATTTTTTGGAAACTTTTTAAATTAAGAGCTATTGTTGAGAACCTCATCCCCTAACCAAACATTCGGGAGAGCACAGAACAGTACGGCACAGAATCTGGCTGTTTGGCCCACCATGTCCGTGCCGAACATAATGACAAGATAAACTAATCTTCTCTGCCTGTACATGATCCATATCCCTCCATTCCCTGCATATCTATGTGCCTGTCTAAAAGCCTCATAAATATCACGATTGTATCCCTCCACCACTACTCCTGGCAGCACGTTTCAGGTCCCCACCACCGTCCAAGTACAAAAACACGTGCCCCGCACATTTCCTACCTTAAAGTTCTGCCTTCTACTCTTTAACATTTTCATCCTGGACAATGCCTTATTCTATAAAGGCTTTTCAATTTTTATTGGGAGAAAATAGTTGATTTTCAAAAGGAAAGAGCTAAGTACAGGTTTTGCCAAAATGTGATTAACACCTTTGAGAACGCAATTAGTTTATAAAGCATATTGTAAGTGTGGATTTAAAAATAAATAAATAAATATCAGTAGATCACTAATTGAATATAATTAGTAAACTGATGAAAGTTTCGTTATGTTAAATGTAGTGGCTAATATATTAATTTCATATGAGAAGTGGTAATTACAAAATGAAGTGACTAACTCACAGAGTGGTGGCCTGAATGTTAAAATGCTTTTGTGTAGAAAGTAGCAGATATTTTCTTGACAAATCCCAAAAGAGCGTTCTACAAGAAATTGTAAATTGTTCCTGGTGTGTAGGACAGTGCTCGTGTACGGGGTGATCGCTAGGTCGGCATGTTCCCACACTGTATCTCTAAAGTCTAATGTCAGTGTTTTTTTAATGACGGTGTGCACTGGTACGGCGTATCAGCACCCCTAAATAGTCTTGATTAATGGAAAGTTGCCAAAAGCCTTGTGTGAATAGTTATATGTGTGCAGCCACTACTTTGTCTGCGTGAAAAGCCTTGAGTAAAATATTATGTGAAGAGCCTTGGAATATTTTGATGCACTAAAGGCGATGTATTGCCAAAGTAAGGCCGCTTGAAAATTGGAGAAACAGTGAATTGACACCAAGAGTATGAAGGAGACTCGTATTTTCTTTGGATATCTTACAACACAGCGGTATGAACATTTAATTCTCTAATTTTAAGTAACTTCATTATACTCCCATCCCCTTTCCCTTAGTTGTTTTACCTGTTCCATAGTTCTCAAGAGTCAAGAGTGTCTCCACATTATTTCTCTTGAGCTTACACCTTGCCAACCCACCAAAGGACAGACAGACAGACACCACCCTGCCTGAGGTAATGTGTGGCCGGTCTTGATTGGCCCTGGTCTCGCCTCCAGGTCCCGACCCAAAAAAAGTCACCTATCCTTATTCTCCAGAGATGCTGCCTGACCCCCTGAGTTGCTCCAGCACTTTGTGTCTATCTTTGTGACGCATTAATGTTGTTTCCTGATGGTTTGTTGATGTGAAATTGCATATTTGTTGCAACTGGTCTTTATTCAGTGTTAGCTTATTACTGGCGTGGAAACTCTGAAACAGGCCCTTCGGCCCACCCATCCATGCCGACCATCAATCATGCGTTCACACTCATTTTATGTTATCCCCACTTTCTCATCCACTCCCTACACACTAGGGGCAATTTGCAGAGGGAGATTAATCTACAAACCTGCACGAAACCCATGCGGTCACGGGGAAAACATGCAAACTATTGATGGCTTGATTATAATCACGTAGTCTATCCGCTGACTGGATAGCACACAACAAAAAGCTTTTCACTGTACCTCAGTGCACGTGACAAGTAACTAAACTAAACTAAATTAACTCCCCACTGTCAGCACTTGAGGTCAGGATCAAACCTGGGTCAGTACCTCTGTGTGGCAGCAATTCCACCAGCTGTGCCTCTGTTGATAAGTATATGGTTCACATTGGCAAAGAGCGAGATTGGTCCAACTAATAAAAGTAGCAGGTTAATACCCTTGAGAATATATGAAGTAATTTGCAACCACATACAGCTAGGTGAATAACAGTAGCTAAGGTTGTAGAATGACTTGTTGCTGTTTGAATTAACACTTACCTTGAGATGTAAGTTCTCATTTGTCTGCTTTACTTCAATGACCTGCAAAGGCACAGTTCCAAAATGAATTGGAAGATTACCAGACATGTGAATTCAGTGTGTCTCAAGCAATGTCACAAAAGACATGAACTATGTCAGACTATGTATGTCACAACACCGTGGGGGTTGCTGCGTCACTACACCAGAGACCCGGGTTCCATCCTGACCATGGGTGCTGTCTGTACAAATTTGCATGTTCTTCCTGTGACCGCGTGGGATTTCCCCGGTTGCTCCGGTTTCTTCCCACACTCCAATGACGTACAGGTTTGTAGGTTAATTGGCTTCGACAAAAATTGTAAATTGTCCCTAGTGTGTGTAGGATAGTGTTAATATGTGGGGATCGCTGATCAGCGCAGACCTGGTGGGCCAAAGAGCGTGTTTCCGCTCTGTGTCTCTAAACCAAAGTAAACTAGCTAGATTGTAACATGCCTTATTATAGTATAGTGTGGTTTCTTCACCTGTATAACTATAGTAACTCCACTACTGAGATTTATTCTGGGAAGAACTTTTGATGTAAGGTATTTAATTTAGACGTTATAATTTTAGAGCAGTTAAAGTATTTTCCAAAAATAGTGAATCGCTTCCTTTAAACTTGCAGGGGGGCTCCGGTTATTTATTTTGCATGAGAAAAAGCCATCGTAAACTCTTGCTTACACCTGCAGTGTCGGTGAGTTATGGGTCTTTCACACTGGTGGAAGAACACCGGTAATTCACTGTCACAGGTGAGCTATCATCCTGTGTGTTTAGAATTATCATCGCATAAATCGTGTAATGAGGAACCTGGGCTGAGGAGACTTTGCCACGGAAAGGGGAAGCGCTGAGCTTGTTTACTGCATAAACTGTGCTGCTGGTTTTTATAGCGCGGTATATCTTTCCGATGCAGTCGAGATCTCAGCCTGTGTTTTATTGCAGACTGTGCCAGACTGATGTGTTTGGCTTGCATTGATGTGCTTCCCTCCTCATAAAATAAACTACCCGTGGCACAGAAGTGTTATTACAAATGCCTACACTGCCAGGCAGAATGTCGAACTGCTGCCGACTCCTGGCATCCTTTGGATTCCACCCTGAGGGTATGGACAGAGGGAGTGATCGCTGGTCGATCACTCCCTCTGCTTAGTCCCTGTTGCTTAATACTGAGAGCTTTAGAATCGATATTTGATTTACACCTGCAGGCAAGGATCATCACAAGCAGATGTAGCGCAAGTCTCTTGCCAACTGAGTGAAATGGAGAGAAGCCACCATGCCAGTCTGGGCGATGCCTAGAAAGTCTTTAGGTCCAGTGCCATGTCTGGAAGTGGGGTAATTTTAGTGGGAATCTTTTTCTGCATTTTTTGCCACTGCATAAATTGGCTAGTAAACTGCTGCCTCTATACACGACAATGTCAAAATGTTACTTGAAGCACAAATTTACTGGTCCTCAATGTTTTAAACTGACGGTGACACGGTGGCGCAGCAGTAGAGTTGCTGCCTCACAGCGCCAGAGACCCGGGTTCCATCCTGACTACGGGTGCTGTCTGTGTAGAGTTTGCACGTTCTCTCCGTGACCTGCACGGGTTTTCTCCGGGTGCTCAGGTTTCCTCCCACACTCCAAAGACGTACAAGTTTGTATGTTAATTGGCTTCTTTAAATTTGTAAATTGACCCTAGTGTGTAAGATAGTGTATGAGGTGATCGCTGGTCGGCACGGACTCTTTTGGCCGAAGGGCCTGTTGTCATGCTCTACCTCTAAACTAAACTAAGCAAGAATGGCAGACACAAAATGCTGGAGTAACTCAGCAGAAGAGGCAGCATCTATGGAGAGAAGGAATGGGTGACGTTTCGGGTCGAGACCTGAAACGTCACCCTTTCCTTTTCTCCATAGATGCTGCCTCACCCGCTGAGTTACTCCAGCATTTTGTGTCTACCTTCAATTTTATCCAGCATCTGCAGTTCTTTCTTAAACAAGAATGGTTACATGTGGTTTGAAAATTGTGGCCTCATTGTGACAATCACAGGCTCAAGTGTTTTTGCCATCTGAGTGATACTGAGAGCAGTCTGGGCAATGCCAGTATAAGCTAACACTCTTGTTTGCATATTTTGTCACTGCGCAATGTGGCTGGGAAACTGTGACCTCTATGCGCAACAATGTCAAAATATTACCTGAAGCACAAATTTACTGGTACTTAATGTTTTAAATTTCACGTGCTGTAAATGCGCGAATGCTTTCCACGTTAACATGTTCCACAGTGCCAAGTGGTCTCCTGTTCCCCTGCTTTAAGTTGACTGCTGTTAAATATGATTCCACTCAGTACTGATCTCGAGTACTCTCTGACGACCATCTCAGTG
The DNA here is from genome assembly GCA_035221665.1 of Okamejei kenojei. Classification (NCBI taxonomy): domain Eukaryota; kingdom Metazoa; phylum Chordata; class Chondrichthyes; order Rajiformes; family Rajidae; genus Okamejei; species Okamejei kenojei. The sequence continues at coordinate 3,842,561 of CM069156.1, forward strand.
AGAACACTTGACAAGAAAGTGATTCACAGCGTGATGATGTGAAGAGTTTTTTGGACAATTTATGTTTTGTATATATTTTCTATTCTGAATAAAGTTTATTTTTGATTTTTTTTTAAAGTCATTTTCAATGTTTAATTTGCTTTTGATTTCAAATCTCATAGGTGCTGGGACGAGAGGTGTATACGTCCAACAACCAGCTAGGTGGGGTCCAGATCATGTACAACAATGGCGTGACCCACACAACTGTCTACGACGACTTTGAGGGAGTTGTTATCCTTCTCCAGTGGCTGTCCTACATGCCGAAGGTTGGTATTTGAACTTTGATTTTGAGATGCTGTGCAAAAACCTTCATGATCTTTTAATGCAGGAGTTCCTAACCTTTCTCGTCCCGTTTAGCACTGGCAACTTTAATAGCACATACCAATGTGATTTCACTTATTAATGAACAACTAATGATGAACAGATACCGGTATACCAGAACCAAACACAGTCAGTCAATGAGAAAAAATATGTACAAATCCAGAATCAATAAATTTTCTCTGTGGGTGAAATTTACCCCAGCTTGGGAACCCTTGTTTTAATGTACCAGTCAAGGAAAATGACTAGTAAACTCGAGGAAAACCCACGAGGTCACGGGGAGAATGTACAAACTCCGTACAGACAGCACCTGTAGTCAGGATTGAACCCGGGTCTCTGGCGCAGTGAGGCAGCAACTCTACCACTGCCCAACTGTGCCACCCTTTGAGGCAATGTTGTACAAATTGTTTTGTGCATTTATTTGCACTATTTACTATTACAGGCACAATCTACGATAATTGTTTGTTTCTTCTCCCAGCCCCCCCCCCCCCCCCCCCCCCCCCCCCCCCCCCACCTCCCATCAGTCTGAAGAAGGGTTTTGGCCCGAAACGTTGCCTACCTCCTTCGCTCCTTAGATGCTGCTGCACCTGCTGAGTTTCTCCAGCTTTTTGTGTACCTACGATAATTGATACAGTTGCAAACTATGTAGCTACTAATTTCCACGTCTGCAAACTTAACAAGGATGTGCACTGGCACTGTTAATCAACAATAAGCCACAACTTTACACAATTGACAGATGTTTAAGATTGAAGATAGACATGGGAGAACATTACCCTTAATAAAACCTGAGGTGCAATTTATCTGGTGGAATTTTTTTTTTAACTGCTTTAGTTGATTTTTTTAAGTATAGGCATTGTGGAAAGATGCCCCACAGTGGTAGCTGAAAGAACGGCTGCCTGACAGCATCAAAGGTACGGGTTCGATCCTGACCTCAGGTGCTGTCTTTGTGTGAGTGTTCTCCCTGTGACCGTGTGGGTTTTCTCTGGGTGCCCCTGTTTCTCAATGACGCTTGGGTTTGTAAGCTAATCGGCCTCTGTAAATCACCCCGAGTGTGTCGGGAGCGGATGGGAAAGTGATAGATCTAAGATCTAGTGTGAACGGGTGATCGGTGGTCGTGGTGGATTCAGTGGGCTGAAGGGTCTGCTTTGTGCTAAACTAAACTAAATGTATTTTAGGGACAGAAGTTTAGGGGTAACATGAGGGGGAACTTCTTTACTCAGAGGGTGGTGGCTGTGTGGAATGAGCTTCCAGCAGAAGTGGTGGAGGCAGGATCGATTTTAACATTTAAAAGTAAAGTGGATAGGTATATGGACGTGAAGGGAATGGAGGGGTATGGTCTGAGTGCAGGTAGATGGGACTAGGGGAAAACAAATGGCCGGCACGGACTGGAAGGGCCGAGAGGGCCTGTTTCCGTGCTGTAATTGTTATATGGTTATATGGTTATTTGAAGGTGACTGGATGAAGGATATTTGTACCTTTTTTGGATTATTATCTTATTGACCTTCATTGGTCTTGACAAAGATTTCTCGGGGTGAACTTTCAATAACTTATTTATTTGCTTTACTGTGCTTGAAGTAGACATTTCTTGTTTGTAGAACTGGAATTATTTAATGCAAGTTTAAAAAATAATTTTGTCTGTAGAATACTTCAAGTTCCGTGCCCATCCTCAAACCCAAGGATCCCGTTGACCGAGATATTGACTTTGTTCCAACGAAAGCCCCTTACGATCCTCGGTGGATGCTGTCGGGAAGACCTCACCCAAGTAAGGAAAATAAAATTGTGTGCTCCAGTTAGAATAAATGACACTGTGGGGGCGTTCTCAGCATTGTGGGGAACTCTTATTGGAGTAACCAAGGTTAGAGGTGACATCAACTTAATACTTTTTGATTTGACGTAGGCACAAAAGGCTGGAGTAACACAGCGGATCAGGCAGCATCTCCGGAGAAAAAGGATGGGTGACGTTTTGGGTCGGGATCCTTCTTCAGACTGAAGTGGGGGGGGGGGGGGGGGTGAAGAACTGTGGCCGAGAGAAGCAGTGATATCAATGTTGTTTGTGAGATACATAGAATGCTTCAAAGAAGCTTGATGGATGCACGCTCTTTATGTAGGTTTAAAGAATTAAGTACGGAGAGAAAGACATGCCCAGCTGCGCCAAAGTAGCCACTTGTTTGAGTATTCATTATCTTGTATTCAGGTAATTGTACATGTCTCCAGAATGCTGCCACAGCAGTGTTTCTAGTGAGTCCAGCTCCTAATTTAGTGAGAGGTTTAAAGAGCAGATGATTCCTAATGATAAGTTACTTCAGATCTCCTATAGGTTAAAAGTTAAAGTAATTTATTACGGAAGACGGCAGTGTGATATTCTTCATATTGACAACAAACACAGCTTTGGAATGTAAAAGGCAGCCACCGACACCTGACTTCAAGATAATTTCAGGATTGATGGCAACATTATAGCACAGGGTCGAAGTCACATGGATTGAGAAGTAGACTAACAATATGGTAATTACAGTTTGACTTTTGATTAAAACACTTGCTGAAGTGATTAAGCCAACACGATTGCTTATCTAAACCTCTGGGGTTTAAATTGCTTTTTGTGCTATGTATTGTTTTTTATCCACGTAACCCTGCTAATTTACTGAGCCATTCCTCCAAATCCACTATCAAATTATTTTTTTATCCCCAACTTCAGTCAGCAAGGAACGAGCTTAGGAGAAACATAGTTAATTTTCATGTCTGCGAAATGGCTGCAAGGATAATTGTATTTAAAGGGCAAGGTGCGTAATTTTAAAATAATTCGGAACCTTCTATCTGTGATGGGACAGGTTGTGAGTGGCTTTGGCTATAAATTAGTGAACCTCGTTGTGGAAAGAAGGAACTGAAGATGCTGGTTTGCACAAAAGGACGCAAGTGCTGGAGTAACTCAGGGAGTCAGGAAGTCTTCCTCCAGAAGCCTGACCCACTGTGTTACTCCAGCACTCCGTGTCTATCTCTGGAGAACATGTTCTATGTTATCCCACTTTCTCGTCCATTCCCGACACACTAGAGGCAATTTACAGAAGCCAATTAATCTACAAACCCACAAGTTTCTTGGGATGTGGGAGAAAAACCGGAGCACATGTCCTCCAGAGATGCTGCCTGACCTGCTGAGTTACTCTGGCACTCTTTGTCTATCTCTGGCGAACCTCACTGTATACTAGCTTTGTGAAGATCCAGCTGTTGGTCATAATTATCTTCATAGCTAGGGAACGGTTGAAAATTGTTAGTACAACACACAAGCAGACCCTTCGGACCAGAATGTCTATGCCGAACATGATACTAAATTGTACTAATCTCTCTGCCTGCCCATGATCAGTATGCTTCACTCCGTACTTTATCCATTTGCCTAATAAAAAGCCTCTTAAATGCCACTGTGATACCCGAGTCCATCGTCACCCCTGGCAACACGTTCCAGGCACCTACCGCCCTGTGTCTAAAAAAATAATTGTCCGGCACATCTCCTTTAAACTTTGTCCCTCTCGCCGTAAAGCTGTGCCCTCCAGTCTTTGATATTTCCTCTCTGGGGGGAAAAGATTCTGACTGTCTACCCTATATCTGCCTGATATATTCCTATCAGGTCTCCCCGCAGCCTCTGAGGCTCCAGAAAAAACAATCCAAGTCTGTCAATTCTCTCCAAATGGTTAATTCCCTCTAATCCAGGCAGCATTGTGGTAAACCTCAATCAAATTACAATCTTGCAAAACAGTGGCACAGCTGGCAGAACCGCTGCCTCACGAAGGTTCTACCAGATTCGACCCTGACTTTAGGTGATGTCTATGTAGAGTTTGCACGATCTCACTGTGACTACGTGGGTTTCCTCCGGATGCTCTGATTTCCTCCCACATCCCAAAACACATGCGGGTTCATAGATTAATAGGCCTCTAAATTCGCCCTGGAGTGCAGTGAATGGACGAGAAAGTGGAATAACATAGAAATGGGGTGACCAGGTGATTGACGGTCGGCATGGTCTCGTTGGGCTGAAGGGCCTGTTGCCATGCTGTACCTCTAAACTACACTAAACTAGTGAATGAATGAACGAATCAGTCATTCATAAATGGAAATAAAAATCAGACAAAGTCACAGCTTACGTTGTTTATACAGCACAAAAAGGACAATGGCAGAATGGCTTCTTTGACAATGGATCCTTCGTGGAATTGATGCAGCCATGGGCACAGACGGTGGTGGTCGGAAGAGCCAGGTAAGCAATACGATTATCCACTATAAATAATTTCATTCTCCTTCCTCCATCCCACCCACCCTCCCCCAACCCTGCCAACTGATCAATCAAGGATATTGGTAAGACTCCAATTTTTCTTTTTTTTCCTTCTCATAGAAAATAGGTGCAGGAGTAGGCCATTTGGCCCTTCGAGCCAGCACCGCCAATCAATGTGATCATTGCTGATCATCCACAATCAGTACCCAATTCCTGCCTTCTCCCCATATCCCTTGATTCCGCTAGCCCTAAGAGACATCATTGGCAGGTGACAGATGTTCAGGATCAGATGTTGTGAGCCTGCTCTCAAAGGGTGTGTGCTTGGAAAAAAAGGGATTATCATTTCATATAGAATCCTGAGTAATGCAGAAAATTATCCATACTATTTGGGATTTTGGCAGTGCATCATCAGCTGGCAAGATACAAATAAAAGTGTGAGATGAAACTACACAAAACTACACAAATCTCAAAGGCCATCCATGTCCACACTTCACAGCAATGGCCTTCTCAGTAGCATTGTACCAGATGAGAAGTTTGGTGGCGCCTTCACAAATTAATTTGATGTATGCTGAAAATATATAGTTAACCTCCAAAAACTCACTAGTTCAACATTGCTTCCAATGGAAACAAGCTCTGTTATGGGTGGCACAGTGGCGCAGCGATGGAGTTGCTGCCTCACGACGCCAGTGACCCGGGTTTGATCCTGTCTAATGGGTGCCGTCAGTACGGAGTTTGTACGTTTTTCCTATGACCGCGTGGGTTTTCTCTAGGTGCTCCGGTTTCCTACCACACTCCAAAGACCTACAGGCTTGTAGGTTAATTGGCTTTGGTAAAATTGTCTCGTGTGTAGGATAGTGCTAGTGTACGGGATGATCGCTGGTCGGCACGGACTTGGTGGGCAGAATGGCCTGTTTCCGCCCTGTATCTCTAAACTAAACAAAACACACAAAGGGTGGTTAAAATACGTTGTCACCCTCTTGGCTGGGCAGTTTAATAGGGCCTGTATCTCTAAAGTCTTAACAGTCACAAGAGTTTGTTTCATAGAAGCATTGATTTAGCTGTGTAGGAAACAATACATTTGGTGGGGTGTGTAGGAATCGGTGTCATCTATTTACCCTCTCATTGAGAGCAGTCACCTAGCACTTCATGGAGTTTGTCATCTCCATCAGAATCTGAGAATCTGTCACACTGCTCATTGGACTGAAAGTGAGCTCTCTAAGACTACCATTAGCAGCTGGTAGCTCCACAATGCTGAGAACTACATTCTGCACTCTGTATCTTCCCCTTTGCTCTATCAATTATACTAGAGTTTGCCGTGATTATGTTCATGTAGGGTATTATTTGATCTAATTGGATAGCATGCAAACCAAAGCTTTTCACTGTACCACAGAACACATGACAATAATAAACTGAAACTAAAATATATGTTTAGTTTAGTTTAGAGATACAGCATGAAAACAGGTCATTTGGCCAGGCTAAAAACAGCTTTTTATCCACAAGCAGTAGCTCTATTCAACAACCAAACGTCTGTAGACTCCTTTTTCTTCTATATTTTATTTCATTCTTCACATGTTTAAATTATATTGTTTTATTCTTAATTGTTTACTGTATATCGTGTTGTTACTTGCAAGCAAAGCACCAAGGCAAATTCCTTGTATGTATACGATGCAATTCAATCACCCATACACTAGTTCTATCCTATGCACTGGGGCCAATATATTTTTTACGGAAGCCAATTAACCTACAAACCTGCACGTCTTTGGAGTGTGGGAGGGAACCGAAGCACCCGGTGAAAACCCATGCAGTCACGGGGAGAACGTGCAAGCTCTGTACAGACAGCATGTGTAGTCAGGATCGAACCCGGGTCTCTGGCGCAGTAAGGCAGCAACTCTACCTCTGCGCCATTATGCCACTCATGTGCATGACATCAAAAGTGAAAGTGGAAATGTTTTCCATTCAGTTTTGTGAAGTACACAAATACACAAGTTTTGGAGCCAATGTTATTTTCATTGCCCACCCTATTTCCCCCCAGGCTTTTATCACAACAATTAATTAGCAATGCCATGTTTTGTAGACAAAAAGGTAAGCATATCAACTTTAAAAATCAGCTACACTTTAAAAACAAAATTTCCCCACAATAAAACCCCCTGCTATTTTGATTTTATGACCAATCAACTAATTTAATAAACTTATAACTAAAAAGTATAAAATCAAATTAAAATCCTAAATACTTAAAAATCTAGATTGTAACTTTATCCGGGTTCCGATACATCGTAGAGTCATAAAATGAACGCTGCATTCGGGACAGCAGGGTCCCATATACTCTGCTACTTCCCTGAAAGATATGCCGATTAATCTTTTTCTCCGTTGCTTTACTAACTTTATCTTTTAAATTAAAGATGATAATTACAAATGAATTGGCTTTCTCTACATTTTCAGCCTGATTACAATTTAATTGTTGATTTTTTTTTAAAGAAAGCTCATTTGCATTTTTTGGCCAATTATCTGCTTAGCCTTAATGCACTTGGAACAGCTTCTCCCCACTTAATTATAAAGTCTCTCATTGGGCTGAAATATTTTGTCGTTGGTCAGAACAATAACTGCCAACAACGTCTGAAGAAGTATCCCAAGCTGAAACGTCACCCATCCTTTTTCTCCAGAGATGCTGCCTGACCCGCTGAGTTACTTCAGCACTTTGTGTGTATCTTTGCCAACAAAACCTCTTCACGTTTCTGACATTCACTTCTGTGCATTACGGCATGGAAATTGGGAGCCCATCTGACCTATAATTATGCCCCTTGGCCCAACTCGTCCAGTCGTTCCGATGCCCCATCTAAACCAGTCCCATTTGCCTGTGTTTGGCCCATATCTCTCGAAGCCTTTCCGATCTACATTCCTGTCGAAATGTCTTTTGAATGTTGTTATTGTGCTTTTCTCAACTACTTCATCAGGCAGCTTGTTCCATACACCCACCACCCTCTGAGTGAAAACGTTGCCCCTCAGGTTTGTGTAAAATCTTTCCCCTTTCACTTTAACGTCACCTCCCACCTCAACTCCTCCCCGCCAACTATCAACAACCCCTTTACAGCCCCTGAAATGAAATGACCTCCTGGACACATCACTGAGGTTAGAAGCACAGGTTGGTCATCGTGAACTGACCGGTTGGAGACACTTCACATCTGGCCCCTCAGCCTCACATCTGTTGGCATATCTGACCTAGACCAAAATGGTTAAGTGCAGGTAAAAAAAAAATTGTTTTACTTCATTCGATATCAATTTATATTGCATTTCTTTTAATACTTTTAATGTGAGTAATGTTTAGAGGGATAGAGAGAGAGAGAGAGACAGCATGGAAGCAGGCCCTTCAGCCCACCGAGTCCAGTGATCACCCATTCACTACTGTGTTATCCCACATCCGCATCCTACATACTCGGGTCAATTTACAGATACCAATTAACCTATAAAGCCACCAAATTCACGCTGACCAGTAGACACTCTGTACACTAACACTATCCCACGCACTAGGAACAATTTACAGAAACCAATTAACCTATAAACCCGCACGTCTTTGGGATGTGGGAGGAAACCAGAGCACCTGGAAAGAACCCTCGTGGTCACAGGGGAGAACGTGCAACCTTCACACAGACAGCATCGAGGTTAGGATTGAACCTGGGTCTCTGGCGCTGTGAGGCAGCGGCTGTGCCATTGTGCTCCCCCATGTTGATGGTAGTTTTAATTTATATAGAGGACGGCATTCCTGCGTCTAAAAACAACTAGAGAGCTGTCCTGAGCTACTATCTACCTCATTGGAGACCCTCGGACTATTTAAAATCTGATTTTACTGGACTTTATCTTGCACTAAACGTTATTCCCTTCACCCTGTAACTGTGCACGGTTGATAGCTTGATTGTAATCATGTATAGTCTTTCCACTGACTAGATAGCATGCAACAAAAAGTTATCACTGCACCTCAGCACATGTGACATTAAACTAAACTAAACTAAACTAAATAGGCTGTTGTCGGGGATAGCATTGTACAATAAATGGCTGTTGACACAATGGGGCTCTTCTACTCACTTCCCCTGTACCTTCTCTTGTTAAATGGACGGCTTCCTTGCAACCTTCTATCTCCCTCTCCAAACCACTACCCACCCCCCTCGCCCCTCCAAACACCCACATCCAAACAGCAACCATCATAATTTTATCCGATTCATTTCTTGCGTCTCTTGGCTGACACTCTTCAAGGGACAGTTAAATGGATGTCTTTTTGTTTGTCATGATGAAATGATGGCAATTACCCAGATGTTTTCAATGACACGGCACTCTACAATGCTTGAGTGGTTTTGTATATAAATGAGGCACCAGCAAGCGAGCAGAAATAGCAAGAGAAACAAAAGAGCTTAGAGCACTTAAACCCTACTGTCTTTCTTAGAAAGGAAGCGGGTGTTTTTGTTTAGGCAGGACTTTAGGGGAGCAAAGCTGATCCTAAATGCACTGTAAAATGTAAACGGTGCCTAAAGCACCTATTTGCCTCTGTGGGATTCAATAGAAACAAGCCAAATGTTGTGTGAAGAGATTAACAAGCAAAGAGGTGGCCACATTAGAGAGCGCATTGGAGCTGCAAGATTACAGTGCTTTTACTGTTTTGTGCAGTGATGGCTTGCTAACTTGTGAGCATTGACCTGATCCTGACATGTTTTGCCAATACCTTCAAACAATTTAGATAAATAATTATTTCAGCTATTTCCATTTTTAAATTTTTTTTTTTTTTTGCAGTATGTTGTCCAAATCTGTCAGGTTGTAATAATGAAGATTAAGAATGCAAACATATATTTTGCAAATGACCAGATAATTAACGTTTCGTAAAACTGAGCCTTTAAAGATTACGTTGCTGATTTAAAGTGAGATTACAGCAGATTTTATCCTAAAGAATAACATTGAATGGTGAATTCTGAAAACTTGAGCAAATGTTTGTACTGTGAATGGATTTAATTTAATTCAAGAATGCTTGAGATGCAGAGGGCAGTATCATTGAGGAATAAAGGCTGTAAATCAGCTTCTGAACCATTCTGTATTACCAGCGCACTTCCCTATTAAAACGTGACGATTTCTGAAAAGCATCCCTCAAATTTTTTTGCTGCCTGTGGTTGTCAAGTCCAATGTCAGTTCATGGTCATGAAATTAGAGAAAATATAATGGCAGCATAACCAGGAGGTAGAAGGTAGAGAGTTGGATGTAGCTCTGAGGGCTATCGGAATATAAGGGGAGAAAGCAGGAACAGGGTACTGATTCTGGACGATCAGCCATAATCATATTGAATGGTGGTGCTGGCTCGAAGGGCTGAATGGCCTACACCTATTTTCTATGGTTCTACGGGAGGTTAGGCAAACTTGGATTGTTTTTTCTGCAGCAGCAGAGGCTGAGGGGAAACCTGATATAGGTATATAAAATTAGATGGCAAGATCAGGTAAACAGTCAAAACAGTCAAAGACGAGAGATCATAACTTTAAGTTGAGGACCTCCATGCCGCCCCAAATCTGGGTGGCTGGTTTCAGTGAGCTGTGTTCAACACATTCAGGTCCATGCTTTATTGTCATGGGATAACACGGTGACTCATTGCATGAATTATTTTTTCTTCCTCCCTCCTGGCTCATGTGGCCTGTCACCTATAGTGGCCTTCCTTTCTCTGCTCTATCAGACAGCTTTTCGCAGAATGTTAGTCTGTAGTAATCCTAATGTTATACCTTACGGTGATCTTATTGAGGTGTGTAAGATCATGAAGGGAATTGCTAGGATAGATAGACAGCCTTTCACGAACCAGAGGACATAGATTTAAGGTGAGAGGGGAAAGATTTAGTAGGAACTTGAGGAGCAATGTTTTCACACTGAGGGCGATGTATATTTGCAACAAGTTGCCAGAGGAGGCAGATACTATAACAAGATTTAAAAGACATTTGGACAAGTACTTGATTAGGAAAGGTTTAGAGGGATTTGGGCCAAACTTAGGCAGGTGGGACAAGTGTAGATGGGACATCTTGGTCAGTATGGACAAGTTGGCTCGAAGGGCTGTTTTTGTGCCGTATGACTCAAGAACTGCTGGTGATATGAAATGTACTCAATTTACACCATGGGGTCAACTCCATGGGAAAATGACATTGTGCTGCTGTTTTGCATTGTGTCTTGCCCCACATTGCACTTTTAAGCCAAGGTGTAAAAACAAGTTATGCAAAAATTACAGAACAGAAATGAGCGATTTGGCCCGGATGGTCTACACTGATGTTTACACTCCTGCAGCATCCTTTTAGTTCAGTTTAAAGATACAGCAGGGAAACATCGATCACCTGTCCACACTAGCTCAAAGTTATTGCACTTTCACTTCCACTCCCTTCACACGGGCATTTTACAGAGGCCAATCAAATACAAACCTGCATGTCTTTGGGATGTGGAAGCCGGAGCACCTGGAGGAAACCCACGTGGTCACAGGGAGAACGTGCAAACTCCACACAGACGGTGCCCGAGGTCAGGATTGAACCCGGGTCTCCGGCCCTGAATGAGACTGCAGCCCTACCAGCTGTGCCTCTGCTGTGTACTTTAATTATGAATATGTAGCTGGGATAGGGCGAATGTGAAAAGGGTATTTCAACTCACAGCAGAGTCTAGGAACAGAGGACACAGCCTCAGAATAAAAGGACATACCTTTAGAACGCAGCTAGAAGGGATTTATTTTGTCAGATGGTGGTGAATCTGTGGAATTCATTACCACAGACGGCTGTGGAGGCCAAGTTAATGGATATTTTTATGGCGGAGATTGATAGATTCTTGATTGACAAGGGCGTTGTGGGGAAAAGGCAGGAGAATGGGGTTGGGAGGGAAAGATAGATCAGCCACGATTGAATGGCAGAGTAGACTCGATGGGCCGAATGCCCAAATGCTGCTTCTAGACCTTATGAGCATATAATGTGTTTGTCCAGCTTCCTCTGTGCTATTCCCCTCAGTCGTTCTGTGAGAAGTGAGTTCAGCAATCTAACCACTCTCACTGAAGAATTTGCTCCTGAATTGCTTCTAGGATTTATTGGTGACTATTTATGGTACCTTGTCTTTATCTCCTTCAAAAGCTAAAACATTTTCTCTCTATCTGTTCACGCTAAGACATATTAGGTCAGCCATCAGCCTTTTTCGAGAAAAGAATCCCAGCCTATTCAGCTTTTCCTGATGGTGATCTCTCAATCCCAGTGATATCCTTGTAAATCATATTTTACACCATCTCCTTTTATAATATGGAAACAAAAACCGGGCACAGAACTCGAGTGCAGCCCCATGACCATTTGATAAAATTTGAGCAACGCATATACATGAGTGATTTCAATTTTTATGTATGAGGGAAATTAAGCACACTGTGTACAGGCTCAAAGTGGTGACAGATTTACATCTGTGCACACTGCTTCAACTAATCCTTGGCCTTTCACCTTGCTTCACCTCATTGTGCTGCGTTTGGTCTTGACTTTGCATGTGATAACGCAGGGGTTCGGCTGATTATCAATCAGACACAATTTGTGACAATATCAAGTCAAAATGTACATTTGAAATCAAAAACAAACTAAAATTAATTTGCCAAACAATCTGAACAGTCACACAATCGCAGTGGTAGAGCTGACACTTTACAGGCCCAGAGACCCGGGTTTGATTCTGACCTGTACAGAGTCGATGGGAGAGTCGAGGACCAAAGGCCAGAGCCTCAGAATAAAAGGACGAACCTTTAGGAAGGAGGTGAGGAGGACTTTCTTTGGTCAGAGGATGGTAAATCTGTGGATTTCATTGCCACAGACGCCTGTGGAGGCTGTCAATGGGTATTTTTAAGGCAGAGATTAATAGATTCTTGATTTGTTTAGTTTAGAGATACAGCGGGGAAACAGGCCATTTGGTCCACCGAGTCCGTGCCGACCAACAATTAGTAAACCTGTCAAGGGTTATGGGGAGAAGGCAGGAGAATAGGGTTGAGAGGGAAAGATAATGGCAAAGTAGACGATGGGTCGAATGCCTTATTCTGCTCCTAACACTTATGAATGTATGAATCCGCTTACAGTGCCCTCAGAGATGCCAACTGGTACGGATTTCCCGTAATTTCTACGGAAAATTGGCCAATTACGGGCGGTACGATTTTCATATCGTAATTCCCGGATTTTGCCGATTTTAAGTTAGCACATACTTGTTGTGTGTGTTTGGGAGTGTGTGAGTGAGTGTGTGTGTGTGAGTGCCAGTGATGGAAATGGGGGGGTACGCAGAGGGACGACGTTCTCCTACGTTCCAGTTTCCAGTTTCCATCCTGTGCATGAATTCCCAGCTTTTAATCCAAGGACGAGCGAACAATCGGACAGACGGGCGAAAGGAACGATCATAGATGACATTTCGGATTGAGACCCTTCTTCAGACCGTCAGGGGAAAGAGGAACAATAGATATAGATGGCACTAAGGACAAACGAATGGAAGATATGCCTCCCGTTTCCCTTTCCCTTGATTGTCAGTCTGAAGAAGGGTCTCTGCCCAAAATGTCACCTATTGCGCTCTACGATGGTTGCTTTCGTCCGTCTGTCCATGCATTCACTCACTCTTGGTGCCGGCACTTCTCCGCTCAGACTCCGACACACACGCACACACACACGCAGATCGGCGCGGGCCGGGACCAGGAGCAGGGTGCAGGATGACATCAAATGGGTGGCAGCTATAGAAAAAGTACGGAAATTATAAGGGGGGTGGGGGGGCTGGGGTGGCTCAGTGGGAGGGGCGCCGGCTCTGGGGAGTGGATGACTTTTCTGGTCGAGATCCTTCTGCAGATAATCACAAGTACTCTCACCGACGAGAGTTCAGTTCAGTCTGAAAAAGAGTCTTCTCTCCAGTCGCTGCCTGTCCCGTTGAGTTACTCCAGCTGTATGTCTAACTTAAATTTCAAGAGTTAAATAAAAAAACACAGAGTGCTGGAGGAACTCAGCGGGCTTCGCGGCATCTGTGGAGGGAATGGATTACGAGTTGTTTCGGGCCAGGGTTCTTCTTCAATAGGAAGGAACTGCAGATCAAAGATACTAGAGCGGATACTAGTATCTTTGCTGCAGATCAGGCATGATATTCTTCCGATTTAAATCGTAATTTCGATTTTATTGTTTTCCTATTTTTATTTTTTCGCGCCCGATTATTTGGTGGCCAATCAACGACTGTCTCTAAGGGGGTTGCGTCCAATCACCGACCAGCTACCCTTAAAATTCCCGTCCAATCAATAAATCGGTCTCCTCCCGCCCAATCAGCCGCCGTCTCCAAGGGCATTGTGTCCAATCACATAATGCGCTGGTCACTTGGCAGCCAATCAGACAGTCTCCTAGGGGCCTTTTGATCAATCACCGACCTGCTTCCCTCACTAAAGCAGACGATGGCTGCAGCCAACACACACACACAGACAGAGACAGAGTCCCCCCCCCCCCCCTCCTTCCCAACCTCAGCTTCACGGACCCAGAGTACCCTTAGTTCCTAAACCCATTTCCATCACTGGAGTGTGTGTGTGAGTGTGTCTGTGTGTGTGAGTGTGTCTGTGTGTGTGAGTGTGTCTGTGTGTGTGTGTGTCTGTGTGTGTGAGTGTGTCTGTGTGTGTGTGTGTGTGCGCGTATATATGTGTGAGTGTGTGTGTATAAACATATCAAGACATATTGATAATGAACTCGTTCATCCAGTCTTTCAATAGAGCATTTTCAATGGTGAGTTAATACATGTTTATGTAATACCAACTAATGAACATACAGGTATGTTAATGTTAACATTATGCGCTATCGCTTGCCTGTGGGACCCGCGCTTGCCATCATGCAGAAAAAAAATTGCTTCGCGCAAAAAATTACTGATTTTGTCTCCAAATTACTGATTTTTAGCCTTATGATTACTGATTTGTGCTCTGGAAGGTTGGCATCTCTGTGCCCTCCATAATGTTTGGGATAAAGAATCATCATTTATTTATTTGCTTCTGTACTCCACAATTTGAGATTTGTAATAGAAAAAAATCATGTGTGGTTAAAGTGCACATTGTAAGATTTTAATAAAGGCCATTTTTATACATTTTGTTTTCATGTAGAAATTACAGCAATGTTTATACATAGCCCCCCATTTCAGGGCACCATAATGTTTGGGACACAGCAATGTCATGTAAATGAAAGTAGTCATGTTTCGTATTTTGTTGCATATCCTTTGCATGCAATGACTGCTTGAAGTCTGCGATTCATGGACATCACCTGTTGCTGGATGTCTTCTCTGGTGATACTCTGCCAGGCCTGTATTGCAGCCATCTTTAGCTTATGCTTGTTTTGAGGGCTAGTCCCCTTCAGTTTTCTCTTCAGCATATAAAAGACATGCTCAATTGGGTTCCGATCAGGCGATTCACTTGGCCACTCAAGAATTGACCATATTTTAGCTTGCGTTTTAAGGCATTTGTTTGAACTTGAGCTGATAAGATGTGTCTATACACTTCAGAATTCATTATGCTACTACCATCAGCAGTTGTATCATCAATGAAGATGTGAGCCAATACCTTCAACAGCCATACATGCACAGGCCATAACACCCCCACCACCGTGTTTCACAGATGAGGTGGAGTGCATTGGATCTTGGGCAGTTCCTTCTCTCCTCCATACTTTGCTCTTGCCATCACTCTGATATAAGTTAATCTTCATCTCATCTGTCAACAAGACCTTTTTCCAGAACTGTGGTTGCTCTTTTAAGTATTTCTTGGCAAACTGTAACCTGGCTATCTATTTTTATGACTAACCAGTGGTTTGCATCTTGCAGTGTAGCCTCTGTATATCCGTTCATGAAGTCTTCAGTGGACAGTGGTCATTGACAAATCCACACTTGACTCCTGAAGTGTGTTTCTGATCTGTCGGACAGGTGTTTGGAATTTTTTTCTTTATTGTAGAGAGAATTCTTCTGTCATCAGCTGTGGAGATCTTCCTTGGCCTGCCAGTCCCTTTGCGATTAGTAAGCTCACCAGTGCTCTCTTTCTCAATGATTTCCCAAACAGTTGATTTTGATAAGCCCTAGGTTTGGCTGATGTCTCAAACAGTTTTATTCTTGTTTCTTGGTCTCATAATGGCTTATTTGATGTCCATTGGCACAACTTTGGTCCTCATGTTGATAAACAGCAATAAAAGTTTCCTAAGGTGATGGAAAGACTGGAGGAAAGACTAGGTGCCTAGAGCTCTCTTATACCTGCATTAAGGAGGCAGTTAAACACACCTGAGCAATTCGAAACGCCTGTGAAGCCATGTGTTCCAAAGATTATGTTGCCCTGAAATGGGGGGACTATGTATAAACACTACTGTAATTTCTACATGGTGAAACCAAAATGTGTAAAAAATACCCTTTAATAAAATCTGACAATGTGTACTTTAACCACATGTGATTTTTTTCTATTACAAATCTCAAATTGTGGAGTACAGAGGCAAATAAATAAATGATGGGCCTTTGTCCCAAACATTATGGAGACCCCTGCGTGCTATTCTCTGATGCTCTGAACCACAATTTTAACATTGTGCACTGAAAATATCATTGCTAAAGTCAATGGGTGGTGCAGGATCTGAGAGTCAGCTTCTCCTAAAACTCTCTGTATGATGGATGGATTTATTAGTGTATTGTGACTGGCTTAGCCCTACGAGTAAAATGAGCAGCTTAGCTGAGAATTTGACTCTCCACAAGATCCTCGTATATATTCTATTTTTTATCAAGAGTTTCTTTCACCCTGATGTTACGTGGGGCTGTGAACGCGGGTCGATATTTATATTTGGTCAGTTTGCAAACTGACTGTTCATCCATTTCACGCTTTGGTGGATGACATTCATGCAAGGGCACCTCCTGGTTGCAATGCCAATAAATAATCTGCAGCTAATTACAAGCGAATGCTGTGTCAGGGTATATATTATACGGTCTAATTGGCAGACATTTCCTGCTCACATCAAAATTGACTCTCTTAAGGAGACCTAAATTGAATGGACCATACCACAGGAATCGCCACGGGTGGTTTCCACAACCAAGCCTTGAACACTGTTGGAAATTGGTGCTCCCCTCACCTCTTCCCTCCTAGCCTTGCTGTTCATTCGTCATTGGAACAGAATTAGGCCATTCGGCCCTTCGAATCTTCTTCATTCAATCATGGCTGATCACCATGCTGGGCGGCACGGTGGTGCAGTGGTGGAGTGCTGCCTCACTGAGCCAGAGACCCCGGTTCAATCCTGACTACGGGTACTGTCTGTATGGAGTTTGTACGTTCTCACCGCGAGCGCGTGGGTTTTCTCCGGTTGCTTCGGTTTCCTCCCACAATCCAAAGACGTGCAGGTTTGTATGTTAATTGGTTTAATGTAAGAATTGTAAATTGTCCTTAGTGTGTAGGGTAGTGTTAATGTAAGGAGATCACTGGTCAGTGCAGACTTGATAGGTTGAAGAAGAACGTACAAACTCCGTACAGGCAGCATCCGTAGTCAGGATCGAACCCAGGTCTCTGGCGTTGTAAGGCAGTAACTTTACTGCTGTTCCACCCAACATTCTATGAAGGGACTTGGTCATAGCGTTAGACAGCACTTTGGGCCAACTAGCCCATGCCAAACAAAACCCGTGTTTGGCTCATATCCCTCTAAACTGTTACTATCCATGAACCTGTCCAGGGATTTTTGAATGAAATTGGCACTAAACTCCCAAAAAGATTCCTATCCACGTTCTACAGATGTGCTGCCTGACTTGTTGAGTTACTCCAGCAATTTGTGCTTTACTGATCCATCTTGAACGGGTCTCCCACCTCTGCCTTCACAACTGGTCCAAGTAACTTGGAGTCTGAACCCTGCCCTCACGCATGCATATGTACATTTATAAAAAATATGATACAGTGCACCGAGCAATCATCTGCCAGACATCGGTCATGTGTGTCGCAGTTTTGCCATAGAGAGACGTTATATATCAAATGAAACTAAGGTCATTGTTTCTTTGCCTATTTCAGATTGGGCGGCATACCTGTGGGAGTGGTTGCTGTGGAAACCAGATCTGTGGAGTTATCAATACCAGCAGATCCTGCAAACTTGGATTCGGAAGCAAAGGTAGGTCTTGCTGAGATCGGGGCGGCACAGTGGCGCAGCGGTCTAGTTGCTGCCTTACAACGCTAAGGACCTGGGTTCAATCCTGATTGAGGGTGCTGTCTATGTGGAGTTTGTATGTTCTCCCTGTGACTCTGTGAGTTTCTCCGGGTATATGTCTTACTAACCCACCCACCATTCCCATTAATTTATCTTTCCTTCCTTTATGGAAATGTGGGTATCTCACCTTCAATGTGTGATTGATTGCTGATCAATAATTTATTTGTGGTCTGTGTGAACAGATAATCCAGCAAGCTGGGCAGGTGTGGTTTCCTGACTCTGCCTTCAAAACTGCTCAAGCCATTAAGGACCTAAATCGAGAAGGGCTTCCGTTGATGGTGTTTGCCAATTGGCGAGGTTTCTCTGGAGGAATGAAAGGTAAAGAGATTAAGGTCATAGGAGCAGAATTGTCCAATTGGGGCTGGCACGGTGGCGCAGCGGGAGAGACCTGGGTTCAATCCTGACCTCGAGTGCTGTCTGTACGGAATTTGCACATTCTGTCCGTGACTGCGTGGGTTTTCTCCGGGTGCCCCGGTTTCCTCTCACACTCCAAAGACAGGCAGGTGTGTGGGTTAATTGGCTTCTGTAAATTATCCCTAATGTAGGATGTGAAACTGGGGTAACATAGAACTTGTTAACGGGTGATTATTGGTTGGCGCAGAATCGGTAGGCCGTAGGGTCTGTTTCTACACTGTATCGTTAAACTAAACATAGAAATAGGTGCAGGAGTAGGCCATTCGGCCCTTCGAGCCTGCACCGCCATTCAATATGACCATGGCTGATCATCCAACTCAGTATCCCGTACCTGCCTTCTCTCCATACCCCCGATCCCATAGCCACAAGGGCCACATCTAACTCCCTCTTAAATATAGCCAATGAACTGGCCTCAACTACCTTCTGTGGCAGAGAATTCCAGAGATTCACCACTCTCTGTGTGAAAAATGTTTTTCTCATCTCAGTCCTACAAGACTTCCCCCTTATCCTTAAACTGTGACCCCTTGTTCAGGACTTCCCAAACATCGGGAACAATCTTCCTGCATCTAGCCTGTCCAACCCCTTAAGAATTTGGTAAGTTTCTATAAGATGCCCCTCAATCTTCTAAATTCTAGCAAGTACATGCCGAGTCTATCCAGTCTTTCTTCATATGAAAGTCCTGACATCCCAGGAATCAGTCTGGTGAACCTTCTCTGTACTCCCTCTATGGCAAGAATGTCTTTCCTCACATTAGGAGACCAAAACTGTATGCAATACTCCAGGTGTGGTCTCACCAAGACCCTGTACAACATCAGTAGAACCTCCCTGCTCCTATACTCAAATCCTTTTGCTGTGAATGCTAACATACCATTCACTTTCTTCACTGCTGCACCTCCATGCCTACTTTCAATGACTGGTGTACCATGACACCCAGGTCTCGTAGCATCTCCCCTTTTTTCTAATCGGCCACCATTCAAATAATAGTCTACTTTCCTGTTTTTGCCACCAAAGTGGATAACCTCACATTTATCCACATTATACTGCATCTGCCATGCATTTGCCCACTCACCCAACCTATCCAAGTCACCTTGCAGCCTCCTAGCATCCTCCTCGCAGCTAACACTGCCCCCCAGCTTTGTGTCATCCACAAACTTGGAGATGTTGCATTCAATTCCCTTGTCCAAATTATTAATATATATTGTAAATAGCTGGGGCCCCAGCACCGAGCCTTGCGGTACCCCACTAGTCACTGCCTGCCATTCTGAAAAAGACCCGTTTACTCCTACTCTTTGCTTCCTGTCTGCCAGCCAGTTCTCTATCCACATCAATACTGAAACCCCAATACCATGTGCTTTAAGTTTGTATACTAATCTCTTATGTGGGACCTTGTCGAAAGCCTTCTGAAAGTCCAGATATAACACATCCACTGGTTCTCCCTTATCCACTCTACTAGTTACATCCTCGAAAAATTCTATAAGATTCGTCAGACATGATTTACCTTTCATAAATCCATGCTGACTTTGTCCAATGATTTCACCACTTTCCAAATGTACTGCTATTCCATCTTTAATAACTGACTCTTGCAGTTTCACCACGACCGATGTTAGACTAACTGGTCTGTAATTCCCCGTTTTCTCTCTCCCTTTTTAAAAAGTGGGGTTGCATTAGCTACCCTCCAATCCTCAGGAACTACTCCAGAATCTAAAAAGTTTTGAAAAATTGTCACTAATGCACCCACTATTTCTGGGCTACTTCCTTAATTACTCTGGGATGCAGCCTATCTGGCTCTGGAGATTTATTAGCCTTTTATCCACTCAATTTACCTAACACCACTTTGCGGCTAACCTGGATTTCACTCAGTTCCATCTCATTTGACCCCCGGTCCCTTGCTATTTCCGGCAGATTATTTATGTCTTCCTTAGTGCAGACAGAACCAAAGTAGTTATTCAATTAGTCTGCCATGTCCTTGTTCCCCATGATCAATTCACCTGTTTCTGACTGCAAGGGACCTACATTTGTTTTAACTAATCTTTTTCTCTTCAACTAATCTTTTTCTCTTCAACTCTCCTCTGGCAACTCAATCCATATACTCACCAACATCTGTGTGAAAATGTTGTCTCACAGGTTCTTATTAAATCTTTCCCCTCTCACCTTAAAGCTCTGTCCTCTGGTTCTTGATTCCCGTACTCTGGGTAAAAGACTCCGTGTGTCTATCCTATCTATTTCCCTCATTATTTTATACACTTCTGTAAGATCACCCACCCCTCATTCTCCTGTGCTCCCGAGAAATAAAGTCCTAACCTGCCCGACCTCTCCACATAGCTCAGGCCCTTATGTCCTGGCAACATGTCCATAAACCTTCTCTGCACTCTTTCCCTCCTTTGGCATGGTGTCCGAAACTGAATACAATACTCTAAAAGCAGCTTCACCAACATCTTACACAACTGTATGATAACATCTCAACTTCGGTACAGTATCCTGAAAGTTGAAGGCCAATGTACTGAAAGCCCTCGTGACCACCCTATCCACCTATGACACCACTTTCAAGGAATTATATGTACGTGCACTCCTAAACCCTACTGCTCTGCAGCACCCCTGACCCTGCCACTCACTGAAGGTCCTGCACTGATTTGACTTCCCAAAATGCAACATCTCTGGGTAAAGGACTCTGCATTCACCCTCTCTATTCCCCTCATGTGTGACATGAACGCACAAAGCCAGAGCTGTAACCTGTGTAAGGCCAGCTAATCTCCTGCAGTTGAGTCTTGATGCAGGAAAATGCCCACCATCCTTTTGCCTCCAGAGTTGCTGCATGATCTGCTGAGTTCCTCCAGCAGCTTGTTCTATAATCTCCTGCAAGATCTTCGATGACAGTCTTTGCAGTTTAGTTTAATATGTCACGTGTACCGAGGTACAGTAAAACACTATCTAGTCAGTGAAAAGACTATACATGATTACAGTCTAGCTGTCCGCAGTGTATAGGTACGGATAAAGTCCGATTAAAGATAGTTCAGTGAGGTAGATGGGAGGTCAGGACTACTGTCTAGATGGTGATAGGATGGTTCAGTTGCCTGATAGCAGCTGGGAAGAAACTGTCCCAGAATCTGGAGTGTATTATGACCAAATAATTAAAATAATTGTTGTTAGTGATGATGATGCAAACCCATTAGAGCATGTCCACAGTTTGTTTCATTTTGGAACTGTTGTAACTGGTGGGCTCAGTGGACACTGTATATTTGCAGTTGAACCTCAGCTGTTGTAACAAAACCCACACGGCCTGATGCAAATATTATCAGAGCTCCTTGGAAAGATCAATCAGCCACAGCTTTGACAGACTTTATATTCTCTCCACTTGTATTAGTTTTGAATGTTTGTGCCTGAGATGCAAATCTGGATTGCATTGGGGAATGAGCTTTTTCAAGTTACAAACTGGGAAAAAAACACTGAATAGTAACGTCCATCAATGCCACTGTTTAAATATGTTTTTATAAAAAATGTCCTGCTGGTGAGGCATCACCTTGATAAAAGGTGCTAGGCCAAATACTTCCATTTCAAACGTGTTAATAAGGGCAGCACAGTGCCGTAGCAATAGAGTTGCTGCCTCGCAGCACCATGGGTGCCGTCTGTATGGAGTTTGTACGTTCCCCCTGTGACCACGTGGGTTTGCTCCGGTTTGCTCCCACACTCCAAAGACGTACACGTTTGTAAGTTAATTGGCTCCTGTAAATTGTGTAGGATTGAACTGATCGTTGGTCAGCATGGACTCAGTGGACCGAAGGGCCTGTTTCCCCGCTGCATCTCTAAACTAAACTAATAAGTCATAGTATTTTTAAACGCTTTAGAAACATTTTTGTCGCAACGCTACTTTATACTTCAAAGTGTGCAGGCGCGTCTTTCGAGGCATCTGATGACAGCTTGCCTTACACAGCCTCAGCAAATAACACATGAGCTGTGCCGCGCTCCACTCTGCCAGGCTGTTTGGCACAGTGACTCCATTCACTTACAAGGAACGATTTGTGCGTACAATTTCTCCCAGAGCGTCACTTTGATTATTCGCGGGGATGGGAGGGAGGGGTGCGGTGCTGAGGAGCGAGAAAGAAAAATAAACAATTACACCATTCTTCAGTGAACACACTCGGCAAGGAGTCAATTGGATGGTGGGTGAAACATCTCCAAAATCGTGTGTAATGAGTAGGAAAAGATTAGACGCAGTTCTTGCTATGCTGAAAATTGACATTAGCAAAAACTCTTTACTAGACATCCTAGGAGGTCTAATTCAAGTTGGATTAAAAACACATCCAGATTCGTTTGGATTGGTCTTCTGCACATTTTTATGTAGCTGGAAAGATTATCAAGATAATGCAAAATTAAATTATGAAACTTGCAGAATATTTAGTTGGGGGATATCTGTGTGCTATGGTTTAGTGAGGCAGGCCAGCAGTGACCCTCGACGGTAAGAAATCAGCTGTGAAATTTACCAGAAATTAACACCAGGGTCGTTGTCTCAGCATGAGTGGTTTGATAGGATGCGAATCCCTGTGAAATTAACCACTCTCTTCTTCCCCTCCAGACATGTATGATCAAGTGCTGAAGTTTGGCGCATACATAGTGGACGGGTTGCGGGAATACAGGCAGCCTGTGCTCATCTATATACCCCCCAACGCAGAACTGAGAGGAGGCTCGTGGGTAGTCATTGACACCACCATCAACCCCAGGCACATGGAGATGTATGCAGACAAGGAAAGCAGGTACACAAGACAGCTCCGACCACTCTGGCAGTCACTCTTCTGTTTCTCATCAGCCATTTGCAGTTTTACTTAAATGGATATTCCTAACCTAACAAGGACAGAAGATAGACACAAAATGCTGGACTAACTCAGCAGGCCAGGCAGCATCTGTGGTGACGTTTAGGGTCAAGACCCTTCTGAGTTTAGTTTATTGTCACATGCGCTGAGGTACAGTAAAAAGCTTCTTCAGCCTGGAGAAGGATCTCGACCCAAAACATTACGAATCCTTTTCTCCAGAGATGCTGCTTGACCCGCTGAGTTACTCCAGCATTTTGCGTCTATCTTCAGTTT
The DNA here is from genome assembly GCA_035221665.1 of Okamejei kenojei. NCBI lineage: Eukaryota > Metazoa > Chordata > Chondrichthyes > Rajiformes > Rajidae > Okamejei > Okamejei kenojei. The sequence goes on from CM069156.1 coordinate 3,865,870, forward strand.
AAACCAGCATGTGCAGTTCCTCCCTACACTAATAAGGACTGATGCATGCTGAAATAATTTTTGAAATTCGGGCAAAATATTAAATGTCTCCAAACCAACACTGCGCTACATAAGACAAAGTGACGGCAAAATTGATGGAATGATCTCTGCCCACTACTCAGTTGATTGCAGATGAATACCAATGGTTAATATTGACACAGATTTTGCCCTTTCCCTCACAAAACTATTGCTGCTGTGCAACTGGAACACAAGAAATTGAAAAGTTTTCATCTTGTGCGTTAGGGAGTCATTTTTGTTTTATGTAGGGCTTTCTAAAGTACAAATTGATTTTCTGCAGACACTTAATATGAAGGAAGGGCGCTTAAGAACAGTACCTTCACACAGGTCAATGTGCCAAGGAGAGAGAGGGGGGAGGAGATAATTCTCACTTCATTCGTTCACTGAATCCTCATGGCATATTTTCATCCTTCACTGGAAATTTACTGCAAATCCATAGTTGTTGATATATTGTCCAAACGATTGCCAGGTGAATATTGCCAAGTCAGAGACCCCCGGGTTAAAACCTATTCGGTTTGACTTAACATAAAACAGTACAACCGATGAACAGAGCTTTTGGCCCACAATGTCCATGCCAAACATGATGCCAAGCTAAATTAATCTTCTCTGTCTGTAGGTGATCTATATGCCACCATACCCTGCAGTCCCACATGCCTATCTAAAAGCCTCTTAAACGTCATTGTCATACCTACCTCCACCTGAGTGAAAAAACACTCAGTTTAGGTTATTGTCAAAGAAGGAACTGCAGATGCTGGAAAGTCGAGGGTACACAAAAGGCTGGAGAAACTCAGCGGATGCAGCAGCATCTAAGGAGCGAAGGAGATAGGCGACGTTTCGGGTCGAGACCCTTCTTCACCTATTTCCTTCGCTCCTTAGATGCTGCTGCACCCGCCGAGTTTCTCCAGCCTTTTGTGTACCTTAGGTTATTGTCACGTGTGCCGAGGTACGGTGAAAAGCTTTTGTTGCCTGTATCTCCTTTACATGTTGCCACTCTCACCGTAAAGCTGTGCCCTAGAGTCTTTGACCTTTCCACCCTGGGGACTAAGATTCTGACATCACACTGGCCTCGTGCACATTGAGCAAGCACCACGTCACATTTATATATTTATGAATTAACATATATTTTCTCTATTATAGTTTATTATTGTCACGTGTATTGAGGTACAGTGAAAAGCTTTATGTTGCGTTCTATCCAGTCAGTGAAAAGACTGTATATGATTACAATCCCGCTGTCCACAGCGTACAGAGTATAAAGGGTATAAAATTGTCTGGTATTAGGGGCATAAGAGTAATTAAGGATAGAGGGTATCAAAGTATCTCATCTTATCTGGTATTAAGTAGTCTATCGATTAGAGTCTTATAATGATTGTGAGTGAACTTCTCTCAAATTTTCCATCTCATTCCCCATTTTATGTTGCTGTTAATCCGTCTCACCTTTTAGGTTTCAAAACATCCGTTTGAGGTCTCTAAGTATTGAGTTTTATGGATACATAGCTACATACAGTAAAAGGGGCCATAGTGATTCATGTTTCTATTTGCAGTTTCCGCCCACATCCCGCCTCATCCCTTATATGTAAATGCCTTTTGACCTAATTTCACTCTCCCGGCAACTTCTTCCTCTTTTCCTCCTACTTGGGCCGGCACAGTGACGCAGCTGGTAGAGCTGCTGCCTCAAAGCGCAAGGGACCCGACTTTGGTCGTGACCTCGGGGTACTATCTGTATGAAGTTTGCATATACCCTCCCTGTGACCACGTGGGTTTCCTCCGGGTGCACCGGTTTCTTCCCACATCCCAAAGACTTGCGGGTTTGTAGGGTAATTTGTTTGAAGGTTAATTGGCCGGTAGTGTGTAGGGAGTTGATGTGAAAGTGGGATAACATAGCACTATTGTGAACGGGTGATCAATAGTCGGCGTGGACTTGGTGGGTTGAAGGGCCTGTTTCCATGCTGTAATATCTTTCACTCAATTCAATCACTAGCCTGGATAGCATGCTCTCTCCACTTGTCCCTTGACGACAGTGTGCCCATGGTGAAACCTTTAATACGTGCTACAGGGACAGGTACCAATAATGCCCACAATATGGGTATTTTTTTGGGCAGCATTAATTTGGGCCCAATCTTCAACCAAATACAAATGCTTATTGTTCATTTTTACACCATCTCTCATCCGCTGTGTATACTGTAGAGATACAGCACGGAAACAGGCCCACCGAGTTCACGCCAACCAGCTATCACCCCATACACTAGCACTATCCTACACACTAGGGACAATTTAAAATTTTATCGAGCCAATTAACCTACAAACCTGCATGTCTTTGGAATGCGCAAGGAAACTGTAACAACTGGAAAAAAACAGGTAAAATGTACAAACTCCATACGATAGTACTTTATCCCAGGAGGGAAGTTGATCTGCTAACAGTCATAAAACACAAGATACATGAAACATGAAATTAAAGTGATGAGTGGAAAGGATTGCGGATGTGCAAAGATTGGGGGGGGGAGTAGGGGAGTCAGACAGCATCCATCGTCAAGATCGAGCCCGGGTCACTGGCGCTGTGAGGGAGCAACTCTACCGCTGCACCACCGTGCCGCACTTCTGTAAACATTTTTGTAATGGTCACCATTACTCATGCTGGCTTCTAACTCCAAATTACTAAATATCCTGGGAGTGAGATGCCATGAAGAAGAGAAAAAAAACCCATCAAACATTTATGATTTCTGTTTGGGCTGGGCAGAAATTGCCTTTAATTTTCTCTCTTCAAATCTTATAAAATAGTAGTTGCCTGCTCCTAACACCTGGGGCAATCGGGTATTTACCAAGGCAGCCTTAACACCTTTGCATAACCCCAGGCACAGAACTAAGAGTGACATCTTATTTATTGAAATCCAAACTGCGTATATATTTTTTTAAATATGGTGAGATGTTGTGACTTTAATTTATGCCTTGAATAATTGCTTGGTTAATTAGCCTGCAAATGTGTTTTACTCATCAGAGGTGGTGTACTGGAGCCAGAGGGGACAGTGGAGATCAAATTCCGCAAGAAAGACTTGGTGAAAACAATGCGGAGGGTGGACCCTGTGTACATGAACCTGGCCGAGCGCTTGGGTATGTGCACTTTAATTTCCACCGCCCACCCAGCACCTGCATGCCCTCTCCCCCCACCCCCACCAACAAAGTTTTGTATAGATTAAAATGCCTTAATAGGAATGGTCGGTCTCATATTTAAATCTGTGCCGCGACTCGGTGAAACTCTGACCGGCACGATGGCGCAGCGGTAGAGTTGCTGCCTTACAGCGCCAGAGACCCGGGTTTGATCCCGATTGCGGGTGCTGTCTGTACATTGTTAATTGGCTTTTGTAAACGTAAGTTGTCCCTAGTGTGCGTAGGATAGCGTTAGTGTGCGGGGAACAATGGTCGGCGAGGACTCGGTGGGCCGAAGGGCCTGTTTCCGCACGGTGTCTCTAAACTAAACTAAACCATGTCCTCTCTCCCACACCCACCCCCACCAACAAAGTTTATTATAGATTAATGCCCGGACGTGTAAAACGCCTTAATATGGATGGCCAGTCTCGTATTTAAATCTGCTCTGCGACTCAGTAATGCACTGTGGCTTTTATTTATTTATTATTTTAAATCAGTCTCTCACAGTTTAATTTGATTACAGCCTGGAGGTGACAGGCCCCAGGGCTCAACTTGAGCTCATTTATGAGATTGTGATCTGTATGATCTACTGTCATGGTTACCAAATCTAAATTAACAGGCAATTAATTTTTTTTTACTGCCCAATCAATTTACTTTGCTTCACTTTTGAGCATCCGTGTGCCTCTCGGAACACCGCTGTTCCTGTCCAAGAAATTAGAATGGTGATTCTTCCACACGTCCCGCTGTGCTGCTGCTGAATGTAATTGATGCATGAGTGAGGCCCTGGTCTCATTTTATATGCTTCTTCTGCTTTTACATGGAAGTTCCTGGCTTTCTCCGGTGCAAAGGAGCAAATATCAACAGCAGCCAGACAGTTGCACTGTCCAGTAAGTCAGGAAGGTCTCGAGGACACAACACTGTGGCGCAACGCGTAGAGCCGCTCCCTCATGGCACCACACACCCGGGTACGACCCTGACCTCCAGTGCTGCAGTTGTAGAGTTTGCACGTGCGTTTCCTCCGGGTGCTCCGGTTTCATAAGTTCATAAATCATAGGAGCACAATTAGGCCATTCAGCCCAACGAGTCTACTCCGCCATTCAATCATGGCTGATCTGCCTTTCCCCCTCTACCCCATTCTCCTGCCTTCCCCCCATAACCGTTGACACCCTCGCTAAACAAGAATCTGCCAATTTCCACCTTAAAAATATCCAATGACTTGGCCTCCACTGTTTCCTCCCACATCCCAAAGACGTGCAGGGGTTTGTAGATTAATCGGCCCTCTGTAAATTGCCCCTGATGTGGAGGGCGTGGATGCGAAAGTGGGAAAGTGGAACTAGTTTGAAGGGCAATTGGTGGTCGGTGCGGACTCAGAGACTGAAGGACTTGTGTACATACTGTCGCTCTGAACTAAACTACGCTTTAGCCATTGAGCCTGGAGAAGGGTCCCGACCCAAAACATCACATCTCCATTCTTTCCAAAGCTGTCTGACCCACTGAGTTACTATTGAGGAGCGAGCATTTTGCAGGTAATTGAGGAAGGATGGAAGGAGGCATGTGGAGTTTAAGAAACAGAAGTGTTTGGGTTGAATAATAATCTATTAGTATGCTATATATCCTGTGAACAAGGGGTTGCATTTTTAAACAGCATGATAAAGGAAGCATTCTGCACAATGCCATGGTGAATTGATGGGCACTGTTGTTTGTTGTTTAGTTACTTTGAACACTTAGCGAAAGGAAAATGCTTCAGAAAATGATAGCTGTCCTTTCAAACTGCGGCTTGAGCTCTAAGCAAGCAAAAGAGGTCACTTGTACCTGAAAAACTGTAAAAGCAATAGCTGTTGATAAAGACCTCAGTTGGATGAGTCATAATTTTGCACAACAAAGAATTTGATTGTTAAAAACACAGCCTAATGGAAAGAGGGCAGCTTTTGGAGCTTTGCAGAAAACGGTTCTCGCACAAAGCATTGCATAATGTTACTTTTATGGCTAATTTAAGATTTTTTTCAAACTCCTGGTTATTCTGGATCACTGGTCTTTGATGCTTACTTCACTCCATTTGCCACAAACAAGCAGTTAGGCTGAGGTTCCTGCTGACTCCGGCAGACGTCCGTTGGCTCCATTTGTCTTTCAGTCTCGCTGATTATTGAAGAGAATTTCACAGACTTTTAACTCTTCAAATCCTGAGGGCAATAGTGTCTGTTATAAAACTTCCAACAGTACAGCACAGTAACGGGCCCTTCGGCCCACAATGTCCGTGCCGAAGATGATGCCAAGTTAAACTAATCTCCTCTGCCTGCACATGAGCCTCATCCATCTATTCCTCGTATGTTGCAAAACATACTTGGCTAATAAAGCATGATTATGATCTATTCCCGGCATATCCATGTGCCTGTATAAAAACCTCTTAAATATCACCGTTGTATCTGCCTCCACCACCACCCCTGGCAACGTATCCACCACTTTAGAGTTTAGAGATGCAGCGTGCTGCTAACAGGTCTTTTGGCCTACCGAGTACACGGTGACTTGCGATCATCCCGTACGCTAGCCATATCCTATACATTAGGGACGATTTACAATTTTGCCGAAACCAATTAACCTTAAAAACCAGTACGTCTTTGGGATGTGGGATATTCAAATGGCTCCATGCCCATTTTCCTCTAGCAACTGCACCAATGGATGCCATCTAAATATTTAACTGTTATGACTAAATATTTAAATATGACAACCGGTGCTGTCTGTATGGAGTTTGCATGTTCTCCCTGTGACCGCGTGGGTTTTCTCCGGGTGCTCCCGTTCCCTACATATTTAAGAGGGAGTTGGATGTGGCCCTTGTGGCTGAAGGGATCAGGGGGTATGGAGAGAAGGCAGGTACAGGATACTGAGTTGGATGATCAGCCATGATCATATTGAATGGTGATGCAGGCTCGAAGGACCGAATGGCCTGCTCCTGCACCTAATTTCTATGTTTCTATTCCAAAGACGTACAGATTTGTAGGTTAATTGGCTTTGGTTAAATTGTAAATTGTCCCTAGTCTGTAAGATAGTGCTAGTTTATGGGGTGATTGCTGGTCGGTGTGGACTCGGTGGGCCAAAGGGTCTGTACGTCAAACACGCTGTAACGCAAACGTCTAAAGTAAAGTGCAGGCAGATATGATAGTGGCATTTATGAGGCTTTTAGATAGGCACATGGACAGGCAAGGAATGGAGGGATATGGTTCACATGTAGGCAGATGAGATTAATTTAACAACATCAATTTCAGCATGGATATTGTGGGCCGAAAGGCCTATTCCTGTTCTATATTGCGCTGTGCTCTTACAGTCATACAGCAGAGAAGCAGGCCCTTTGGCCCATCATGCCTGTACAAAACAATCAAACGCCCATCTATACTAATCCCATTTGCCAACAAATGGTAATCCCATCCCATCTTTGGCAACTTTGCCTTGGTGATTCTAGTGTTCATCCAGATGCGTCATAAATGCTGTGATAGTGTCTCTCTCCACGGGCGGTCAAGGTGGCACAGCGATAGAGTTGCTACCTCACAGCGCTTGCAGTGCCAGAGACCCGGGTTCGATCCTGATTGCGGGTGCTGTCTGTACGGAGTTTGTACGTTCTCCCTGTGACCTGCGTGGGTTTACTCCGAGATCTTCGGTTTCCTCCCACACTCCAAAGACGTACAGGTTTGTAGGTTAATTGGCTTGGTAAATGTAAAAATTGTCCCTAGTGGGTGTAGGATAGTGTTAGTGTGCGGGGATCGCTGGTTGTCATGGGCCGAAGGGCCTATTTCCATGCTGTATCTCTAAACTAAACTAAACTAAACCTCATCAGGCAGCACCATCCAGATTCAAGTCACCCTGTGGGCGAAAAAGAAAATCTTTCTTAGATGTCTTCCAAACTTTAAACTATGTCCTGCAGTCATTGCCACAGACAGCTGTGGAGGGCAAGTCATTTAGCAGTTACTTTTGCAACGTTAAAAAACATTTGGACAGGTACATGGATAGGATAGGTTTAGAGGGATATGGACCAAACGTAGGCAGGTGGGACTAGTGTAGATGGGGCATGTTGGTTGGTGTGGGCATGTTGGGCCGAAGGGCCTGTTTCCACTGTATTACTCTATGACTGTGAGTATTTTTAAAGTGGAGATTGACAGGTTCTTAATTAGTAAATTAGTTATGAGGCAGGAGAATGGGATTGAGAGCAAGAGAAAGCTCACCCATGGTAGAATGGCGGAGTAGACGTAATGGGCCAAATGGCCTAATTCTGCTCCTATGACGTGAACTTGGACATCTCTACAATTCTTGAGCCTTTATTTGGCATTAGATTCCCCTGCTTACAAATGGTATTTCCAGCCATTCCCCAGAGTGAAGCCTGCTTCTTTTCTCAGCTCCTTCAATGATTCTCATTTATATTTATCAGAACTCAGATAGCTCCATGCCCACCTTCCCCTGGCTCCCCGCACCAACTCCAGCTTCTGCGGGGGTCCTGAGCCAGGGGTGCTTTTGTTTGCTGCCAGTAACTCTAATAAAGATAGTTAATTAAATTGGGGTGTTCCAATTGCCTGGCCAGGCAACGACAATTCTCCAGAGTGTCCCGCACTCTGAAAGCAATTTGAATATTTGAACTCTGCATTTTTGAACGAGCATTTTAGTCAGAGACAAACACTAATGTCCTCAGTGTGGGAATGCTGGAATAATGGATCACAATAAAATGATGACAATTCTGAGCTACTCAGCTTTGCATCATGCCTGGAGGAAATGTAGAAGTTGCTGCACCATAAAAAGTGTTGGTACATTTTTACAGTGACATAAAAACGCTTCCTGTCAGTAGGACTGAGTGTGAACATATTTTGGATGTCAAGCTGAAATCGAAGGCCATGTTTCATCCCACTTCTCCCTCTGTCTTGTTGGTCAAGGTGTTGAAAGGTAACGTTAGTTAGATGTCTCGTCACCAAGTGGTACATGTGGCCAAATTCCTGTCTGATATGTGGTTTAGTTCAGTTTACTTTGGAGATACAGCATGGAAACTGGCCCTTCAGCCCACCTAGTCCACACTGATCATTGATCAGCCGTTCACACTAGTTCCATGTTATCCCACTTTCCCTGCACATTAGGGGCAATTAAAGTACAAAACTGGACGTCTTTGGAATGTGGGAGGGAAACGGCGCACCTGGAGAAAACCCACACGGTCACAAGAAGAACGTGCAAACTCCGCACAGACAGCGTCCGAGAACAGGGTTGAACCCGGGTCTCTGGCTCTGAGGCAGCGGTGCCACTCTAAACTCACTAAACTCATAAAGACTAGAGTACTCGAGCAAATTATGTCACACCAGCAGGAGTGGTGTTGAGAACTCTGATTGACCCTGCTCTCCCTCTCCTAATCGCTGAATTCTAACTGAAATCAGACCCTTCAGACTGAAGAAAGGTCTCGACCCAAAACGTCACCCATTCCTTCTCTCCAGAGATGCTGCCTGTCCCGCTGAGTTACTCCAGCATTTTGTGTCTAACTTCTGTTTAAACCAGCATCTGCAGTTCCTTCCTACACAAAGACAGAAGCTATCTGAACATAGAACACAGCATAGTCTAGCACAGGAACAAGCTCTCTGGCCCACAATGTCTGTGCTGAACATTATACCAGACTAACTCTTGTCTACCTGCACATAATTCATATCCATCCATTCCCTGCGTATCCATTTGCCCGCCCAAGAGTTTCTAAACACCACCATTCTATCTGCCTCCACCACCACCCCTGGCAGCGCATTCCAAGCACCCATCGCCCTCTGTGTAAAAACAACTTGTCCTGCTCATCTCCTTTAAGCTTTGCCACTCTTACTTTAGAGCTAAGCCCTCTTGGTTCTTCGTGGTTCTTGGTCCTCCAAAATATAAATGGAATTTAAACTAGAGGTGGCGGAGGGTGGACTTAAGCAAAAAAGAGTTCTCTAATACTTGATATTTCCTTACTGGGAACAATGGAACAAGAAAAAAATCCTTTCATTTTAAAAATAAAAATAAATTTCAGCTTCCTCAGTGGAGTTAAGAGGACAGGAGCTAATTTAAACAGTTAGGAATCAAGAATGTTTAATTGTCATATGTACTGAAAAGAGAACAATGAAATTCTTCATTCAACACCTTAACAGGCCAACAAACACAATACACATAGACTATGCAGAATGAACTAAATAAATTAATAATCCCAATACGTGCAACCAAAGTCATTAGTTAGTTCATAGTTGAATGTAGGGCGTTTTGTTCCCGAGCCTGATGGTTGGTGGGAAGAAGCCGTTCTTGAACCTGGTGGTCACAGTTTTCAGAAAGGGACAATCTTCAATTAATTAACGGTCAAGAATGGGCTGGTGTATGCCAGCATCTCCATCAGGGTGCCAAATTTACAAACAGAAAATGTTTGAATGCCCTCACTGCAATGAAACTAAAGATTTATACCAGTGGAAATGTTTAAGAAGGAACTGCAGATGCTGGAAAATCGAAGGTAGACAAAAATGCTGGAGAAACTCAGCGGGTGAGGCAGCATCTATGGAGCGAAAGAAATAGGCAACGTTTCAGGTCGAGACCCTTCTTCAGACTGATGTGGGGGTGTGGGGGTGGGGGGGGGGGGAAGAAGAAAGGAAGTCAGTGAAAAACAGTGTCTCCGCCTCTTCCCTTCTTCATCCCGCCTCCCACCCCCACATCAGCCTGAAGAAGGATCTCGGCCCGAAACGTCGTCTATTTCCTTCGCTCCATAGATGCTGCTTTGTTTCTCCAGCAATTTGTCTACCGATACCAGTGGAAAGGTGTGTTTTGGTCTTGCCAGAGCTCCATCCTGCTTCAAGTAAATTAATTTTCAGGTGCAGCCGAAGTGAATCTGTTGAGCTTTGCTATGCAGAATAAAGAACAGAGAGCACAGACGTACTCATGCAGGACTGCAAAACCAAATCTAAAGTACACAGCAACAACCATTTAATTTGAAGAGCAGATTTGTAGGGATGTAAAATTGCAGCTGTACAATGTAGACTTCCACCAGCAGAGAGAGGCTGCTATTTGCATTTAGCCATTAAAATTGTAATGCGGAAGCACAGTTGCTCAACAATGAAAGTTGCAATCTGACTGAGGGGCAAAAATATATAAAGGGCATAATTTGATCAGCTATTTCCTGACTTTTATTTCCTTTAATGTTTGCTTGTCCAAAGGCAAAATTAACTTCACCCTATTTAAATCCTTTATTCTTTGTTTGGTGGGTTCTGTAGAATAGTCTTTCTCGTTTACTCTTGTATTGCATGCACTTATCATTTTATAATGTACTTGATTATCCTTCTACTATTTTATTTATTTTTATAAATACTATAATATCTGCTCAGAATAATGCAAGTTAATATTAATACATTTTTAATATTCAATTAGCTGTCTTACTTCATAGCATGAAAACCCACAATTTTGTGATTCAGGTGTGTGTCTCTTGTTAAAATTATTTTGAGAATTTTAGCCGAAACTTTTTTATATATTTTAAAATACATGTACGAACACACATTTTAGCAGAAAAATGAAAAATCATGTCGACTTGACCTTTGACACTTTGGAAAGCATTCACAGGGGAAATTTAGCCGTCTCTGAAGGAGCCAGGATCAATCAATGGCTGATTATGTTCTCATTCGGTGCTGGATTGATCTTTTAGTGAACTGATGATAACAGGCCTTTGGCAGCTTCAAGAGGCAACCCAAAATGGGGTTTGACACGATTGGTTCTGACAGGGATCAATCTGAATCCCGCTGAGCTGTATGAAAAGCCAGACACCCCCAAAGATCTGAAAAAAACTACTCCAATTCATCGAGATGCCCTTGCAATGGCAAATCTCTCCCTTCCAAAAACTCCTTTTTGTTTTTTTTTTCCTTTCCAGCTGTAAGAGAGAACCAATTTCAGAATTCAGCGGGCCAACCAAGAAATTGGCAGATGCAGCCCTTGAAAATTTGGAAAGAGGAGAATGATTTCTTTATGTGGTAATGAGAATGACAAAAAAGAAAGCAGTAGGGCAGATCAATACAGCAATGACAGATTAGAAGAGACACTTCATTTAAGACAAAAAAAAAACAGAAAACCTTTCCTCTTTAATATGGTAACTTATCAGAATTTGCATCAGATTTCTGCTGCTTTTTGTAATTGCACTTGTCAAGTATTACATGTGGCATAAAAGAAAAATATTGATTAAAATGACGCGTCTCAGGGCTTGAGAAGCAGCCCCGCAGCAGACTATTTCAAAGCACGGCCCTTCCAATGGATGTCATGATTACTAGTCAAGTGCGCTGCTCTTTTTGACTGGTGTGAACACCGCTGTGACACATTTGTGTGTTGTGTCCGTGAAAGTTTGCTCCAGCGTCTAGTGTGGAATCAGTCAAGGTTGTACTCTAAAAATGGCGCAGTCAGGCACCTGACTTGGTTCCAGGGAACTTAGGATACTTTGTCATGGTAGTATGGGAGGAGAGAGGGGGCATCTTTGACATGTTCAAAAAAAGGGTGAAGGATTAGAGAGGGTCGGTGCCTTGTAGACCCAAGGAATTGCAGATGGTGGTTTACAAAAAAAGACACAAAGGGCTGAAGTAACTTAGTGGGTCAGGCAGCATCTCTGGAGAACATGGATAGTGACGTAGGAAGGAACTGCTGATGCTGTTTTTCTTACTGAAGATAGACACAAAGTAACTCAGCGGGTCAGGCAGCGTCTCTTGAGAAAAGCGATAAGTGACGGTTTGGTCAGAACCCTTCTTCAAACATGGCAAATTTGACTAGTTGGACTTTGGCTAGTTACATCACTGAGTTGGCCAGAAGTGGCCGGAGGAGAAGAAGCACTTAGCCCACTTGTGTAGACCCACAGCTACCTGCCTGGTTTCACATCCAACCCTTAATTCATGCTCAGGCTCTCATGTGGCATTTCCCTATACCCACTACTCTGAGTGAAAAAGTTGTCCCTCGGGTTCCTATTAAAACTTTCCTCTCTCACCTTATACTTATGATCTCTGGTTCTTAATTCCCTTACTCTGGGTAAAAGACTCCATACATCTACCGTGGGTTACGACTGTCTGAAACACGTCCTTTTTAACTGCCCGAGAAGCAGAATGCAACTCTGTAACCATGACCCAGGGTTGCCGTTTACAAGTTAATTTTATATTGTTCCTCAGTGATTCGTCACAGCCAATGACTCCTGATTCCAAATCTGGTTCAACTGCAGAGTACATTCTGGGTGGCACGGTGGCGCAGAGGTAGAGTCGCTGCCTCACAGCGTCAGAGACCCGGGTTCCATCCTGACTACAGGTGCTGTCTATACAGAGTCTGCGCATTCTCCCTGTGGCTTTTTCCAGTTTTCTCCCACATTCAAAAGGCGTGCGGGTTTGTAGGTCAATTGGCTTCTGTATATTGTCCCTGGTATGCAGAATAGAACTGATCGTTTGTCAGCGTGGACTCAGTGGGCCGAAGGGCCTGTTTCCATGCCGTACCTCTAAACTTAAAAAAATGCGATCACCAGGAAATTAATTGTTGGTCGGCAGTTCCAAATGCCCTGTATGTTAATGACATTAGAGGCAGAGTGCATTGCCTGCCTTGATCACAGCACCACCAACTGGGATAAATCTTCAGTGAGAACTAAAGATTCCAAATCCAGTACAACTGCAGAGTACAGCGGTAGAGTCGCTGCCTTGCAGGGCCAGGCACCCGGGTTCCATCCTGACAAATCCAGTACAGCTGCAGCGACTACTACATAGACTATGCCTATGGCCCCAACCACAGATGAACAAAAGAAGGCCCCCACCACCCCTGACAATATGTTCCTGATCCCCGCACCCTCTGTGTAGAAAAACTGGCCCAGCACATCTCTATGATATTTCCACCCCTCTCACGACAACAGCTCTACCCTCTAGTGCTGTATATTTCCACCTTGAGAAAAAGGTTCTGTCTGTCTATCCTATCTATGACTGCCATCATTTTATATACTTCTACCCAGTCACCCCTCAACCTCTGACGTTACAGAAAAAAATCCCCGTCTATCCGACCTCTCCCTGTAGTTTAATGGTGATGTGCGTTGCAAGATTTTTAAACAGAGAGTGGTGGGGGCCTGGATCACATTGCTTGGGGTGGTGGTGGAGGCAGATACGAAAGTGGCATTTAAGGGACTTTTAGATAGGCACATGGAAGTGCACGCAATGAAGGATATGGATCTTGTTTAGGCAGATTAGGGGCTGTTCCTGTTCTGTTCTATGTTCCTTATTCTTTGATTGTTGTCAGCTCCAGAATATTTTCATATGTAACCCAACCACGGTTCTACCCAGAGCTTTTTTCCGTGGTTCAGTAGCAGCTTCTCTTACTTTAAAAGACTACTCATGTTTAAATAGAATTAATCGACTACCGAGTCAGCATGCATAAATAAAATAATTCACACCGCTGCAGGGATGCTCTACAGATCTGGTGCTGTGTAGAATTTGGGCAAAATCGTGCAAGCTTTACTCTACATCATAGCTGGTGGATCTTTCCAGTGAGTGTTTTATGTCGATACCAGCTGCATGGAAATGTTTGACAAATTTGGACTGTTTTCTCCAGAATGCCAGAGAATGAGGGGAGATCTGATAGAAGTATAGGAAATTATGAGGGGCTTAGATAGGGTAGACAGTCAGAACCTTTTCCCCAGGGTAATGGAAATGTTAAAGATTAGAGAACATATCTTTAAGGTGAGAGGAACAATATTTAAAGTAGGTAGACAAAAATGCCAGAGAAACTCAGTGGGCGAGGCAGCAGCTATGGAGCGAAGGAATGGGTGACGTTTCGACCTGAAACATTACCCATTCCTTCACTCCATAGATGCTGCCTCACCCGCTTAATTTCTCCAGCATTTTTGTCTACCTTCAATTTTTCCAGCATCTGCAGCTCCTTCTTAAATATTTAAAGGAGATTGAGTTTAGTTTTTAGTTTTGAGATACAGAGCAGAAACAGGCCCTTCAGCCAACCGAGTTCAAGCCGACCAGTCATTCCTGTTCCAAAGCACTATCCTACACACTAAGGACAATTTACAACCAAAGCCAATTAACTTACATAACCCACGCAGGTCACGGGGAGAACGTACAAACTCCATACAGACAGCACCCGCAGTCAGGATCGAACCCGGATGTCTGGCGCTGTGAGGCAGCGACTCTACTGCTGAGCGGGGGCGAGCTTTTTACACAGAGGGTTGATGAGTGCCCGGGAGGTGCTGTCAGGGGGGTGGTGGTGGTAATCGATATGATTGTGGCTTTGAAGAAACATTTGGATAGACGCATGGATTATGTGCAGGGAATGGAGGGACAGATTAAGTACAAGCAGAATAGAACTGGTCTTGGCATCATGGTCGGCACAGACATAGTAGGCCGAATGGTCTGTTCCTCTGTACTCTTCTATATTCTAAATGCATTTGGGGTAGTACATAAAATAAAGAGAGGCAGATAAGGTAGACAGAACCTTTTGTATTACTCAGTCGTTAGATTGTGCTTGCAAGCAAGCTTGTAAGCAAGATGGATATGAGATCTCTTTAGTGATTTAGTTGTAGACGTGTTTCTGGTTGATCAGGAGTTTGGTTTTACAATAGTGATTGTGAGCAACAAATAGCCACAAAGGGGATCAATCATTGTATAATCACTCTCTGTCTTCCCTTCCACTGCTGTTTATTTTTCAAGAGAACAGCACTTGCAACAGCAAAAATCTTTAAAGCAACCCAGCTTTAAATTGAGCAGAAAACAGTCATCGACATATTTGTTAATATTACCTAAACCATTAGTTTGGATGGTTGGGCTGCCTTTTCAACAAGAGAGCTGTCATTAAGAGCATAAAATACTTTCAATTCAGCTTACTCACTGTGCATTTACAATCCCTAACAAGTGTTGAAGTACCTGTTTCCTCGCCTTTCCTTTTCCCATGCATCTCCCCTCCAACTTACAATCTGCTCCATGTAAAGATCCTGTCTCCATGTAAAGATCTGCTCCACCTTTCTGACATGTTACAATTACCACCGTTTCTAAACGCAGAGTTTCGGTAAACATGGATAGGTCAGGTTTAGAGGGATATGGGCCAAATATATGCAGGTGGGATTAGTGTAGATTTAGTGGGGCATCTTTGTCGACATGCGCAAGAGCTGAAGAGCCTTTCCGTGCTGTATCATTTTATGCCTATGGTATGCTGCTATTGGTAAGTGGACCCTATAACTTTCAAGAGGTGCACATTTCAAAAAATGTATATTTAAATGCCTGCATACTTGCCTGTGAGATAAGGTATAACATTGGATTATAGAGTGCTAAGCAAGGTGAACGTTGTGCTTCATAATTCCTAACACAACTGAGACTGAAGTGAGTAAAAGAGAAGTGCTTAGGTCACATTTAGAGTATTGTGTTCAGTTTTGATCACACTGTTATAGGAAAGATGTTATTAAGCTGGAAAGGGTGCAGAGAAGATTTACGAGGATGTTGCCAGGACTCCAAGGCCTGAGCTACAGGCGGAGGTTGATCAGACTAGGACTTTATTCCTTGGAGCGCAGGAGGATGCAGTTATCTTATAGAGATATAAGATCGTAAGAGGAATAGACTGGGTAAATGCACAGTCTTTTACCCAGAGTAGGGGAATCAAGAACCAGAAGCCATAGGTTTAAGGTGGGGTGGGGGGGGAATTTATTAGCAGCCCGAGAGGCACAACATGTGGTAGCTTCACGGCACAAGCTGCCAGAGGCAGAGTGACCCTTGTGGCTAAGGGGATCACAAGCCTTGATCATATTGAATGGCGGTGCCCTATGTGCCAGAGGAGGTAGTTGAGGCAGATACTATCACATCCTGTCAAAGACATTTGGACATGTATATGGATAGGATAGGTTTAGAACGCAGGCAGGTGGGACTAGTGTAGATGGACATGTTGGTTGGTGTGGGCAAGTTGGGCTGAATGGCCTGTTTGCACACTGTACAACTGTGACTCGAAGAGGTGGCACCAAACATGGGTTTAAACACGTCCATCAGGGAAGTAAGAAGAGTCAAGGGAAGTATTGAGAGCTCCAAGAATTAAGTGTGTATAATTGTTATACGTACCAACAACAGAACAATGAAATTCTTACTAACAGCAGCTTACAGCTCTGTAAACGCAAGGCACAGAGATAATAAATAATAATTAATTAATTAATTAATAACCATGATACTGGCACATACCCCCCCCCCCCCCAAATCCTTAGTGCAACCAAAGTTTAGTTAGTGTTCAAGAGCCTGATGGTTGTTGGGAAGAAGCTGTGTTTGAACCTGTAGGTCACGGTTTTCAGAATCCTGCGCCTTCTCTCCGATGGCGAGTGAAATGAGAGCGTGGCCAGGGTGGTGTTGGTCTATGATGATGCTGGCTGCCTATTTGAGGCAGCACCACCTGTACATCCCTTTGACAGTGGGGTGGTCAGTATCCGTGATGGACCGACCGGGCAGTGTTCAGCACTTTTTGTCATCTCCTTTCTTGGGCATTTGATTTGTCGAACAAGGCCATGATACAACCAGTCTCTGCAACCAACTCTCTACAAAAGTTCAAGAAGTATTCATCGACATACTGAATCTCCTCATTCTTCTCAGGAAGTAGAAATGTTGATGAGCAATAAAGCCGAATAGACTGACAAGTCTTGATTTCATTCTGTATGATTTGAGGAAAGTCTGATGTCAGGCCTGAATGGTTCAACGGAGCTCTCTTTGTCACGCGTGCAACTGCACAATGAAATTCTTTTTGCACGTTTACACGTGCGGGCGCCGCCATGCTTTGGCGCCGTTTCCAAAGTCCGGTCAGCCCGCACGCTCGGTCTACTGGAGCGGTTCCCGATCCAGGCGAGCCCCAGGCTCCTGTAGGACCACCCTCCGTCACCCGCGACCGGCACGGCCTGCGAACCGCGTCTCTCTCCTCACACGGACATCGTTGTCTGCAGCGACCTTGAAGGTACTGGAGACACTACCCCAAGTTCACAACTAAAGACATCGATGGAGAAGGCGTTTGGAAATCACTGAGGAAGATGATGAAAATTGGTCAGCTTTAACTCTGAATTCACGCTGCTTTCTCCCACCCCCCATCTCTCATATTGCTCCTTTTTTTTTGTTTGCACCATTTCACAGTTGCATCCAGCAGAATTTTTCTTCAGAGGAGCAGAATTTTTAAGTGCTGATTTTTGGCTAATAACCTCTAAGTGCTCGGCAGTCCTTGTTCCATATTGTGGTGTCACGCAGGTTTAAATGAGGCTGATCGTTCTGTTTGCAAATGTTGCACAGCTGTGAGGTGAAAGGAATGACATCTCGTTGCTCTGTTATTAAAGGGAAACATGGCAGAGACACTGAGAATGTCAACTGTATCACACTGAGAAATTAATTGCCAAACTTTTTATCAACTGAATAGGGCTAAATATAGCAGTATTTCTTTGGCCACTCTCGCCAGCTCAAAGTGAAATAAATTAATGTTGTTGATATAAACCCATTGTATTGGTGATCAGTATGTGTTGTGTGTTGGGGTGTGCGTGCCATTTGTATATTGTCTACCCATGTGACTGTATTGCTGTCTTAACTGATAAGTTTAGTTTATGTTAGAGATACAGCTCGGTAACCGGCCCTTCGAACCAGCAAGTCCGCGCCATCCAGCAATCACCCCGAACACTAGCACTATATCACACACTCGGGACAAATCACAATTTTTACTGAAGCCAATTAACCTACAAACCTGTACATATTTGGAGTGTGGGAGGAAGCCGGAGCACCCAGAAAAAACCCACACGGTCACAGGGAGAACGTATAAACTCCGCACAGACAGCACCCGTAGTCAGGATCGAACCCGGGTCTGGTGCTGTAAGGCAACAACTCTGTCGCTATACCGCCCAATGTCGCCAGTAGCATTCACATCCTTTAAATGTATAAACAGCATTGTTAATCTGCACAGGAATAAAACTACAGTGTCAGCGGGGGAGAACACAAACATCTAAAGGCAATTCTCGATCTGTGATCAGGGAGTGCTCGTTGTCTTTGTGTATTCTCTAAAGATGTTTTTGGCTGCAGGCACTCCGGAGCTGAGTCCGTGCGAGAGGAAGGAGCTGGAGACAAAACTGAAAGAGAGGGAGGAGTTTCTACTGCCCATCTATCACCAGGTTGCAGTGACGTTTGCCGACCTTCACGATACACCAGGTCGCATGCAAGAGAAAGGGGTGATCACGGTTAGTAATCTAATTCATTCAACTTGTTCTGTGCCACCAATCCTCTGCCTCAGTTTTGATTACAGTCTGACCCTTGCACTCCCCATTCCCAGAATGCGGTTTACTGTGTGTAGTTCTGGTCGCCCAGCTACAGGAAGGATAGAACGGGTGTCGAGGGTTGAGGGGAGAAGGCAGGAAAATGGGATTAGGAGGCAGAGATCAGCCATGATCGATTGGCGGAGTAGACTCGATGGGCAGAATGGCTCCTAGAACTTGTGGTATCGTCAAGTTGGCAGAGATTCTACTGGGATGGCAGAGGTGGAAGCAAGGAACTGCAGATGCTGGTTTACAAAAAAAAGACACAAAGTGCTGGAAAAGAGTCTGAAGAAGGGTCCCATCCTGAAACATCACCTTTAGGTTAGGTTAGAGATACACTGTGGAAACAAGCCATTCAGCCCCCACCGAGTCGTGCCTGACCAACTATCACTCTGTACACTAGTTCTATCCTACATGCTAGGGATAATTTACAGTAACCAATTAACCTACAAACCTGGGGATCTAAAGGACTTAGCCTTGTTCACCAGAGATGCTGGCTGACCCGCTGAGTTACTCCAGCACCTTGTGTCACCACACTGTTACCTGAGCTTGCAGGCTTGAGTTAGAGGAAAATTTTGAATTGTTTTTTTTTTCCTTTGGAGCCTAGGAGACTGAGGGGTGACATATTGTGGTGTACAAGATCACAAGGGGCATGGATAAAGTAAACAGTCTATTTCCCAGGGCAGATGATTCTAAAAGTAGTTTAGTTTATTGTCTCGTGTACCGAGGCACTGTGAAAAGCTTTTGTTGCATGCTATCTAGTCAGCGGAGAGACAACACATGATTATTTTCGAGCCATTTACAATGTATAGATACACGATGAGGGAATAACCTTAAGTGCAAGTTAAAAGTTCAGTAAATTTCTATCAAAGAGGGTCTCCAATGTAGATAGTTGTTTAGGACCGCTCTCTAGTTGTGGTAGGATGATTCTGTTGCCATATAACCATATAACCATATAACAATTACAGCACGGAAACGCCCTCTCGGCCCTTCCAGTCCGTGCCGACCATTTGTTTTCCCCTGATAACAACTGGGAAGAAACTGTCCCTGACTCTGAAGGTGCATTTTCACACTTCTGTACTTTTTGCCCGGTGGGAGAAGGGAGAAGAGGGAGTGGCTAGGGTGCAACTCGTCCTTGATTATGCGGCTGGCCTTGCTGAAGCAGCGTGAGGTGTAGAGGGAGTCAATGGGAGGGAGGTTGGTTCGGGTGATGGTCTGGGCTGCATCCACAATTCACTGCGCATTTCTTATGATCTTGGATGGTGCTGATCCAGGAGAAGTTGGTGGTGATATTGACTCCTAGGAATTTGAAGTTTTCAACCATCTCTACTTCTGCGCCGTCATTGCAAACTGGGGTATGTGCACCGCTTTGTTTCCTGAGGTGGATCACTATCTAGAGTGATGAGGTAAGGTGAGAGGGGAGATTTAAGAGGATCCTCAAGCATGTTTTCACTCAAAGGTTCATCCATATCTAGAATGTAGCTGCCAGAGGAAGACAGAGAAACGGATAGAATTACAACTTTTAAAATTTGGACAGATATATGGATAGGAAGGATTTAGGGCTATGAGCCAAATGCAGGCAAATGGGACTAGGCCAGTATGGCAACTTGGTTGGCAATGACAGGTTGGGCAGAAGGGCCTGTTTCCATGCTGTATCACTCCACCAGCAAGTCGAGATTTCTATCTGTCATTTGCATGACCATTCATGATGTGGAAGCTAAGGTTTTCTCATGTGGTATGGTCCCCTTCTGGTTGGAGTATATTGAAATACACTGCAAGCAGATTGTACAAAGTGCAGGGTCTGCCCCAGTTCAATTAGATGTTCTAATTAAATTGGTCAGGTTTCAGGCATGACCCGAAGAACTGTTTGGAAGAAGACTGCAAACCTTAGCAGCTATAATGAACATTCAGCCAAGTTCATTATAGTTGTTAAGGTTCAGCCTGCCAGAGGGTTGAAATTGTGAGATCTACAGTTTAGCTGATGAGGGTGGAGGAAGAAAAGACCAGGTGGGATTCCAGTTGGGTGTGTGTTTGCCACAGAAGCACGTGCACATACAGCTTTTCCACCCCCTCTCCACTTCACGCCTCACAGACTATTGGCGTTGGATAAGGTTCGGAATATCGTTCTGAAATCCCATATGAAGTTATCATTTCAACATAATCTGTAGAAATTCTGATTGCTCAGACCTTTGTGTGTGTGCTGGCAAATCCAGGACTGTCAGAGGAAGCTATAGAAGCAGATACACTTACGACTTTTAAATGATATTTGGACATATAGACAATAGACGATAGGTGCAGGAGTAGGCCTTTCGTCCCTTCGAGCCAGCACCGCCATTCACTGTGATCATGGCTGATCATCCACAATCAGTACCCCTTTCCTGCCTTCTCCCCATATCCCTTGACTCCGCTATCTTTAAGAGCTCTATCCATATATATGGATGGGAAGGGTTAAGGAGGTGATGGGCCAAATGCAGACAAATGGGACTAGCCCAGGGAGCCAACTTGGTCAGCATAGACAAAATGGGCCAAAGAGCTGTTTCTGTACTGTATGGCTTTACGACTGAGTGAACAAAGTAGAGAGAGGTCTGTAATGCACCTTGAGGAATGTTTTGTGTGATCTTGAAAAATCATGGCCTACATATCTCCTTTATACTTTGCCCCTCTCATTTTAAAGCTATGCTCTTTAGTCTTTGACATTTCCACCCTTGATAAAAAGGGTCTGACTATCTCCCTATCTATACTTCTGATAATTTGAGGCAGGTGGCTATGGGTGCTGTCTATACAGAGTTTGTACGTTCTCCCTGTGACCATGTGTGTGTTCTACAATCGCTCTGATTTCCTTCCACACTCCAAAGACATGCAGGTTGTAGTTAAATAGACTTTGGTAAAATTGCAAATTGTCCCTAATGTGTAGGATAGAATTAGTATCCAGGCTGATCGCTGGTCAGTGTGGACTATATGGGCTGAAGGGCCTGTTTCCCTAAAGTGTAACGTCTAAAAAGTAAATTGTATTAACTTCTATGAGGTCCCCCCTCAACCTCTGGTGTTCCAGGGGTAATAATCCAAGTTTGTCCAACCTCTCCTTGTGGCCAATACTCTCTCATCCAGGCAGCATTCTGCTAAGCCTAATTTGCACCCTCTTCAAAGCCTGTAAACCCTTGCTGTAATGGGGCGATCAGAACTGCTAACAATACTCAAAATGCTGCCTTACCAGAGCCCTATACAGATGCAACATCATGTATAACCCTGACCATTGACGACATGCATATCATACGCCCTCTGACCCATTCTGTCTATTTGTGTTTCTCAATGGTTTCTCCATTAACTGCAGGACATCTTGGACTGGCCAACATCACGCACGTTCTTCTACTGGCGCCTGCGCAGATTGCTACTGGAAGAAACGGTCAAGAGAAAGATCCTGAATGCAAACTCTGAGCTGACCGATGGGCAGATTCAGGCAATGCTTAGACGCTGGTTTGTGGAGGCCGAAGGCGCTGTGAAGGTACATTCCTCCATCATTGTGATTTCCCGTCTTTGCGGCTTGTCGCCACCCTGCTGTTTGAATTGCATTGTGACCCAGAAGATCCAGCTTAGGAAGTCCAAGAATGATGTGGAGATCATTATTTTTCATCTTTTTACTCAACCCTATGGCCAGGCTTCCAGCGAAGAGAATAATGGTGTTGCAGTATTTCTTGGTTACGTGTCCAAACATAAGTGGTCATTATTATTTGCGCAGTTTAAAACATTTCTTTTTACAAGAATCAAACAATGGTTCAGCAGATTGAAATCTTGATCACTTGAAATTAGTTGAGGACCTAGGTTTAAGGTGAGGGGGGGGGAAGATTTAATTGGAGCAACTTTTTTACACAAAGGGTCGTGCGAATATGGAACAAGCTGCCAGAGAAGGTAGTTGTGGCAGATACTATCTCAACGTTTAAAAAACAGTCCACACTGACTAACATGCCCCTTTCACCATAAGAATAAAGGGTAAGCCATTTAGAAAGGAGATGAGGAAATACTTTTCCACACAGAGAGTTGTGAGTCTGTGGAATTCTCTGCCTCAGAGGGCGGTGGAGGCCGGTTCCCTGGATACTTTCAAGAGAGAGCTAGATAGGGCTCTTAAAGATCATGGAGTCAGGGGATATGGGGAGAAGGCAGGAACGGGGTACTGATTGTGGATAATCAGCCATGATCACATTGAATGGTGGTGCTGGCTCGAAGGGCCGAATGGCCTACTCCTGCTCCTATTGTCTATTGATAGTCCCACCTGCCTGCTTTTGGCCCATACACTTCTTAACCTATCCTAACCTTATACCTGTCTAAATGTTTCTTAAACCTTGCCTTGACTACCTCCACCAGCAGCTTGTTCCATACACCCACTGCCCTTTGTGTAACAAAGTTACCTCTCAGGTTTGCATGGTAGACAAAAATGCTGGAGAAACTCAGCGGGTGAGGCAGCATCTATGGAGCGAAGGAATAGGCGATTTTTCGGGTCGAGACCCTTCTTCACGTTCGCATTAACTCTTCCCCCCCCCCCCCCCCCCCCTTAACCTATGTCATCTGGTTCTCGATTCCCATACTCTGGGCAAAACGATCTATCACTCTCATGATTTTGTACACCTCTATAAGATCACCCCTCACCCTCCTGTGCTCCAAGGAATAGAGACCCAGCCTGCTCAACCTCCCCCTATAGCTCCCGAGTCCTGACAACATCCTGGCAAATCTTCTCTGAACCCTTTCAAGCTTGATATCATCTTTCCTATAACATGGTGCCCAAAACTGAACACAATTCTCTATGTGCGGCCTCCACAATGTCTTATATAACTGCAACATGACCTCCCAGCTTTTATACTCAATACTCTGCCTGATTAAGGCCAATGTGGTAAAAGGTGATTTAACACCAATGTCTTTGTTACTAACAGAAAAGCGGCAACAACCAAGTGATCAATATGCACCTTGACCTATACTTCTACACTCAGATTGGAATATTTCTCACATTTTCTATCTACAACTCAGCGCGATGTGGACAATCCCTTGCATTACACCTTTAAGCTTCAGAAGATCGATCAGAAGTATCTATGCTTTTGCTTTTGTTTTCCATTTTGCATATAGCACATTTCCCTACAAAAATGGGTAAAATTGTCCAGCAATGTTCCATCCTTCCTAAAAATAAATCAATCAGAGCCATTTTTTTTCAAAAATGTCAGTAGTGCTGTCACATTCATGATTGAAGGCGCTGAATTGTACGGCAAGATTAATGGGTACCTTTTCTCATTGAGATATTCATGGACAAGTACATGTTCTGCATGCAATCGGCTCGCCGTGATTCTAAGCTGATCGTCAAATTATCTGTTCAAATTATTTTACTACTAAGTTCTTACATAATTATATGCAATATTTACGATGCAAATTACATTTTTAGTACAGAGTGCAACTTCAAATTGCCATAAAGTCATACAACACATAAACAGACCCCTCGGCCAAACTCATCCGTGCCGACCAAAATGCCCCATTTGCCCGCATTTGGCCCATACACCCCTAAACCTTTCCTATCCACGCACCTGTCCAAGTGTCATTTAAATGTTGTTATAGTACCGGCCTCAAATACCTCCTCTGGCAGCTTGTTCCATATACCCACCACCCTCTGAGTGAAAAACGTTTATATCTAGTGTTTTAAATCGTCACCTACCTAGATTAAATTTATGTCCTCTGGTTTTTGATTCCCCAATCCTGGGTAAATGATTCTGTGCGTTCACCTCATGACTTTATACACCTCTATAAGATCATCCTTCAGTCACTTGCGCTCTCTTTTTTTCCTAATTGCAACATACGCAGTTTAATTTATCTTTAACTTTCAGTTATTCAGAAGCTCTGTAGTTTTGTCATCAAAACATTCAATGCAATGACTTTAAAGTACCATGTTCAATGTAAATGTTGTGATTGCGAACAAGGCAACACCACTTGGTATTGTAGACTATGAAATGCCTTTGCAGAAATCCAGAATTCCAGTTAAAAATAGAACTAATTCCAATTAAAATGAACAGGAAAGATCAAAGAGGCCGCGTTAATTCCAGACTGCCGTCTTATTCTTTCATTCAAGCCAGCGGTCTGGGTAGCATCTCATGAGCTAATGACTGACAGAACAGATGACGTAAATGAAATAGAGAAACAAAGTTCCCAACCATTTCACAGAATAAAAAGAACTGTCTCCAACCTCAGTCATATCATTGCTTCAAACAAAGCAAATATACTCTGGAACCATGCCAACCTCCCCAGGTAGGGTACAATTTATAGGCAGCTGTTTCGTTAACTAACACTTACAACAATCAGCTCTGATTATATTAAGCTACAATTAATCTGCACCCTGGAATGTGTTGATAGGAACCGGCGTGCTGTTACTTAATTAAAACCAAAAGGATTAAAAATATTAATGGTATTAAATATTCTAAATCACCAGCAGTGGAATTCTGGGATAAGTCTGCACTACTTCTGTGAGCTTAAGATGAACAGTCATTTACATCCTTTGAATCTTCAATCTCATTTGCCAAGCAATACTTGGTTTGAGATATGACTATCTTGCACCTTGAAAGTGCGTTTATGAATTACAAGCTGGCAAACAGGCTGCGGGAAGTTTATTTTTGTGCCGCACCTTTGGTTTGTGTTATCAAAATTACAAAAATAAAGTGCAACCAGACTGATGCATAAAAGCTGACTCAGGTTCTAACCTGACTGGGGAGTAAGGCTTGAAATGTCTATGATGCGCAAGCAAAATATAGTGGCAATCCATGGCTTGGTAGAGTCCTGGAAACTACACTTCTGTACTCGGATGTATGATGTGGAATTAGGATCCCAGGCAAGAGTACATTTCTACACTTCCTTGGAGCGCAGGAAGATGAAGGGTGATCTTATAGCGATGTACAAAATCATGAGAGGAATACATTGGGTAAACGCAGTCTCATACCAGGGGAATAGAATCAAGAACCAGAGTATGTAGGTTTAAAGTGATGGGGAAAGATTTAATAGGAACCTGAGAGGTATCTTTTATACACAAAAGGGGGCGGATATATGGAACAAGCTGCCAGAGGAGATAGTTCAGGCAGGTACTATCATAACTTTTAAACAACATTTGGACAGGAACATGGATAGGATAGGTTTAGAGAGATAAGGGCCAAATGCAAGCAGGTGGGACTAGCGTATAATGGAATATGCTGTGGTATGGGTAGGTTGGGCGGGGGGGGCCTGTTTTCACACTGTACGACTCAACCCCCCCATGCCAGGTTCTCCTTTGTTCCTTCCCAGAAATATAGAGGGAATGGGGGAATATGGATGCCAGTTAGGGGAGATTAGTTTAATTTGGCATCATGTTGGGCATAGACATGGTGGGATAAAGACCTGCTTCTGTGATGTATAGTTTTATGTTCCCTTTTTGTTCCTCCCATCCCGCAGATGCTGATAGATATGAAACAAGGACTAGAATTTATACAGTGCCTTAATGGTCCTTTCACAAGGTCCCAAACCACTTTACAGCCAATAGCACAGTTTTGAAGTGTGGTCACTGTTGTAATATGTTCCGATCTCACAGGCATCAACATTTCCTTGTCATGTTGCTCCATTGGCTATTCGTCACAATTATTGTTAAGAGATCATTGAGTAAGTGAGAGGCACGTGGTTAAGCCTCGTATTTGCTTTGCGGTCAGTTTTTGGGAGCTGGGAAATCATGACAAATCATGACAAAGCTAGCATTTATGGATCATCTCCATTTGCCCTTGAGCTGGTGATGATGAGTGGCCTCCTTCACCAGTTTCATCCAGTGAAGCTACTTCCAGAGTTGGCCAGGGCGTTTCAGGATTTAGACCCAACGATGATAATGGACTGGTGATATATCTCCAACACATGAGGTCTGAGTTCCTGCTACAAGTGTTGGTATCTCCATGTACCTGCTGCCCTTGTCCTTGTTGGTGTATGGGAGATGGAGTTTGGGAGCTGCTTTTGGAGTTACGTAGGCAAGGAACTACATTGCATTTTGTAGATGGCCCACACTGCATGCCTGTGGTATTTAGGGTGAAAAAAAAAAAGTGATGGGTTATAGAGTCATACTGCGGGAAACAGGTCCTTCAGCCCAACATTGCCCACACCGACCAACATATCCCATCTACACTAGTCCCACCTGCTTGCGTTTGGCCCATGTCCCTCTAATTCCCATCCATGTACCTGTCTAAATATTTCTTAAACGTAGCGAAAGTACCTGCCGCAACTACCTCCTCTGGCAGCTCATTCCCGACACTCACCACCCCATGTGTGAAAGAGTTACCCCTTGGGTGTGTATTAAATCTGTCCCTCCTCACCTTAAACCTATGTCCTCTGATTCTTGAATCCCCTACTCTGGGCAACGGACTCTGCGCATTTACCCTATGGTTTTTGATGCTGTCCAAAGCTCATTGACTGGCACTTTTGTGGCATAAATGTTACCTGGCACTTTATTTCTCATCTAATCTTCATGTGAGAATCTTTACTTCAGGGATTAAGAATGGAAATTGAGAATGAGAATGTCAATAGATGTTTCTGTTTCTGCTTCCCCCAGCCTTCCTCTCCCATGTTCTTCAGCTAAAACCCCATATGAAGCACACCAATGGCTAGAAGTTGATCCATTCTCTTCTGATCCGCAGTGCTTTTGGACTTTAGACTTTAGCAATACAGCATGGGACCAGTCTCTTCACCAACCAACGATCACCAGCACTATCTTACACATTAGGGACAATTTATAATTTTACCGAAGCCCATTAAACTACAAACCTGCACATCTTTGGAGTGTTGGAGGAAACTGGAACACCTGGAGAAAGCATTTTTTTCCACAGGGAGAACGTGCAAACTCCACACTGATAGCACCTGACGTCAGGTTCGAACCCGGGTCTCCAGCATTGTGAGGCAGCAATTCTTACCAATTGAACGACTCTGCCACCTCTTTCCATCAGGATGCTAGGCATTTCTACAACCCAGCATTGCATAAGTCAGCCGCTACACATCATCTCCGGGAAATCAGATCAAAAATAAAAGCAAAGCCCACAATATCTGGAGACGCGAGCTAGTAAATGCATAACAGATCAGGGTTGCTGTGTTTCTGATATTCTCTTCATTATAAAAGACGCTGCATTTCCAGCATGTGTTGTCACCTAATCAAACCGTTTGGGACACTTACCAGAAGGCACCTGACATCTCTCTGTGGCTCAGTCAAGAATCAGTTTGCTGATGTTGCTGACAAGTTATTTGGCCACCTTCTGAGCTGCCTCGCTTCCCGAAGCCACCTTGAATTGAAGCGGTGTGATAAGTGGCAGTCTCAAAGACGTTTCTGTCTGGAGCTGGGCCTGGCAGTGTGGTTGCTGCAACATCATTCAGCTCCGATACTCAAGTGCTGACTGTGCACCTTGGCTGTCCCCGAATGGAACTAACCTTCCTGCTGAGCTCCCCCAAGAAGACAACCTTGCCACTTTCTCTTGGTCTCTGGGGAGATTTCAGCAACAATGGTCTCACCCGGCATATTTAATTTTCTTCCAAATGTGTTTTGAAGAGCCGGCCATTCGACCAAACAGCGGAAAAGATAGCACAAAATCCTGTGAAGTGCTAGGTTCCATCCCGAGGTTGTAACAGGCTCAGCGGTTTTGCTTGAGAATGTCTGTGTGTGATAGATTGGTGCCAAGTAATAGGAAGCGCACTTGGTACCAAAAGGCATCCTCAAACGTTTATCTTACATGCAATCTTCTGTATTTATCCGGTTGCTATCAAGAAGAATGTTCTCATCAAACTAACAGCAACGGAGGGTGCTGACCCGTCAGGTGCTGAACCGTGCAGCTGGGTTGCAGTGGAGCAGCACGGTGGCGCAGCAGGAGAGTTGCTGCCCCACAGCGCCAGAGACCGGGGTTCGATTCTGATGACGGGTGCTGTCTGTACGGAGCTTGTACGTTCTCCCTGTGACCATCTGGGTTTTCTCCGGGTGCAGTCGTTTCCTCCCACACTCCAAAGACGTACAACTTTGTAGGTTAATTGCCTTTGGTAAAATTGTAAATTGTCCCGAGTGTGTAGATTAGTGCTAGTGTACAAGGTGATCGCTGGTCGGCATGGACTCGGTTGGCCGAAGGGCCTGTTTGCGCGCTGTATCTCTAAAGTCTAGAGTAGGACAGAACCAGATGATTAATTAACTGTTCACGGTACAATTCCACAAGACCTGTACAGCACAGAGCGGCGCAGCGGGTAGAGCTGCTCCCTCCCAGCACCAGAGACCCAGCTTTGATCCTGACCTTGGGCGCTGTCTGTGTGGAGTTTGCACGTTCTCCCTGTGACTGCGTGGGTTTCTTCCAGATGCTCCGGTTTCTCTCAAATTCCAAAGAGGTGAGGGTTTGTAAGTTAATTAGCCTCGCTCAATTGCCCCCTCGGTGAACGAATGAATAACTTTATTGGCCAAGTATTCACATACAAGGAATTTGCCTTGGTGCTCCGCCCGCAAGTGACAACGGCATACAGTGACAGTTAGGAATGACACATAAAACATTAAATATTAATAATAAAACATTATTGATTAAACATGTGAATTAAATAAAATACCAGAGCAAAAGAATGCTACAGATATTTGGTTATTGAGTAGAGCTACTACTCGTGGAAAAAAGCTGTTTTTATGTCTGGCTGTGGCAGCTTTGACAGTCCGGAGTCGCCTTTGATCAACCTGATCAGCATGGACGAGCAGGAATGTGGGAGGAAACCGGAGCACCCGGAGGAAACGCACACAGTCACAGGGAGAACATGCAAACTCCACACAGACCGTACCCAAGATCACGACCAAACCCTGGTCTCTGGCGCTGTGAGGCAGCAGCTCTACCCCTGCGCCACTGTGCCGACCCACATAATAAATTGGGGAAAAAATGCTGGACTTGCCAGAGACATTGACCACATGCTTGTGATCAGATCAACGGATCCATTTTCGCGACTATGGACGCGAGGAGTGGGCCGATTGAGAAGGGGCCAGGTTATTGGCCCCAGTGCCTTCAAGATCTGCTACAGGAGGTGCCTCCGAGACACAGATGCGATCGGTCGGTCGGTGGGTGGGTCGGGTGAGGAGAGGAGAGGGACACCGGGTGACGTGCCTGCAGCAGACTGGGGCAATTGTGGGTTGACTTCCCTGGATTGTGGGCGCCCCAGTACTTCCAGCACGTGGACCCGACTTCTTTGTGCGAGGCGCCAAAATATGGCAACTGTGTATTTGTGGGTTGTGCAAAAAAGAATCTCACTCTGCTGTGTATACGTGACAAAATCAAACCACTGATCTTTAACCACACCAGCTTTGCAATTGATGGACCCAGTTCACTTTTGGGGTTGGTTTATGTAAAAGGAATAGTGTTCTCATGCTGTCTTTCACCTGCAGGCCTATCTCTGGGATGACAACAAGGATGTGGTGGAATGGCTGGAGAAGCAGCTGGTGGAGGAGGAAGGGGCTCGATCCGTCATTGACGAGAACATCAAGTATATCAGCAGAGATTACATCCTCAAACAGATCCGGAGGTGAGCCTTGCAGCGCTTTTATTCATTTCAGGAGCCAAGTGGGTTTAATTGTCATATGTACCGAAACTGAACAGTGAGATTCTTACTTTGAGCACCATAACAGGTCTGTAAACGTAATACTCAATAGATTACATAATAAACAAACAAATAACATGGAACGCAGGAGGATGAAGGGTAATATTATCGAGGTGTACAAAATCATGACAGGACTAGATCCGGTAGATGCTCAGAGTCTCTTGCCCAGAGTAGTGGAATTGAGAACTAGAGGACATAGGTTTGAGGTGAGTGGGGAAAGATTTAATAGGAACTTGAAGGGTAGCTTGTTCACATCTACAGAATTAACCTCCTTGCTCCAAATCCCAGAACCATCTATACTTGATGCTTAATCAAAGACGAGTCTCACCCCGGTCACTCCCTCTTCTCCCCACTCCCATCAGACAAGAGGTACAGAGGTTTGAAAGTGAACACCTTCAGATTCAGGGACAGTTTCTTCCCAGCTGTTATCAGGCAACTGAATCA
The DNA here is from genome assembly GCA_035221665.1 of Okamejei kenojei. NCBI lineage: Eukaryota > Metazoa > Chordata > Chondrichthyes > Rajiformes > Rajidae > Okamejei > Okamejei kenojei. The sequence goes on from CM069156.1 coordinate 3,896,402, forward strand.
TCCTACCACAACCAGGCAGTCCTGAGCTACCATCTGCCTCATTTGAGACCCTCGGACTATCTGTAATCAGACTTTACAGGACTTTACCTTGCACTAAACATTATTCCCATTATCCTGTGTCTGTGCACTGGTGGGAGCTTGATTTAATCATGTATAGTCTCGCCGCTGACTGGTTAGCACACAAGAAAGCTTTTCACTGTACCTCGGTACACGTGACAATAAATTAAACTGATTATACATATGGGGTCTCCGTATTCTTATCCTCAACCCTGCGTGTGTGCTTTTGCTGGCTATTGTCTTGTGCATGCGCCCGTGTATTTAGCAGGTGCTCTGTGCAGCGATAAACGCCGTACCCATTCACTGTTTCCCCGAACAAGTAGGTTTATCCAGCACGTCTCTCAGATTCTCAGTTGGCTCTTTAATTTGCATGTTTTTCCTTTCCCCGAAGCTGTGCACGGCAGGGTATTCATTTTCAGTTCAGCAATGCATGCGTGTGTGTCAGCACTCACACACATTGGATGAAGGATTCTGTCCGGGCAGCTCGGTCAGTAAACAGTTCCGGCTCTGTCTGATTTTAAATGTGGCACAGTGTTCAGAAGTATTCCTACTGATGGAATTAATGTACAAAATCCAAATTGTAATCAGATATTGATGTTTTTAATTCCATGAAGCACCCTTTTTAATGTAGTTATTAATTTTAAATTGTATTAGAACGGACAATTCAGGGCGGCACAGTCGAGTTGCTGCCTCACAGCGTCAGAGACCTGGGTACAATCCTGACTACGGGTGCTTGTCTGTACAGAGTTTATATGTTCTCCCTGTGACGCATGGTTTTCTCCGAATCTCCGGTTTCCTCCCATGCTCCAATTGGCTTCGGCAAAATTGTAAATTGTAATGTGTGTAGGATAGTGTTAGTATACGGGGTGATCGCTGGTCAGCAAGGACTCGGTGGGCCGAAGGGCCTGTTTCCATGTTGTATCTCTAATGTCTAAACATAAGACATAGAACAACACAGCACAGGAACAGGCTCTTCAGCCCAGAAATGTCTGTGTCAAACTGATGACAAATTTAACACATCTCCTCTGCCTACACATAATTCATTTTCTCACATTCCTTGTATATCCATGTGTTTATCCAAAAGTCTCTTAACTACCACTACAGTATCTGCCTCCTCCACCATTCCATATACCCACTCCCTCTGAAAAGTTGCCCCTTAGGTTCCTATTATAATCATTCCGCATTCATGGGTCTCTGTTCCATGGAGCACAGGAGGATGAGGGGTGATCTTATAGAGGTGTACAAAAATAATGAGAGGAATAGATCAGGAATATGCCCAGAGTAAAGGGATCGAGGACCAGAGAACTTAGGTTTAACATGAAGGGGAAAAGATTTAATAGGAATCCAAGGGGTAACCATTTCACACAAAGTGTGATGTGTGTATGGAACAAGCTGCCAGGGGAAATAGTTGAGGCTGGGACTATCCCATCGTTTAAGAAACAGTTAGACAGGTACATGGATAGGACAGGCTTGGAGGAATATGGACCAAACGCAGGCAAGTGGGCCTAGTGTCGTTGGGACATTGTTGGCCCGTGTTGGTGAGTTGGGCAGAAGGGTCTGTTTCCACTCTGTATCACTCTATCACCTTAAACCTATGTCCCTTGGTCACCGCGGACCCGGAGGGCGGACGGGCCTGTTTCCACACTATCCTCTAAAGTCTAAAGTTTATCCAACCTCCCCCTGTAGCTTAAATTCCCACAATCTAGGCAGAATTCTGGTAAACCTCCTCTGCATCCTCTCTAAATCCACCACATCTTTCTTGTAATGCTGCAAATTGGGAAGATGATTATTAAGATGGCAGAAACTTGTGGCCTGATATACTAGCATTCATTTTGAGAGGACTAGAATACAAAAACAGGGATGTAATGCTGAGGCTTAATAAGGCACAGGTCCAATCACATTTGGAGTATTGTGAGCAGTTTTGGGCCCCAAATTTGAGGAAGGATGTGCTGTCGTTAGAGAGGGTCCAGAGGTGGTTTACAAGAATGATCCTGGGGATGATTGGGTTAACATATGATGAGTGTTTGATGGCACTAGTCAGAGGGTGGTGAATCTGTGGAATTCATTGCCACAAAAGGATGTGGAGGCCACGTCAATGGGTATTTTTAAGGCGGAGATTGATACATTCTTGATTAGTACGCGTGTCAGGGGTTGTGGGGAGAAGCAGGAGAGGGAAAGGTAGATAAGTCACGATTGAGTGGTGGAGTAGACTTGATGGGCCGAATATCCTAACTCTGCGTCTATCACTTATAAACGTATGAACTCCCTACACACTTGGAGCAATATGCAAAGGGCCGATTAACCCACAAACCGCCACGTCTTCCTGCTCAAGTAACGTATGAACGTACATTGTGTGTTTTGCAGCTTGGTGCAGGCCAATCCCGAAGTTGCCATGGACTCCATCGTTCACATGACTCAACACATCTCGGCGGCCCAGCGAGCGGAGATCATGCGCATCCTCTCGTCCATGGATGCCCCCACTTCCACGTAGACTATTCCAGCAGCGGCTGACAGGGACGCTGGCTCTGCCTCCGATCGCCAACGCAAATGCCGTACGGAGCAAGGACGTGCGAGACGGCGAGCAGAAACCCAAGCACAGGAACGCAGACACCGACCGGCCTGTTGTCGACACTTTTAACCATTTATAATCCGATGTAAAATGAGAATACATTTAATTTAACCGGACATAGATCATGATGTGATATAAATGTCTATATTTCCTGCACTGCAATAGTCCCTCCAGTCTCATGGCCTTTTGAAAGGTGCTGGATATGCCTTAAAGATACAGGTGAAGATAAAGGCTTAGTCAAACTGCCAGCTATCAAATCTGTGCACTAAAGCCACAGTTCCGTTTCACATATAAACGTACGGTTATCTCAATAAGGGCACATGGTACGTTGCGGTTTGCAGTGCTAGTTAACTGTGCAATCAAACTGCAATGCTCCTAGTTTGTGACAATGTTTTACTAATTTGTGCAATTGTCCACCTTCATTTCTCTGACCGCTACTTCCCTAGTTACTAGACAAATTAATTAAAACAGAAACTGACATTAAAGAACAACTGCAAGCCAAGGAAAAGTTGTACCCAGCCCCAAAACCAATCCCAACGTCTTGACAAGATCTGTCGCGAGGGAAAAATGAGCCCTCAGCTCTGAGACGTGGAACAATAAAGGCGTGTGTGCAAGATGGTAGAATGTGAGGCTTTGAGTCTGTGTTAAAATAAAAGCCATCAGATATAGTCTTGTTGCTAAATATCTTGCACTGCAAATTTTCTTTGATGTACATTGCTGCTTCATTGACTGGGAAATCTATTGATGTTTGTCCAGCTGAACCAATTATAAGGAAAGGGTTTGGTGTTTACATTTATGGAGGGCGAGTGTTCCGCTGGCTTTTAAACCAATTTGTAGTTGAGGTTATACCCTGTGTTATACTATTTCTCCTTATGCCTGGTAATGGCCAGATCCAACAAGGAAACATTTAACTGATGCATCCCCCCCCCCCCCCCAATCTTTCTCCCTTCCTTCACCCTAGACATCCTACTAAGTTCCACTTTGCATCCATTTCCACAGCCAACAATTTGGCCATTATGGACTCCACCCTTCCTGGTGTCATCTTTTGCCAGCCCTGCTTTATTCTGACCTTCTCTCACCTCCAGTTCCCCCCTGCCCCGCCTCTACCTTTCAGTCTGAAGAGGGGTTCCCACCCAAAACCTAACCTATTCCATTTCTCCAGAGGTGCAGCTGACCTGCTGTGTTACTCCAGCACTTTGTGTCTATCTTTGGTATAAACTAGCATTGCATCTGCAGTTTCTTCCTACACAAGAAGACATTTCAGTCATGAAATGTCAGGAGTCCTCTCTTTTAGTTTGGTTTAGAGATACAGCATGGAAACAGGCCCTTCGGCCCACCGAGTCTGTGCCGACCAGTGATCCCCGCTCACTAGTACTAAGGACAATTTGCAATTTTTACCGTAGACAAGTAATCTTCAAACCTGTACATTTTTGGGATGTGGGAGGAAACCGGAGCACGCAGAGAAAGCCCACTTTGCCATGGGGAGAACGCAATACTCCGTACAGACAGCACCCTTAGTCAGGATCTGTAAAAAGGGTCACTGCTTCCTCTTTAGCTGTGGTTTGGAAGTAGTTGCTGCAGTTTGAATGCACAAGAGTAACGACAGGAGGAAGATTAAAATCTATAGAAGAATTGTTATGCTAACACTTTCCTTCTTGTTCTGAAAGATTTAAAAGAACGCTGCACCAAAAATCAGACTAAAATATCTATTTTGCCATCAATCCAGGAGTTAGGAAGTGGTACGTCACCAAAGTATATTTCTGACAACTTCATGCCAGGGACACAAGAATGTGCTTTTAGTAAAAACCTTCCAATAGTTTTAAAAATAGGAGTCCCTCTTGCCTCCTCCCTAATTCCACGTAATCATGGGTGATGCATGTCCGTATCTCTGTTCATCTATTCAATGACGGAGGCGCAGCGGTAGAGTCATTGCCTCATCTAGCCGGTGGGTGCTGTCTGTACGGAGTTTGTACGTTCTCCCTGTGACCGCTTGGGCTTTCTACGGGTGCTCCTGTGTCCTCCCACACTTCAAAGACGTGCAGGTTAATTGGCCTGTAAAATGGTGACATTTTGTGTGTAGGATAGTTGCGGTTATCGCTGGTCGCTGCAGACTCGGTGGGCTGAAGAGGCTGGTTCCGCTCTGTATCTCTAAACTAAACTAACCTAATCTGGTCTTGCTCCTTCTGCGGAAGGGAATTCCACGGAATCACCCTCCCTCTGGGTGAAACATCACCTGCTGAAATCAGTTCTAAAGGACATACTTTTTGTCCTTAGTCTCCTATCCCTGCCTCTGTACTCCACCGTTGTGGGATCCACCTTTCCTTGATCATCGGTGCTGGCTTTGATCTGTTCTTTTCATACCTTTCATTCATTTGTTCTTTGTACCTTTTCGTATCTCTAGTCTCCCTCTCCCCTGACTCTCTGTCTGAAGAAGCGTCTCGACCCGAAACGTCACCTATTCCTTTAATCCAGAGATGCTGCCTGACCCACTGAGTTACTCCAGCATTCTGTGTCTATCTTAGATGCATTTTTACCTTCAGTGAGTCATATGAAGCCTTATATTTGTGGGACTCTCACCAAAATAGATGGCGGCGCAGCGGTAGAGTTGCTGCCTTACTGCGGCAGAGTCCCGGGTTCGATCCCGACTACGGGTGCTGTCTGTACGGAGTTAGTACGTTCTCCGCGTGACCGCGTGGGTTTTTTCCAGGAGCTCCGGTTTCCGTCCACTCCAAAGACGTGCAGGCTTGTTGGCTAATTGACTTGGTATAATTGTAAATTGTCCCCAGTGTGTGTAGGATAGTGTAGTGTGCGGGGATCACTGGTCGGCATGGACTCGGTGGGCCGAAGGGCCTGTTTTCGCTCTGTATCTCTAAACTAAACTAAACTAAAAGACAACTGTTCTGACTGAAGTACACAGTGTATTATTGCTCTTTTTCTCAAGTTTCTGATAAAAGAACCATCCTAGTTGGGATCTATGTCTCCAATTTGTGGTTAGTTGGCTGTTAACGGTCTGCTTTGATGTCTTGCACATAAATGGCGATCATTTCTGAATAGAAGCCACATGTGGAACGACTAATGAAGCAGAGAAAACTCTCCCTGATTAGTGCAAACGGATGCTTGAAGGTCAGCCAGCACGGGCTAGTTGGGCCGAAGGGCCTGTTTCCGTGTCGCTCCATAACTTAAAATGTCCGATACTAATATTCCAGGGATGTTTCTTGACATCTGTAGAAACCATTTCCGTAACTTTTAATAGCAAACAGCATCTGTTTAACTCGACAGCTTTGTAATAAATTGCCTGTTTTATTGAGGGTTTTTTTTGGTAATACCCAAGGATTTTTGCTTGGGATTTGAAAATGATTGATTATTATATTTTCTAAATGTATTAGAATTTTGATTAAAAAAAAACAGAGCATCTAGTGCTTTGGTGGGCTTATGGTATGGTTCTGATTAACTTATTGGTAGGGTTTATATACATTTTATTTAACGCCACGTTTATTATTGATGGAGGTAGTTTGGGGTATTTGTGTTGAACCTTTTTCATTATTTACATTATAAATCATTTGTAAGGCCCAAATATCCCCCCCCCCCCCCCCCCCCCCCCCCCCCCCCCCCCCCCCCCCCCCCCAAGCAGAGGTTACTACGTTCAAATGTCATGGAACTAGGATTTCCCTGGTTTCAGTGAAGGTAACGCCATGGGGATGAGAGGCTACAAAAGAGCAGTGATCAGGTTAACTGCACCAGTTCATGAGCGGGACGGTGGCGCAGTGGTAGCGTTGCTGCCTTGCAGCGCCGCAGACCCGGGTTCCATCCTGACTACGGGTGCTGTCTGTACGGAGTTTGTACGTTCTCCCCGTGACCTAAACAGGTTTAAACTCATCGTCAACTTGTGCGGTGGGTTCAAAATCCCTACACGGCGATGGACCTGGAGATTTCATGCATCATCAATCCGTATCGCCTTTAAAGTTTGAGTGGAAATTGACATTCGGTATCGGGCAATGTAAGTTATGTTCTGCTTTAAGTTTTGAATTCATTACTTTTCTCGTGATAATGCTTATATTTTTAACCTGTGCATCAAAGCGCCCTCACACTGAGCTAACGCCATGCTTGCAGCTGCTGTTGTGATAGATCTAATGCTGAGGTGAGCAAAATGTAGTTGAAATTCCTGTGAAGATGAAGTGGTTCAGGTCTTGTGAGCAAAATTATATTCTCAGAAATTTACATTCCAAATGTGTTGCTCTGATTTTTATTAACCAGAGTGAGACATGGAGATGAACGGTCATTCGCCCACTTTTCCTTTAGGAATTTTCACCCCGGATAGAGTCACGTCTGCGGCACGGAGGCTCAGCGGTAGATTTGCTGCCTCACAGCGCCAAAGACCCGTGTTCTATTCTGACTACGTGTGCTGTCTCTACAAAGCTTGCACGCTTTCCCCTTGACAGCGTGGGTTTTCTCCGGGTGCTCCGGTTTCCTCCCACATTCCAGACATGCAGGTTTGTAGGTTGATTGGCTTCAGTAAATTGTCCCTGGTGTGTGACTAGAACTAGTGTGGTCGGCACAGACACGTCGGGCCGAAGGGACTATTTCCGCACTGTATCTCTAAACTAAACTAAAAGGAACCTCTTGAGCAGGTGATGGCCAGCAGTGAGCTTGCTGTACAAAGTAGATATTATTTCAGGGACAGTATGGTCCTTTCTTTCCATCAGATGGGTGCTGACCTCCATTAAGGTGTGTCGCTGGCCAAAGCCAAGAACACCACCCAGCACAATGTTCCCCGAGGGTCATGATCATGTGCTTGTAATGGCTCATCCAACCTTGTCACTTCAAGAATTGCTACGTTGGGCATTCACAGAAGCTGGGTTGAGGTTTAGGTGAAGGCAGAGGGGAACTGTGTTAATGTGTGGGAAGGAACTGCAGATGTTGGTTTACCGACACAAGACTGGAGGAGCTCAGCGGGTCAGGCAGCATCTCTGGCGAAAAAGAATAGGCGACGTTTCAGGTCGGGGCACTTCTTCAGACATTCGAAGAAGGTTTGCGAGCCAAAACAAAACCTATTTGTTTTCTCCAGAGATGCTGCCTGACCCGCTGAGTTTACTCCGGCACTCTGTGTCTATCTTTTGTGTTAAGGATAGGGAGCCCTGTTGACACGGTGGGTTCCAGTCAGGCAGCAATTAATCTGGGCCTCAGTATTGGCACTTGAGCAGCCTGCCGATGATCCTTGGTGTACATTCACCATCGAACGTGAATAGTCCGATAGGGGAGGTGCCAATGACCACAATAATAAACACATCCCGATAAAAGTCAGCAACTAAAGAAAGGAGAGAATAAAATTGACTTTTCGAGCGACTCTCAGGTGTTGATTGTAGATTGATAGACCACCGAGGTACTCAATGGAGGGTGAATGCACAAGCAAATTATTGCAGCACAGCCTAGAATGAATCGTACTCCCTCAAAGCTGAGGATCAAATGTTTTCTAATTTGAGACTTTTGTAACTTCTTCAATCTCGAGCGGATGGTAAAGATCAAAATAAAACCACATTTAATTGTGCCTTTGCAGTTTGTGTTGTCTGATTCGTTAACCAGGGTACAAGGATAGGTCGGATTCATTACCAATCAGACTGTCCCACAAATATTTAAAACAAATTGAATCGCACACCAATACCCATCACAATTACACTTGGTGCAATAACTGAATTAGCAATTCAACAAAATAATTGGAAATGCAACATCCTCTATCCAGAAACCTCCCTGGAGGTTTTTGCAGTCTATGGGGGTACTCAGCTCCACTAATTCTACAGCTAATTAGTGCTGCACTTGGAAATGAAGTTGTTTAAATGTAGAATTTCTCTTTGGTGAAAAATACATCATGACATACAGCAAATGTGCCCTAAATTGGAAATCCAGCTGTAACCCTTTAAATGCCCAACTGATGAAGTATGTGCAGCATGTTTGCTTGTTTGTATTTTGTGATCATCCTCACTCCTGTGTTGATACTTACAGCTGCTTTGTTTAATTTTTCACCCCAACCTCTCAATTCCCACCTCGCATTGTCAAAACACAATTTCCCCAACTTCAGCAAGCAGTTTATGCAGCAATATACAAGGTACCAGAGTTATATTCTGCGGTAAAACGCAAACTGCTGGAGCAACTAAACAGTGGTCCTGAATTACCATCATTGGAGACCCTCGGAATATCTTTAATCAGACTTTACTGGAATTTATCTTGCACTAAACGTTATTCCCTTAATCCTGTATCTGTACACTGTGGATGTGTAGAAGGGAACTGCAGATGCTAGTTTATACCGAAGATTCAGCGGGTCAGGCAGCATCTCTGGAGAAAAAGGATGGGTGACATTTTGGGTTGGGACACTTACATTCTGAAGAACTGAATGGCTTGATTGTAATCATGCAGAGCCGCCTTTCCTTCGACTGGATCGCACGCAACAAACATATTTTCACTATACCACAGTACACGTGACAATAAACTAAACTCAGCGGGTCAGACAGCGGATCTGGAGCGGGAATTGACAGCAGACGTTTCAGGTTAGGACCCTTCATCACACAATGGAAGTAGTGGGGAGAAAGCTGGAAAAGTGAGGTGGGGGTGGGATAAAGCCCGGTAGGTTATGCCCGCACAGGGGGATGAGAGGCGTGATTTGCAGATGGATGGGGTAAGCGATGAGGGGTGGAGTGAAATGTAAAGAGGAAGGGATGTGGATGGAAGGGCCGAGCAAGGGGAGGAGGGAAACGGACTCAGGGATGGGAGATGAGATTAAGGAGGTGTAAAGAGCAGGGTAATGTGGATTATTGATAGAAAGTGCTGGAGTAACTCAGCAGGTCAAGCAGCATCTGGAGAAAAGGAATTTCACTGGGTGCCCAGAATCGAAAAAGAGATTACAAATCCGATCATTGGAAATAAACAGAACTCCGTAATAAACAACAGAAAATGACAGAGAAAGCACTTTCTTTCTTCTGGGTGGCATTAGTCTGTCTATTGTTTGCCTGGACTGTGTTCAATCACAATGCATTGCACTTTCTTCCAAATGGATTTAACTTTGCTTCTGGATTCTTTCCAGTCTGGCATGTTTGCTATGGATTTAATTAAATTAATTACTACGTCTGTGGTGATATTCGGCATAGCAATAAAGCTATATCATTGTTCCTATTTGTTGGCCTTCACAGTCAGATGAAAACATAAAACAAATTACAATGCGCACACGTTGTGAGGATGATGCCAAACTGGCTGTCGTTTAGAGAATATTCAGGTTCCAGCTCCTGAAACCACCAAATTCTCGGCTGGGAAAGCTTCTGCAGGAAAGGTTAGTGGGGGTTGATTTTTAGTTTAGGTTATTGTCACGTGTACCGATGTACAGTGAAAAGCTTTTGCTGCGTGCTGACCTATCAGCGGAAAGACGATACATGATTACAATCGAGCCCGTGATACAGGATAAAATAAATAACGTGAATAACGTTTGGTGCAGATCTTTGATCGGACTTTACTGGCTTTACCTTGCACTAAACATTATTCCCTTATCTATCACTGCACTGTGGATGGCTCGAATGTAATCATATGTTGTCTTTGCGCTGACTGGTTAGCACGCGACAAAAGCTTTTCTCTGTTCCTCGGTGCACGTGACAATAAACTAAACGGAACTGGGCCGTTACTACAGCTTCCATCTGCTGGTGACCAAAGACCAGGGCGTTTGGATGGGATGGTAAGTGATAAGTTAGAAAACAGATTAGTTGCTGATTTATTCATCTGCGAGTTGTAGCATCTTACTGCATGCAAAATGCCTACTGCATGTGTTGACATATTACCAGCACCCACATGCCTCGCCATAAGTCATTGCCTGTAAAGTGCTTTGGGACGTGGCGGATGTGATGTGTAACACAAGTGTCAGTCAGTTTAATTTCCAGAATATATTTCCTTCATTCTTTAAACCTGTTGCCACCTGAAGTCGCATTAATACAGATTTCAGCGTTAAAATAGATCATGGTTAAAAAAATCTTTAAATAACATTCGGGCAGCAAATGCATATTCTATAACCTAAACAGTTGTATTTTTTCTTTCTCTATGGCGGTGCAGCGGTAGAGTTGCTGCCTTACAGCGCTAAAGACCCCGGTTTGATCCCGACTATGGGTGCTGTCTGTACGGAGTTTGTACGCTCTCCCAGTGACCGCATGAGTTTTCTCTGAGATCTTCGGTTTCCTCCCACACTCCAAAGACGTACAGGTTTGTAGATTAATTGGTTTGGTAGAAGTGTCAATTGTCCCTAGTGTGTGTATCGCTGTGTAAATTGTCCCAAGTGTGTGTTAGTGTGCGGGGATCGCTGGTCGGTGCGGACTCAGTGGGCCGAAGGGCCTGTTTCCACGCTGTATATCTAAACTAAACTACTAAATAATGATCTTAAATTCGAAAATACTTTTAAGCCATTTCATCTTTTTGTTGTAAAATGCATCTACTGCAATAATGGAAACAAGAAATGGTGTGTAAAAAAAAGTACGCCATCAGCCGTGTACCATATCTAAATGTTGTAATAACAGCTTCAGACTTTGATAGATTTGATTGCTGCTGAGAAAATGGTCAATAGTTGTCTGTGATTTTCTCTGCAATGATCACAGGTTGTCAGATGTTGTGCTGTAAATGTTTGTGGTTGCAAACCCTAATTTTTCTGTAAAGCCCATTAGACATTATTCCCCCTGACTTGACTTCCACTGGAAGTTTACAGCCTTCATTGCACTTCACGGAATTGCAAAAATATCAAAACTCAACCGAAATGCTCCAAACAGTCTCTGATAAACCAAAAAAGATTAACACAAAAAAATCAAAACTGTAGAGTGGATCTAGTCCTAGACTCACCACTAGTGGAACCATCCTCTCCACATCCACTCTGTCCATGTCTTTCACTATTCTGTACGTTTCAATGAGGTCCACCTGATAGTGTGGAAACAGGCCCTTCAGGCCAACATGCCTCATCCACACTAGTCCCACCTGCCTTTGTTTGGCCCATATCCCTCTCAACCTGTCCTATCCATGTACTATTTGTTTTTAAACATTGCAATAGTCCCTGCCTCAACAGCCTCCTCCGGCAGCTCGTTCCATACACCCACACTTTGTGCGAGTTATCCTTCAGGTTCCTATTAAATCTTTTCCCTTTCACTTTGAACCTATGTCCTCTGTTCCTCGATTCCCCTACTCTGGGCAAGAGACTCTGTGGATCTACCTGATCTATTTCTCTCATGATTTTATACACCTCTATATGATCATCCCCTCATCCTCCTGCGCCTCAAGGAAAAGAGTCCCAGCCTACTCAACCTTTCCTACAGCTCAGCCACTCGAGTCCTGGCAACATTCCCAATGTGGAGTTCGTAAGCCTTCATTATATGCAAACTCGATGAAATGTATGTCCCAGTAAACATCACTCAGTGAAATGGTACAAAAGTTTGGTTTATACACAGCATTTTTCCTTGACAAAATCCTTCACTAATATCTTCGGTAGTGAAGTGGCAGAGTTTTAACAATAAGGAAGAAACGACCATTGCAATCTAGAATCAGTTCCCATTTTTAAAAACATTATTATTAAAAAGCAGCAATCATTTCACGTTCTATTGGTGATCATCTTACACTTGAAAAGCAACTTTCAGGCAACTGAAAATATTTCACGTTTTAAAATAAATGAATGAATAAGCATCTTCAGAATATCGACCCAAACACATCCGTGGTGTACTTTGCTACGTTCTATGTGTGCTGTTCGACTTCCATTTCTGGATAAGAGATTTAAGAACCTCAAAAACCATATTTATTGGGAACCTGAGGGGTAACTTTTTATTTTACACAAAGGATGTGTATGGAACGAGCAGCCGGAGGAGGTGGTTGAGGCAGGGACTATCATCACATTCAGGAGGCATTCGGACAGGTACATGGCGAGGAATGGTTTAGAGGGTTATGGGCCAAATGTGGGCAGGTGGGACTAGTCTAGTGTAGATGGGGCGTGTTGGTCAGCATGGGCGAGTCGGGTGAAGGGCCTGTTTCCCTGCTGTATGACTCTATGACTATTAAGTGATCTGAGTAAGGGGAAATACTGACTTCTTATGATACAGAATAATACTGGGTGGGCAAATCTTTTCAAAGGGTCACACTCCCAATTCCCCAATGTGGGATCTAGAATAAGTGGAGTTGCATGAGTTACTTTGCAAAGTTTGTGCCACTTATAAAAGTCTTTATAAACCATAAAACAATTTGAGTGGGGTGTTGGGATGTTCCGCGTGAATCTGGTTTTGCAGACAGTCCCACAATAATCAACAGTCCACATTTTAGCCCATGTCATGATGAAAACCAGCATCCTAGGATCCAGCAGAGATGATCATTGCTCTTTCTCAGATTCTTTGACATTTCCAAACAGCGATCTGTACAGTTCGGACCTGGGAGGGAAGAAAATAAAACATTTAGAACAAGTTCATCCAGTTGAATAAACGGAAGTCTACCTCGAGTTAGCCTCTCCTGGCTTGGAAGTCCTCTTGCATTCTTTCAGAAGTAGAAACAAGAAAATGCAGGTGCTGCTGTACAACGACAAAAAAAAAGACACAAAGTGCTGGAGTAATTCAGTGGGGGTCAGGCAGCATCTCTAGAGAACATGGATAGGTAACGTTTCAGGTCGGGACACTCCTTCAGACTCCAGTCTCTGGAGATGCTGGAGATCTATGTTCTCCAGGGATGCTGCCTTACCCGCTGAGTCTGAAGAAGGGACTCGACCCGGAACGTCACCTATTCCTTCGCTCCATAGATGCTGCCTCACCCGCTCAGTTTCTCCAGCATTTTTGTCTTATCTTCGATTTTTCCCAGCATCTGCAGTTCCTTCTTAAATGCCGAGTCACTCCAGTCACTTTGTGTTTCAAATTCTTTTACCCACTTTCATAAAGTTATAATGGTTGTCTGAAATGTAATGGTAGCTTTTAATGACATTGGTAGAAAGACCAATGTACACCAGCTCTTACTGATTATTGGAGCTTGAGTTTAAATACAATTTGCTGATCCCCCACCTTCACTCGACGGTTTGCTTACGCCCCGGAGCTGTTGAAGGGAAATAGATTTCCCAACGAGACACAACCTCACGGTGGGGATTTTGTTTCCAGTTCTTAACTTTTAATGAATGATTGTTAATAAAGCACACTCGAGCCTTGGCCTTATTAAACGTGTTATAGTTTATAGTGGCAGAGAGGTTATGCTAAAACCTTGATACAGATGATGGGGGACCACGTTGCAATGTACCTAATCATGAATGGCCTGGATAGAGTGGATGTGGAGAGGATGTTTCCACTAAAGAGAGAGTCAAGGACCAGAGGGCGTAGCCTCAGAATGAAAGGATGTTCCTTTAGACATTCTTGCCATAGAGGGAGTACAGAGAAGGTTCACCAGACTGATTCCTGGGATGGCAGGACTTTCAGGTGAAGAAAGACTGGATAGACTCGGCTTGTACTCGCTAGAATTTAGAAGAATCAGGGGGGATCTTATAGAAACTTACAAAATTCTTAAGGGGTTGGACAGGCTAGATGCAGGAAGATTGTTCCCGATGTAGGGGAAGTCCAGAACAAGGGGTCACAGTTTAAGGATAAGGGGGAAGTCTTTTAGGACCGAGATGAGAAAAACATTTTTCACACAGAGAGTGGTAAATCTGTGGAATTCTCTGCCACAGAAAGTAGTTGAGGCCAGTTCATTGGCTATATTTACGAGAGAATTAGATGTGGGCCTTGTGGCTAAAGGGATCGGGGGTAAGGAGAGAAGGCAGGTACAGGATTCTGAGTTGGATGATCAGCCATGATCATATAGGATGGCGGTGCAGGCTTGAAGGGCCGAATGGCCTACTCCTGCACCTATTTTCTATGTTTAGGAAGATGAGGAGGAATTTCTTTAGTTAGAGGCTGATGTATCTGTGGATTTCATTGCCATAGAAGGCTGTGGAGGCCAAGTCAATGGATATATTTAAGGCAGAGATTGCTGGATTCTTGATTAGTACAGGTGTCGGGGTTTATGGGGAGAAGGCAGGAGAATGGGGTTGAGAGGGAGAGATAGATCAGCCATGATTGAATGGCGGAGTAGACTTGATGGGCCATGTGTGCCTAATTGTGCTCCTATCATTTATCAATTTTTAAAATACAACTTAGGGTTAGACTGGAGTTTGGTGACTGACGCAGCCCAGACCATCACACAAACCAACCTTCCTTCTATTAACTCCATCTATACCTCACGCTGCCTCGGCAAGGCCAGCAGCATCAAGAACCAGTCTCACCCCGGTCACTCCCTCTTCTCCCCTCTCCCATCATGCCACAGGTACAGAAGTGTGAAAACGCACACCTCCAGATTCAGGGACAGTTTCTTCCCAGCTGGTATCGGGCAACTGAACCATCCTATTAACAACTAGAGAGCTGTCGTGAGCTTCCATAGAAACATAGAAATATAGAAATTAGGTGCAGGAGCAGGCCATTCGGCCCTTCGAGCCTGCACCGCCATTCAATATGATCATGGCTGATCATCCAACTCAGTATCCTGTACCTGCCTTCTCTCCATACCCCATGATCCCTTCAGCCACAAGGGCCACATCTAACTCCCTCTTAAATATAGCCAACAAACTGGCCTCAACTACCTTCTGTGGCAGAGAATTCCACAGATTCACCACTCTCTGTGTGAAAAACATCTACCTCATTGGAGACCCTCGTGCTATCTTTAGAAGTTAGAAATAGGTGTGATCAGCGAGTGCTGTCTGCAGTTACTGCCTTCACCAACACAGCGCAGCTGGGCAGAAATAAACCAATATGATCACTAAGTGGGCTTCAAGCCGACACAATATTTTAATTAGGGTCAACTTTCCTCTGGAATATTCAACAGAACAAACCAGATTACTCCTCTTGGGGACGGTAATAAGGGAAAAATAATCTCCTGTCAGTCGCTGACATTAATTGCCTTTGTTCTGAAATAAACCTAAGGTAAAGCAAAGTTCTTTACAAAAACAGCAGCCGCATTGCAGCAGTAAAGATCCGCAGCCAACCCTCAACTATCACCCCCTTCCCACAAACCAGGGTCAGCTGCTATCTGTGCATCGCCTTGAACCTGAGGCCTTGCTAGAATTTCCCAGCTCTGTGGAAAGTTGCAGGGAGGACATGCAGGCTTTGGAGAGGGTGCAGAGGAGGTTTACCTGCATGATGCCTAGATTAGTCATAGAACCATGCAGTGTGGAATCAGGTTCTTCAGCCCAACTTTCCCACGCCGACCAACATGCCCCATCTACACCAGTCCCACCTCCTGCTTTTGGCCCATATCCCTTCAAACCAAGCTTCCACCCTCAGTTAAAAAGTTGCCCCTCAGCTCCCCATCAAATCTTCCCACTCTCACCTTAAACTCATTTCCTCTTGTTCTTGATTCCTCTGCTATGGTTAAAAGGCTCTGCGCATTTACTCTATCTATTCCAATGCTTGTGATGTGTTCTATGAATACAACATACAGAAGATACAGAGTTGTGAAAGTGCTCACTGCCAGACTCGGGAACAGCTTCTTCCCATCTTATCAGGTCTCTGAATGGTCCTTCCATAAGCTAGGGTACTGTCCAATTCATCTCTACCCCATTGCGGACATTGGACTTCACACATCTTTGATCGGACTTTACTGGACTTTTATCTTGCATTAAATTTTATTCACATTATTCCCTTTATCGTGTATCTATACACTGCGGACGGCTCGACTGTATTCATGCATTGTCTTTCCGTTGACTGGTCAGCACACAACAAAAGCTTTTCACTGCCTCAGTACACGTGACAACAAAGTAAACTAAATGGAGAGGAAAGTTTTAGAGGGATGTGGGCCAAATGCGCAAATGGGACTTGCTTAGATGGGACTACTCATGTAGCTTCCTTGCAGGAAGGAACTGCAGATGCTGGTTTAAACCGAAGACAGACACTAAAAGCTGGAGTAACTCAGTGGGTCAGACAGCATCTCTGGAGAAAAGTACAGTGCCCTCCATAATGTTTGGGACAAAGACCCATCATTTATTTATTTGCCTGCACACTCTACAAGTTGAGATTTGTAATAGAAAAATATCACATGTGGTTAAAGTGCACATTGTCAGATTTTAATAAAGGCCACATTTACACATTTTGGTTTCACCATGTATAAATTACAGCAGTGTTTATATATAGTCCTCCCATTTCAGGGCACCATAATATTTGCACTGTCATGTCATGTTTAGTATTTTGTTGCATATCCTTTGCATGCAATGACTGCTTGAAGTGTGCGATTCATGGACATCACCAGTTGCAGGGTATCTTCTCTGGTGATGCTCTGCCAGGTGTCATGGGTTATGGGGAGAAGGCAGGAGAATGGGGTTAGGAGGGAGAGATAGATCAGCCATGATTGAATGGCGGGATAGACTTGATGGGCCGATTGGCCTAGTTATGCTCCGACTACTTGTGAACTTATGATGAAAGGCTAAAGTCTTTTTGACCACCTTATCCACCCATGATGCCTGTTTGTGTCAAGGCTTGTCCATGTAATCCGGACCAGCACCCCAGAGCAGAACTGGGATTTCTTAATAATTGGCGGGATTGGCTTTTGGGCGAGACTTTTAAATCAGAAATAAAAAGGTCCCGAGATAGTAAAAGGAAAGGAAAATAGTCCTCCCAGATTCTGGGCCAAGCAGCCGTTCGGTTAGCACTACCAACAGCTTCATTCATCTCATTTGCTGCTTCCAGAATTTCGCTGTGGGCAAATTTGTTATCATATTTCCATGGATAAGAGTGATTACACTTCAAAAAAAAAAGTGATTTATTGGATGTGAAGCGCATTCGGACATCCCGAGGATATGAAAGGTGATGCATAAATTAAAGTTCTCTTTAATGCCTGCAAACAGCGTTGTGAATGAAAATAAAATGTACGGAAGAAAGGGGTTCTAGCGGTAGTCCATGTCCAATATATTCACAGAAATAAGTGTTACGTGAGAAAACGGGCAGGAAGGAACTGCAGATGCTGGTTTAAACCGAAGATAGACACAAAATGCTGGAGTAACAGCGGGACAGGCAGCATCTCTGGAGAGGAGGAAAGGGTGACGTTTCGGGTCGGGACCCTTCTTCAGACTGAGAGTCAGGGGAGAGGGGGACAAAGAGATATGGAAGGGCAAGGTGTGAAAAGGACAGGTCAAAGCCGACGCTGATAAGGAAATATAGAATGGTTTATGTGTAGGAAGGAACACAGATGGCTGGTTTACATCGAAGAGAAGATGCAAAATACTGGAGTAACTCAGTGGGACAGGCAGCATCTCTGGAGAGGAGTAGGCCCTGACTCACAGTCTGAAGAAGTGTCTTGACCCGAAACGTTACCTATCCCTTTTCTCCAGCGGAGTTACTCCAGCTTTTTGTGTCTACGAATGTTTGGTGATATTTGCACACTGTCAATGTGCCAAAATGTTCATCTCAGGACACTGGGCATTGCAATTTAAAGGCAAGAAGATTCATCAGGGCAAGTTACACAAAATATCGTTAATTAGTGTGCGTGAAACTGGGGGAACATGGAGCGTTATCCACTGTCGGACACAGAGTGCTGGAGGAACTCCATGGCACTTGTATGTATTCTATGAATTAGATTTTCTCCTTAAGTGAACCATCCCAATACTCATCGCCATAGATACTCAATGGTTCAAAGGCACTTAGTTGTCACATGTACCAAGGCAGAGTGAAATGCATTGTTGTAAACAGTTCAGTACGTATCACTATACATAAGCACATCTTCCATAAAGTACGTAAACAGAACAAGGCTCTTCAGATTTTACGACATTTTTTCACGTCCCATAGAAACATAGAAAATAGGTGCAGGAGGAGGCCATTCGGCCCTTCGAGCCAGCACCGCCATTCATTGTGATCATGGCTGATCGTCCGCTATCAATAACCCGTGCCTGCCTACTCCCCATATCCCTTGACTCCACTAGCCCCTAGAACTCTATCCAAGTCTCTCTTAAATTCATCCAGTGATTTGGCCTCCACTGCCCTCTGTGGCAGGGAATTCCACAAATCCACAACTCTCTGGGTAAAAAAGTTTTTTCTCACCTCAGTCTGAAATGACCTCCCCTTTATTCTAAGACTGTGGCCCCTGGTTCTAGACTCACCCAACATTGGGAACATTTTTCCTGCATCTAGCTTGTCCAGTCCTTTTATAATTGTATATGTTTCTATAAGATCCCCCCTCATCCTTCTAAACTCCAGTGAATACAAGCCTAGTCTTTTCAATCTTTCCTCATATGACAGTCCCACCATCCCAGGGATCAATCTCGTGAACCTACGCTGCACTGCCTCAATCACAAGGATGTCCTTCCTCAAATTAGGAGACCAAAACCGTACACAATACTCCAGATGTGGTCTCACCAGAGCCCTATACAACTGCAGAAGAACCTCTTTATCATCTTGGTTGAGGCACTGCACTGTCTCCTGCAGCTGGTCCCAGGGCTGAACGGTGGTGCAGCTGTAGAGTTTCAGCGCTTGTAATGCTGGAGACCCGGGTTCGATCCCGATTACGGCTGCTGTCTGTACGGAGTTTGTACCTTCTCCCCGTAACCGCTTGGGTTTTCTCCGACATTTTCGATTTCCTCCCACACTCCAAAGACGTGCAGGTATGTAAATTAATTAGAAACATAAAAACATAGAAAATAGTTGCAGGAGGAGGCCATTCGGCCCTTCGAGCCAGCACCGCCATTCATTGCGATCATGGCTGATCGTTCCCAATCAATAACCCGCATTCCCTCTCTCTCTATCTCCCTCCCCCACCCTAGTCGCACCAGCTTCTCATTTTCACACCACAAACAGCTTACAATGGCTTGTTCCCTTTATCATTGATACTTTTTTGCATATCTTTCATTCATTGTTCTTTATCTCTCCACATCACCGTCTATATCTCTCGTTTCCCTGATCCCTGACCAGTCTGAAGAAGGGTCTCGACACGAAACGTCGCCTATCTCCTTCGCTCCTTAGATGCTGCTGCACCCGCTGAGTTTCTCCAGCCTTTTGTGTACCCTCGATTCTCCAGCATCTGCTTTAACACTTCTTTAACACTTCTCCCCATATCCCTTGACTTCACCATCCCCTAGAGCTCTATCTAACTCTCTCTTAAATCCATCCAGTGATTTGGCCTCCACTGCCCTCTGTGGCAGGGGATTCCACAATTGGCTTGGTGTAATGGTGTAAATTGTCCTTAGTGTTTGTAGGATAGTGTTAATGTGCGAGGATGGCTGGTCGGCGCGGACTCGGTGGGCCGAAGGGCCTGTTTGTTTGGCCTCTGAAGTTGTTTTCGGTGTGGAGTTCTTAACCTCGTAAAGTCCCATTGTCCTGGCGACGTTGCATGGTCGGCCTGGGTGTCCCCCGCCGCTGCTCCACCGCTCCGTGCCGCTGCTCCACCGCTCCGTGCCGCTGCTCCATCGCTCCGTGCCGCTGCTCCACCGCTCCGTGCCGCTGCTCCACCGCTCCGTGCCGCTGCTCCGTCCGCCGCTGCTCCGTGCCGCTGCTGCTCCACCGCTCCGTGCCGCTGCTCCACCGCTCCGTGCCGCTGCTGGCCGCGTCAGGTCCACGTGCTCGGCCTCTTAGAGCGGCGCCCGGTCCAGCCGATCACATACTACTGCAGAGTCCCCGGCGGCCACTCCTCCGTTGAGGCCGTGCACTCCATCCCTCCCTCCCGCAGCCCGTCTGCATGTTGGGCCTTTGTTCCAACTCTGACACCCTCCTCTCTGGTTCTCAGGGCGGGCAGGGGCCGGTCTCGAAGGCTTCCCTTTATGAACGGGTTCCCAGTTCCACGGCGAGTGAGCCAGGCCTGCTGCCGGGCACAGGCAGGATTCTATGGTCAATGGGACAATTGCCGGGTAAAGCCAAAGGCACAGGCAAGTAATGTGCGGGAGGTAACCACATTTCTTCATTACAACGAATTCACAGAAGGGAAAAGCGGCTCTTTGGGGGACGTTTGGTCACGTCATCAGTTGACTGACGCAGGTTCTAATTCAAGGCTCCAGGTTGGCAGTCTCCATAGATTAGAAATGTCAAAATTTAGCTTTCCAAATGAAGATTTTTAACCTGGTTTCACCACAGCCATCGGGAACAAGCTACAGGAATCTGAAAACTGTAACGTCCAGGTTCAGGAACAGCCTCTTCCCTACAGCCATCAGGCTATTAAACACTACAACCTCATATAGGCTCTGAAATATAATAGACTATTATAATTACTATTGTACTATTATTGTTTTTTGGGGGGGTATGTGTATATGTATATATATATATATGTGTGTGTGTGTGTGTGTGTGTATTATATTCTATTCAATTTATTCTCATTATCTCATTTTAGAGACAAAATGGATTTTCCTTACGGTTCGTAACATAAAAATAAATAAACTTTTTTTTTTAAAGCACAAACACAGAAGTCCACACACAACATAACCCCACAGCAACACCAACGTTAAGGAAGGTACGATAGTCCAGGTGTACTTGTAGGTATGTGTATAAATACACACTGAACTTTTTTTTCTCTCTCTATCATATTGTTCACAGTGTACGATGTTCACATATTCTGTTGTGCTGCAGCATGTAAGAATGTCATTGTTCTATCTGGGACACAGGACAATAAAGCACTCTTGACTTGATCCTAAATAGCAATAACATTCATTTAGGAGTCAAACAAGCTTTTGAATATCAGTTAGCTTTCATAGCAAAAGGATTTGAGTACAGGAGCAGGGAGGTTCTACTTCAGTTTGTACAGGGTCTTGGTGAGACCACACCTGGAGTATTGCGTGCAGTTTTGGTCTCCAAATCTGAGGAAGGACATTATTGCCATAGAGGGAGTGCAGAGAAGGTTCACCAGACTGATTCCTGGGATGTCAGGACTGTCTTATGAAGAAAGACTGGATAGACTCGGTTTATACTCTCTGGAATTTAGGAGATTAAGAGGGGATCTTATAGAAACTTACAAAATTCTTAAGGGGTTGGACAGGCTAGATGCAGGAAGATTGTTCCCGATGTTGGGGAAGTCCAGGACAAGGGGTCACAGCTTAAGGATAAGGGGGAAATCCTTTAAGACCGAGATGAGAAAGACTTTTTTCACACAGAGAGTGGTGAGTCTCTGGAACTCTCTGCCACAGAGGGTAGTTGAGGCCAGTTCATTGGCTATATTTAAGAGTGAGTTGGATGTGGCCTTGTGGCTAAGGGGATCAGAGGGTATGGAGAGAAGGCAGGTACAGGATACTGAGTTGGATGATCAGCCATGATCATATTGAATGGCGGTGCAGGCTCGAAGGGCTGAATGGCCTACTCCTGCACCTAATTTCTATGTTTCTATGTTTCTATGTTGTCCAGGTACAATTGAAACCTAGACACAAAGTGCTGGAGTAACTCCATGGGTCAGGCAGCACTTTGTCTTTTTTTTTGTAAACCTTGTTTCTACAATTGAAAGCTATGTGAAGAAGGGTAAAACACAAAGTGCTGGAGTAACTCAACGGGTTAGGCAGCATCTCTGGAGGGAATGAATGGGAAGGCTACATTTCGGATCGACACCCTTCTTCAGGGTCCTGACCCAAAACGTCACCTGGCCATTCCCTCAAAAGATGCTGAGTTCCTCCGGCATTTTTTGTTTTGCTCAATTTTCCAGCATCTGTAGCCTCTTCTGCCTCCAATTGAAACCTATCCCAGCCACTAAATAACTAACGTCCTTCACAACAATAATTTTTTTAAATGAAAGAATTCCTTGTGGTCAGGGCTAAGTTCCAGTGTTCAAAGTAAGGGGGGTGGGGGAAGGCACAGAGTGCTGGAGTAACTCAGCGGGTCAGGCAGCATCTCTGGAGAACATGGATAGGTGAGGTTTCGGGTCGGAACCCTTTTTCAGACACAAATTGAAACCTTCAGAGATACTCCAGCACTTTGTATCATCTGCAGTTCCTTGTGCCTTCATAGTAAGGGATTCAGTTTCACAGGTTGGCAGGGCAGACTAGATAGATTAGGTAGGAAGGAACTGCAGATGCTGGTTTACACCAAAGTTAGGCACAAAATGCTGGAGTAACTCAGCGGGACGGGCAGCATCTCTGGAGAGCAGGAATGGGTGACATTTCGGGTCGAGACCCTTCCTTGGACAGACACAGCATCCAAAGTGTCATGTCGACAAGATGTAGCCAAGAGCTTGCCACAATATTTTTTTTCTGTGGAACCCTTCCTCGGACTGACCTTTGCAGAAGGGTTCCGACCCGAAACGTTTTGTGCCTATCTTAGACCAGATAGATCATTGGCCATCAACCCCAGTGTTATCAGATCATCGTGTTCAATTCACATTCAATAGGCAAATTAATAGGCAGCGACTTTGTGGCATCTGGTAACATTGGGTTGGAATCTCAGATCTGGCACTACAAAGGAAAATAGTTGGGGGAGGGGGGGAGGAAAAACGAGGACAAAGACTTGATTCTCCGGCAGTGTCGCAACCCCGCGCTCCCAGGCAAATTTAAAGAACTTTCAGAGGTGGATTAATTTCTGGTCCACTAACAGCCTCGCTGTTAGCACTATTGTGTTTTCTAGCATCAATTGATTTGTGATTTACATATAAATTAGACAATTACTACACAAGACCGTATTTAGCATATAAAATTAATTTACAACTAGAACTGTTCGTAAATCTCCGCCACACATTCAAATGACAGTCCGAGAATGGATGGGAAAGGGCAGGAGAAATGAAAACTTGAGGGACACAAATGATTACTCGGCAATTTCTGATTGTGAAGGAAGCTGAAATATGAATGATTTAAAAAATATATATAATAAAAATGATGAAAATATTAACGCGATTTACAAATAAAACAAATCAATACTTGATAAGAGATTTCAACCCAATGAAGCAACTGATGCCATGAGTACTGTACAGCAAGATGGATTACAGCATTTGCGGTTGTCTTTTCTACTGCTTGCTGTAGCTACACTTTTTTTTCTCGCAAGGTACACCATGCAGAAACAGAAACTCATCAATCCTGCAAGTTTAACCTTGTCACAGTTGAAATTCACCAGGGTAAGGGTACATTTTAATACTTTCATCTCCCTTAAGGCTATGCAAAATGAAGCATGATTCTTTGATTTTTCGTATTAAAAGTAGATTTGAGCCACTGGTTTGTAACAGGTTTCCTTCCCCCCCCCCTTCCCCCCCCCCCCCCCCCCCCTCCCAGCATTTTCTTAGAATATCATGACCAAAGGTAGGTGTAGCAGGGTATTCCATGGTTGATACAGACTGATATGAAGCAGTACACGTTATATTCCTGATGGTGTATTAGTGAAATTTGGTAGCTTGTGCAAGAAGTTCAAAAACTTAATGTGGACGAGTGTAGTGGTGTGGAATAAATGCTAACATGCTGCAATTATTGTGCCTCAAGGTTGCAGGTTCAATAGTCACTGCCACGTGCTTTCTGATCGCGTAATGTCAGGCGGGGAAATGCTGCGCAGCAACTGCAATGAGAGAAAGGGAGAAATCGTAGAGAACTGCAGGGGTGGCACAGTGGCGCAGCTGGGAGCGCTGCTGCCTCGCTGCACCAGAGAGCCGGGTTTGATCCTGACCTCTCGTGTGCTGTCTGTGTGGTGTTTGCATGTTCTCCGGGAAGCCGCCTGAAGGCTCGTCGGTCGGTGTAAACCGGGAGGGAGCCGCTGGAGACGTGGGTCGCGAGGAGCGAGGGCCGGATGGAGGGTGAACTGGGGTAATGCCTCCAGAGCCTTCGAGGTCGCTGCAGGAGGTGCCCCCGGGACACAAAGATGGCCGGGCGAGAAGAGGAGAGGAGAGAGACGTCAGTTTGCGGGAACTGCTCCAGTAGCCCGAGGGTGCAGGCCAACTGGACTTTGGAAATTAAGCTAAAACATGGCGGTTATAAAAACATTTGGATGTAGATATTTTTAGGCACCTTTTGCAATCACCGAGTTACAGGGATAGGTAATGCACAGATTTAGTTCTCAGGTATTGGAACATAGATCTGATCACCAACACCCTCTAATCCAGGCAGCATTCTAGTAAATATCCTCCGCACATCCTTCCTATAACGGGGAAAGCAGACCTGATCACAATACTCCAACTGCAGCCTAACCAATGTTCTATAGAACTGCACCATGACATCCTGACTCTTACACTCAATGCCCCGAATGATGATGGCAAGCATATGTATTGTTTACCATTCATTAGCTCAGTTTAGTTTAGAGATACAGCGTGGAAGCCAGCCCTTCAGCCCACCGAGTCCGCACCAACCAACAATCACCCGCACACTAGCTCTATCCTACACACTAGGGACAATTTTCAGAAGCCAATTAACCTACAAAACCTGCACGTCTTTGAAATGTGGGAGGAAACCGGAGCACCCGGAGAAAACCCACAGAGTCACAGGGAGAAAGTGTAAACTTCATAAAGGCAGCACCCGTAGTCAGGATCAAATTTAGGTCTCCGGTGCTGTAAAGCAGCAACTCTCCCGCTGCGCCACCCTGGTATTTAGTCTCTTCAATACATGCTACTATAAGGAAGAGCCAAGCCTTTTTGAAACATCATACTAGAAATGTAATTCTGACATTGACTTTGGTAATAAGTATTCACATAAATATTCAAGGAGTACTGACTGATTATAAATATTCAGAAACTTAGACCCTTAGAAGGATCCTGACCTGAAACGTCACCTATTCCTTCTCTCCATAGATGCTGCCTCACCCGCTGAGTTTCTCCAGCATTTTTATCTACCTTCGATTTTTCCAGCATCTGCAGTTCTTTCTCAAACATAAATATTCAGAATGTGGCCACCAGATGGCAGCATCTAATGGCTGCTCCATTAACTAAAACAACACTGAACACTGCACGTCAAAGTATATAGTTAAATTATCCTGACAATGTGGAGAAACTTCACTTGGCAAGTGGACTTTTAACCAGGTACTAAATCACTGCATCCAGTGTACTGTACCCTCATGCTCTTCACAGATTCACACAGCATGGAAACAGGCCATTTGGCCCAACTTGCCCACGCCGGCCAACATGCCCCCATCTACACTTCAATCATGGCTGATCTATCTCTCCCTCCTTGCCCCATTCTTCTGCCTTTTTTCCCCATAACCTCTGACCCCGTACTAATCAAGAATCTATCTCTGCCATGAATACATCCGCTGACTTGGCATCCACAGCCTTCTGTGGCAAAGAATTCCACAGATTCACCACCCTCTGACTGAAGAAATTCCTCCCTCATCTCCATCTTAAAAGAACGTCCTTTAATTCTGAGGCTACGACCTCTAGTCACACGACACTCCCACTAGTGGAAACATCCTCTCCACATCCACTAAGCCTTTCACTACTCTGTACATTTCAATGAGGCAGGCTTTTATCCAGCAGGCTGCAATGATATTGCTTTGAGTAAGTAGAGATCAAAATGGATACCTATTGAGGAGAACAATAAGGAGGTCCACTTTGTCAAACCTACAGCATTATAGGATCAATCAAAAGGTAGAAAAGCCACCGTTGTGGCAGCCTCGCCAACAGTCTATGTATCCTTTCTACAGTTTTTATTACTTTAAGTATGTTGTAAAAGTTAGTTTCAATGTTTCTTGGTTAGTTTATGTGGGGCGTGGAGGGGGTGGGGATCGGGGGAATATTTTTTTCAGTCACTTACCTCAACGGAGATATGATTTTCTCCGTGTCGCATTCCCCCCCCCCCCCCGCGGCCTAACAACGCGGAGTGGTGCGGGCTTTCCTGGAGACCGGACCGGAGCTTCAGGCCGCGGGCGCGGCGCGGACTTACCATCACGGAGCCGGGGATCCTTTGCCAAGGATCGTCAGAAGAAGAGCTCCGATCGTGGGGCCTGTGGACTTTAACACCGTGAAGCCCGGGGTCTCCGGTAAGAAGCGACCGGCTCAGGAGCTCCATGCAACGGCAAGTGCCCCGACCACGGGTGAACAAATAGGAAGGTGACTGAACTTCATTACCTTCCATCACAGTGAGGAATGTCAATTCCACTGTGGTGGATGTTTATGTTGAATTTATTTTATGTATGTGTGTTCTTTTCACTGTATGGTAACTCAAATTGCACTGCACCTTAGTCGGTTAAGTGACACTAAATGCGAGCTCAAACTCAAACTCGAAGAGGCACAAGTAACTGCAGATGCTAGTATAAGGACTACTATCAAGGACTATTGACTGTCAAGTTCGAAATTAAAAATCTTGAGCAAAAAACAAAGTGCTGGAAGAACTCAGTGAGTCGGGCTGCATCTGTGGAAGGTGAAGGACAGACAACAATTTGGGTCGGTCACCTTTGAGAAGGTTCCCAGCCTAATTTGTCACCCGCCATCTCCATCCACAGATACTGCCTGAGCCCCCGGGTTCCTCCAGCAGATTGTTTTGTTTGCTCAAGATTTCATCATTCTGGTTTCGCCCATGAACAACCTTGACTGAATTTACTCCACCAAACCCAGGAGATACAATCCAAATTCAACCTCACTAATGTCACAAAAGGCACGACCAGCTAATGTCACAGAGATGGCACAGAATTGAACACAAAACCTTTCACATCCAAACACTGCCATGTACAAGTTGGAATGGAATTACAACATTAGGGGAAAGAAAAACCACCCTCCCTTCCATCCACTCAATTTAAACCTCACGTTGCCTCAGCAAGGCCAGCAGCATCATCAAGGACCAGTCTCACCCTGGCAACTTCCCCTTCTCAACTGGAGAGAAGTCATCAACTACCATCTACCTCATTGGAGACGCTCGGACTATCTTTGATCGGACTTTACTGGCTTTACCTTGCACTAAACGATTTCACGATATTCCCTTTATCATGTATCTCTGTACACTGTGGCCAGCTCGATTGTAATCATGTATTGTCTTTCCCCTGCCTGGTCAGCACGCAACAGAAGCTTGTCACTGTACCTCGGGACACGTGACGATAAACTCAACTACTTTTAACTTAGAACCTGGGATAAGGCCAAGAAGTCTCCTAGTAAATAGCGGCTTGCATGACAATAGGATGCATGGGGAAATGTCATTGGCATATATTCTTTACTCGTCGTGTGATGGTAGTCCAGGGACCCAGCAAGATGAGTATATAGGAAACACGCACTTTATCAATGTTTTTTCTTGCTCTGCTACTTCTAACAGATACATAAATAATTCATAAACCTAAGCTACGCAGTACAATTGAGATTGAGCTTTGGAAACTACAATGCCAGATTTAACAAAAAACAGTGTACTTTGATCATGACTTCAAAACAGCTATCACCGATTGTGATGTCTTAACAATGTGGGATGGATGGACCTAGATGCATTTTTGGAAGAGCGTTATTAAACCAAATTGAAGTAAAATAATATTCCAGAAATATTTATGAAGAAAAACACTTTGATTTAAGCTAAATACAGACTATGCAAGCAATGATAAAGCCATTACCTTGGGCAATGCCAATATGGCCACCAAATACTAGTGGTAACTCATGTCTATGAGAATTTAACAACCTCCGTATCGTGCTACACGTATTAATTTCTTATAGTAGATATTCTAAATAATTATTTTACGAAACAATATTCTCACAGTCTGGGAGCAAACCCATACGGTCACAGGAAGATCTTGGTCGGCATGGGCAAGTTGGTCCGAAGGGCCTGTTTCTGTGCTGTGTGACTTACATGTAAAAATACCTTCCTTTTTAAACATTTATTAAAACTAAAACAAAATAACCAAACATGCGCTAATATTTAAGAGGCCATTTTTTGATGTATAAATTCATGTGACAGGAGCACAGCTGGGCCATTCGGCCCATCAAGTCTACTCCGCCATTCAATCATGGCTGATCTATCACTCCCACCCAACCCCATTCTCCAGCCTTCTCCCCATAACCCCAGACACCCGTACTATTCAAGATACCTTTTCAATTTATTATAGAAACCCTCTATTTTA
The DNA here is from genome assembly GCA_035221665.1 of Okamejei kenojei. Lineage (NCBI taxonomy): Eukaryota > Metazoa > Chordata > Chondrichthyes > Rajiformes > Rajidae > Okamejei > Okamejei kenojei. The sequence goes on from CM069156.1 coordinate 3,924,968, forward strand.
ATTTGTAAAAGCTCCACTGTGTGTTTCTGCAAAAGTAAATTGAGTATTCAGTAAATCAGCACATAGCTAATTTAATGCAGAAAATAAGGCATTACAAGTTATTATGGGATGCACTGATTGGGCACTTCCCCGCAGCAAAAAGAGGGATGCTCGGAATCGTTGACTCCCATCTTGTACATCCTCTATTAGCTGGTTACACAACACCAAGCAGAAGGGGGCAGAGCATGAACAGCTCGAACAAGATCAACAGCAGTTAAGTCTGGATACAAAATGCAGCATTTAGCAAAACTGGGTCTGGCTACTCCAGCCAGCGGTATGAATATTGATTTCTCCAACTTCAAGTAACCCACTCTCTCCGTCCCTTCACTATCCTAGTCGTCGTATTAGTTTCACTGTCGTCCTGCTGAGTTTCACTGTTTGCATTATTCGTTATCACCCTCCCCACAGCCAACAATGGACCATTGTGGGCTCCACCTATCCTTGATCATCCTTGCCGTGTTTGATGTGTCCTTTTGCATATCTTTCATTCATTTGTTCCATATCACTCGGTTCCCCTCTCTCCTAACTCTGTCTGAAGAAGGGTCTCGACCTGAAACGTCACCCATCCTTTTTCTCCAGAGTTTCTGCCTGACCTGCTGAGTTGCTCCAGCATTTTGTGTCTACTCTGTTGGGATGCTTCCTACCATCCCCATTTCACTTATTACGAAGTCATAGAGAGAGTGACAAACAGCACAGAGGCAGGCCCTTCGGTCCACTAGACTTTTCCTATCCACATACATGTCCACCACCGATTTTCCAGCACCCTTGGTTCCAGAACCTTGCCGGATTATCCGTTTTTCCAAAACGACAGAGGTCACGGCCACCGAGAGAAGTTGAACGGCACCGGAACGTTCCGAGATACCGGCCGGCCAAGTCGGCCTCGGATGTTGGCTATGGGAATGGATCTGCCGGCTCCAGCCGGGCCGGAGTTCCAGAGGTCCGGCCGCAGGGGGGCATATTTGTCCTGCCGGTCAAGCTTCAGAACAGTCTCTCCATAAACTAGGATACTGTTAAATTCACCTCCACCTTATAGCAGCCTCTGAACTTTGTTTATAGCACGGAAACAGGCCCTTTGGCCCAACTTGCCCATACTGACGAACATCTGCAGAAAGACGAAGCACTTCAGGCATTGTTTGGTGGACCTTGTGGAATAAGCTACCTGAGGCAGATAGAATGACACGTCACCGACATTTGGGCAGCAATCTGGCGAGGAAAGATTTAGAGGGATTTATTTTGTGTATTGTCACGTGTACCGAGGTACAGTGAAAAGCATTTGTTGCGTGTTATCCAGTCAGCGGAAAGACAATACATGATTACAATCGATCCGTCCACAGTGTACAAAAGACACATGATCAAGTGAAAACGTGAATAGCGTTGAGTACGAGATAAAGCCAGTAAAGTCCGATCAAAGACAGTCCGAGGGTCTCCAATGAGACATAGACCATAAGCCATTTGGATGTAGGCCAAATGCGGGCAAGTGGGTCTACCTTCGATGGGGAATCTTGGTCAGCATGGATGAATTGGGTTGGAGGCCCACACTCCAGCAACGTGCAGGTTTGTAGGTTAATTGGCGTTGGTAAAAATTGCAAATTGTCCCTAATATGTGTAGGATTGTGCTAGTGTACGGGGCGATCACTGGTCGGTGCGGACTCGATGGGCTGAAGGGCCTGTTTCCATGCTGTATCTCTCAAGTCGAAACTGGCACAAGTCTGGCACGTGAGGTTTTGAGTAGCCATAGAATAAATAGCTCATAAACGTCACCCATTCCTTCTCTCCAGAGATGCTGCCAGTCCTGCTGAGTTACTCCAGCACTTTGTGATTTAAACCAGCACCTGCAGTTCTTTCCTGCACAGAATAAATAGCTCCGCCTTTTAAAGCACAGCGGGTCACTTGGTCTACATAACCGCACCATCTTTGCGAAGGTGTCGTCATGTTCTTCTCATTCCACTGCCCTTTTCCATGTTGCGGTCATCTTCCCTCCTTCAAAGATTCATCCAATTCTGCTTTGGATGTTTAGATCAATTCTGATGCCAATCCCATTTCAGACATTGCATTCCAGGTCACCATGACTCAAAGCAAAAATAATTCTCACCTTACCTCTGGCTCTTATATCAATGATCTGTGTTGGACTGTGTTCCCTTCAGCCAGAGAAAAGTTCCTTCTTATTTATTCGAACAAAACCTCTCATTCTATCAAACGCCTCTATCAGAACTCCCAACAGTATTTGTGTTCCAGTTTTTTCTCGTCTCCCCGTGTAATTGAAGTCTCTCGTCCCCGGTATCATCCTAGTAAATCTCTTCCGACACCCTCGGCAAAGCCTTGACATTCTTCCTAAAGAGAACTGATCTAATGAGCAGCTATAAATGTCAAATCTGGTTTATTAAAAGTAACAATTACCTAGCAGCAGAAAATCAATGGAGAAGGTTTCACTTAACTGAGATATTTTTTTAAAATAACAAAAAGTCTTGCGTTTAAGTGTAGATCAGGGAACCGTTCTCTTGATGGCATTCGACTGGGATAAGTACTGGTACCAATGGCTTGTACAAGTTTTCATCCAATGGAGAAGGGTCTCGACTCAAAATGTCACCCATTCTATTTTTCCAGAGATGCTGCCTGACCCCTGAGTTACTCCAGCACTTTGTGTCTTCTGAGTGCTCGACTCCATTTCAATGTTCCCTCTAATTCTGCGGAGCTGGGAACAGGCTGTACGATGCACGAGGATCGTGCCCTGGACGTTGTCTATCCAATCCTTCGGATGCAGTCCAGTGACAATAGACAATAGACAATAGATGCAGGAGTTGGCCATTTGGCCTAATCGAGTCAGCACCGCCATTCAATGTGATCATGGATGATCATCCCCAATCAGTACCCCGTTCCTGCCTTCAGCAAAAATAATAGAATTTATCACTATTAAGAAACCAACTTGAGATTTCCTCCAAAGTGTCGTTTAATATGAAAAATCACAAATTGCACTCAACGGGGCCCTTTGGTGCGTTTGCTGTCACTACCAGGCAAATGCAGTTCATTCCAACACAAAGTTTAACATATGTACAAACTAGTTTTACTCTCAAACATCAATAATTTTACATTTTGTTAGATGAGGTATGAGAAAGGTTTTAATGTTAGAATTGCTGCATACCAAACTGCTTCCAAAATGCTAATTTTATTTAATTTCGTCACAAGATTGACTGGCAATTAATTCTAAAAGGGTTGATGGAACACATTTAAAGACTGCATGGATGAACTACAAAAATTGTTCATCCCAGTTTGCAAAAGAATAAATCACGGAAGGTAGTGCATCTGTGGATAACAAGGGAAATCAGGGATAGTATCAAAGCAAAGGATGATGCGTACAAAGTAGCCAGAAAAAGCCGCATACCAGAGGACTGGGATAAATTCAGAGACCAGCAGAGGAGGACAAAGGGCTTAATTAGGAAAGGAAAAATAGATCATTGAAAGTAGGCATGCAGGTGCAGCAGGCAGTGAAGAAAGCGAATGGTATGTTAACTTTCATAGCAAAGGATTTGAGTATAGGAGCAGGGAGGTTCTACTTCAGTTGCACAGGGTCTTGGTGAGACCACACCTGGAGTATTGCGTACAGTTTTGGTCTCCAAATCTGAGGAAGGACATTATTGCCATAGAGGGAGTGCAGAGAAGGTTCACCAGACTGATTCCTGGGATGTCAAGACTGTCTTATGAAGAAAGACTGGATAGACTTGGTTTATACTCTCTAGAATTTAGGAGATTGAGAGGGGATCTTATAGAAACTTACAAAATTCTTAAGGGGTTGGACAGGCTAGATGCAGGAAGATTGTTCCCGATGTTGGGGAAGTCCAGGACAAGGGGTCACAGCTTAAGGATAAGGGGGAAATCCTTTAAGACCGAGATGAGAAAGACCTTTTTCACACAGAGTGGTGAGTCTCTGGAACTCTCTGCCACAGTGGGTAGTTGAGGCCAGTTCATTGGCTACATTTAAGAGGGAGTTGGATGTGGCCCTTGTGGCTAAGGGGATCAGGGGGTATGGAGAGAAGGCAGGTACAGGATACTGAGTTGGATGATCAGCCATGATCACACTGAATGGCGGTGCAGGCTTGAAGGGCCGAATGACCTACTCCTGCACCTAATTTCTATGTTTCTATGTTTCTATGAAATTATCAAAATTAGATTTTTTTTTAAATTTCTTAATTAAGCGGCACGTTGGCGCAGGGGTAGAGTTGCTACCTCACAGCGCTAGAGATCCGGGTTCGATCCTGACTGTGCTGCCTGTGTGGAGTTTGTACATGCTTACTGTGACCGTGTGGATTTTCTGCGGGTGCTCCGGTTTACTCCCACACTCCAAAGACGTACAGGTTTGTAGCTTAATTGGCTTAGGTAAAAAAATTGTAAAATTGTCTCTGGTGGGCAGGATGGTTCTAGTGTAACTGGTCGGTGTGGACTCAGTGGGCCGAAGGGCCTGTTTCTGCACTGTATCTTTAAACTAAACTAAAACTAAATGCAATATGCACAATTGCAATGATGTTAGCATTCTGTACAATAAATGAAAATGATTTGGATTTTATCTTTTGCTTCTCAGAATGCTGTGAGAATTGTCTGACCGCTGAGCAGTTCAATGCCATTACTATCCTGTTGACAGAAACTTTAGATTTAACCTTGAACACAAGAGTCAGGTAGAAGGAAGTTCTCACTGAAGAAAGACACAAAATGCTGGAGTAACTAATTTGAGGAAGGACAGTCTTGCTATCGAGGGAGTGCAGCGTAGGTTCACGAGGTTAATTCCCGAGATGGCGGGACTGTCCTATGATGAAAGAATGGAACGACTGAGCTTGTATTCACTGGAATTAAGAAGGATGAGAGGATATCTTATAGAAACATGTACAATTATTAAGGGATTGGACACGCTAGATGCAGGAAACATGTTCCCGATGTTGGGGGAGTCCAGAACCAGGGGCCACAGTTTAAGAATAAGGGGTAGGCAATTCAGAACTGAGATGCGGAAAAAATAATTCATCCAGAGAGTTGTAAATTTGTGGAATTCTCTGCCTCAGAAGGCAGTGGAGGCTGATTCACTGGATGCATTCAAAAGAGAGTTAGATAGAGCTCGTTGGGCTGGCAGAATCAAGGGGTATGGGGAGGAGGCAGGAATGGGGTACTGACTATGGATGATCAGCCATGATCACATTGAATGGCGGTGCTGGCTTGAAGGGCCAAATGGCCTACTCCTGCACCTAGGTAACTCAGTGGGTCCCTTCTTCAGACCCGACCTGAAAAGTCACATGTTTCTTTTCTCCAGGGATGCTGCCTAACCCGCTAAGTTACTCCAGCATTTGGTGTTTATCTTTGGTACAAACCAGCATCTGCAGATAGAGTTTGAGATTGAGTTTAGTTTATTCTCACATGTACCGAGGTACAGTGAAAAGCTTTCGTAGCGTGCTAACCAAGTCAGTGGAAAGACGATACTTGATCACAATTGAGCCATCCACAGTGTACAGATACAGGATTAAGGGAATCACGTTCAGTAAAGACCGATTAAAGATACTTTGAAGGTCTCACTGGAGCAGATGGGTCAGGACTAAATACGTGATAAAGGGAATAATTTGAATAACGTTTAGTGCAAGATAAAGTCTAGTAAAGTCTGATCAAAGATAGTCCGAGGATCTCCAATGAAGTAGACAGTAGCCCAGGACCTCTCTCTAATTGTTGGTAGGATGGTTCAGTTGCCAGATAACAGCTGGGAAGAAACTGTCCCTGAATCTGGAGGTGTGCGTTTTCACACTTCTGTACCTCTTGTATGATGGGAGAGGGGAGGAGAGGGAATGGCCGGGGTGAGACTGGTCCTTGATGATGCTGCTGGCCTTGCCGAGGCATAGATGGAGTCAATGGAAGGGAGGTTGGTTTGTGTGATGGTCTAGGCTGCGTCCACAATTCTCTTCAATTTCTTGCGGTCTTGGATGGAGCTGTTCCCAAACCATGCTGTGAAGCATCCCGATGAAATGCCTTGTACAGCACCACTTTGGAAGTTGTTGAGAGTTGTTGGGAACATGCCAAACGTCCTTAGCCTTCTAAGGAAGTAGAGGCGTTGATGTGTTTTCCTGACGTTCTCACCATTGTGATCACTTGATTACAGGAACACTCTTTGAAGTCAGTAACAAGTGCTGTGAAAATGTAGGAACTGCAGATACTGCTTTACACAAAAAGTACTGGAGTAACTCAGCGAGTCAGGCAGCGTCTGAAAAAGGGTCCTGAGCCGAAACGTCACCTCTCTCACTTCTCCAGAGACGCTGCCTGACCTGCTGAGTTACTTTAGTTTAGTTTAGCCAACTCAAGCCAATAGGAATGACCATTAAAAATGGAGTAAAACCCCACAATAGAATGGATTTTTCCCCTCAAACTGATATTTTTGGGAATAACTTTGGAATTGCCACTTTCCCAACATATAGTTCAGATCACTTCCTAGAGTGCAGCTGTAGATTGGGAGGCATAAACTACGTCCATTTAGTAACTAAGCACATGGGCTAAACAAGGGGGGTTTGATGGGAAGATATTGGACTCAAGTTTAGTTTAGTTTAGAGATACAGCGCAGAAACAGGCCCTTCGGCCCACCGAGACTGCGCCGACCAGCGATCCCCGCACATTAACACTTTCCTACACACACACTAGGGGCACTTTACAATTAAACCAAGCCAATTAACCTACAAACCTGTACAACTTTGGTGCGTGGGAGGAAACCGGAGATCCCAGAGAAAACCCTTGCAGGTCAACGGGAGAACGTACAAACTCCGTACAGACAAGCACCCCCGGTTCAGGATCCAACCCGGGTCTCTAGCGCTGTGAGGCAGCAACTCTACCGCTGCGCAACTGTTAGTGGTTAGTCAGGAAAAAAATGCAATTCCACCACAACAAGATGAATCTATTTGAGCATGTAGTTAATAATGAAGATATGGGAATAAAGTTTATTATTGACATAGCCACTGCTCCCTGCATCCTAGATTATCTGAATAGTGGCTCATTCCACTCATCGATTTAAAATTTATTTCTGACTGGAAACAGCTTTCATTTTAGTAATCATCATTTGTGGAAAGCTCAAAGGAAATATTAATCCAATTAGCTGCAATTAATGGTTATCCGGTTGAATGCTGGCCAGGTCTGTATAATTTCAGCTGGTAGGCTGCAGTCTTCAGCAGATGAAATCTCCATATTCTTGGCAATTGACTTTAAAAATTCAATGCTGTTTTTTTCTTCAGTATTCTTTACCTTCTGCAGATTTTACTGCCAAATCTTACTGGTGGTCACTGGTGGTAAAAATCTTAGGATATGGGACTAAAATTAAATGTCAAACTGTTTGTGGACCCGAACTGAAAGACAAAGGCCCTTCAGCCCACTGAGTCCATGCTGACCATCGATCACCCATTCACATTAGTTCCATTGTAATAAAATGGAACTGCAGATGCTGGTTTATACCAAAGATAAACGCAAAGTGCTGGAATAACTCAGCAGGTCAGGCAGCATCTCTAGTGAACACTAAGATAGGTGACGTTTCGGGTCGGAAGACTGTGGAGATGCTGCCTGACCCGCTGAGTTACTCCAGTATTTTGCGTCTGTCACGCGAGTTCTCATTAGTTATCCCCACTTTCACACCCACACAGCAGGGGTGATTTTACAGAGGCCAGTTAGCCTACAAACCAACACGTCTTTGGGATGTTGGAGGCAACCAGAGCACCACGCAGTCACAGGAAGAACGTGCAAACTCTATACAGACAGCACTCAAGGTCAGAATCAAACCCGGGTCTCTGGCACTCTTGAGACAGACAGTAGCTCTAACAGCTGCGCCACTCTGCCAATTTACCAGAACATTTATTTTCTCAATAGCTACGATTTTGCTTAAACACCAAAGAATGAAAAACAACGGCAAAATTAATTAAACCTGTACTCTTTGCACACTTAGATAGACACAAATTGCTGGAAATTGCGGGTCAGGCAGCATCTATGGAGATAGGATGGCTGACATTTCGGGTTGGGTCCGAAGAAGGATCCTAACCTGAAACGTCACTTATCCTTTTTCTCCAGAGATGCTGCCTGACCCGCTGAGTTACTCCAGCACTTTGCGTCTACTCTTTGCGCATCAGTTCTGCAGAGATGCCAACCCTAAATTTAGTTCACAGTAACATTCAACCCATTTGTCAGTAACAAATGGGGGTAAATGCATTTCTCTCAGTAACATGTTGCGGCACCAGAAATATGCATGGCAACGACCCAAAATCTGCAACGCGCGTTGAATCCAACCTTCCTTTTTTCAACTAGTACTATATACAAACTCATTAAACACACATAAACATCCTTTAGTATACACAGTATCACTTAAAAGATGTACTTATATATATTTTGATGAATCTTGAATGCTTTAGCCTTCAGGCACAGCTAACAATACTTTTCATACTTTCAGTTTCCTTCTCACCTGACTCTAGTCTGAAAAGGGGTCTCGACCCAAAGCATCACCTATTCATTTTCTCCAAGATGCTGCCTGCCCCACTGAGTTACTCCGGCATTTTGTGTCTATCTTCAGTGTAAACCAGCATCTGCAATTCCTTCCTGCACACACTATGTACATAGGTGTATACAATGAATGTTTTGTTGCTTAGTATGTGTTTTTACAGAGTACTGTGCTTACATATGTTGCACTGCTGCAAGTAAGTTTCATTGTTCCATTTCAGGACACATAAGTTCATAAGATATAGAGCAGTGAGGCCATTCAGCCCATCAAGTCTATTCCGTCATTCAATAGTAGCTGATCTATCTTTCCCTCTGGACCCCATTCTCCTGCCTTCTCATAACCGTTGACATCCAAGCAAGAATCTGTCACTCTCCACCTTAAAAATACCCATTGACTTGGCCTCCGCAGCCTTCTGTGGTAATGGTTCCCCCAGATTCACCGCCCTCGGACTAAATAAATTCCTCCTCATCTCCCCCCTAAAAGGTACGTGACAAAGGTAAAGCGTTGTGTAAATGTCTGAAGAAGGGTCTCGACCCGAAACGCCGCCTATCTCCTTGGCTCCTTCGATGCTGCTGCACCCGCTGAGTTTCTCCAAGCCTTTTGTGTACCCCCAAAGGTAAAACATTGTTGACTCTTGGAGTGGTTTGAAGGAGGTGCCGAGCTGGGCTCCACTTACCTTCATGAAGGGAGCTGCCGTAGGACGAGGCGCTGGCCCTGCTGCTGCTCTTTAACATGGTGAGGACCTGCTCCTGGACCCTCATGCTCTTCTGCTGGCTGCCCTGCCGGTGCTCGCTGCGCTGGTCCAGCTGTCGGTCGGACGGGACGGCCTGGGTGGAGACCGGGGCGTCCGATGGCAAGGCGGACTTGAGAAAGTGAACGTCCTGCATCGCTGCGTTCATTCTCGCTGGCTCTTTCCCCTCCCGAGGAAAGTGTGTCAAAGGTGCGCTGGTGTTCGCCCGACCTGGACAACGATGAAGTCCCTCTCCCTCCCTCCTCCGCCGGTGGCTATGATCAAAGATCCTACAGCGATCTTTGCCTGTGATCTCCCTGACGCCTTTCCGCGGTGGGGCTGGGCCCGAGGGAGGAGACTGGTGCCCTGCCCCGTCGCTGCCTGCCTGCTACAACGTGGAGCTCCATCTTCCCAGGTGAGTGAGTTCCCAGGTTGCACGTGTCCAACCGCCGCTCGTTCCCGTTCCCGCCCTTCCCGCTGCACGTGTCCAACCGCCGCTCATTCCCGCTGCACGTGTCCGACCGCCGCTCGTTCCCGCCCTTCCCGCTGCACGTCCAACCGCCGCTCATTCCCGCTGCACGTGTCCAACCACCGCTCATTCCCGCTGCACGTGTCCAACCGCCGCTCGTTCCCGCTCCCGCCCTTCCCGCTGCACGTGTCCAACCGCCGCTCGTTCCCGCTCCCGCCCTTCCCGCTGCACGTGTCCAACCGCCGCTCGTTCCCGCTCCCGCCCCCGCCCCCGCCCTTCCCGTTTATTTTTTTGATTCTTTTTCGTTCCCGCCCTTCTCCGTAACGACAGGTCAGCCTGCCGGAACGCCGTAATTAGGTTGTTTCGCCGGGACGAAATACGGCGAATCCGGGACAGTTGGTAACCCTGCAGTTCTGCTGACAAAATCAGACGTAATCTCGTGAACCTGTTTTTGCAACAAATCGCTGTTTCCTTTGACTGTGTTTTACGTGCATATGCCTCTCCCAACTTAAAGGACAATTTCAAAGAGGAATCAAGGGATATGGGGAGAAGGCAGGCAGGGGTTATTGACTGGGGATGATCAGCCATGATCACAAAGAATGGCAATGCTGGCTCGAAGGGCTGAATGGCCTCCTCCTGCACCTATTTTCTATGTTTCTATGTTTCTAGGTGACATTGAATGGGAATTGACTTGGATAGAGTGGATGTGGACATGATCCACATGATCCACTAGTGGGAGAGTTTAGGACTAGAGGTCATAGTCTCAGAATTAAAGGATGTTCCTTTACGAAGGAGATGAGGAGGAATGTAGTCAGAGGGTGGTGAATCTGTGGAATTCATTGCCACCGAAGGCTGTGGAGGCCAAGTCAGTGGATATATATTAAGGCAGAGATAGATAGATTCTTGATTAGTACAGGTGTCAGTGGTAATGGGGAGAAGGCAGGAGAATGGGGGTTAGGAGGGAAAGATAGATTAGCCATGATTGAATGGTGAAGTAGATTTGATGGGCCGAACGGCCTAGTTCTACTCCTATCCATGATCTTATGACGAGTGAGTTTCCATCATGGTTGAATCATGGTGCCCAGACACTTCCCCCTCTGACAGGGTCCTAGCGTCAAAGCCCGCACGGAGCAGCAAATAAAATCAGGAATAAAATTCTGCTGACACTCCCACTCCCTATAAACCTTATCCCTATTTGTGAATATGTTTTATATTCAGCTCTTTAGATCATAAAATAATTTAACGTTAATTTTAAAATAGTGGTCAATTGTCTTCATCTTAATACTTATTTCATTGGCATGTTAAAAATCAATAAACCTCATTATTTCAGCACATGATTCAGCAATAGAGTTATGAGGAATTAATGTGAAGAGATCTTTAGATTCCATACAAGTAATCATTTTTGGTGTGATGGAGATTGATTGGCAATCATTAACCTTTATCATGTGTTAAAAATGGTAGCTATTCTCAGAATTAGTAGTGCTCTTAACATTTAGAAACAAGGAATTGCAGATGCTGGTTTACAAAGAAAAAGACACAAAGTGCTGGAGGAACACAGCAGGTCAGGCAGCATCTCTGGAAAACACGGATACATGGATAGGCGATGCTTCGGGTCAGGACCCTTCTTCAGACTAGTCAAGGGAAAGGGAAACGTGAGATATAGGCGGTGATGTAGAGAGATAAAGGACAATGAATGAAAGATATCCAAAAAAGTAACAAAATATGAGATGTTGTTCCTACAATTTGCGTTTAGCCTCACTCTGACAAAGGTCAGTGTGGGGATGGGAAGGAGAATTAAAGCGTTTAACAACCGGGAGATCAGGTAGGTCAAGGCAGACTAAGCGAAGATCTTCAGCGAAACGATCGGCCAGTCTATGTTTGGTCTCGCCGATGTATAAGAGTCCATATCTAGAACAACGGATAGCGTAGATGATGTTTGTGGAGGTGCAAGTGCACCTCCTCCAGTCTCCAAGGCTATGCTTTTTCGCGCTGATGTACAGGAGGCCATATCAAGAACAGTAGATGATCGTTAGAAGATGCACACGTGAACCTCTTTCTCATAGCATTGGGTTGCAAGCTACCCAACAGAATATGAGGTGCTGTTCCATCTGCATCAACCTACTACCTGATCTGCTGAGTTACTCCAGCACTATGTTATACCATTTACTCCATAAATAAAAGATACCACCATTAACCCAGCCATGGAGACACAGATGCTGGAATCCTGAACTTAAGACAAATTGCTGGAGTAACTCAGAGGTCAGGCTGCATCTCCAGAGGGAATGGATAGTTGATAATTCAGTTCCGAAGAAGGGCCCCGACCCGGAACGTCGCTTATCTATTCCCTCCAGAGATGCTGCCTAACCCGCTGAGTTACTCCGACACCTTATTTCAGTATAGGTGTAAAGAGGTTCTTCGGCACTTGTAAAGGGCTCTGGTGAGACCACATTTGGAGTATTGCGTACAGTTTTGGTCTCCTAATTTGAGGAAGGACATCCTTGTGATTGAGGCAGTGCAGCGTAGGTTTACGAGATTGATCCCTGGGATGGCGGGCCTGTCATATGAGGAAAGATTGAAAAGACTGGACTTGTATTCACTGGAGTTTAGAAGGATGAGGGGGGATCTTATAGAAACATATAAAATTATAAAAGAACTGGACAAGCTAGATGCAGGAAAAATGTTCCCAATGTTGGGCGAGTCCAGAGACAGGGGCCACAGTCTGAGAATAAAGGGGAGGTCATTTAAGACTGAGGTGAGAAAAAACTTTTTCACCCAAAGAATTGTGAATTTTTGGAATTCCCTGCCACAGAGGGTAGTGGAGGCCAAGTCACTGGATGGATCTAAGAGAGAGTTAGATAGAGCTCTAGGGGCTAGTGGAGTCAAGGGATATGGGGAGAAGGCAGGCACGTGATATTGATAGGAGACAATCAGCCATGATCACAATGAATGCAATTAAGTCTAAAATATTTCAGTACCAAAATATTTCTGGTGAAAATGAAAGAACAAACTTCATTAAAAGCAGCATGCCACTGATACTAATTTGTTAGGTTTTCAATTGAACATAAAAAATACTGCAGTTCTGCAGTATACACTGAAGGTTTCTGACGCTGCCATGAAGCTCAAGTATTCATATTTAAACTAGACTTTAGATTTCAGCTTGCACTTGAAAGTGCCTCCTTTGTCCTTCGTGACAATTACTGCAGGAAGACCCTGTGGCTCTGGCTCTTTGGTGAATGCCATCTTTAATGATGATGTATGGTTGTCCCTTTCCTCCTCGCTGCTGCGGGTCAAATGCATGACATCGCTGTATGTGTATCAACAAGCAAATTATAAACCGTGTCAATCTGAGTTAATGCAAGGCTATAATCCCCTTACAAGAGATCTAATATGTGGCATGAGTTATGTTCATTTTGTAATCTGATAAGAATGGAGTGAGTTACAACGGTCTAATAAAAGAGTAATGAGTCTCCCTAATGACACTGTTAAAAGGTAAAATAACTTAAAATATTGCTCCTGTAAAAACTGATTAAATCTGTGTTGCATACTTGCACTGTCCATGCTACTTGTCAGATAGGCCATAGATAAGACGAAGAAAAGGCATTCCACTGTTTCAGGCACTGTAATCAGCCAAATTCAAAGAAGAATGTGTATGATAGCGAGATGAAGGTATGAGATATTTAATAACATCCATATAAGCAAGTAGATAAACTAATAATGCAAATTAAAGATGCAGTTAAGGTGGAATCTAATTCTGAAATGTAAATTTTTGTCATGTGAGAAATCATTGATTTTTTTAAATGTAGTTAGTTTAGAGAATGGAAACGCCCTTCGGCCCACCGAGTCTGTGCTGACCAGCGATCCCCGCACATTGACACCACCCTACACACACTGGGGATAATTTACAATTTTGCTCGCCAATTAGCCTACAAACCCGTACGTGTTTGGAGTGTGGGAGGAAACCGGGGCTCCTGAGGAAAATCCACGCAGGTCAATTGGAGAACTTATGAACTCTGTACAGACAGCACCCGTAGTCAGGATCAAACCCGGCTCTCTGGTGCTGTAAGGCGGCGACTCTACCGCTGCGCCACTGTGTCACCCTGCGCTCTCAGAATAAAATTATGGTCACAGTGATTTAGCAGCTTTATCAGATCTTCCTTTCATAAGTTACAGGAGCAGAATTAGGCGATTCGGCCCATCAAGTCTACTCCGCCATTCAATCATGGCTGATCTATCTCTCCCTCTCAACCCCATTCTCCTGCCATCTCCCCATAATCCCCGACAACCATACTAATCAAGAATCTATCAATCTCCTCCTCAAAAATATCCATTGACTTGGCCTCCACAGCCTTCTGTGGCAATGACTTTCACAGATTCTCCACCCTCTGACTAAATAAATTCCCACTCATCTCCTTCCTGAAGGTACATCCTTTTATTCTGAGGCTATGCTCTAATGGAAGAGTCTAGGACCAGAGGCCATAGCCTCAGAATAATAGGACATACCTTTAGGAAGGAGATGGAGGATTTTCTTTAGTCACCATGTTGAATCTGTGGAATTAATTGTCACAGACAGTGGTGGAGGCCAAGTTATTGGGTATTTTGAAAGCGGAGATTAATAGGTTCCTGGGTACACAAAAGGCTGGAGAAACTCAGCGGGTGCAGCAGCATCTAAGGAGCGAAGGAGATAGGCGACGTTTTGGGTCGAGACCCTTCTTCATAATCAGATTAATAGGTTCCTGATCAGTGGGGGGGGGGGGGGGGGGGGGGGGGGGGGGGGGGGGGGGGGGGGGTCCAGGGGTTATGGGGAGAAGGCGGGAGAATGAGGTTCAGAGGGAAAGATACATCAGCTATGATTGAATGGTGGAGTAGATTTGATGGGCCGAATAGCCTAATTCTACTCCTAAATCTTATGTGTACAGGTTAAGGTACACAGGTGAAAAGACAGCTGCATCTCCCAGTATGACTGGTAGCACCAACTGTGATGAAGCTGTTGGACTTTCCGCATTGCCCAGATAACACAGCGGGGATAAAACCCAAACTAGGTGGCTCTAAACTGAAGCGCAGCAGTCCAAGCTTCTGTCAGCACATTTATAAGCCAAAGTATTCAACAAGATCAGACTGAAGAAGGATCCCAATCCAAAACGTCATCTGCCCATTCCCTCCACAGATGCTGCCTGAACCACGGAGTTCCTCCAGCACTTGATGTTTTGCTCAAGATTCAAGCACCTGCAGTTCCTTGTGTGTCCATTTCTTGAATTGTGATTTGTTTTACCTTTAGTTTAGTTTAGATGCAGAGCGGAAACAGGCCCTTCGTCTCACCAAGTCCGCGTCGACCAGAGATCCCAGTACAGTAGCTCTATCCTGCACTCAATTTTACAATTGTTACCGAAGCCAATTAACCTACAAACCTGTACGTCTTTGGACAGTGGGAGGAAACCGGAGCACTCGGAGAAACCCCGCGCGGGTCACGGGAAGAACGTACAAACTCCGTACAGACAGCACCTGTAGGCGGGATCGAACCCGGGTCTCCGGCGCTGTGAGGCTGCGCCACCGTGCCACCCCATTCACTCACTCGCACAAAATTAAAATTAGTTACTGTTCTAATCCTTCACAATTAGGGATGAAAAATGGAATCACAATCACAATGACGACTGTGGCTCTGACCTCTAAATTAGAAATAATAGTGGTAATTGGTCTCCGGAGATGAGAAAGTGTTATTATTTGAATAAATAAAAGTTGCAGAATCAGAGAAAGCAATAAAAAAGGAAAAAAATATATTTCAGTTGAGGGAATTTTATTGGAATGTAACTATATTTACTTTAATGAGTGGGAAGACCTAATTGTGGGAAAAAGCTAAACCACTGGGTTTTAAAAGATCTTATCCTGTGTATTTGCAAACATTTCCATCTGTCTCACTCCCACTACAATGAATCTGGAGAAGGGTCCAGATCCAAAACTGTCCATTCCCTTGTGTTTTGCTTCATTTAACTGCGCTAATAATGAATACATTTACCAACATGAATATCCATTGTAACACATGTGGACATTGTAGGCCGAAGGCCCAGTTCCTGTACTGTACTGCTCCATGTTCTATGAGTAATTTGCTGAGGAATCGAGGGGCGGCATAGTGGTGCAGCGGTAGAGTCGCTGCCTCACAGCGCCAGAGACCCGGGTTCGATCCTGACTGCGGGTGCTGTCTGTACGGAGTTTGTACGCTCTCCCCGTGACCTGCGTGGGATTTCTCCAAGATCTTCAAATCCTCCCTAACTCCAAAGGCATACATGGTAAATGGTAGGGAATTGAGGAATGCTGTGGAACAGAGGGATCTAGGAATAACTGTGCATAGTTCCCTGAAGGTGGAATCGCATGTAGATAGGGTGGTAAAGAAAGCCTTTGGTGTGCTGGCCTTTATAAATCAGAGCATTGAATATAGGAGTAGGGAAGTAATGTTAAAATTGTACAAGGCATTGGTAAGACCAATTCTGGAGTATGGTGTACAATTTTGGTCGCCTAGTTATAGGAAGGATGTCAACAAAATAGTAAGATTAAACGAGAACTCACCTGTTCGAAGTTTGATCGTTATTTTACGAGGAGTTACGATGAGGGATTACGTGAAGAAGAGCCCGCCTCACGCTGGTAACGGCATACTTCAAAGCAACGGCATGAAAAACACAGAACACCAAAGCCGGAGTAACATAGTAAGGCTCATAAAAAGACTTAGAACCACCATTTGATCATTTATTTTACGAGGGTGGGAGTGGAGGGCACGTAATCCCTCATCGTAACTCCTCGTAAAATAACGATCAAACTTCGAACAGGTGAGTTCTCGTTTAATCTTACTATTTTACTTCGGAGTCACGTGAGTGACTACGTGAAGAGTTTTAAAGCTTTCTGTGTTTTTTATGTCGTAGAATTAATCCGTACGACAATCCGGCTAAGTAAACACATACATGAGAAAGCAGACAAATGTTAGATCTTTTCACAATTAAGTTTTTTAATGGCTGAAAGACCATATAATACCCTCCTCATATTTGAGGGAAAATTGATTACAAGTGAAAAAAGATATCAGTGACTACACAACTGATTATAGCAATTAATAGCAAACAAAGCAGGTGATTATAGTGCTCCCAACACCGCGTGTCCAAAGCTTGTCATAGTGTAAACAGGTTTGTTGTAGAACTTTGAAAAAAGTTTCTTCTTTACTCCACCCTGCGATTTTTAAAATATGCTCGAGAGGTACGTCCCGCCCCTTCGCCGCGGACGTAGCTGCCGCCCTGGTGGAGTGAGATTTGAAGACATCAGTGTCTACTCCCGCTAAAACCAACACCTGTTTCAACCATTTTGAGATAGTTTGAACTGAAGCTTTTGTGTGTGGCTTTTTGTGCGTAAGCAGCAATGTCTTTTCGTTTCCTCGAAAAGTGTCCGTAATTTTAATATATTGGTTCAAATGTCTAACCACACACAAAGCAGGCTCAACATGAAAAGCTTGAAAGGTTACCTTTGTTCCAGATCTGCCTGGTCTACTTTGTTTGATCAGATCGTAAACATAGAATACAACATTATCTGTAGTCACATGCATACAGTCTAAAACGCAACATTTGTAAAGTTTGCACTCTTTGGGCTGAGACCAGTGCCATTAACATGACCAATTTCAATGTTAACCTATCCAATGTCAACCCTTCAATTGGCGTCCATTCTCTAAGTAGAGCAAGAACTATGCTCACATCCCAAATCTCTGTATATCTAGGTTTTGGCGGATTCATGTGAAAAATTCCTTTCATGAATCGTGATATTAATGGATGCGACCCAATTGACTTCTCACCAATCATAAGTCCTAAATAGGACGACAAGGCACAACGTGCAGTGTTAATGGCACTGTAACTTAAATGTTGGCCAAAGTGCAAATTGGCAAGGAATTCCAAAACATGAGTAACATTTACAGATTCATCAGAAATATTTGACTGTGTGCAAAATTCTTCCCATTTCTTAATATGTGTCATATATTGTTTCTGTGTACTATGTCGCCATGATGCACCAATAACTGTCAAAGTTTGGTCCGACAATCCCAGTTCCTGTAGTGGTCTGGTCAAAACCTGCAGATTATCTGCCGGAAGTGGCGGAAGTGGCGGCGCTGCGTGGCAGCTGCGGCTCACCTGCAGTCCGTCTGTTTTTTCTTTTTTTTTTGTCCTTTGTGTCTGTTTTTAGTTGGAATTTTTGGTTTATTAGGCTGTGTTTGTGTGGGGGGGGGGGGGAGGGTGGGAGAAACAAGGTTTTAGTCTCTCCCTTCGGGGGGATGCGACCTTTTCTTGTCGTGTCCCCCGTCACCATCTCCGTCTGTGCTGAGGCCTAATGGCGGAGCTGGTGGCCTCGGAGCTGTGGCGAGCGTTCGGAGCTCCGGTGTTCCAGCGGCGGCGGCGGCGGCCCGGCTTCGGCGCTCCAGCAGTTGCTCCAGCGGGTGTTCCAGCAGCGGCCCGGCATTGGCGCTCTAGCGGCTCCGGCGGGTGTTCCAGCAGCGGCCCGGCTTCGGCGCTCCGGCGGCTCTCCGGCGGCTCTCCGGCGGCTCTCCGGCGGCTCTCCAGCGGTGTTCCAGCAGCGGCCCGGCTTCGGCGCTCCGGCGGCTCTCCGGCGGCTCTCCAGCTGGTGCTCCAGCGGCGGCCCGGCTTCAGAGCTCCGGCGGCTCCAGCGTTCCCGTGGTCGATCCTGGCTGGGGGCTGTGGTGGTGTTCCGGCGTTCCGGCGGCGGCGGCGGTGGCGGCCTGGCTTCGGAGGCTCGGCCGCGGGCCTGGTGGACGATGACATCGAAGGCCTGGATCGCCTCAGTACAGAGGGGGAACAAGTAGGGGAAAATGACAAAGACCTTAAGACTTTTGCCTTCCACCACAGTGAGGAGGTGCTTGGTGAACTCACTGTGGTGGATGTTAAATTATGTGTTTATTGTGTGTTTTGTTTTAATTTATTACATGTTATGACTGCAAGGTAACGAAATTTCGTTCAGACCGAAAGGTCTGAATGACAATAAAGGAATCTGAATCTGAATCTGAATTAACAAATTCATATATGCATATAATGGGTAACCTTGATTTGTTACTGGATTAGTCAAGATATCACTACAGTTAGGAATCTGCATATATGGTTCTTTAATCATATTTAGCATAACTGGGAACCAAGGTTGAGTTGGCCAATTTGGGCACTACCAACAATCCGGAAGCTGAATCTTGCTCTATTTTCTTCAAACATCTCTGGATCAGAGCAAATGGTGGAAAAGCATAAAAGAACATTTTTCCCCAGTGTAATGAAAATGCATCTACTGCAACTGCGTCCGGATCATGTTCCCAAGACACATAATGAGGCAATTGATGATTAAGCCTGGATGCAAACAAATCAATTTCTGGCAAGCCAAATTGTTTAACAATATTCTTAAATATTGCTGGCTTAAGCATCCATTCCGTATTATCTTTAAAAATCCTGGACCTTCCATCTGCTACCACATTGTCTTTACCTGGAATATAGCTTGCTGAAATCCATATCTGCCGATCAATACACCATTGCCATATCTCATTGACCAGACAATCACATGATACTGATCTGACTCCCCCCATGTGATTAATGTAAACCACAGCCGTTTTATTGTCTAATTGTATTAATACATGCAGACATTGTTTAGCAGAACAATATGCTTTAAGCCCATAAAAGGCCCCCAATAACTCCAAATAGTTAATACCATACTGTTGGAGCAACACTTGCTCTTCAGTTTTCCATCTACCTCCACAACTGGTAGATAAATCTGTGGCCCCCCATCCGAGAGCACTAGCATCTGTTTGCAAAACCATTTCAGGCTGTTTAATCATGATCTTTTTAGCAGCTTGTGGGACATTTTCAACCCACCATTGCAATTCCAATACTGCTTCCTTTGTTAATTGCATAGGTCTGTCAAAGTGACCTGCCTTATCTTTAAGAGCCCTTACTTTGTCCCTTTGAAGATTTTGATAATGTAATGGCCCAAACTCCACTGCCGGAAAAGCTGCCACTAATATACCAATGACTTTTGCCACTTCTCGGATGGAGGGATAAGGTTTGTGAATGAGATAATTACACATTTGCAAAATATCATTTGTCTTCTTTGCTGGCAACGTAACTAACATAGTTACTGAGTTAATTACAAACCCCAGAAAATCAATTGATTGAACTGGCTGCAGCTGGGATTTAATTGGATGAATTAAGAATCCAAGCTCTTTAAACAAAGCTTTAGTAACTGAAATTGAGTGCTCAGCTGACTCTTGACTATCATTAACAATCAGAATGTCATCCAGATAAGCCATTACAATGTGTTTCTGTGCTCTTAATTGAGCTAAAACTGGTTTCAACAGTTTTGTAAAGAGTCTAGGAGCTGAACTTAATCCATTTGGTAAAGCTTTGAAACTGCCATAATTGCCCCTGCCAATAAAACTTTAAGTATCTCCGAAAAAGATGATGAATTGGTACAGAATAATAGGCGTCTTTTAAATCAATCTTAGCCATATAAGAACCTGCTGAAATCAAATATTTTGCAGTTTTAAATGTCTCCATCTTAAAACGTTTGTATTCTACAAACTTATTTAGATCTGTAAGGTCTAGAATAATTCTACAACCACCATCTTTCTTATCTCTGCGAAATATATTAGAGACAAATTGATGCTTATGTTCATAAGTTTTTTCAATTACCCCTTTTTCGGATAATTTGCCAATTTCCACATCAATCTCCATTCTTTCTTCTGGAGAAAACACATAAGCATAAGCAGGTTTATTCTGTACAGGAGGATTGACCCCTTCTTTAAAAATAAATAATAGCTCCTGAAAACTGCTTGTAATATAAACCGATCAGAAGTAATATTAAGCCAGGCATTATAAAATTTTTGCAATCTCCCTCCAACTGGAGATTCATCCACAGTTTCTTTAAGGATAGAAGTCTTTAATACCTCTCCATAGGAGCGTGATGGTCTCCTCTTTCCTGAATGCAGGGAAGCAGCGGCCTGTGTAGCACGATAATACCTTCGTGACAAATTTCTGCCTCTATAACGAAAATCAAAACTCCTTCGGGCCGAAAACCCTTTCCTTTGTCCAAAGACAAAAGGCTTAATAGTGCTAAAATATTTAGCTTCTTCATCCAACTGCTTCAGTTGTTTCGGCAGATTTTCTCCAAACAAATATCCAGGAGCTTGAACTCCACTTTCTTGACACAGGCTTGCAAATCTAGGGTGAAATATGGGCCGAATCGCCATTTTCCTCATGCAATTGATCTCATAAAACGAATTGCACATTAAACCCAAAGTATCTCTTTGAATCTTGTCCATTTCCAGTTTCTCCATTTGCCTGCCAAATGCCGTGATGGCAGCCGAAAATAATTTTAGCACCTTTTGAAATTTCATTTCTTGGGCTCTCATACTTGGAGTCATAGATGCCCATACCATCGGATTCACCGTAGGCACTTCCAATGAGGCACAATTGCCTGGTGCTTTATATAATTCTGATAATTCATTCATCACAGTACTATGAAGCTGGTGAGATACCATATAATTTATATTGGCAGCCAGGCTTTCTTCCATATCCTCACCACTTCCTTCAGGTATAGCAAAACTTTGTGCTATCCCAGGCAGATCAAGCCTTTTCTTTTTACTTTGTGGCGTGCTTTCAAAAACCATTTCAAATTCAGCAGGGTCTGCCTTCTGCAGCCCTAATTCCATCGGGATATTGTCCCATGAGACTTCTTCCAGCCCAAATCGTGGGTCTGGAGTATCATATTCCCAACTTGGCCCACAGCCATATTCATCATATTGAAACCCCTCAGGGATTTTCTGGGATTCATGAGGGTACTGTGACCCTTGTCTCATAATGGTTTGGAGAACTTTCTCCATATGCTCCATTTTTAGCCACATAGTTTTATTAACTGGAGGTCTTTCAAAATCAGAATCATCAGAATCCACGGGCCTCACAGTTTTCTTTTTGCATTTCTTAGGAACACTTTCCTCCGTGGTTATAATTTCCGGAGAATCTGGAAATTCTATATCGGGTAAATCAGTGGCCAACGGTATCGGAACCGGGTCCACTCTAGCTTCGCTTCCCGTATATTTACTCTCACCCCGGGAGGCTCTTTTCACCCGCGAAGCCTTCCTTCCCGATTTCTCCATTTTGTTAAAATTTTTATCTTGTGCTCATCAGCACGTTAGCGTCTAAATTTTACTTTTAGTTTCGCTGTTGGAACATCCAGCGTAACCTAAAACCCGCGCCGATGTAACTTCACTTACCTGCGGGCCGTTCCGACCGCTGCGAGGAGCTGCTCCTTACTGCAGCTCCACCTTCTGCCGTCAGCGTCGACGTCATGCCGTTACCAGCGTGAGGCGGGCTCTTCTTCACGTAGTCACTCACGTGACTCCGAAGTAAAATAGAGAGAGTACAGAGGAGATTTACTAGAATGTTGCCAGGGTTCCAGCAACTATGTTACAGAGAAAGGTTGAACAAGTTAGGTCTTTATTCTTTGGAGCGCAGAAGGTTAAGGGGGGACTTGATTGAGGTCTTTAAAATGATGAAAGGGATAGACAGAGTTGACGTGGATAAGCTTTTCCCATTGAGGGTAGGGAAGATTCAAACAAGAGGGCATGACATGAGAATTAAGGGACAGAAGTTTAGGGGTAACGTGAGGGGGAACTTCTTTACTCAGAGGGTGGTGGCTGTGTGGAATGAGCTTCCAGCAGAGGTGGTGGAGGCAGGATCGATTTTAACATTTAAAAGTAAAGTGGATAGGTATATGGACGTGAAGGGAATGGAGGGGTATGGTCTGAGTGCAGGTAGATGGGACTAGGGGAAAACAAATGGTCGGCACGGACTGGAAGGGCCGAGAGGGCCTGTCTCCGTGCTGTAATTGTTATATGGTTATATGGTGCAGGTTTGTAGGTTCATTGGCTTGGTATAAATGTACAATTGTCCCTGGTGTGTGCGGGGATCGCTGGTCGGTGTGGGCTCGGTGGGCCGAAGGATCTGTTTCTGCGCTGTATCTCTAAAGTAAACTAAACTAAACTAATTGCTACTTAGAAAAGGCCATACTCCCAAATACGGAAGATACTTGGATTAAAAATGAAGTTTAAAAATGTATGCTGTGGTTGATGAAGAGGTTCGTTATTCAGTTGCGTATTATTAGCTTTACCAGTATCTTATATCTAATGCAGTGAAATTATTAATTATCCAGGTCTGATACACAAACGATATCCTGGCATACCAGAGCTCGCATAGAAATATCTATTCAATTTCTTCACTGGTTCTTGCACAGTCAGGCCAGTATATTTTACAAATAAGAGAAGGTGGCTTGCTTGTTCACTATATGTCATTACCCAGTCTGGTACATATAGGACCAGCAAAATAATTTCTTGCTGGCTTACTACAATCTGAAAGTGCCTTCCTTTACGATGCCTCGTTCTGACATAATCCAAACACATAACTCCATAGCAGCAAGGTGTTTGTTTTTAAATGATGCCTATCATAAACACCCATTAATACATGAACAACTTACAACATTTGGAAAGTCACAGCATTTCAAGCCACAGGAGTGATCGTCATTTAGTCTTAGAGATACAGCGTGGAAACAGGCCTGTTGGTCCACACCGACCAGCGATCACCCCGTACACTAGCATTATCCTACACTCTAGCGTCAATTTAAACAAGCCAATTAAGCCACAAACCTGCACGTCTTTGGGGTGTGGGAGGAAACTGGAGCACCCGGAGGAAACCCACGTGATCGCAGGGAGAAGGCTGTACAGACAGCGGCCATTGTCAGGATCGGTACTGGGTCTCTGGTGCTCTGCTGCTGCAAGGCAGCACCTCTACCCCCTCCGCCTGTGGATGGTGCAAATTCCAACTCAGTTTCTTCCACTCAAGCATGCAGAGGGCAGCGACTGTAATGCTCCAAGGACACTTCCCTGGATGTTCCAGGTAAAGCTAATAATAACCCAAGTAGCTTCCATATTTAAGCAAATGATCTTTTCTCATAAACATCTCCTCAGCAAATTATTCAGAGCAGCATAGCATAGGAACATGTCCTTCAGCCCACAATGTCCATGCCGAACTTGATGCCAACTAAGCTCCTCTCCCCACTTGTAATCCATATCCCTCCAATCCCTGCATATCCATGTGCACAAATGCCCTATCGTATCTGCCTCCACCACCACCCTGGCACCCCTCTGCCACCCTCTGTACAAAAAACGTTCCCCGCACATCTCATTTAAATGTTGCCTCTCTCATCTTAAAGCTATTTAGCTTAGTTCAGTTTACTGTCACGTGTACCGTGACAGTGAAAAGCTCTTTGTTGTGCGTTAACCAGTCAGCGGAAAGACAATACGTGATTACAAACAAGCCGGCCACAGTGTACGGATACAGGATAAAGGGAATAATGTATAGAGCAAGATAACATCCAGTAAAGTCCAATTAAAGATAGTCTGAGGGTCTTCAATGAGGTAGATGGTGGCTCAGGACTGCTTTCTGGTAGTTGGTAGAATGGTTCAGTTGCCTGATAACAGCTGAGAAGAAACTGACTCTGAATATGAAGGTAGGTGTTTTCACACTTCCGTACCTCTTGCCCGATGGGAGAGGGGAGAAGAGGGAGTGGCCGGGGTGCGACTGGTCCTTGATTATGCTGCTGGCCTTGCCAAGGCAGCGTGAGGTGTAGATGGAGTCAATGGAAGGAAGGTTGGTTTGTGTGATGGTCTGAACTCGTCCCAATTCCCTGCAATTTCTTGCTATCTTGGACGGAGCTGTTCCCAAACCATGCTGGGATGCATCCTGATGACCTCTAGTCTTTTACATTACACATTATGACTATGATATAAATGATAAAACTCATTGCCTGAGTGGTCTACACCTCTACTTGCACATATTTATTGGATTCTGAACGCTTTCCTTCTGTTTCCTTAAGCTGGTGGAGACAGATGCTCCTCATAGTCATAATGTGATGCAGCGTGGAAACAGGCCCTTTGGCCCAACTTGCCCACACTGGCCAACATGTCCCAACTACACTAATCCCACCTGCCCGCATTTGGTCCATATCCCTCCAAACCTGTCCTATCCATGTACCTGTCTAACTGTTTCCTAAATGTTGGGATAGTCTCAGCCTCAACCACCTCCTCTGGCAGCTTGTTCCATACACCCACCACCCTTTGTGTGAAAATGTTACCCTTCAGATTCCTATTAAATCTTTTCCGCTTCACCTTAAAGCCTTTGGTCCTTGATTCCCCTACTCTGGGCAAGAGGCTCCGTGCGTCTACTGGATCTAATCCTCTCATAATTTTATATACCTCTATAAGATCACCCCCTCATCCTCCTGCGCTCCAAGGAAAAGAGTCCCAGCCTATAAAACCACTCCCTCGAGTCCTGGCAACATCCTCATAAATCTTCTCTGTACTTTTTCCAGCTTTCCTATAGCATAGTGCCCAGAACTGAACACAATACTCTAGATGCAGTCTCACCAACGTCTTATTGAATTGCAACAGGACCTCACAACTTCTATACTTAATACACTGACTGATGAAGGCCGATTTGTCTGAACACTTACCGCACAGGGTCACTATAGTTCACCTTATAGACAAACCACTTGGTTTAAGCACTTTCTTGGAGGACCACAAGAATATGACAATTGATTGGAGTAACTAACAAGAAAATCACCTCACCTTATTCTTCAGTGAAACCTACCCTTTGTTTGTACTTTGATGCACTCAGCATTAATCACAGCAAAATCGCAAGGAATGCCAAAAGCTATATTTTATGAATATATTACAATTTATATTCAAGGTTTCCCATTTATTCTAAAATCACCTTGTTCAGGACAATGGATATTTAAAATTCCGATAGAAATGAGGAACTGCAGATGCTGGTTTTCAAAAAAGACACAAATTGCTGGAGTAACTCAGCAGGTCAGGTAGCATCTCTGGAGAACATGGATAGGTGACGTTTCGGTTCAGGACCATTCTTAAGAGCAAGTGTTCACTGACATTTAAATTAAGTCTTCACAGAGCAGAGATAAGGCAGAGATAGACAAATTCTTGATTAGAACGGATGTCGAGGGTTATGGGGAGAAGGCAGGAAAATGGGATTAGGAGGCAGAAATCAGCCATGATTGAATGGCAGAGTAGACTCGATGGGTCGAATGGCCTAATTCTACTCCTATAACTTGTGAACGTGAAAACCTGGGAGATTTTGCACTATAAATACCTTCCAAATAAAAACTGGATTCATTTCAGCAAAATAATCATCTATCACCGAGTTAGAGGCCAGGTGAGCTTGCTGGCAAGGAGTCACGGTTTATGACCAGTAGTCTGTACAGTTTTCTATTACCTCTGGAGATCCCAATCTCAAAGAGGTAACATTCTGTCCTCAAAGCTGACTATTATTAATAGACTACATTCACTGCATATTTGCCAATATCACCTTTGGCAAGCTCAGTAGGGCCAAGAAAGCAAAACGTAGGAAGGTCTTGTGCGTGGAGATAGAAATGTAGTTGCATGGAGGTTTATTGTTTATATTGTCAGAGAAGTTCATGTTCATGTGATAGGAGCAGAATTAAGTCATTCAGCCCATCAAGTCTACTACGCCATTCAATCACGGCTGATCTAACTTTCCCTCTCGACCCCATTCCCTGCCTTCTCCCCATAGCCCCAGATGCCCGTACTAATCAAGAATCTATCAATATTTGCCGTTAAAAATATCCACTGACTTGGCCTCCACAGCTGTCTGTAACAATAAATTCCACAGACTCACCACCCTCTGACTAAATAAATTCCTCCTCATCTCCTTCCTAAAGGAAAGTCCTTTTATTCTGAGCATAACATGGCCCAGTCCATCATCGGCTCTGACCTTCCTTCCATCGAGGGGATTTATTGCAGTCGCTGCCTCAAAAAGGCTGGCAGCATCATCAAGGACCCACACCACCCTGGCCACACACTCATCTCCCCGCTACCTTCAGGTAGAAGGTACAGGAGCCTGAAGACTGCAACGACCAGGTTCAGGAATAGCTACTTCCCCACAGCCATCAGGCTATTAAACCTTGATCAGACAAAACTCTGAACATTAATAACCCATTATCTTTTATTTGCACTTTATCAGTTTATTTATTCATGTGTGTATATATTTATATAATAGTAAGATTAAACGAGAACTCACCTGTTCGAAGTTTGATCGTTATTTTACGAGGAGTTACGATGAGGGATTACGTGAAGAAGAGCCCGCCTCACGCTGGTAACGGCATACTTCAAAGCAACGGCATGAAAAACACAGAACACCAAAGCCGGAGTAACATAGTAAGGCTCATAAAAAGACTTAGAACCACCATTTGATCATTTATTTTACGAGGGTGGGAGTGGAGGGCACGTAATCCCTCATCGTAACTCCTCGTAAAATAACGATCAAACTTCGAACAGGTGAGTTCTCGTTTAATCTTACTATTTTACTTCGGAGTCACGTGAGTGACTACGTGAAGAGTTTTAAAGCTTTCTGTGTTTTTTATGTCGTAGAATTAATCCGTACGACAGTCCGGCTAAGTAAACACATACATGAGAAAGCACACAAATGTTAGATCTTTTCACAATTAAGTTTTTTAATGGCTGAAAGACCATATAATACCCTCCTTATATTTGAGGGAAAAAATGATTACAAGTGACAAAAGATATCAGTGACTACACAACTGATTATAGCAATTAATAGCAAACAAAGCAGGTGATTATAGTGCTCCCCAACACCGCGTGTCCAAAGCTTGTCATAGT
Organism: Okamejei kenojei; assembly: GCA_035221665.1. Taxonomy (NCBI): domain Eukaryota; kingdom Metazoa; phylum Chordata; class Chondrichthyes; order Rajiformes; family Rajidae; genus Okamejei; species Okamejei kenojei. Next base: position 3,952,467 of record CM069156.1, read on the forward strand.
GTGAACAGGTTTGTTGTAGAACTTTGAAAAAGTTTCTTCTTTACTCCACCCTGCGATTTTTAAAAATATGCTCGAGAGGTACGTCCCGCCCCTTCGCCGCGGACGTAGCTGCCGCCCTGGTGGAGTGAGATTTGAAGACATCAGTGTCTACTCCCGCTAAAACTAACACCTGTTTCAACCATTTTGAGATAGTTTGAACTGAAGCTTTTGTGTGTGGCTTTTTGTGCGTAAGCAGCAATGTCTTTTCGTTTCCTCGAAAAGTGTCCGTCACTTTAATACATTGGTTCAAATGTCTAACCACACACAAAGCAAGCTCAATATGAAAAGCTTGAAAGGTTACCTTTGTTCCAGATCTCCCTGGTCTACTTTGTTTGATCAGATCGTAAACATAGAATACAACGTTATCTGTAGTCACATGCATACAGTCTAAACGCAACATTTGTAAAGTTTGCACTCTTTGGGCTGAGACCAGTGACATTAACATGACCAATTTCAATGTTAACCTATCCAATGACAACCCTTCAATTGGCGTCCATTCTCTAAGTAGAGCAAGTACTATGCTCACATCCCAAATCTCTGTATATCTAGGTTTTGGCGGATTCATGTGAAAAATTCCTTTCATGAATCGTGATATTAATGGATGCGACCCAATTGATTTCTCACCAGTCATAAGTCCTAAATAGGACGACAAGACACTGCGTGCAGTGTTAATGGCACTGTAACTTAAATGTTGGCCAAAGCGCAAATTGGCAAGGAATTCCAAAACATGAGTAACATTCACATAATCATCAGAAATATTTTGACTGTGTGCAAAATTCTTTCCTATTTCTTAATATGTGTCATATATTGTTTCTGTGTGCTATCTCGCCATGATGTGCCAATAACTGTCAAGTTTGGTCCGACAATCCCAGTTCCTGTAGTGGTCTGGTCAAAACCTGCAGATTAACAATTTTCATATATGCATATAATGGGTAATCTTCATTTGTTTACTGGATTAGTCAAGATATCACTACAGTTAAGAATCTGCATATACGGTTCTTTAATCATATTCAGCATAACTGGGAACCAAGGTTGAGTTGGCCAATTTGGCACTACCAACAATCCGGAAGCTGAATCTTGCTCTATTTTCTTCAAGCATCTCTGGATCAGAGCAAATGGTGGAAAAGCATAAAAGAACATTTTTCCCCAGTGTAATAAAAAATGCAATCTACTGCAACTGCGTCCGGATCGTGTTCCCAAGACACATAATGAGGCAAGTGATGATTAAGCCTGGATGCAAACAAATCAATTTCTGGCAACCCAAATCGTCGAACAATATTCTTAAATATTGGTGGCTTAAACATCCATTTCGTATTATCTTTAAAAAACCTGGACCTTTCATCTGCTACCACATTGTCTTTACCTGGAGTATAGCTTACTGCAATCCATATCTGCCGACCAATACACCATTGCCATATCTCATTGACCAGACAATCACATGATACTGATCCAACTCTCCCCATGTGATTAATGTAAACCACAGCTGTTTTATTGTGTAATTGTATTAACACATGCAGACCTTGTTTAGCACAACAATATGCTTTAAGGCCCATAAAAGGCCCCCAATAACTCCCAATAGTTAATACCATACTCTTGGAGAAACACTTGTTCTTCAGTTTTCCATCTACCTCCACAACTGGAGGATAAATCTGTGGCCCCCATCCGAGAGCACTAGCATCTGTATGTAAACCATTTCAGGCTGTTTAATCATAATATTTATTAGCAGCTTGTGGGACATTTTCCTTTTTTAACCCACCATTGTAAATTCCAATACAGCTTCTTTTGTTAATTACATAGGCCTGTCAAATGGCCTGCCTTCTCTTTGAGAGCTTGTATCTTGTACCTTCGAAGATATCAATAAATGTAATGAACCAAATTCTACTGCAGGAAATGCTGCTAGCAGTTCACCAATGGTTGTCACCATTTCTCGGATGGAAGGATAAGGTTTTGAATGAGATAATGACAAGTTACCAAAAATATCATCGACTTTATCTGTTGGTAAAGGTATTAACATAGTCACTGAGTTAATTACAAACCCCAAAAGTAAATTGTTTGTGCTGGCTGCAGCTGGGGCTTAATTAGATGAATTAAGAACCTTAGCTTCCACAAAGCTTTAGTAACTGAAACTGAGTCCTCAGCTGACTCCTGATAATCACTAATGACCAGAATGTCATTGAGATAAGCCATAATGATGTGCATTTTGTGCTCTAATTGGGCTAAACTGGTTTTCAACAGTTTTCGTAAAGAGTAAAAAGCTGAACTCAGTCCATTTGGCAAAGCTTAACTGCCATAATTGTCACAACCAATTAAAATTTAAGTACCACCGAGACCTGATGCATAGGTACAGAATAATAGGCGTCTTTTCATCAATCTTAGCCATATAACAACCTGCTGAATTAAATATTTTGCAGTATTCAATGTCTCCATTTGAACATGTTTGTATTCTACAAACTTATTTAGACCTGTAAGGTCCAGAATACTTCTGCAACCATCATCTGTAATGCCTTCTAACATTAAAGACAAATTTATGCTCGTGTTCAAAATCTTTTCCATTACCTCTTTTCCAGATAATTAGGCAATGTGGACATAAATCTCTGCTTTTTCAATTGCAGAAAACACGAAAACATAAGCAGGTTTATTCTGTACAGGAGGATTAACCTCTTTTTTTAAAAGTAATAGTAGTTAATGAAACTGCTCGTAATATACTGATCAAAAAATAATAGTAAGCCAGTCTTAATAAACTTTTTGTAATCTCCCTCTAACTGGAGATTAATCCGCAGTTTCTTTAAGCAGGGAACAAGTCTTTAATTCCTCTGCATATGAGCGTGGTGTTCTCCTTATCCCCTGAATTCGGGGTAAGTATTTGGTTGTGCAATATAATAAAACTTCCTTGACATATTTCTGCCTCTATTTCCAATATCAAATCCCCTTCTGGGCGAAAATACCTTTTCGTCCAAAGACGAAGGTTTCATGCAGCTAAAAATTTAGCTTTTCATCCAATTTCAATAAGTTAGGCAGATTACTCCAAACAGATAACCAAGAGCTTAAACACCACTTGCTCGACACAGGTATGCAACCTTGGGTGAAAAATGGCCCAAATAACCATTTATATTATATAAAATTTCATAGAAAGAATTGCACAATAGCGTCTTTATTTTATGTTTTCCTTTCATCTGCCAAAAGCCATAATAGCAGCAGAATAATTTGTGAGGATTTTTAAACCTCACTATTTGACGCTCTCATAATTTGGAGTCATGGATGCCCATATTAACGGATAAAACCGTAGGCTCTTCCAATGAGGCACAATTTCCTGTGCTGTGCAATTTTAATATTTCAATCATCACAGAATCATGAAGTTGGTGAGATACCATATATATATGTTGGCAGCTAGGATTTCTTCCATAGCCTCACCACTTCCTTCATATATAGCAAAAACCTTTTGCTATTCCATGCATCTTTGGCCTCTTTTCATATTTTTTCATTTTATTTTTTATTTTTATTTTTATTTTGTGGTGTGCTTTCAAAATGCAAATCACCATCAACAGGGTCTGCCTTCTGCAGCCCTAAATCAATTGGGATTTCATCCCATGAGACTTCTTCCGGCCCAAATCCTGGGTCCGGAGTTCCAACTTCCAATTAGGCCCATGGCCATATTCAAAATAATTAAACCCCTCAGGGCTAATCTTAGGAACCTTCAGGGTACTTTGACCCTAGTCTCATAATTATTTGGAGAACTTTCTCCATATGCTCCATAATCAGTTCCACATAGTTTACTTATCTGGAGGATTTTTCAATGTCAGAGTCATCAGAACCACGGGCCTCTCAGATTTTTTATTTTATTTTATTTTCCATTTTTCATATTCGGGAGCATTTCTCTCCGTGGTTATCATTTTGTAAACTAATTCGCTAACGGGTATATCTGCGGCCACCGGTATCGGAACCGGCTCCGCACTAGCTTTCCCGTATATTTATTTTTCACCCCAGGAAGCATTTTGACCCGCGAATATAAGTTTACTTCATCATCTGTGCTTATCCAGCACTAATATGACTCTGACCTGATTTAATATATTTCCTATACTGCTGGACCTACCCAGCGCCCGCTAAGAAATCCCAACTTTACTGTTCTTACCTGCGGGCCGTTCCGACCGCTGCGAGGAGCTGCTCCTTACTGCAGCTCCACCTTCCGCCGTCAGCGTCGACGTCATGCCGTTACCAGCGTGAGGCGGGCTCTTCTTCACGTAGTCACTCACGTGACTCCGAAGTAAAAATGGTATACGGACACACTGATCTGTTTTGTAGTCAATGCCTACTATGTTCTGTTGTGCTGAAGTAAAGCAAGAATTTCATTGTCCTATCAGGGACACGCGACAATAAACTCACTTGAACTTGAACTCTCTAATTCCCCGGTCTATGGTGTTAAGGTTTGAAGTAAAAGTTTTCTATGGTTTCCCCCAGCTTTACCATGAATTATTTGTACAGTAGAAGCAGCCATGGAGGCACACCGGTATAGTTTCTGCTTTACAGCTGGTGAACCGGGTTCGATCCCGACTACGGGTGCTCTGTACGGAGTTTGTACTTTTTCCCCGTGGCCTGTGTGGGCTTTCTCCGAGATGTTCTGTTTCCACCCACACTCCAAAGTACTACGGATATGTTGGTAAATTTAAAAATTGTCCCTAGTGTGTGTAGGATAGTGTTAATTTACGGGGGTTGCTGGTCGGCGCGGACCCGGTGGGCCTGTTTCCGTGCTGCGTCTCTAAACTAAACCAAATTAAAGTAGAATTCTTCTTCTTCTGCAACTGAAGACTAAAAAAATGCACAATATCTTTACAGACCCAGGCACCTCTGTGAACAATGCTTTACTAAATTGGGGTGGCACGGTGGCACAGCGGTAGAGTTGCTGCCTTACAGCGCCAGTGTCCCGGGATCGATCCCGACTACGGGTGCTGTCTGTACAGGGTTTGTACGTTCTCCCCGTGACCTGTGTGGATCTTCACTGAGATCTTTGGGTTCCTCCCACGCTCCAAAAACGTGCAGGTTTGTAGGTTAATTGTCTTGGTGTAAATATAAATTGTCCCTAGTGTGTGTGTGTAGGGTAGTGTTAATGTGCGGGCGATCGCTGATCGGCGCGTACTCGGTGGGCCGAAGGGCCTGTTTCCGCGTTATCTCTAAACTGAACTAAAAACAAAAATAAACGGAACACTTGGGAAAAAACGCATCACCCAAAATAATACTTGTTTGTATAACACCTACTAATTTAAACGCTACTGAATAAAAAACATTTCGTAGTTAATACGTTAATGCAAAGGCACATATTTAAACAAAGCTTTGAAAATATCCTTTCCCGTGTCACAGGGTTATCGCAGTGCCTTCACTGCCCATTATGAAGAATGGTAAGTGCTTTTCTATAGCTTTCCAAATCCAACATACATTTTACATTGTAACGACTCCGTTTCCTCAGCCGCACAGCCTAGTGATGGGAAGTCAATCTGTACAGCAATGAACCTGGGGCCAAATCATAAATTTGCAATTATTTTACTTTTACTAGCATTATAATTAGAGGGATGAAAGAAGCCAAGATCACTTTGGTAGATCTGGCATGGGCTAGACTTTGATGCCAGTGACAAATGGTGATCTGATAACAAGAGAAGGGGCAGGTGATGGGTTGAAGAACAGGTCAATATCACCGTGCCACGAGACGCTTTTGATGACCGTAATTTATTACTTGCCTCGCATCATCGTTCATTGTAGCCTGGTCAATAGGTGCCATGAAACTCACTAATTTGTTGTGAACATGAAATCTGTTGGAAAGAATTGAAAATGTTATTTGCTTCTGATTTTTTACCTCAGTCAATTTAATTCTGGCTCTGCATAGTCACATTCCAAAATGACATTGACCACGTGGTGCACTATTTGTATGGTCCGAAGTTTTTTTTAATATGCACGATATCTTTACAGATTCAGTTCAGTACAGGTTCGGATTCTCAAACATGTTCACACATGTTTAGACATAGATGCAGATTTTGATGGCTTGTTATGGCTCAAGTAGATCAATTTAAATTGGTAGCTGTCCCTTTCAATATTATTAGTGTGATGTTTTAAAAAGAATTAAGGTATCCATCTGGTTTGTTTCATATAGACAACACTTGTTTTAAATTATAGTTCAGTTGCAGAAAATGGGTCATGTTATTAATCCTAATTTGAACAATGCCTCAGAGTACTGAATAACCAGTTTACATTGAGAACTTTATTAACAAAATGAACTCTTAAGGCCAACAAAGGGGAGGGGTTGCTGGAGAGGGCATGTTTAAGGGTGAATTACATATCAGGGCGATACTGTGGTGCAGCGGTAGAGTTGCTGCCTTACAGCTCCAGAGACACGGGTTCGATCCTGACTACGGGTGCTGTCTGTACGGAGTTTGTCCGTTCTCCCCATTGACCTGTGTGGGTTTTCTCCGAAAACTTTTCGGTTTCCTCCCACACTCCAAAGGGGAACAGATTTGTAGGTTAGCTGGCTTCGGTAAAAATTGTAAATTGTTCCTAGTGTGTAGGATAGTGCTGGTGTACGGGGATGGCTGGTCGGAGTGGACGTGGTGAGTTGAAGTGCCTGTTTCCGCACCGTATCTGTGACTAAACTAAAAAAATGGAGCCAATCCAAAGGAAAGCAATTTATCCCTAACCAAGTCAGGCACTATTCACTCTCTTTAATACCCAACTATTCTTTGGGTACTGGATCTTGGTGTAAATACTGAGAAGCAAAATTGTTGTACAAATTACCTTATTTTTCTGCCCTTGCTTGCTCTGGTATCAACTCTTCTCTTAATCTTACTCCGTAGTTTTTGAATGGCAAGCCACTGTCTGCACAAAGAAGACAATATTAACATGGGAGTGAAAAAATAAAGGAAGAAAACCATAGAAAATTAAATATAAATACATTTCTAGGACAGGCAGTTTCACTTTACACAGTTCCTACATTTGATCAATTAAATACTGACGTTATCCACCCAGCGTTCAAACCATCTGCAAACAAACTGGACGAGTCTCACCCGGGTCACTCCCTCTCCTCCCCTCTTCCATCAGGCAAAATGTACAGAGGTGAGAAAACGCACACTTCCAGATTCAGGGACAGTTTCATCCCAGCTGTTGTCAGGCAGCTGAACCATCCTATCACCAACTAGAGAGCGGTCCTGAGCTCCTATCTGCCTCATTAGTGACCCTCGAATTATCATTCATCATTGATCATTCCATATATCCAGTTTCTGCACACTCAATGGCTCAATAGTAATCATGTATAGTCTTTCCGTTGACTGGTTAGCACGCAACAGAAGCTTTTCACTGTACCTCGGTACACATGACGATAAACTAAACAAAACTAAAAAATATAGACCAGGCGGGCACTGATTCTCCATTGTTCTGAATAATGCTGGAGTAACTCAGAGGGTCAAGCAGCATCTCTGGAGGACCTGGGCAGGCGATGTTTTGGATCAAGATGCTGAAGAAAGATCCCGACACAGTTCTCCGGGGATGCCGCTGAGTTACTCCAGCACTTTGCGTCTTTTTTTGGGGTAACATAGAAGTAGTGTGAGCGGGCGATCGATGCTCGGTGTGGACTTGGAGGGCCGCAGCACCTGTTTCCATGCTATATCTCTAAACTAAACTGGACTAAATCAAAAACAGCACCATCAACGAAACAAATGTATTTACTGTCCATTTTGCGTGGAACAAACCACTTTAATTTTCATATCCATAGCAATTAGCTAAATTGCATTGGCATTATTTAATTAAAAATCTTAATTAATTCTAAAGTGGCTATTGTGGAGTGTTTAAGGAACAGCGTAAATAAATTGTGTCGAATAATTACTGCAATGGAATAATTTAGAAATCTTTAAAGTGTAGAAGATTTTAAACTTGACTGTTATATTTTCAGACTTTTACATGAGACATGTTTGGAACATTAACTGGCCGCAGTCAAACAAATCCAGCTCCAATGAAAACATAAAACCTCAATACTTACCGGCCCATAGCAACCTGATCATTTGGATCAGCAGTACTAGTCTTTCGTTCAATTAGTTCTCTGAGGAGCTGCAGAAAATAGGAGAATAAAAATACACTGAGATTAGATTTTAAATTGTCTCTTTACCTGCTGCATTTGCTCCAAGCACATTACAAGTTACAAAACGACAAACAGATGGAGCAGTGGGTAGGTGAACAGTAAGGTCTCATAAGTGATAAGAGCTGAATTAGGACATTTGGCCCATCAAGTCTACTCCGCCATTCAATCATGGCTGAGCTATCTTTCCCTCTCAACCCCATTCTCCTGTCTTCTCCCCATAATCCTGACACCCGTACTAATCAAAAACCTGTCAATCTCCGCCTTAAAAATATCTAATGACTTGGGCTCCACGGCCATATGTGGCAATGAATTCCACAGATTCACCACCTTCTGACTAAAGAAATTCCTCCTCATCTTCCTAAAGGTATGTCCTTAAATTCTGAGGCTATGATCTCTAGTGCTAGACTCTCCCACTAGTGGAAACATCCACTCTATCCAGGCCTTTCACTATTTGATGCCTCAATGAGGTCCCCTCTCATCCTTCTAAACTACAGCGAGTACAGGCCCAGTGCTGTTAAACATAAATCATACGTTAACCCAATCATCCCCTGCGATCATTCTCGTAAACCTCCTCTGGACTCTCTCCAACGCCAGCACATCCTTCCTCAGATACATGGCCCAAAGCTACTCGCAATACTCCAAATTGTGCAGGACCACTTTAAAGCCTCAGCGTTACATCCCTGTTTTTATACTCTAGTCGTCTGGAAATAAATGCTAACATTGCTAACATAAGCTAGGGTGCCGTGCCGATTCTCCAATCTGAGAGAGAAATATATATCTTTCCCTTCGCCCGATCTATTGTACTTGAGTTTACCTTTTTGTATTCATGTTAGTTTTATCCGATTTGATTGGATAGCATGCAGCAAAAGCTCTTCACTGTGCCTCAGTACACCAATAATAAATACACAATAATAATAATAATAATAATAATAATAATAATAATAATAATAATAATAATAAGTACACAATAATAAATCTAAATATACAGTGTTTGTTTTGTGCCAACAATCTGACAAAAATAAAAATGATCTTTTAAATGTATGCATGGTTTAAATATAACTAATTATTGAAGCACAACCCATTATAGCGGTAGAGTTGCTGCATCACAGCGCCAGAGACCCGAGTTCGTGCACGGAGTTTGTACGTTCTCCCCGTGACAGCGTGGGCTTTCTCGGAGATCTTCAGCCTCCTCCCACAACTCCAAAGGTATAAATATGAAATGTCCCTAGTGTGTGTAGGATAGCGGGAGTGTGCGGGCATCGCTGGTCGGCGCGGACTCGCTGGGCCAAAGTGCTGTATCTCCAAACTAAAAAATATCAGCTTTCTGATTATTGCTTTTTTTTTAAAACGCATTGAGTGAATTTTATCTTTACACATCTTCGTGATTAAAAGAATGTCCGTCTGCTCAAACTACTAGCTTATCACTTTTTTTTGGAATAACACCGGTATCATTTCATTAATTTATTAAGCTACCACACTCACTATATTCCTGGAATGTACCCCTCTCTTCAAAGTCTATTTGTGTGACCTACTTCCAACCTGTCTTTGGCAGACAATCTGTCAGTTTATCTACTGTTGTTCATCATAGTCACTCCTGGCAGCTAAATAAAAGATTACAAATCCGCCAATGCAAGGGCTTATGACACTGTAAACCCACATCACACTGCTGTTCGGTAAACTTATGCCCTTAATCATTGCAGCGACTTCAACGGCAATCTCTGCCAAATCCCGCTCAGGAGAAGAAATTAACCAGGTCAGCGAAACAGGTGCAACTGTGTGTCTGTCAACCACTCTCTTCCCACAATTACTTGTACACAATGAAGCAGTAATCTTTACAGATCATCTCTCTGAAGAAATGTATTGAAAACCGTAAAGGAAAATGAATGTGCTGCTGCCTTGCGGCTCAGCAGATGTCTGTGCGTGATGTACAAGGCAGCGATGAGCTGTCGGAGAAATCTGTCAAGGTTTGGCTAAGTGATTAAAGCCTCCACAGTCTAAACACCATATTTAGAGTCTACAGGAGTCAGGGCTCGCACCCATTCCTCGCAGCGGTGCCAGATGTTGTCTAACACTTCAGCTTCCATTTAGTCCACGTGGACAGAACGAGTTGGCACAGCAGTCGCACAATCTGTAACGTTCTGCAGTTGCTGCGTTAACAAGTGTCAGGCTTCGTTCAACCACAAGACCACCAGAACGCCTCCTCCTTGCTGCCATTTCAAGATGCACTGAAGTTGGGGACTGATGATGATCGCGCTCATTGCACCAAAAATACACTGTTGTGCTTCGCCAACTGCTACAAAGTCACTCCTTCATCACCGTGAACTCTTTAAGTGTAGTAATCTAAAACAATTGTCACTTTTGGGTATTTCTTCATCTTTTAACTCTCCAGTTTAGTTGCGTTTATTGTCATGTGCACCGAGGTAAAGTGAAAAACCTTTTGTTGCGTGCTAACCAGTCAGCGGAAAGACAACACATGATTAAAATCGAGTGTACATATACATGATGAAGGGAATAACCAGAATAATGTTTAGTGCAAGATAAAGGCAGTAAAGTCCGACTATACTCCTGTATAGTAAACGGGCTGTCCCACTGCGGAGACCTAATCCGCGAGTTCAGAAGAGTTTGCCCTCGACTCATACTCGCAGCATGGTCGACATGAGGTCCTAGGAGTCTTGGTAACTCTCCTGCATGCTCGAGAATAGTCCCCGCGTACTCGAGGCCTCAGCTAGGTTGCGGCGTATTTTTCAACATGCTGAAAAATGCCCGCGAGTAAAAAAAAGGTTGCCATGGAAAAAAATCTACACTTTTTTTAATCATAGGTTTAGTCGAAGTAGGTCGTAGTAGGTTGGCATGTTATTCGTAGGTAATCAAGGTTAGTCAAAGGTAATCTAAGGTAGTCGTAGATAGTCTTCAACATAGTCGAAGGAAGGTCGAAGGAGATCGTCTTCACTCTTCACTATTCGGTGTCCAATTTTCCTGTAGCTAGTTGAAGTTAGTCTTCAACATAGTCGAAGGAGGTCGAAGGAGGTCTTCTACATAGTCGAAGGAGGTCTTCAACATGACACTTTTTCAAACTCTCCTAAACGCTTCTAAACTCGCCAATTGGGTCACCGCAGTGGGACAGCCCCTTAAATTTGAAATTATTGTCACATTTGGGTATTTCTTTATCTTTTAACTCATGTTGAGAGATAAAGAAAAGACAGATATGCCAATTATTTGAAATTACTATACGAGTCATAGAAATAAAATGGAATTGGGTACTTTCCCTCAAATTTCCCCTGATGAGATTTCATGTTTACCTCAAACAGCTAAATTAATGTAAAGAAGAATGAGGGGGGGCCTTCATAGAAACGTATTATATAGTGAAAGTCTTGGATACAGTGGATGTGGAGAGGATGTTTCCACTAGTGGGAGAGTCTAGGATTAGAGGTCATAGCCTCAGAATTAAAGGATGTCTCTTTAGGAAGGAGATGAGGAGACATTTCTTCAGAGGGTGGTGATTCTGTGGTATTCTTTCCCATAGAAGGCTGTGGAGGCTAAGTCAATGGATATATTTGAGGCAGAGATAGATAGATTCGTGATTAGTATGGGTGTCCGGGGTTATGGCGGGAAGGCAGGAGAATGAGGTTAGGAGGGAGATATAGATTAGCGATGATTGAAAGGCAGAGTAGATTTGGTGGGCCGAATGGCCTAATTCTGTTCCTATTACTCATGACCTTATTACCTTAAAACAGAAAGTGCTGGAGAAACTCAGCGGGTCAGGCAGCATCTCTGGCGAGAATAGGTGACGTTTCAAGACCCTTATTCAGAATAGGTGGATACAGGTGAGGAGGGGGATATTAATGTACATATGTTACAAGGATGTGCACTGTAGAAGAGAACTTGGCAGACACAAAAAGTAATAGCAGATCAAAACACACCAATATCTGATAAAATCAAGGACTAACATGTTTTATATGGTTTTTAATTATAAAGGCGATGATTTGGATCTGCTGATGGTGAATTTCATGACAGAAAGATTTATATACACCATGGATGTCTGTGTTCTGTTGGCTTATCAGACTGACCTATAAGTATGCCATAATACTTATATTAGGAAGGGAAATGCAGTAAGTGTTTGCAACCCTGATAAATAAATTATTATTAGCCAAGTATTCACATACAAGGAATTTGCCTTGGTGCTCCGCCCGCAAGTGACAACATGACATACAGTGACAGTTCAGAATGACACATAAAACGTTAAACATTAATGATCACTAGATCAGGTAGTCGCACAGTCCCCTGCCCAGAATACGGGAATCAAGAACCAGAGGAATTAGATTTAAGATGAGGGGGGAAAGATTTATTAGGAATCCGAGGGGTAAGGGTTGCACACAAAGGGTGGTGGGTGTATGGAACGAGGTGCCAGAGGAGGTAATTGAGGCAGCGTTTAAGTAAGTTTAAGAAGGGACGGCACAGAGGCGCAGTTGTAGAGTTGCTGCCTTACAGTGCCTGCAGCCCCGGAGACCCGGGTTCGAACCTGACTAAAGGTGCTGTCTGTATGGACTTTATACGTTCTCCCCATGACCGCGTGGGTTTTCTCTGGGTGCTCCGGTTTCCAATCACACTACCAAAGAGATACAGGTTTGTAGGTTAATTGGCTTGATATAAATGTAAAATTTTACCTAATGTGTGTAGGGTAGTGTTAATTTGTGTGGATCACTGATCGGCGTGGACTCGGTGAGCCGAAGGGCCTGTTTCCGCGCTGTATCTCTAAACTGAACAATTAAGACAGGTATGTGGACAGGGCAGGTTTAGAGGGATATGGGCCAAATGCAGGCAGGTGGGACTAGTGTCGATGGGACATATTGGCAGGGGTTGGCAAGTTGGGCCAAAGGGCCTGTATCCACGCTGTATGACTCTCCGAGACTGTAAAACTAGCCGGCAAGATCTAGCTGGTAGCAAGTGTGCATGCAGGGAAATGGAAACTGAAAGCTGCAGTATATATTAGACTGGCAATTCTGTGCCTGGACTAGAATGGAGTGGCCAGTTGAACAAGATAACACAAGTAGCAATAGACGCCTGAATGGGAAAGGCAAAAGTGGAGAACAAAAAGTGCAGCAGATTATTGTTGGTGTGAATCACTCAAAGGTTCAATGTCAAGGAACTTTTATCATCTTTCATTCATTGTTCTTTATCTCTCCACATCACCGTCTATATCTATCGTTTCCCTGATCCCTGACCAGTCTGAAGAAGGGTCTCGACCCGAAACGTCGCCTATCTCCTTCGCTCCTTAGATGCTGCTGCACCCGCTGAGTTTCTCCAGTGCACCTTTTATCATCTTAACATTATTTAAGGTGCCCTCCATAATGTTTGGGACAAAGACCCACCATTTATTTATTTGCCTCTATACTCCACAATTTGAGATTTGTAATAGAAAAAAAAAATCACATGTGGTTAAAGTGCACATTGTCAGATTTTATTAAAGGTCATTTTTATACATTTTAGTTTCACCATGTAGATATTACAGCTGTGTTCATACATAGTCCCCCCATTTCAGGGCACCATAATGTTTGGGACACACGGCTTCACATGTGCTTGTAATTGCTAGGTGTGTTTAATTGCCTCACCAGGTGGAAATTACAGCTGCGTTATACATAGTGTGTGTCCCCCCCCCCCTATTTCAGGGCACCATAATGTTTGGGGCACATGGCTTCATAGGCGTTTGTAATTGTTCAGGTATGTTTAATTGCCTTCTTAATAAAGGTACAAGAGAGCTCTCAGCACCTAGTCCTTCCTCCAGTCTTTCCATCACCTTTGGAAACTTTTATTGCTGTTTATCCACATGAGGACCAAAGTTGTGCCAATGAAAGTCAATTAAGCCGTTATGAGACTGAGAAACAAGAATAAAACTGTTAGAGATATCAGCCAAACCTTAGGCTTACCAAAATCAACTGTTTGGAACATCATTGAGAAGAAAGAGAGGACTAGTGAGCTTAATAATCGCAAAGGGACTGGCAGACCAAGGAAGACCTCCACAGCTGATGACAGAAGAATTCTCTCTATAATAATGAAAAATCTCCAAACACCTGTCCGACAGATCAGAAACACTCTTCAGGAGTCAAGTGTGGATTTGTTGATGACCATTGTCCGCAGAAGACTTCATGAACGAATATACAGAGGCTACACTGCAAGATGTAAACCACTGGTTAGCCACAAAAATAGATAACCAGGTAACAGTTTGCCAAGAAGTACTTAAAAGAGCAACCACAGTTCAGGAAAAAGGTCTTGTGGACAGATAAGATGAAGATTAACATATCAGAGTTATGGCAAGAGCAAAATATGGATGAGAGAAGGAATTCCCCAAGATCCAAAGCATACCACCTCATCTGTGAAACACGGTGGTGGGGGTGTTATGGCCTGTGCATTTATGGCTGCTGCTTATCACTTATCTTCATTGATGATACAACTGCTAATGAATTAATGCTTCATTGATGATACAACTGCTAATGAAAGTAGCATAATGAATTCTGAAGTCTATAGACACATCTTATCGGCTCAAGTTCAAACAAATGCCTCAAAACTCATTGGCCGGTGGTTCATTCTACAGCAAGACAACAATTCCAAACATACTGCTAAAGCAACAAAGCTAAAATATGGTCAGTTCTTGAGTGGCCAAGTCAATCACCAGATCTGAACCAAATTGAGCATGCCCTTTACATGCTGAAGAGAAAACTAGCCCCCAAAACAAGCATAAGCTAAAGATGGCTGCAATACAGGCCTGGCAGAGCATCACCAGAGAAGACATCCAGCAACTGGTGATGTCCATGAATTGCAGACTTCAAGCAGTCATTGCATGCAAAGGATATGCAACAAAATACTAAAACATGACTACTCTCATTTACATGACATTGCTGTGTCCCAAACATTGTGGTGCCCTGAAATAGGGGAACTATATATAAACTATATATAAACACAGCTGTAATTTCTACATGGTGAAACCAAAATGTATAAAAATGTCCTTTATTAAAATCTGACAATGTGCACTTTAACCACATGTGATTTTTTTCTATTACAAGATTGGTTCTATTACAGGATTAGGTTCACAAGATTGATCCCTGGGATGGCGGGACTGTCATATGAGGAAAGATTGAAAAGACTAGGCTTGTATTTACTGGAGTTTAGAAGGATGAGGGAGGATCTTATAGAAACATATACAATTATAAAAGGACTGGACAAGCTAGATGCAGGAAAAATGTTCCCAATGTTGGGCGAGTCCAGAATCAGGGGGCACAGTCTTAGAATAAAGGGGAGGCCATTTAAGACTGAGGTGAGAAAAAACTTTTTCACCCAGAGAGTTGTGAATTTGTGGAATTCCCTGCCATGGAGGGCAGTGGAGGCCAAATCACTGGATGGATTTAAGAGAGAGGTAGATCGAGCTCTAGGAGCCAGTGGAATCAAGGAATATGGGGAGAAGGCAGACACGGGTTATTGATTGGGGACGATCAGTCATGATCGCAATGAATGGCAGTGCTGGCTCGAAGGGCCGAATGGCCTCCTCCTGCATCTGTTTTCTATGTTTCTAGAAATCTCAAATTGTGGAGCACAGAGGCAAATAAACAAATGATGGGTCTTTGTCCCAAACACTATGGAGGGCACTGTATATAATAAGAAAGGATGCATTTTCACATTCAAAAGCACTGGAAATAATATAGAACTGCTGTGAAATCTGTACACTGTACCAAAACTATGAGAAATACTGCTGGTGAAAGTAAAACAATATTTTCCAAATGGGCTTTTAAGAAACATGAATAACAAACTCGCCTTTTCCAAAATAATTAAATTCTGAGGCTCTAAATAAACATATTACCTGTACATTTTTTAGTTAAGTTAAGATTCAGCATGGAAAAATGACATTCAGCCCACCCAGTCTGCGTCGACAAGCAATCCCTGCACATTAACACTATCCTACACACACTCGGGACAATATACAATTATACCAAGCCAATTAACCTACAAACCTGATTTATATCCACATGGATATATGATGATCACAGTGTGGGAGGAAACCGGAGCACCTGGAGAAAACCCACGCAGGTCACGGGGAGAACGTACAAACTCCATGCAGACAGCACACGTAGTTGTGATCAAACCCAGGTCTCTGGCGCTGTAAGACAGCAACTCTGCCCCTGCCCCACCATGCCGCCACTTGTTTAAGCAAGTCATTTTAAACCAGCAAAATCAGTACTCGGGTAAATCTAAGGCAGGTTGCATGTACACCAAGCATTCTTCACAAAAATCCTTTTTTTTTAAAAAAGCCTCTTCAAAATGAAGCCTTTCTTGTGAAGCAGTTGACACGTAACCAGGTTCACAGATGATAATATATCTACATTTTTAAAGTGTCCATAACGATTAGTATTTTATCAGGACATGATAAAGAATAAGCCTCAGTTCAAATGCTTAGAAGGTGGCGACCTCTCTTCATTATGCCCGACATGCAACTCTCCCCCACTCTGTCGTTAAGTTACATCAATTAAACTGACAACGAGTGATGAGCAACTTTGGATGTGATTTAATATTTACACATATACAGTTTGAAACATATGGCATTGGCAATCAGTAGCTTCAGCTTGCTGCTCTATGTTTAATGCGAGATTACACACTGAATAGCCATTACAGAAGACAGGGGGAAAAAAGTCAAAGTCATTTTATCTCACTTAAATGGAAAGAAAATTGGTAGGATTCGGTACCCCCTGCAGCAGAAATATCACTGCCGTTTAAACAGTAGCTTCACACCATACAAAGCATCGTTTGCTCACTAACTAGGCAGTAAATGGGAGTTCTCCAACAGTTCTTTCATTATAATTTAGTGACCTGCACTAAATTATGCTGGAATTGGAGTTGCACTTCATAAAGGTGGAATGTTTTCCACCAGCAGCGGCGGCCCGCTTGGAGCTGCGGTGCACCAGCGGCAGCGGCGGCGGCAGCCTGGTTTGGGGCTGCGGTTCTCCAACGGCAGCGGCAGCCTGGTTCGGAGCTGCAGTGCTCCAGCGGCGGCGGCGGCCCGCTTAGAGCTGCGGTGCTCCAGCAGCGGCCTGGTTCGGAGCTGCGGTGCTCCAGCAGCGGCCTGGTTCGGAGCTGCGGTGTTCCAGCGGCGGCGGCGGCCCAGCTTAGAGCTGCGGTGTTCCAGCGGCGTCGGAGGCCTGGATCGCCTCAGCGCAGAGGGAGAACTAGGAGGGAGGAAGACAGGGACTTAAGACTTTTGCCTTCCACCACAGTGAGGAGGTGCCTGGTGAACTCATTGTGGTGGATGTTGCATATGTGTTTATTGTGTGTTTTGTTTTTTATTATATGTATGACTGTATGATAACAATTTCGTTCAGACCGAAAGGTCTGAATGACAATAAAGGAATCTAATCTAATCTAATCTAATGTTTAGTTCAGTTTAGAGATACAGCGCAAAAACAGGCGCTTAGGCCCACCAAGTCCACGCTGACCAGCGGTCCGCACGCACTAACACTATCCCACACACTCTGGGGACAATTTACAATTAACAGAAGCCAATTAGCCCACAAACCTGCACGTCTTTGGAGCATGGGGGGAAACTGCAGCACTACGAGAAAACCCACAAAGGTCACAGGGAAAACGTACATACTCGGTATAACAACACCCATAGTCAGGGTCAAACCCGGGTCTCTGCCACTATAAGGCAGCAACTCTATCGCTGCGCCACCATGCCACCCTTTTGCTTCTGTTTCTTGTGATACATTTCCTTGACAACTTTAACTGCATTTGTGCGTCACTCTCTGATATACAGTTTTCAATGTCATTCTAACACTGTCAGAATTAAAGGACGTTCCTTTCGGAAGGAGATGAGGAGGAATTTCTTTAGTCAGAGGGTGGTGAATCTGTGGAATTCATTGCCACAGACAGCTGTGGAAGGCAAGTCAATGGATATATTAAAGTTCGAAATAGAAAGATTCTTCATTAGTGCGGGTGTCAGGGGTTATGGGGAGAAGGCATGAGAATTGGGTTGGGAGGGGGAGATAGATCAGCTATGATTGAATGGCGGAGTACACTTGATGGGCCAAATGGCCTAATTCTGCTCCTTTCACTAATGAACAGAAAATAGCCAAATGCATATTTCAGCTCTTCTGTCGTCTCTCGTGGTATGAAGCATCTTTTTCTCAGCTTAGAAGGAGGTAGGCATGATCTGTTTAAATTATTTTTGCACAAGCCAGTTATAACATCATCAGTGCATTTCCTGGCACTCTTCCCCATCTATATTAACATCTTGCAAATTACAGTACAAATGTAGGCCTTGCGAATGCTAAAAATACAGTCTACTGATACTGCAGACATATGTTACACCAATCAAAGAAATTGAATGACCTAATTTCATTGGAGTAAAGTTGGAAATGATTGCTGAAATATTTTATCTGCTCAGAATTTGACTCATGGTGTAAATCAACAAGTCCTAAAACAACAAATAGCAATTTGTACAAAAGGCTTTATCAGTTTGAAATGTCTGAAGAAGGGTCCCGACCTGAAACGTCATCTATCCATGTTCTCAAGGGATGCTGCCTGACCCGCTGAGTTACTCCAGCACTTTGTGCCTTGTCAGGGCAGCACGGTGGTGCAGCGGTAGAGCTACTGCCTCACAGCGCCAGAGGTCCGGGTTCGATCCTGACCATTGGTGCTGTCTATATGGAGTTTGTACGTTTTCCCCGTGACCTGCGTGGGTTTTCTTCGAGATCTTCGGTTTTCTCCCACACTCCAAAGACGTACAAGTTTGTAGGTTAATCGGCTTGGTGTAAATGTGAAAATTGACCCTGGTGTGTGTAGGGTAGTGTTACTGTGCGGGGATCGCTGGATGAAGCGGGCTCGGTGGGCCAAAGGGCCTGTTTCCACGCTGTATCTCTAAACTAAACTAAACTCCGTTAAATTAATTATGTTGAAAAAAGTGACCACATTTCCTCTACCCACAGTGCAGTATACAACTGTTGAGCTTTTTGCAGTATTTTAGCTTGGCCAGGTCACACTGTAGGTTAGCCTTCTGTATCAATTCAGTTCAATTTTGTTTATTGTCACATGTACCGAGGTACAGTGAAAAGCTTTTTACAGCCATTTACAGTGTACAGATACATGATGAGGGGATAACGCTTAGTGCAAGGTAAAGCCAGTAAAGTCCGATCAAAGATAGTCCGAAGGTCACCAATGAGGTCGATAGTAGTTCAGGACCGCTTTCTGGTTGTGGTTGGATGGTTCGGTTGCCTGATAACAGCTGGGAAGAAACTGTCCCTGAATCTGGAGGTGTGCGTTTTCATACTTTTATATCTTTTGCCCGATGGTACAGGGATAAATCATATTCATATTGAGCAAAAAGTACATTTCAAAATACTGCTGTCTTTCTCCCAGGCTCAATCACTCTCTGAATATCACTTCACCTGATTTTGAAACATTACTTATCCTGAACCCCCAGAATAAAAAAAACTGCTTAACCATGCGACATTTCTTGAACTTGATCAGCTATTCACTGTGTTTGGCATTTTAATCCAGCTTTGTAAAAAAAAAGGTTGATAACAATGCTATTATCCAGGTCACTTTACTGTTCATCCAGAACAGGTGCCAGCTCTGTATCTTTTCTGAAATGATTTATTACAAAATGACTCTTAATGCAAGACTTGCTGACTGAAATGTTTCTCCGATTTGAAAGAATCTGACTTCCATGACCCCTGTCTTCTCTATTGCTAGGTTGTTCATGTCAATTCAGATGCTTTATTGATATCCAAACAGCAGCCTGGGTAGGTGAATACCACACTTTATTTTGAGACACTCACCTGATGGTAGAAGTCATCGTCATCAAAAATCTCTTCATCTATGTCTTTCAGATGTGCGTTTGACTTTCCTTGTGGCACAATCTCCTGTGCAGAGAAGAAAAAAAACCCGTAGAGGTCAGGAGCAAAGAATTCCAACTTCAATAAATCCCACCCAAGTCGTTGTACTCGCTTCAAAGTGAACCTGTGGAATTCTTCGCCACAGAAGGCTGCGGAGGCCACCAGTGGCTATTTCTAAGGCAGAGATAGATAGTTTCTTGATTAGTACGGGTGTCAGGGGTGATGGGGAGAAAGCAGGAGAGTGGGGTTAGGAGGGAGAGATAGATCAGTCATGATTGAATGGCGGAATAGACTTGATGGGCTGAACTGACTAATTCTGTTCCTATCACCTGAACTTATGAGCAACGGACATTTTGCATATTTTAACAAATCTCTACTTCATAGCATCGTACAGCACCAAAACAGGATCATCCCTCATCCATGCCCACTGTAAATTGTGGAGTTTTTTGATAGTCCCTGTCATTTGCCTTGGGCACATGTTGCTCTCAACCTTTCCTGTCTAATTACCTGTCCAGGCATCTTTGAACAGTGTAATTATATCTGGCCAAATGTGTTTAAACGTTGTAATTGTTTAATCCCAATTCCTCTTAAATTTTAATACTCACTAGACCAAGTGGAACCCATTGGGTCCCTGTCACACGGGAGGCCTGGTCCTCCAACGCAACCCGTTCCCCCAACACACTATACCACCACTCACCCGTTCCCCCAACGCAACCCGTTCCCCCAACACAGTATTTCACCACTCACCCATACCCCACAATTGCGCAGGGGCGGCTCATTTCCACCCCCTCCTCTGCACCCTACCTTTTTTTAAACTTAAAAAAATTGACTTTTCACATTAAAAAATCCAATTGCACTTGCTGCCAGGTCTCAGTGTCCTGTGATTTGCAACATTGCAACAGGCAGGGCCAGCAAGTGCAATTGGATTTTTTACAGTGAAAAGTTAAGTCGGCAGTTTATGTAAATGAGATCCCATTGTGAGGTCGTAGCTGCTAACTGCTACTGCAACTTCAAGTGATTTTTCTCAAACTGGATTTTGTAAAGTGAATAACTTGTAAAATATACCATCAATCTGAAGGAAACTTGGTACAACACACCACAGGACAATGGTGCGTAGTTACAGAAACTCTCATCTTGTTTGTTTGTGAGTCTGTCTGTTTGCGTGCGTGTATGTCTGTTTTAGTGTAATTCAGGGTGTGACTCACACACAGACATACACGCACGCAAACAGACAGACTCACAAACAAACAAGATGAGAGTTTCTGTAATTATATAGATTAAAGATCCTTCTGTTCAGCCCAGTCCGTCACACAGACCAGACTACCCACCATTCACTCCATCTACACCACGATGCTTCGGAAATTCAGCCAACATAATCAAAGACCTGTCCCATCCCAGTCATTCTTTCTTTTCCCCTGCTCCCATCTATTCAGAAGGTATAGAAGCTTAGAGTCATGAAGTCATAGCGAGTGGAAACAGGCCCTTCAGCTCAGGCCTTTTGAGTCCTGGCAGCATCCTCGTAAATCTTCTCTGCATCTTTTCCAGCAGTCCTTCCACAAGCTAGGGTACTGCCCGATTCACCTCGAGCTCATTGTGGACATCGGACTTTATGGAGCGGATGTGCTACGATGCTGAGAACTGTATTCTGTGTATCTTCTGCTTTGTGCAATCTATTGTACTTGAGTTTGACTTGATTGTATTTATGTATAGTATTATCTGACCTGACTAGAGAGCATGCAAAACAAAGCTTTTCACTGACAATAATAAACCTAATCCTGTTTCCCTTTTTCCCCTGCCCGACTCGAAGCTGCAGACACATTTCACTGGCAGTAAGGAAGTTATGGCAGACGATTTATCCCCAGGTGGCGCCACAGATTAGCCCATTCAATCTCACTTTCACTAAATTCCCTTCTCGCGAAGCGATAAGCAAAGCCAGTTATACTATGGAAGCCAGGCTCAAACTCTTTAACACACACAGACTGCGGATCCAGATTAAGCCCTTCAATAGTCTGATGGCTCACTGCCATATCACATAATGCTGTTATATCCAGAGTTTGCAGGCTACTGTGATTTGTTTTAAACTTGCGTTACCAGCTAGCATTCTAAGATGTGTTTGTTTAAAAATATTTGACCAAATTTGTGAATGCAGCTATAGTTTAAATATAGTTATAGCTAGTGTCTGAAGAAGGGTCTCGACCCGAAACGTCACCCATTCCTTCTCTCTAGAGATGCTGCCTGTCCCGCTGAGTTACTCCAGCATTTTGTGTCTACCTTCTGTTTATCTGGTCTATGACTACAGCTATGAGCAAATTTAATGTTGCAAAAATGATTTCAAATATCTTATTTTGCAATCTTAACCATCCACAAAATTCTTGCACAAGTTTGATAAAAGGATGGGAGATGGTGGAGGGGACCTCATTGAAACTTACCGAATTAGGAAATGCCGAGATAGAGTGGATGCGGAGAGGATTTTTCCACTAGCGGGAGAGTCTAGGACCAGAGTCCATAACCTCAGAATAAAAGGACGTGCTTTAAGAAAGGAGATAAGAAGGAATTTCTTTAGCCAGAGGATGGTGAATCTATGGAATTCATTGCCACCGACAGCTATGGAGACTAAATCATTGGGTAGCAGAGAGTGATAGGTTCTCAATTAGGAAGGGCATCAAAGGTTATGGGGAGAAGGAAGGAGAATGGAGTTGAGAGGGAAAAATAGGTCAACCATGATGAAATAGCGGAGCGGACTTGATGAATGGCCTAATTCTGCTCCTATGACGTGAACTTTTTGAGGGTATCCAATGACTTAACGATTTTGCGGTATTATCACTTTCTGATAAGATAGAACTTTATTGATCCCAGGGTGGGTAATTGATCTGCCAACAGCCATAAAACACAAGATACATGAAACAACACCTCGCTCAAGGGGCCATTCTTCACACAGACCCTGAACAGTAAGCGCTGGCAGAGGTTGTGCCTGTGGGAGGTTGAGGCAACACAATCATGTCCAAACCTGCCCACGCTCTGACTTACACTTTCCACCAGGTGTCAATGGATAACGATCAGCAGATTAGGAATCCTACCGTGGTTCTTTTTCTCCGTAGCCTGGAGCAAGGAGACTAAGCACAGTGCTCCTGCCTTTCTGACAGCCGCGATCAGTAAACTTAACACAGGCGGAGACTGAGTCAGAGGACTACTTAGGACAAGCAAAACACTGCCAATTATGTGTAAGGAGGAAAAGTAGCTGGAAACACAAAGCAAATCACTTGTCCTGTGAATAGGCAGTGGGTGAATTTATCTTTAATCAATTCATAGGTTTAGAAGCAAGGTACGAATTTGAAGCATTTACTAACTTCTTCTCCATTCTGAAGTTAATTTGGAGCTTAGCTAGAACAGTACAGCATGGATTCTCCGTGGATTGTCACCTTGTCGTGATGGAGAAGCTTGTGTGGTCCTGAGATCCTGAGAACGATGCCGTCTGGAGCGATGCTCCTGGTAGGGCCACCCATGGCGGTACGGTCAAAGGACAAGGACAAAGGACAAAGGAAATTTATTGTCACATACACCAATTGGTGTAGTGAAATTTGTCTTGCCATGCAGCACATAGATAAAGATAAGACATAACGTTAAAGAATGTAACATAAAACATAAAAAACATCCCCCCACAATGGTTCCCATTATGAGGGAAGGCACAAAGTCCAGACCCCATCCCCAGTTCACCCATAGTCGGGCCTATTGAGGCCTCCACAGTCGCCGCTAAGGGGGCCGATGTTCCAGGCCCTTCTTCGCCGGGTGATGGTGCTCCGGCGGCGGGAGAACCCTCTCAGCGACTTCGGGTGCCTGTAACGGCCGCTTCCTTGCCGGAGACCGCGGCTTCCGACGCCAACAGGCCGCGCTGGATGGAGCTCCACAACTGGCGATCTCGCCGAGAGATCCCAAGCTCCCGATGTTAAAGTTCAGCGCCG
The DNA here is from genome assembly GCA_035221665.1 of Okamejei kenojei. Lineage (NCBI taxonomy): Eukaryota > Metazoa > Chordata > Chondrichthyes > Rajiformes > Rajidae > Okamejei > Okamejei kenojei. Next base: position 3,976,451 of record CM069156.1, read on the forward strand.
CCGCCCGCGGCTGGTTGCTCCACAGTCATGCAGCTCCGCGATGTTCTCCTGCCGTCTTCAGCTCACCGGAGGTCCAGCGCGGCGACCCAGTCAAGGCATCGCCCTCTCCACTCCGCGATGGCGCTCCAGCGCTGCGCCGCTGCCGAAGCCGTGGATCTGGGTGGTCTCCCCAGGAAACAGCGTTCCAGGCCAGCTGGTAGGCGACGGTGCAGCCCAGAGAATGCTGCCTCTCCAACCAGGTAGAGACCCTAGAAAGCAGTTTCCCCCACCCCCACATAAAAAAGGCTAGGACTCCGAAAAACAGAAAAACTCAACTAACTAAAAATTAAAAAGAGAGAAAAAACGGACAGCTGCAGGCTGGGCAGCCATACCCAGGTCGAGGGGGAGGTCTCTGACAAAGAGCAATCCAACCAAGACTTCAACGGTGGAACAGGCGGAGGACGATGGCTGACCTTAGTGGAGCGTCACAAAGGCTGGGAAGGCGGATGAAGGCTACAGCAGGAAAGGGTCTGCGGTTGTCTTGGACTCCATGCCAGTGGAGCCTGACCCAGATCTGTCAAGGACCGTGGGGTGACTGTCTGTGCACCAGTCTCCCCACATTAAACAAAGCCACGCACAGGCGTCCTCCAACCCTGGAGACACCCATGGTCAGCCATGACCGAAGGGGGCCTAAGAAGACAGCATGGGAACAGGTCCATCAGCCAACAATGTCTGCGCTGAACATGTTGCTTAGACCAACTCTTATCTGCCTGCACATGATCCATATTTCCCCACTACCAGCGTATCCATGTGCCTGTCCAAAAGCCTCTTCAATGCCACTATCGTACCTGCCTCCACCACCACCACCCGTCAGCACGTTCCAAGCAGTCACCACCCGCTGTGCAAAAAAAACTGCCCCGTACATCTCCTTTTAAACGTTGCCCCCTCACTTCAAGGTGAGAGTGACAAACCCTACCGTCTACAATTTGATATTTCCTGAGGGAAATTTCTGACTGTATACCTTATCTATGCCACTCATAATTTTATATATTTCAGTTCAGTTTGGTTTATTGTCACGTGTGCTGAGGTAGGGTGAAAAGCTTTTTGTTGCGTGCTGACCAGTCAACAGAAAGACAATACATGATTACAATCAATCCTTTTATAGTGTATAGATACATCACAATCATAATCAATCACAATCACAATCATACTTTATTCACCAAATATGCCAGGTCAGTCATACAAATAAAAAGCAACGGAACACACAAAACACATTTTAACATAAACATCCACCACAGTGACTCCTCCATATTCCTCACTGTGATGGAAGGTGATTAAAAAGTTCAAATCTCTTCCCTTGTTTGCTCTCCTGCAGTCGGGGGCCTCGAGCCCTCCGTTGACGGGGCGATCATGACTCCCGTAGCCGGCGGTGTTTCGGCCCTCTGCATCGGGGCGATCAGCTTCTCCATTGGGGGGGGATGTCAGTTCCCCCGCTCCGGCGATCGGGACCCGGGCCGGGGCTGGTCGAGCCTCTGCCTCGTTGGAGCTCCTGACTAGCCTCTCCCGAGACTGCGAGGTCACGATGGTAAGTCCACAGGCCGCGGTGGGAGCGATCCCAGGCAATGGATCAGCTCCGATGTTAAGTCCACGGCCCACGGTGGGGCTCAAGTCAGTCCGAGGAGGCCTCCAGCTCCATCGATGGTAGGTCGCAGAACGACCGGAGAATGCGACCCGGAAATTTAGGAGACTGAAAAAAAGTTTCCCTCAAACCCCTCCCCCCCCCACATAAAACAAACTGGAGAACATAGACATAGAAACATAGAAATTAGGTGCAGGAGTAGGCCATTCGGCCCTTCAAGCCTGCACCGCCATTCAATATGATCATAGCTGATCATCTAACTCAGTATCCCATACCTGCCTTCTCTCCATACCCTCTGATCCCCTTAGCACAAGGGCCACATCTAACTCCCTCTTAAATATAGCCAATGAACTGGCCCCAACTACCCTCTGTGGCAGAGAGTTCCAGAGACTCACCATTCTCTGTGTGAAAAAAGTCCTCCTCATCTCGGTCTTAAAGGATTTCCCCCTTATCCTTAAGCTGTGACTCCTTGTCCTGAACTTCCCCAACATCGGGAACAATCTTCCTGCATCTAGCCTGTCCAACCCCTTAAGAATTTTGTAAGTTTCTATAAGATCCCCTCTCAATCTCCTAAATTCTAGAGAGTATAAACCGAGGCTATTGAGTCTTTCCTCATAAGACAGTCCTGACATCCCAGGAATCAGTCTGGTGAACCTTCTCTGCACTCCCTCTATGGCAATAATGTCCTTCCTCAGATTTGGAGACCAAAACTGTACACAATACTCCAGGTGTGGTCTCACCAAGACCCTGTACAACTGAAGTAGAACCTCCCTGCTCCTATACTCAAATCCTTTTGCTATGAAAGCTAACATACCATTCGCTTTCTTCACTGTTTGCTGCACCTACATGCCTACTTTCAATGACTGGTGTACCATGACACCCAGGTCTCGCTGCATCTCCACTTTTCCTAAGCGGCCACACATTTAGATGTACACAACATGTACACAAACTTTTAACACACACTAAAAATTTAAAAAAGACGACAATACAGACAGACTGTTGGCGGAGTTACCAATCGTGGGTGCCCCTGGTGAATAATGTTTAGTGCAAGGTAAAGCCAGGAAGGTACAAGTTGCAAGGTAAAGCAAGGTACAGCCACTTCTATCTTGTCTTCCTGAATTCCGGAGAACACAATCTAATCTGTAGCTAATACCCTATTCCGGGCTGCATTCTGGCAAACCTTCTCTGCACCCTTTCCAAAGTTTCCAAATCCTTCCTGTAATGGAGCGACCAGAACTGCACACTGCCGCCTAACCAAAGTCCTATAAAGCTGCATCATGGCTTCTCAACTCTTATACTCAATGCCCCAGCCAATGAAGGCAAGTATATGGTATGCCTTTTTACCACTCTGTCTACTTGTGTTGCCACTTTCAGGGAGTTATGACCCCAAGATCCCTCTCATCATTGTTGCAAACATCAACGGGCACAGTGCCTAACAGTGCGATGTACGACAGTGATCGCAACTTCTACTGAAGTGTGGATGGCCGTTGGCTTGCTAGGAGCTCATCTGCCCGTTGACAGGTCTTGTCTTTGGTCCTGCTGGGGGTCCACAGCCCCCTCCTCACCTGGCAAACCAGGTGGGGGAGCCGGTTTAGTCGCCGACATTCCGACCCAAGACCGCTCTGCACAACAACAATTGTGTTGCTTTTGTTTCTAGGAATGTTAAACCCATTTATCCCATTGCCCAGCCAGAAAAAAATAATCCCTTTGTTGAATAAAGGCAAAACTGTCCTCTCAGAACAGTGGATGAGAGCTCAAGTTCCATGTTGACTTACCGTCTCTCCAGGCACAGTCTCTGGAATCGCCTGGGAATCCTTTTCCACCTTGCCGAGGATGCTGTACAAGGATCGTTTGGTCTGTGTCCGCAGCAGCAGCCTCTCTTTATCCATCATAATCTGCTCGATCTGAGTCAAGATTGGGCGCTCAAAAGCACTGAAACCCTGGAATAATAAGTGTGATAAGAATTTGCGCTTCATTCTATTTACAATGCATAGTAATGGCTTGAGAGCTTTTAACACCTGCATTATAGTTTAGAGTTACAGCACAGAAACAGGCCCTTTGGCCCACTGTCAACTAGCACTGTCCTACACACTGGGGATAATTTACAGAAGCCAATTAGCCAACAAACCTGTTAGCGTTTGGAAAGTAGACACAAAGTGCTGGACTAGCTCAGCAGGGCAGGCAGCAACTCTAGAGTGAAGGGATGGGTGACGTTTCGGGGTCGAGATGTTTGGGATGTGGGAGGGAACCGGAGCACCCCGAGAAAACCCACGTGGTCATGGGGAAAAACATGCAAACTCCACACAAACAGCACCCGTAGTCAATATCGAACCTGGGTCTCTGAGGCAGAAACAACAATGTTGTAAAATTATGTTTAAATTATTTTTTATGTTGTCTCCTCTCACTATGGATGGTTTGTTTAAACATAACTGCCAAAATATTTAACCCAGCAACATACAATACGAGTGGGTGTCACGGTGGCGCAGCGGTAGAGTTGCTGCCTCACAGCGGCAGAGACCCGGGTTCCTTCCTGACTACGTGTGCTGTCTGTGCGGAGTTTGGACGTTCTCCCTGTGACCTGTGTCAGTTTTCTCCAGGTGCTCCAGTTTCCTCCCACATCTCAAAGACATGCAGGTTTGTAGGTTAATTGGCTTCTGTAAATTGTCCCTAGTATGTAGATCGTTGGTTGGTGCGGACTCGATGGGCCGATGGGCCTGTTTCCACACTATATCTCTAAACTAAATTGCTACTACAAACAAAGAAAGTTTGTTAGGTAGACAAAATTGCTGGGGAAACTCAGCGGGTGCGGCAGCATCTATGGAGCGAAGGAAATAGGCAACGATTTGGGCCGAAACCCTTCTTCAGACTGATGTTTGTTGCTAGGTTAAGGCTTATCTGAGTTATTCTTATTTTGTGCAGGTACTTAACTATCTTACGGAACTGGAAACGTTTAACAGAATATAATTCTGGTTCAATTATAAACAAAATCGCAACCAAAGCCTTCATTTACATTTTAATTTTTTTGCAATTGCATAGCAAACTTGTTAACAAGCATGCAAATACCAAATGTGCAGAAAAGAACTGCAGATGTGGGTTTAAACTGAAGATAGACCCTGGATAGAAATACCAAGTTCCCTTGCACTAGAATTCGAAAATATCTTTGAAAACAGACCTTAAAAAAAACTAACGCTTTAAAGAAATATTAAAATCAAAGCAGAAAGACAAGATCAAGTCACCTTGCCCATTTTTCCTGAGGCCAGTTTGGTCTTCTCATGCCATTTCTGCAGTGTGCTGTTCCGATAGGTTTTGAAGTCAGCAAAGCGCTTGGCGATGAACTCTGGGTATTCATCCATTTCCAGCTTCCTTTTCAGTGGCCGTTTTCTCTCTTGGATTGTCTGCTTTTCATCATCGCTGGGAATTTCATCACTGGAAACAGAGGAGCTTTTAGGTTTAGGTTTATTATTGTTACATGTACCGAGATACGATGTACCTAGTAACGGAGGGAGGCCCCGTAGTAGCCTGGGGCTCGCCTGGATCAGGAACCGCTCCAGTAGACCGAGCGTGCGGGCGGACCGATCTTTGGAAACGGCGGCAAAACATGTGCCAGTGCCTGCATGTGTAAATTTACAATACGAATTTCACTGTGCAGTTGTACATGTGATGAATAAAGAACCATTGAGCCATTGTACAGTGAAGAGCTTTGTTTTGCATGCTTTTCAAACAGATCATATAATACTATGGCCCATTCTTAGTCACGTGTGACCAAAAAGATAAAAAATTGTGAAATACATCTCTTCTAATTCTGAAAGCATTCCAGGTATATTGTTTTGTACTGTATATATGATTCATCTTTTTTTTCGGTTTATCAAGTAAATTTTTTACGTTATACTGTCAATGGTTGTTTAGGCCTAGAGGTCAAATATGACTGGTCACGTGTGTGGCGTCACACAGAAGCATTTTACAAGCTCTGTGAATTTAATTCTCACTAAATAACAATTAGTAAGATTAATCTTTTACAATTTTTTTTATTGTATTACTTTGTAATGCCATCTGGTCACGTGTGCGACATTTTGGTTCACTTGCAAAAAATGGGCCTACACAAAATACAATCAAGTCAAACTCAGGTGCAATAGTACTTTATCGAGACGCACGGAGGTGCAGAGACCCGGGCTCAATCCTGACTACGGGTGCTGTCTGTACAGAGTTTGCACGTTCTCCCCATGACCTGCGTGGGTTTTCCCCAGGTGGTCCGGTTCCCACCCACAATCCAAAGACGTGCAGGTTTGTATATTAATTGGCTTCGGTGAATTGCCCCCAGTGTGCAGGATTGGACTAGTGTACACTGATCACTGGTCGGCATGGACTCAGTGGGCCGAAGGGCCTGTTTCCATACTGTACCTTTCAACTAAACTAAACTAGTAGAGCAAAGAGGAAGATACAGAGTGCAAAATATAGTTCCCAGCATTGTAGCGCATCAGTTCCTGAGACAAAGTCCAATGTCCGCAATGGGGTAGAGGTGAATCAATCGGCCTAGTTTATGGAAGGACAGTTCAGAAGTCTGATAACAGAGGAGAAGAAGCTGTTACACAGTCTGGTGGTGCCCACTTTTAAACAGGACTGTCGCTTTCTTCTCTAATGTATATCTCCCCCCCCCCCCCCCCCTCCCCACGGGCAACTTAGTCTGCAAGGTCAGGATAAAATTATGTCTCCCTCAAATTCATCTATCCTGGGAACCTCATCACTGGAAGCAAAGGAACATTTAGGCTTAGGTTTATTATTGTCACATGTACCGATAGGCAAGGGGTAGAGATATACAGGCCTTGGCAAATTAGATTAGTGTAGGTGGGCAGAGGGAACAGCATGGAGATAGTGGGCCAAAGGGCCTGCGCTGTACAACTCTGTGTGTATTTCCTTGGGGAAAAATCAGCAACTTTTGGTCACTGTCAGATGCTAACTGTTTAAAGGACAGAAAGAGGAAATAATTAGAACATCAACTAATATTTATACAAGAGCAAAAGTTCAATATAAAAAGAGACAGCTGTGAATTACTGGGAAGATGTACTACACATGGAGGAGAACACTTAAGAACAACTGAAGATTTGGCATCCACAAAACTCTTCCTAAGGGTCGTATAAATCTTTTGAGCTTGAAATCACTAGCATTCATTTTGACAGCCAAATAAAGGCAGGAAATTCATGTCCGCTGGGAGTGTATTTGGACTGCCGATGCAATCTTGTCGGCTGTGACACCCAATAGCTTCACAAACACCTGCTCAACATCCATTGCAATTAAGACTGAATATGATGGTATTGGCAGCGCTATGGAGGTGACTAAAATGTCCCATTATCATCTCACTTACATTTCGCCTCCATGCTTACAAAGAGTAAAATCGACCATTCACTCCAGGAATTTTTAAGCATATCATCAATGCTTGACAGCACTGGGCCTCTACTCACTGGAGTTTAGGAGGTTGAGGTGGGACCTCATTGAAACTTACAGAATAATGAAAGGCATAGATATAGAGTGGATGTGGACAGGCTGTTTCCACTGATGGGAGAGTCTCGGACCAGAGGTCGTAGCCTCAGAATAAAAGGGCGCTCTTTTGGAAAGGAGGTGAGGTAACTTCTTTAGTGAGAGGGTGGTTAATCTGTTGAACTCATTGAACTCTGTGGAGGCCAAGTCAGTGGATATTTTTAAGGCAGAGATTAGATGATTAGAACGGGTGTCAAGGGTTATGGGGAGAAGGCAGGAAAATGGGATGAGGAGGCTGAGATCAGCCATGGTTGAATGGCAGAGTACACTCGATGGGCCGAATGGCCTAATTCTACTATAACTTGCGAACTTACCTATCTGGCTCCCTGCCGCTGACAAAATGTTGTGTGTCTGGATGCTGGAAAAGCAGCTCATCCTGTAGCGCAACCAGTGACCTCAGCAGTGCCTTCAACGCCTTGCAGCCTGAGGAGAGAAGCAAACACAAAGCTTACACGTTTAGTTTAGTTTACCGAGGTAGAGCGAAAAGCTTTTGTCAGCAGAAAGACAATACATGATTACAATTGAGCCATTTACAGTGTATAGCAGGGGTGGGGAACCTGTGGCCTTAAGGTCGCATGCGGCCTTCTAGGCTATTAAGTGCGGCCTTTTGAATTAATCCAAATGTTGTAGAACAAATCCTTTTATTTTTATTAATATGTTTTTGTTCGTTTTTTATTATTTTTATTTTAATCTTAAAATACCACAGAGTAAAATAATCCTATATCTAATTGAAGTTTCTTGGATGCGGCCTTATTAGATTACAGCTACCTTAATGCGGCCTTCCAACATGAAAAGATTCCCCATCCTGGTGTATAGATACGATACGATTGAACTTTATTCATCCCTGGAGGGAAATTGGTCTGCCAACATGATACATGATAAGGGAATAACGTTTAGAGCAAGGTGAAGCCAGCCAAGTCCGATCATGAATAGTCCGAGGGTCACCAATGAGGTAGGCAGTAGTTCAGGACTGCTCTCTGGTTGTTGTAGGATGGTTCAGTTGCCTGATAACAGCCAGGAAGAAACTGTCCCTGAATCTGGAGGTGTGCATTTTCACACTTCTGTACCTTTTGCCTAATGGGAGAGGGGAGAAGAGGGAGTGGCCGGGGTGCGACTGGTCCTTGATTATGCTGCTAACCTTGCTGAGGCAGCGTGAGGAACAAATAGAGTCAATGGAAGGGAGGTTGGTTTGTGTGATGGTCTAGGCCGCGTCCACAATTCACTGCACATTTGTCTCCATCTAATTTAACATTTCACTCACTTCAGAGATAAACCTTTCTATCTGAGGGGGAAAATATGGAATTAGTATGTAATTAAGATCCAAGCTTGTGAATATATTCTTTGCCAGAAAAAACGTGATCCAAGATTGTCCGAAATGGAAATCAGCCTTAAAACCAGTCACATAACAATAAACTGATGTGAGGTTGAAGTCTTCTAAATATGTAATAAAGATCACCTATATTAGGTCCTGCATTGTAGGCAGAGATTAAACACAAAAACTGTATAATCATGAGTAGCTAACAGTCAAGGCTACCCATAATGTACTGAACATTTATTGTTCAGATTCTTTTTCATATAAGCATACCCCACAATGACATCCTTTGTTATGTTGATTGAAAACAGAGGTAGTTTGCATTTCAGAAAGGGAAGGTAGTGATTTTATGCTTTGGAGATACAGCGTGGAAACAGGCCCTTCGGCCCGTCTGAGCCTGCGCCGACCAGCAATCACCTCGTACACTAGCATTATCCTTAACACAATGGGCAATTTACAATTTACAGAAGACAATTAACCTACAGATCTGTACGTCTTTGGAGTGTGGGAAGAAACCGGAGCATCCGGAGAAAACCCACACGGGAGAACATACAAACTCCGTACAGACAGCACCCGTGGTCACAATCTAACCCAGGTTTCTGGTGCTGTAAAGCAGCAACTCTGTGCTGCCAGTGATTTTGAAAGGACAGGGGTATGAGAAGAAAGACAAAGACTAAATAAGCAAGAAAGGAATTGAGTGAAATGTACAGATATATAATAATTAAAACAAAAATCAGGTGGAGTAACGGCTGGTGTTTCTGAACTTGCAACCATTGACTCAAGGCACAAGTTTACAACCTGTTTAACCAGTTGAAGTTGGTTTCCTAAATAAGACTGGAATTAAAAGGAGCCACAAAAAACCTGCAGCTGCTGGAATCCTGAGCAAAAAAACAAAGTGCTGGGTTGTCAGGCAGCATCTGTGGAGGGAATGGACACACGTTGTTTCAGATCTGAATCCTTCTTCGGACTTTAGATTAAAAGAATTAAAGACTGAAGAAGGATCCAGACTTGAAACCTCGTCTGTCCATTCCCGCCACAGATGCTGCCAGACCTGCTTTACAAGATTTAAAGACAATAGAATTATCATAAAACTCCATCTTATTCAATATTGTTCTGCAATGAAAGAAATCATCCAAGAGACAAGAGTGTTTATTTGTCATATGAACTGGATATGAACCTGGACGAGTAAATTCTTACTTGCTGCAACTTTCTAGGCGCATTATATACTACAAACACAAGGCAAAAAATATAAAATGAAATTTAGCGGATGTTCCAAGTGAACTAGACATGGATAGAGCAAAAATCAACGTACGAAGAGCAAACACGGTAGTGCAATGTCCGCAGTGATTCAGTAGGGGTGTGGCTAGGGTTGTATAGAACTTGGAGGTAATGGTCCCCCACCTGCTTTAAAAAAACTATTATCCTAGTCACAAGTCTTGTTTAGTTTAGTGGTACAGCATGCAAAAACAGGCCCTTCGGCCCACCGAGTCCACACCGACCACTGATCACCCATTCACACTATTTCTCATCCACTTCCTACAACAGTGGCAATTTACCAAGACCAATTAACCTGAAAACCCGCACGTCTTTGGGATGTGGAAGGAAACCAGAGCACCCAGAGGAAACCTACACGGTCACAGGGAGAACGAACAAACTCCACACAGACAGCATCCCAGGTCAGGATCAGAACTGGGTCTCTGGCCCTGTAAGGCAACAGCACTACCAGCTGTACAAAAAAAAAGAATTGCAGATGCTGGTTGATACACAAAAAGACACAAAGTGCTGGAGTAATTCAGCAGGTCAGGCAGCATCGCTGGAGAACATGGATAGGTGACGTTTCGGGTCAAGACCCTTCTTCAGACCTGCTGGCTTCTGCAACTCTACTAGCTGTGCCACTCTGCCGCCCTGATCTCTGCTGCCACTTTTAAAACTAAACTTGTGGGAAGACAACATTTGCACAAATCGTGCTGTATCTGCGCATGCAACTTATTTGGTGTACTTGCTAATGCAAGTATATGTAGTTGAGAAAGATAGACACAAAATGCTGGAGTAACTCAGCATCACGTGCAGCATCTCTGGAGAAAATGGGAGACGTTTCGGGTCGTGATCCTCGTTCAGACAGATATGTTTTGTGCATCACACAGCATCCAAAGTATCAAGTAGTTGCCACAGTATTTTTTTCTGTGGAATCAGTGAAATAATAATTTTGACAGCAAAGAGACTGCAGCACAACTTTGTTGCCCTTTTCAATGGAGCAGATTCTTTACGACTCGAACAGTCTGATGATCTGTCAACCTTAAAACGAACAGAAATTAGAACGTGCTATCTCCCTTTCGTTTTCTGTGTGTTTAGATTAGTTTAGTTTAGAGATACAGTGTGGAAACTGGCCGTTTGGCCCACCGACCAGCGATCCCCGCACACTATCACTATTCCTACACACACAAGGGATAATTTTCACTTATACCAAGCCAATTAACCTACAACCCTGTACGTCTTTCGAGTGTGGGAGGAAACTGAAGATCTCGGAGAAAACCCGCGCAGCTCACGGGGAGAACGTGCAAACTCTGTACAGACAGCCCTCTTAGTCGGGATGGAACCCTGGTCTCTGGCGCTGGAAACGCTGTAAGGCGGCAACTCTACCGCTGCGCCACCGACGTGCTGCTCTGTTAATTAATGTAAGTGAACCATCCACGGAAGCAACAAACCCCAATGTATTTCACGGCTTACAAGAGGGAAGCAAGTTAAAGGAGAGAAGACAGATTGCGGAAATAAAGAGCAGAACACAAGGAATGGCTACATATCTATTTTATTGATGATTTCTTGCATTCCAGTTTCACACAGAAATTGATTGCCACTTACTGCACTCTAAATCTGCCTGCCTTGGGCAACTCGAACACCCTGTGTCACGACATGATCTGTTTCTTAAGTTTACCAAATGTCAACTTAGGTATTCTGAAAAATTTGCTATTTTACTGGTTGTTAATGTATTTCAAAAATTTCCATATTTATTTACTCCCGTGCCAAATTGAGTTATGTTTATGTTTTTTTGGGAGGGGGTGGAATAGTCGGACATATCCGTGAGAAGCGACAAGTTTACAAGGCAACGACAGCAGATTTTTAATTTTTGAAAAGCAGAACCACAAACATATGGCAGATTGAGAACGCACAGAGGACAAACAGTCAAAATATGGCTAATCATTTCTGAGCATTTCAGGGGGCTGGAGAATGTCTTTACTTTAAATTAAAGTTAAAAATCTGGTGCTTCAGGAATTATTCAGTTCATGACCAATAATGTATGGTACGCTAACATAGAAAAATATTTAATTGAAGCTTACGGGGGTGAAAGAAAAGGTACTGATGATCAGCCATGATCACATTGCATGGTGGTGCTGGCTCGAAGGGCCGAATGGCCTCCTCCTGCACCCATTGTCTATTGTCTTTCAGGCGCTGCCAGGGGTGGTGGTCAAGGGAGATGTGATAGTGGTGCTTAAGGGATGTTGGATAAGTGTGTGGAAAGGCAGTAAATGGAGGGATATGGATTATGTGCAGACAGATAAGATTTAGTCTTGACATCATGTCCGGCATAGACATTGTGGGCCGAAGGGCCTGTTCCTGTGCTGTACTGTCCTATCTAAAAATAGCATATGTATACAAATTTAATGCATGCAAGACAAATACCTTATTTATACAGTGCGGCAATTGTTAATTTTCTTTCAAATGAGGTCAACGTTGTCTGACACCTTTGATTAACTAGTCAAGGTCATTTCTTGCAGCCTTTAAAATATGCTAAGATTTTCTCCTGCATACCCGTAAAAATATATTACACTTCTACTGCCGAATGCAAGATAGAAAAATTGTAGCATTTATCGACTGACAATAAATTTTGTAATTGAAAACAATTTTTTTGTAATTATACGTCATCATTAGCATTTCACAAAGAGTTAATGGAAGACAGCGCAGTCGTTATGTCCTTAGAGGAGTAACACAAAGGCCCAAACTAATGATCCACAGACACAATCTTAAATCTCAACACAACGGCAACATTATTTAAATTAATTTTAAATAAATAATTCTGGAATATAAAACCAGTATAGAAATGAAGAAGACAAAACTACGCCAGCATTGGAATATTTGACCCAGTTCACTAATGTCCTTCAGTGAAATTCTTTAAAGGCAATTCATGCCAGTTTTGCCTTTTGTTCGACTCCAGACCAATGTGGTTTCATTTTACAATGTCCTAGCAAGCCATTGCATTCCCAACAAGAAAGAATTCTTATCACTAGCAACTGGAAACATTCCAACACTGGGGCAGTAATTCAACATAAAGAATCAAGATGGAGTTTTAGAGTTATACAGTGCAGAAACGGGCCCTAGGGTCTAACTCGCCACATTGACAAAGATGGCTCATCTAAGCTAGTCCTATTTGCCCACGTTTGGTCCAATTCCTTCTTAACCTTTCCTATCCACAGACCTGTCCAAATGCTGTTGTAATAATCTGCCTTAACTACCACCTCTGGCAGTTAGTTCCAAATATCCACCATTCTCTGTGTGAAAAAAATTACCCCACAGTTTAAATCACTCCCCTCTCACTCTGTTCTCTGGTTCTTGATTCCCCAACCTTGGTAAAATACTCTGTGCATTCACCATATCGATTACATGATTTTATACATCGCTTCAGGTTCACCCCTTGGCCTCCTGTGCTCCAAGGAGTAAAGTCCTAGCCTGCCCAATGTCTCGCTATATCTCAGGCCCACGAGTCGTGGTGACATCCTCATGAATCTGCATTCACTCCCAACATCGTCTGGTGGTACTAGGATTGGTACTTAGATGCACAGAGCAATCAATCACTTGTCTCCTTTCCCTCCCTTAGCTGGTATCTGGCAATGTCAAGGGGTGGCAAGACCTGTTGCAGATGCATCACAGAAGCCAGTCTTCTGCCAATTTCATTCATTCCAAAATAAAACGCAGAGAAATTCATAGGCTCCAGGGAAGATGGGCTAAAGTAACCTCACGTAGTTAATTAATCCAATGGCTATGAGCACATTGCCCGAAAATACAGTAACACCTGAGGCTTGAAGTTCTTGTCGCAACTGAATTATCATTTCGCAATTTGCTTTGTTCATACAACAGTATAGCACAGGAACAGGCCCTTCGGCACACAATGTCCATGTTGAACATGGTACTAAACTAAACCAATCTCCTCGGCCTACACTTGATCCATATCTCTCCATGCCCTTCATATCCATGTGCCTATCTGAAAACCTTTCAAACGCCATTATCAGATCCGCCTCCTCCACCACTCCAGGCACCCACCACTGTGTGTATAACAAAATTGCCCCACACATCTCCTGTTCGCTATTAAAAAAGAGACACAAAGTGCTGGAGTAACACAGTGGGTCAGGCAGCATCTCTGGAGAACATGAATAGGTGACATTTTGGGTTGAGACCCTTCTTCAGATTGATTGTAAGCAGTGGGGGGGTGCGGGGGAAGAAAGCTGGAGAGAAGAGGGGCAGGACAAAGCACGGCAGGTAATAGGTGGACATAGGTGAGGGGAGGTTTGGCACTACATTAATACCACAACAACAAAAAAGAGTTCTCATCACGAGCAACTGGAAACAAATCTATGACAGTTATTCACCATAAACACCCAGGATAGAGTCTTAAAGTCATACAGTACATAAAAGGGCCCTTGGGATAACATAGAATTAGTGTAGAGGTTGATCACTGGTCGGCACAGACTCGGTGGGCCGAAGAGCCTTTTTTTCATTCTGTGTTTCCAAAACTCTGCAACCTCCATCAATTCCAGGCACACATTACCCAGTCATAGAGTTATACAGTGTGGAAACAGACCCTTCGGCCCAACATGCCCACATTTGGTCCATATCTCCCCAAACCTGTCCGATCCATGTACCTGTCTAAATGTTTCTTAAATGCTGGGATTGTCCCTGCCTCAACAACCTCCTCTGGCAGCTTGTTCCATACACCCACCACCCTTAGTGTGAAAAAGTTATCCCCTCAGATTCCTACTAAATCTTTTCCCCTTCACCTTAAACCTATGTCCTCTGTGTGTCTTCCCCGATCTATTCACGTTCACAAGGTATAGGAGTATAATTCAACCATTCGGCCCATCGAGCCTGATCTCTGCCTCCTAATTCCTGCCTTTTCCCCATAACCAATGACACCCGTTCTAATCAAGAATTTGTCTCTGCCTTAAAAATGTCCACTGCTGCCACAGCAATGAGTTCCACAGATTAACCACCCTCTGACTAAAGAAGTTCCTCCTCACCTCCTTTCTAAAAGAGCGCCCTTTAATTCTGAGGCGGTGACCTCTGGTCCTAGACTCTCCCAACAGTGGAAACATCCTTTCCAATTCCACTCTATCAATGCCTATCATTATTCTGTAAGTTTCAATTAGGTCCTTACAAAATATTGAAAGGCATTGAAAGACATGATTGGAAATATCGGCCTTTGGGTGCCATCAGGTCAGAGTCCTGGAGAACCCTCCGTCATCACTCTGCGAATACCTTCATCTCACGCAACGCAATGAACGAAGGAGGCAGCCCTTCGCAAACACTTGAAGGACAATTGGGAATGGGTAATTAATGCTGGCATTTCCAGTGATGCCCGGGTCTCAGAAAATGAAACAGACAAAATGATTTGGGCTGGGGAGGGGGGAGAAAAAAAAGTACAAAATGTTCGGGTAATGCCTTTCATATATAGCCTGGCCTTTTTTTGGATCAGTTTCAGATTCTTTCTAGTCCTGAAAATAACGAGTGTTACTTATTAAGCAGAGGAGGAATTACTTTCTAAAAAAAAAAGTGCTTTGTCCACCATCACTCTTAGGATAGCAAGTCTATCGCTCAATATGACAGGAAACCCACATCTGTGACCCGAGAACAATGGTTTTCATTCAAATCCACAAGCCTGCTGTTTTCTCTAGTCGTCCCCTGCAATTAATCCCAAGAATACATTTGATTAAATCTTTTCAACCAAATCCTTTGCTTTGCTTTTGTTAGTTCATTTCTTGTCAACATCCATTAAAGTACGCCTTTAATTCTCCTACAATCTACAAAACACCGATCCTGCCGTCTTCAACTTTAATCAACTGTACACCAGCATTTTTCATTTCATAATAATGTGCTGCTTGGAATTCAAAAGGCAGGCTCCACATCAATCATTCCTTGTGAATTTTTCCACTGCAATAAATATGCAAATGAGAAGCTAGTCATTCGTATTTCAGGCCAACTTGCTAGTGTTTTAAAAAGACACAAATTTATTAATTGCCAGTGGCCAGAGGAATCCTATTACTGTGGGCATTGATTACAAAGCTGCCTGAGTGATTATTGTGCAACTTGCAGACTACCCAGGCATGAGGAGAAATTATTAAACCAGTCGAAGATTATCAACATGGAATGACAATAAGCCCCAACATTAACGTTCTGCAAAGTTCCTTAACAAAGAATAACATATGAACTGCTCTGCTGCTGAATTAGCATTATTCCATAATCTTAAAACCCACTAGTGCTACTTTTTCAGTTTATCCTGTAATACCCTGCAGAATTATAATTCTGACAGAAAGAAGCTCTGATGAATTTAGACTGTTCAGTCTGACTGACAGAAGTGTTGGGAGTATTAATGCAGCCCAACCTTCCACATGTTTAATACCTTATCAAACTTAATTTGAATGCCAATATATAGTCAGCAAAAATCCTTTATTAGCAGGTAATCAACCATTTAAATGAGCTGTTATAAGCAGTAAAGCTTACAAATACAGATACTACACATTATGTATGCACAAGATATAGGCTGAGATTAATATTTGTAATGTATTTTGATCTGAAAAGAATAAAAGCAATTCAGTGGGTCAATGTTGATGAAAATATATGTGCGAAAATTAGCAGCAACTTATAATTTGTTACTTGTTCTATATTCTTTCTGTATTACTTCTGAAAGCAGTTCACAAAACCGGGTGGCGCCAACAATGGCTGCCTCGCCAGCAATCTGTCTGTCCTTTCCTTCTTTGTGTTTTAATTGTATGTGTTCAATTATGATTTTAGTATTCTTTAGCATGTGAGGGGTGGGGGGCAATATTTCCTAATCTCTTACCTCGAAGGAGATGCGTTTATTTTTCCGTGTCGTATCTCCGTCCGCAATGCGGGCTAATATTGAGAAGTTGGCGGCCTTTGCGGGAGACCGATTGCGAGAGCTCCACCGCGGGTGCCTGCGGGACTTTAACATCGTGGAGCCCGCGATCCCTTTGCCAGGGATCGACCTCGGAGCTCCAACCGTGGGGTCTTGCGAACTTAACATCATGGAGCTCGCGGTCTCTGGTCAGAGACCGACTTCGAGAACTCCAAGCCGCGGGAGTTTCGACCGCTCCGACACGGGAGTTTCGATCACCCCGAGGCGGGGGCTTCGATCGCCGGCTGCGGGAGCTTTGATCGTCCTGATGGATGGTTCGACTGCCCCGACCGCGGGAGAATAAAAGAGGAAGAAGATTGGATTTTGTTGCCTTCCATCACAGTGAGGAATGTGGGGAATCCGCTGTGGTGGATGTTTATGTTAACCTTTATGTATTTGTGTGTCTTGTTGCTTTGTGTTTCCGTATGGCTGCATGATAATTCGCATATAACTGTACCTTAAATGGTACATGAGGCAATAAAAGACCTTTGAAACCTTTGAAAACAGGATTGACGGGCTTTGGAATTTATCATTTATGTATCAGATGCAATGCAAACATCATAAAGACTCTGTGCACATTTTACAAAGACCACAGAATGGCTGTATTTTTAATGGCGCAGCTGGTAGAGCTACTGCCTCACAGCGCCAGAGCCTGGGTTCAATCCTGATTGCGGGTGCTGTCTGTACAGAGTTTGTACGTTCTCCCTGTGACCTGCGTGGGTTTTCTCTGAGATCTTCGGTTTCCTCCCACACCAAAGACGTACAGGTTTGTAGGTTAATTGGCTTGGTAAATGTAAGATTGTCCCTAGTGTGTGTAGAGTAGTGATAATGTGCGGGATCGCTGGTCGGTGTGGACTCGATGGGCCGAAGGACCTGTTTCCGCGCTGTATCTCTAAACTAAACATAAGAACACGAGTAATAATCTCGTGATAATAATAATACGGCCCCTCGGTGCCCACTCTTTTACTTCAGTACAATTTTCCCACATTAATTAAATATCCTTTACAATCCTGAAATCTATCACTGTTTTTAATACTGAAAGAGAAGTTCACCCATTTCTCCTCTTTCCCCTTCACCAATATTCCCTCCTCTGGATTCACAAATTACACCTCTTCTATCCTTATCTTCTACCTGGACACAGGGAGAATATACAGACTCCGCGCAGACAGTAGCCTAGGTCAGGATCGAACCTGCATCTCTGGTGCTGTGAGGCAGCCTCTTTATTATCAGGGGTGTCACTTGTTCTGTCCTTCCATCGACCCTCAAATGTTACCCGTCCTCCGTACACATGCCTTAACAGCATGTGGAGAGTTGAGAAGAGGAAAGTGAGAGCAGTCAGAAAGGTTGGAATGGCAAGATCATAGAAGAAGAGGGGAGGCACAGTGGAATTGCTGCCTCGCAGCGCCAGAGAGCCAGGTTCGATCCTGACTACGAGTGCTTGTCTGTACGGAGTTTGTACATTCTCCCTGTAACCTATGTGGGTTTTCTTCAGGTAATCCAGTTTCCTGCCACCTTCCAAAGACATGCAGGTTTGTAGGTTAATTGGCTTCTGTAAATTGTCCCTAGTGTGTAGGATAGAACGAGTGTAGGTTGGCACGGGCTTGGTAGGCCAAAGGGCCTGTTTCCAGGCTGTACCTCTAAACTAAACGACAGACATATCCTTCACTTAAGCATTAACGTTTTGTACCATCCTGAACTGCCAATTTCCGATATAAAAAATGTTGGACAAAATTAATTCTAGGTTTGATCAAAGCTTGAATTAATTTCGTCCAAGTGGAAATTTTCATACAGATCTGTAGATATACAAACACGGTCTAAAATCAAACTTTTTTTAAAAGTTGGTATTACCAATGTAAGCAATTCGTCATCTTTAAAGTCTGGGATGGTGGCAATGGCAAGAAAAAAGACAGGGATGAAGGCTATAATAGTTAAAAACAGATGTTAGTTAAATATATAATTTAAATTATATAGGGCGCAGCGGTAGAGTTGCTGCCTTACAGTGCCAGAGACAAGGCTTCAGTATGGAGTTTATACATTCTCCCCGTGTCCTGTGTGGGTTTGCTCTGGGTGCTCCGGTTTCCTCCCACACTGCAAAGACGTACAGGTTCATCGATTAATTGGCTTAGTATAGTTGTAAATTGTCCCTAGTGTGTGCAGGATAGTGCAAGTGTGCGGGGATCGCTGGTCGGCGGACTCGGTGGGCCGCACTTAAACTAAACTAAACGGTAAAAAGTGGCCGATTCAGAAGTCCAAGCCGCTGTGAATGTTCTCCCGTTCCGACGTCAGAGTTCCATCATCTGGCGAGCGGGCCTGAACATCGGGCCGCCCGTAGCGGCAACAGCGAGAGGTTCGGGAGCCCCCCGAGGGGTGAACAATAGAGGAGGATGACTGACCTTCGGTGCCTTCCCTCAAAGTGGGAAACTTTGACTCTGCTGTGTGGGGATGTCTATGTTAAAGACTATCGTGTTCTGCGCTCTTTTTTTGTTCGTGTGGCTGTATGGTGACCACAAATTTCACTGTACCAATTGGTACATGTGACAAAAAATGTCTCTTATCTCTTGAACTATATCTTTCAAAACCTGAAATATAAGATTTGTGAGGTGCTTCTTCAGAGTGTGTAACAGGTTAAGATGCAGCAGAACAAAGGAGCATTCAATATGCAGTAAGAGTCAGGAAGCCATGCTTTGTAAGAAGGGTCTCGACCCGAAACGTCGCCTATCTCCTTCGCCTCTTAGATGCTGCTGCACCCGCTGAGTTTCTCCAGCTTTTTGTGTAACCCTTTGTAAAACTTTTGTTGGGTCACAATTCGAGTATCGTGTGCAGTCTGGTCGTCCCATTACAGGAAAGATGTGAAGACTTTGGAGAGGGTGCAGATGTGGTTTACCAGGAATACCTCCTGGGTTAAAGGATATTATCGAGAAGGAGAGATTGGGCAGACTTGGATTGTTTTCTCTGGAGTGTCACAGGCTGAGGAGAGACATAATCGTTTGAAACTGTATGGAAGGCATACACAAGGTAGACATTCACAACTTTTTGCCAGGGTGTAAATGTCAAAGCCTAGCTTTGAGGATAGAAGGGAAATGTTTAAAGGAGGGACATGGGGCAAGTTTTTGCTCAGACAGAAGGTGGTAGGCCAGGTGCTGATGAATTTGGTGGGAATGGAGGGATATGGATCACGAACGCAGAAGGGATTCGTTTAATTTGCCACCATATTTGGCACAAACAACCTGGGCCAAAGGGCTCGTTCCTGTGTGGCACTGTTCTATGTCCCACATTCTAAAACAAGTCTATTAGGATGTTGCAGAGTTAACATCAATTTATGATGTGATAGAATAGGCAAGATAGACACAAAATGCTGGAGTAGCTCAGCGGGACAGGCAGCATCTCTGGAGAGAAGGAATGGGTGACGTTTCAGGTCGAGACCCTTCTTCAGAAGGATCTCCTGAAGAAGGGTCTCAGGAGAAGGGTCTCGACCCGAAACGTCACTCATTACGTCTACCCAGATACGCTGCCCGTCCCGCTGAATTCCTCCAGCGTTTTGCCTCATCTTCGGTGTAAACCAGCATCTGCAGTTCCTTCCTACACGATAGAATAGGCAAGGTGTGGCTGGCTGGATCTTCAAAATATTTTCAATAAGGAGCCATACACGAATTGGTTAACAAGGTTACCTCCTGCAAAAGTTAAAAGTCCTAATGTTCACGAGTAATATTCCAGCATAATATAATACGAATTCTTTGAAACCTACTGCTATTTACAGATTTGATGAAAATAGATGGATAAGGTGAGCAAATTTGTTAAGACAAACATGTGTACGTTTTCCAAAAAGAAATCAAACTACTTGTACAGCCTGAAAAAAACTGTGCAATTGAAAGATTACATCTCCAGATACAGAATACAATGAGTCTTACATGCCTTATTCAAGTCCTGAGAACTGCTTATCATTATACAAATATAACTGGTGTTTGGGAGATATTTACAAAAATGATTGGGCTCAAAATTACAAAAGAAAAAAGCTAGGAATGATTTAATAGGAACCTGAGAGGCAATGTTTTTCACTTGGAGCATGGTGGGTATATGGGACGAGCTGCCAGAGGAGGTAGTTAAGGCAAGAACAGTAACACATTTAACACATCCTCAGTTACATAAAAAGAAAATGCTTAGAAGTTTGTAGGTTAATTGGCTAGGTATAAATGTAAAATTGTCCTGTGTTCACGTTCGGGGATCGCTGGTCGGTGCGGACTCAGTGGGCCGAAGGGCCTGTTTCCTAGCCTTATCTCTAAACTAAACTACGGTAAACTCAGCAGGTCAGACAGGTCTGGAGAACGGGAATAGGTGATTTTTCGGGTCGAGAATCTTCTTCAGACATTCCTTCTCGAATCTGAAGAAGGGTCTCAACCCAAAACATCACCTAGTCCTTTTTTCCAGAGATGTTATCTGACCTGCCGAGCAAATCCAGCATTTTGTGTTTATCTTTGCTGGAATTACTCAATGGGTCAGGCAGCATCTGTGGAAGGAACGGATAGGCGACATTTTGGGATGGGAATCAGTTGGGAAGACAGAAGAACCAACGTCAGCGTGCTGAATGAAGCAAAAACATGTAGCATCGAAGCCTTCGTTATCAAGAACCAACTAAGATGGGTCGGTCATGTTGTTCGGATGGAAGATGAGCGTCTACCAAAGCAAACCTTCTACTCCCAGCTTTGGGAAGGCAAACGGAAAAGAGACGGACAAAAGAAGAGAATCAAAGACGGCTTAAAAGCCAGCATGAAGAAATGTGAAATCGACATCGACGATTGGGAAACCAATGCCAAGTACAGGAAACTCTGACGAACCATCATCCAAGAAGGAACAGCGACCTTGGAAACCAAGAGATGCGCAGAGTTAGAAGAAAAGAAACGAAAAGAGACATCACCAACCGAAGGCCCATCTGTCATGAGCTGCCCTGAATGCCACAGAACTTTCAAAGGCAGGATTGGACTCATACGCCACCTGCAAGTGCATACACAGAACAGAACAGAACCGCAAAAAAAACACAAAAAACACACACACACGGCGGGGCCCAGGGAAAGCAGGGGGGGGCGCTGTCTGAAATTCACGCGGTGCAAAGCCAAGGTGATACCCGCGATGAACCGGAAGGTTAAAGACGGCTAGCACAGTGTACGGTAAGTCCTTTAAAGGGGAGGTGTTGGGGGGGGAGAAGGGAAAAGAAGGGAGGAGAAGGAGTGGAGCCACTTTTAAGAAGCCAGACAACTTTTAATAAGCCAGATACACAGCTGTGAAGTTTAGCGGGCATTTAACATTACAGGTCGGTTTTCCTTGGTTCAGAAAACTCATGCTTATGTTTTTTTTTTCCCCAATGAGCCAATTAAAATGTCCGGTCAGCAAAGGAGATTACCTACGGCTAACTCGACTGCCCACAACGACATGGCGATCCCACTACCACTGCACTACGAGTTCAAAAGTATCGCTTTTCTCCAATCCGACCATTTATGCTCGCAGAAATGTTTTCAACATGTTGGAAAGTTTTCCGCAACCAAACTGAATCCGCGAGTAGTAACCACTCTGCGGGAACTCCTCTCGACCATGAAGGAGACTCACCAGTGACCACCTACGACCATGTGTCGACCACACTGCGAGCTTGTGGCGAGCGCAGACTCTCCTAAACTCGCCAATAAGGTCGCCATAGTGGGACAGGCCCTTTAGGCTTTCATAACCCCAAACCTGCCTCATCGGTCAAATAGACAGAACCTTAAAACACAAAACACACAGCATGGAGCAGTGCAGTGCGGGAGCATGCCCTTCGGCCCATAATGGCAGTGCTGATCGTGATACCATGAAACTAATCTCCTCTGCCCGCAGGGTGATCCTTATTCCGCCACACCTACATGCTTTTCCAAAAGTCTTGAGAAAGTCCACAATCATATCTGCCCCTACCACCACTCTGAAAAAATATGGAACGTTTAATGAATGTGCATGTCATGTTTCCACAGGGGCCATGCTAATCTAATCTTGGGTTTACATCTAATCCAATAATGCTTCCTTTTCAGTGCACCTGGCTAGACTAATGCCAATAACCCAACAAAGTGTTTGCACTATTGAGCGACGCCAATGTTTGGATTTAGAAGAGTAATTTTCAAAGTTTGATCCCCTTAAAACTGCATAAAAATTAAATGTTTTACATTTTGGTCTACCCGATCTAAGGAAGTAGACTTTGGTGTACAGCAACGAGTGTTGCAAAATGCCGTACAGTTTGCCATTCAGGAAGGTTAGTAGTACTTTAAGGGCCTGTCCCACTTGGCCGTCATTTACATGACAGGCCGGTAGTGACTGACGCGTGACAGTCACGCCGCATCATCATGCGCCTTCAAATATTTTATCTGCTCTGCAACTAGAATTACTCAGCGTAGTGACATCATTTGTTAAGTGAAACATTGATAAAATTGTTGCTGGAAAAATTCATTTACTTTTAAACTTTCTGAATTACTCCCAACAAACACAAAATGGTATTCCATTATAGCAGTTTGAGCAGTCTGAACCCAGCTTTGCAATTTTAAAAAAAAATGGTGTTAGTAAAATTGCTGGTGGTTATTTAAAAAAAACTAATTTGGTTACTAGTGTTCTTTTAGGATATAAAATCTGCAATCCTTCCCTGGATGTTAACTTTTGAAACATCCTTAACTAAGGATGTTTCAAAAATATTTATTAGGGTGTTACTCTGAAGGCATTACTCTGAAAGCATGGATGCTTACAGAGTAATTATTTTCTCATTGTGGCCGATTGCGTATGGGTGGTGCGACGCGGCACTTGGTTACGCACGGTGACGTAATCATGCGTCACCACGCACTACACATACGAGGTCAGGACGTCAGTGTGCGACCGCAGTACGTCTGCGTGCGTAAGCGATACGCCACACCAGTGGCGCGCGAAGATTTCTTGCAGCACAAAATCCTGGAGCGCCGCACGATACCGCGCACAACTCCACACTCCTCCACGCCTCTCCATGCGGCCGTCCCACGCTACCCACATGCTACCCGTGCGTCACAACATGACGACCACACTTTTGGAGGTCACGTAAATAGCTCGCAAATGACGGCCAAGTGGGACAGGCCCTTTATTTCTTCCCGGGATGGCGGGACTGTCATATGCTGATAGAATGGAGCGGCTGGGCTTGTACACTCTGGAATTTAGAAGGATGAGAGGGAATCTTATTGAAACATATTAGATCATTAAGGGTTTGGACACGCTAGAGGCAGGAAACATGTTCGCGATGTTGGGGGAGTCCAGAATCAGGGGCCACAGTTTAAGAATAAGGGGTAAGCCATTTAGAACGCAGATGAGGAAAAACATTTTCACACAGAGAGTTATGAGTCTGTGGAATTCTCTGCCTCAGAAGGCGGTGGAGGCCAGTTCTCTGGATGCTTTAAAGACAGAGTTAGAAAGAGCTCTTAAAGATAGCGGAGTCAGGGGATATGGGGAGAAGGCAGGAACGGGGTACTGATTGTGGATGATCTGCCATGATCATATCGAATGGCTTGAAGGGCCGAATGGCCTACTCCTGCACCTATTGTCTATTGTCACATATGCAACTGCAGAGTGAAATTAATTTTGTATCTATTACACATGCGGGCGCCGCCACTTTTGGCACCATTATGCAATGTCCAGTCGGCTGCGCTTGATGTACTGGAGCAGTTCTCGCAACCAAGGTCCCTGGTCATCTCCTCGTCCGGCCATCTTTTCTCCCGAGGACGCCTCCTGCAGCCACCCTGAAGGCGCCAGAGGCATCACCCTGGTTCACCCTCCTACCCGGCCCCTGTAGTCAATGCATTAGGCTGCTGATAGATTATTCCTACAATGCAAAGCTTTTATATATACAACAGGTCATATTGCCTTACGCCACAGCAGATGTAACACTTTACATCCTCTGAAGTGAAAGGTTAGATTTACAAGGAAGTTTAACATCTCTTTTTAATTAGAATTGTTGAAAATCTTATCCGTTTATAATTGATAAAACAAAGGATATAGGCAACATACATAAATAATGACCCTAACTTCATCCAGTAGCGCGGCCTAATTAATTATTGTAGATACGAAGCAGATCTATTGGGTGACAAATGAGCGGGAGGTTCCAAAGACGCAACCTCTGCAGGAATCTTTTAGCTGAAACCAACCTCGGAATCCGTGTACCAACACGACGTTACAAGTGGAAACATATAGCTGCTTACCTTTCCCATCAATTTTAAAATCAATTCCTCTTCTCCTTCATTATATACCCATTTTGGAGCATGCACGCTGTTATCATTTAGCTAAAAGGGATTAGAAAAGCAACTTAAACCATGCCAGGCACAGTCAAAATCATTATCTTCCTTCAAGCAAGTGGAATTTTGCATTCTATGCCTTTTCCCACTTAATGACACTGATTCATGCTGGATTTAACATCCACAGCTGCTCAGTGTTGTAGGACTATGGCCATGTTTCATGTGCCAATTTAGGCATCGCAAGCGATCAAGCTCTTGAGCTTTGGGAAGCACAAAACCAAGACCGTTATTTATTGTATACATAACTACAGTCAGCACCCGAGAACCTTGCCAATATTCATCTTTCAAACAATAATGTGATTGTAAGGGGCAAAATTAAAACAAAAACGCTTTTTTTCAAAACCTTCTCTTTAATGACAAAGTATTGAAAGGGTGCGAAAGTGGTAAGAAGTATCGTGCAAGTACAAAATAAACATATGTAAATCAATGAGATGTAGTAGTATTTTAGGGTGTTTAAACAAAATATCTTTCAATTAAACCTTTTAAAGACATTCCTGTAGGTATATATGACGTTCCTGAATGTCTCTCTCTCTCTCCTCTTAAGTTCTTCTATTTTGGTCCCACTAATCTTCGCTTCGACAATTCAATTAGATTCCTCGAAAATAATAGTTGGTAGGTGTTGCACTTCCCACTGACATTCCTGAACTTTAATCTGGATCCCCTACTGTTTAATCCAGAAAAAAAAGACGTTATATCATTTCAGATTTACTTTGGCTAAGTCCTGTTTGCTTTGAGAGTTATAGAGTCATACAGTGTGGAAACAGGGCCTCCAGCACAACTTGCACACCCTGACGAAACAATCGTGAGTCGCCAGATCGTGGCGCCATTTCCAAAGTCTGCTCCGTGTGCCAGGTTTAATGGAGCGGCAGGCGCCCTACCCAGGCGAGACCCTGGATCGTTCAGCAAACCGACTGTCCTCTGCTCGCACAGCCACCTTTGTGCCCCGGGTGAGCCACCTGCAGCCGATCTTCAGAGTAAAGCACTGAGGCACAAGTAGGTTGGACAGTCGGAACCTTTAGCCCAGGGTGCAAATGTCAAAGACTAGAAGATTGGAGGGCAGAGCTTTAAGCTGAGAGGGGCACGTTATAAAAAGATGATATGTGGGTAAAGGTTTTTTTTTTACAGAGTGGTGTGTGCCTGGAACACACTGCCAGGGGTGGTGGTGGAAGCAGACAGTGACATTTAAGAGGCTTTGAGATAGACAAATGGATACGGAAGGAATGGAAGCATATGGATAACATGCAGGCAGAGGAAACTAGTTGAACTTGGCATCATGTTCGGCATGGACATTGCAGATGAAGTGCCTATTCCTGTGCTGTACTGTTCTATGTGTAGGATGGAACTGCAGATGCTGGTTCATACTGAAGATAGACACAAATTGCTGGAGCAACACAGCGGGTCAGACGGCATCTCTGGAGAAAGGGAACAGGTGACCATTCGTCAGGCTGTACTGTTCTACATTCTATGTTTCATGCTTCATAAGTACACAATAAGAGTGCTATAGGGCAGAGAAGAGGGAAACAAGAGATATGAAAAGGTACATAGAAAAAATGAATGAAAGTTTTGCAAAAGAACAAATGATTTGTTTGTTCTATGTACACTCTCATTTCCCTCTCCTCTGACTCTCAGTCTGAATAAGGGTGTTGACCTGAAATGTCACCCATTCCTTTTCACCAGAGATGCTGCCTGACTCGCTGGGTTACTCCAGCATTTTTGTGTCTATCTTCAGTGTAAACCAACATCTGCAGTTCCTTCCTACACAAAAGAGTTATAGAGTTTGGTACTGCACTCTGAACAGGCATTCTTGGTAGAAACATGAACATCTGAATCATTTTAAAGCGCTGTGTGGACAACAATTTGAAAACCAGTAGTCTACATTAAGTGAGACTTACCATGATATGTTTGCGGGCAACTGACTGAAATCTTCCCATCTCCAACTCCCTGCACCACCAGTTCTCCGAATCAATTGCACTTATAAAATTTTATCTGCACATATACCAAGAATTACCAACATTGTTTCTTTTTACAGGATAGAAAATTCACAAATATAAGAGAACAATAATTCATGCGTTGTTGAAGCAGGCAAATGATTGATGAAGTCCTTTCTCAAGAGAAGAGATGTAACACACTATGGCTAGTGAAGCACTCACTCTGCAGCGTGCAGCTACAACTCAAAAAATTAATTCAAATCTCGAATTATGCAAGTATTCTCTTCTGATTAGGTATTTATTGTGTACTCTTTTGTACCAGGACTGGAAAATGTTCGATAAACCAAATTTGGAATCAGTAAAAATGAGGGATGGTTGAAGCAACCACTACATTTCAAGTGAGCGTGCAATGTACAATTTAATTTCCACACATTTGAAATATTACCAAAAGGGACAGAAAATAGTATTAAAAAATAAGGCATACTAAGATATAATTTAAATACAAACATGCACAAATGACATATGTCCTTCCACCCACAGAGCAAACTAATTTCTCAGTATATCTACACAATAATAAAAAATAACTGGGTATTTCCAATCTTTCCTGGAAGGTGCTTTGCATTGGAAAAATATCTTGGGGTGCTGGCTGAGGAACGACACAACACTCAAAAGATTCAAAGAATAAAAAATTGAACTTATTAATTACTGTCTTGCTAAATAAACCCCCCATCATATCATAGAGCGACAACTTCACCAAACAGCTTGTAAAAGCAGGGAAAGGTCAAACTATATATGGAAACAAACGTTCAGATGACAGTAAACTGGAGAGCACAAACCAAAAAAGATCTGTACCCAAACTCCAAATTAAACACAGGTTATGTGCCAGGGTGGTGAATCTGTGGAATTCATTGCCACAGATGGCCGTGGCAGCCGGGCCAATGGATATTTTGAAGGCAGAGATAGATAGATTCATGATATGTACGGGTGTCAGGGGAGAAGGCAGGAGAATGGGGTTAGGAGGGAGAGGTAGATCAGCCTTGGTTGAATTGCAGAGTAAGCTTCATGGGCCGAATTGCCTAATTCTGCACCTATCACTTATGAACTTATAAAATGCTAAAATAGCTGCAACGTGAATAAAACATACAAAAACAAATCCAGATTATATTTCCTTAATTTTAATCCGAATCGTTTACGTCCAACCCTGCGTTAGTGGGAATGAACTTTGTATCATTTAATGCTGATTAAGTCTAGTTTGCATTTGTTCAGCTCATCAATGGAGCCCCTCCGGACCTACCTCAGTGGATCAAACATCGATTGATGTTACCCGCTGCAGCAAATGTCATCCACAGAAGTTGATATTCTGAACAATAACTCATTCTGCGTGACATTTACACAAATTGTAAACATCAAGCCCGGACTCAGGAACAGCTTCTTCCCCTCTGCTATCAGACTTCTGAACGGTCCTTCCGTAAGCCAGTGTACATCCCAATTCTCTTCTACTTTATTCTGGACACCTTTTCTCTGGAACTGTTACACTACAGTACTGCAAAATATACTCCGCACTTTAGTATTTTTCTCTTCCTCTATTTCAGTAAACCATCCTACCAACAAGTGGAGAGCAGTCCTGAGCTACCATCTAACTCATTGGAGACCCTTGCACTATCTTTGATCGAACTTTACCTTGCTAAACATTATTCCCCTTATCATGTATCTGTACATTATGGATGGCTCAATTGTAATTATGTACTGCCTTTCCACTGACTGGTTAGCACGCAACTTTAGCTGTTCACTGTAATTCCAACTTTACCTTAATGTCACTTGAACCGAGGTACAGTGAAATGCTTTTTTGTTGCGAGCCATCCAGCCAGGGGGAAGACTATACATGATTACAATCGAGCCATCCGCAGTGTATAATGCAGGGAGGAAAGAAGAAAAAAAATAACAAACGGAGAATAAGAAGTGGAGGGTTTCTTAAATGTGTGAGCAGAGAGACAGAGGGGTGTAAAATGAGGATAGGAGCAATAGGTAGCAAGGTGAAAAGTGGCAGGAAAACAAATCCAGGGCAAAAATCTAAAAGGGCCACTTTTCAACATAATTGTAAAAGGGCCAAGAATGTTGTAAAAGCAAGCCTGAAGGCTTTGTGTCTCAATGCGAGGAGCATTCGTAATAAGGTGGATGAGTTGAATGTGCAGATAGCTATTAATAATTATGATATAGTTGGGATCACGGAGACATGGCTCCAGGGTGGCCAAGGCTGGGAGCTGAACATCCAGGGATATTCAATATTCAGGAAGGATAGACAGAGAGGAAAAGGAGGTGGGGTAGCGTTGCTGGTTAGAGCGGAGATTAACACTATAGAAAGGAATGACATTAGCTTGGAGGATGTGGAATCGATATGGGTGGAGCTGCGAAACACTAAGGGGCAGAAAACGCTAGTGGGTGTTGTGTACAGGCCACCTAACAGTAGTAGTGGAGTTGGGGATGGCATCAAACAGGAAATTAGAAATGCGTGCAACGAAGGTAAAACCGTTATAATGGGTGACTTCAATCTACATATAGATTGGGTGAATCAAATTGGCAGGGGTGCTGAGGAAGAGGATTTCTTGGAAAGTATGCGGGATAGTTTTCTAAACCAACATGTGGAGGAACCAACGAGAGAGCAGGCTATTCTAGACTGGGTATTGAATAATGAGGAAGGGTTAGTTATCAGCCTTGTTGTACGCGGCGCCTTGGGCAAGAGTGACCATAATATGGTTCAGTTCTTCATTAGGATGGAGAGTGACATTGTTAACTCAGAAACACAGGTCCTGAACTTAAAGAAAGGTAACTTTGAGGGTATGAGACGTGAATTGGCCAAGATCTACTGGCAATTGATTCTTAGAGGGTTGACGGTGGATATGCAATGGAAGGCATTTAAAGACTGCATGGATGAACTACAACAATTGTTCATCCCAATATGGCAAAAGAATAAATCAGGGAAGGAGGCGCATCCGTGGATAACGAGGGAAATCAGGGATAGTATCAAAGAAAAAGATGAAGCGTACAAATTAGCCAGAAAAAGCAGCCTACCAGAGGACTGGGAGAAATTCAGAGACCAACAGAGGAAGTCAAAGGGCTTAATTAGGAAAGGGAAAATGGAGTATGAAAGAAAACTGGCAGGAAACATAAAAACTGACTGCAAAAGTTTTTATCGATATGTGAAGCGCAAAAGATTAGTTAAAACAAATGTAGGTCCCTTGCAGTCAGAAACGGGTAAATTAATCATGGGGAACAAGGTCATGGCAGACCAATTGAATAACTACTTTGGTTCTGTCTTCACTAAGGAAGACATAAATAATTTGCCGGAAATAGCAGGGGATCGCGGGTCAAATGAGATGGAGGAAATGAGTGAAATCCAGGTTAGCTGGAAAGTGGTGTTAGGTAAATTGAATGGATTAAAGGCCGATAAATCCCCAGGGCCAGATAGGCTACATCCCAGGGTACTTAAGGAAGTAGCCCCAGAAATAGCAGATGCCTTAGTGATAATTTTTCAAAACTCTTTAGATTCTGGAGTAGTTCCTGAGGATTGGAGGGTAGCTAATGTAACCCCACTTTTTTAAAAGGGAGGGAGAGAGAAAACGGGGAATTACAGACCAGTTAGTCTAACATCGGTAGTGGGGAAACTGCTAGAGTCAATTATTAAAGATGGGATAGCAGCGCATTTGGAAAGTGGTGAAATCATTGGACAAAGTCAGCATGGATTTACGAAGGGCAAATCATGTCTGACGAATCTTATTGAATTTTTTGAGGATGTAACTAGTAGAGTGGATAAGGGAGAAGCAGTGGATGTGTTATATCTGGACTTTCAGAAGGCTTTCGACAAGGTCCCACACAAGAGATTGGTATACAAACTTAAAGCACACGATATTGGTGGTTCAGTATTGATGTGGATAGAGAACTGGCTGGCAGACAGGAAGCAAAGAGTAGGAGTGAACGGGTCCTTTTCAGGATGGCAGACAGTGACTAGTGGGGTGCCGCAAGGCTCAGTGCTGGGACCACAGCTATTTACAATATACATTAATGATTTGGACGAGGGAATTAAATGCAACATCTCGAAGTTTGCCGATGACACGAAGCTGGGGGCAGTGTTAGCTGTGAGGAGGATGCTAGGAGGCTGCAGGATGATTGGATAGACTGGGTGAGTGGGCAAATGTATGGCAGATGCAGTATAATGTGGATAAATGTGAGGTTATCCACTTTGGTGACAAAAACAGGAAGGTAGACTATTATTTGAATGGTGACCGATTAGGAAAAGGGGAGATGCAGCGAGACCTGGGTGTCATGGTACACCAGTCATTGAAAGTAGGCATGCAGGTGCAGCAGGCTGTGAAGAAAGCAAATGGTACGTTGGCATTCATAGCAAAAGGATTTGAGTACAAGAGCAGGGAGGTTCTACTGCAGTTGTACAGGGTCTTGGTGAGGCCACACCTGGAGTATTGCGTACAGATTTGGTCTCCTAATCTGAGGAAAGACATTCTTGAAATAGAGGGAGTACAGAGAAGGTTCACCAGACTGATTCCTGGGATGGCACGACTTCCATATGAAGAAAGACTGGATAGACTTGGCTTGTACTCGCTGGAATTTAGAAGATTGAGGGGTGATCTCATACAGACTTACAAAATTCTTAAGGGTTGGACAGGCTAGATGCAGGAAGATTGTTCCCGATGTTGGGGAAGTCCAGGACAAGGGGTCACAGTTTAAGGATAAGGGGGAAGCACCGCCATTCAACATGATCATGGCTGATCATCCCCAATCAGTACCCCGTTCCTGCCTTCTCCCCATATCCCCTGACTCCGCTATAACCATTTCTGCCTTGTCCTGAGGCAGAGAATTCCACAGACTCACAACCCTCTGTGTGAAATAACAAGCAAACAAAAGCTTTTCACTGTACCTCGGTACACATGATGCATAATCCAATACCTCTACAAACACCACTGAGGTACATTGTGGATATCTGATTTTCTCTATGATATCTTCCCGCACATCACAAGTCTTTGATGTCTGCCACATTCCCATCTTGCACTTGGAGTGACCTTATGAACCACATGGATGCAGGGAAACAAGGTTTGTCACACAATGACCAGACTGCATTTCTCTGCACAAGTGCAGCAAAGTTTAGGATTCACACATTAATGCAGAATTCCAAATTACTAGCTGTGATTTGTGAGGGATGTCGGATGATGGACTCCAGAAGCATACTACAATTTTGCACTGAATGTTGCTGCATTTTATTCCCTCCCCAAAAAAATTATCCACTGGAATTTTTTTCATTTTTGATGGACTGGACAATTGATGGAAGTACCGGCATAGATAGGGTAGACAGTCAGAAAATGTCACCCAGGGTGGAAATGTCTAAGACTAGAGGGGTTAAAGTGAGAAGGGGGAAGAGTTTAACGGAGATGTACAGGGAGCGGGGACTGGGACGCACTTACAGTCTTGCTCTCATCTTACTGTTGCCATCAGACCTGAGCTGAGAACATTGACTGAAGATAGACACAAAAAGCCGGAGTAAACTCAGGCTGCATCTCTGGAGAGAAGGAATGGGGTGGTGTTTCAGGCCGTGACCCTTCTTCAGACTGAAGGATCTGAAGAAGGGTCTCGACTCGACACGTCACCCATTCCTTCACTCCAGAGATGCTGCCTGTCCCGCTGAGTTACTCCAGCTTTTTGTGTCCATCTTCAGTTTAAACCAGCATCTGTAGTTCCTTCGAACACACTGACCTCCACGATCAAGAACATCTTCTTCCTAGCAACCATCTGGCTCTTGAACCATGCTCCAACCCAACCTCAGTGACAATCTACTATGGACTTTGGTTTTTGCATGTCTATAGTTTGATTACAAATTATTAATTTATTGTATTATTTATTATTGTATATTTATTTGTTGCGTTATTGCGATAATAGAGTCATAGAGTTATACAGTGCAGAAACAGGCCCCTCGGCCAAATTCGTCCACACCGGCCAACATGCCCCATCTACACTGGTCCCAGTTGCCTGCGCTTGGCCCGTTTATCCTTCTAAACACTGTCCTATCCACATACCAGTCCAATTGCTGCTTAAATGCCGCAATAGTCCCCGTCTCAACTACCTCCTCTGGCAGCTCGTTCCACACACCCAGTACCCTTTGCGTTAAAAAGTCACCCCTCAGCTTTCTATGAGCCCATAAATCTACATACGGTAAGAATTTCATTGTTCCCTTCCCAGTACATCTGATAATTAAACACTCTTGCCGCTATGTTTTAATTGAGAGGAAAACCTTCTCCTGAATGCTTTCCATTTTTAAAGCTCTAACTTAATCATAGGAAAGGTTACAAAGTGCTGCAGTAACTCTGTGGGTCAGGCAGCATCTCTGAAGATCCATGTCCTCCAGAGATGTCGCCTGAACCGCAGACTTAAGTACTCCAGCACTTAAGTGACCTTTTTTTCTCCACCAGCATCAGCAGTTCCTGTTTTCTACAGTTTAATCGTAGGCATGACTTCACTTGTACGGGAAACCTTCACAAATTGCAATCATGAAAAGGTTTCAATGAAAATATACCCAACTGGCTGTAAAATGTTTTGGAATATGCTGAGCTCACAAAAGATGCCAAAGAAATTCAAGCCCACATTCTTCATAGCACGAGTCAAGCTCTGGCATTATCTGTTGTTTGGGCAGAAGGAGGGGAGGGGGACCTGAGGATCACAGGCCACAGACTCAGATTAATAGGACGTACCTTTACAAAAGGAGATGAGGAGTAGTTTCTTCAGTCAGAGGGTGGTGAATCTGTGGAATTCAATGCCCCAGACAACGGCAAGTCAATGGAGATTTTAATAGGAGGAGATTGATAGTTTCTTGATTAGTTCGGGTGTCAGGGGTTATGGGGAGATGGCAGGAGAATGGGGTTGAGAGGGAGAGCTAGCTCAGCCATGATTGAATGGCAGAGCAGACCTGATGGGGCAAATGGCCTAATTCTGCTCCTATAACGTATGAATCTATAGCATCTTGCGCACGAGCTGAGTTCTGGCAATGTTGGGCGGGCGGGCGGGTGGAGGGGATGGGGGATTGGCTGACGGTGAGTCCTGATCACTAACGTCATCAGTTCACTTCCCTCCACTGATGCTGCCTGACCTGCTGAGTCCATTCAGCAGTTTGTATTTCCCTCAAGGCTCCACCATCCGCAGCCTCTTGCGTCTCCATTTTACTGCTTTTTAATCACTGGGAAACCCTGAAATTGTTTAATTTTTATATTTTGCCCAAGTAATCCTCTTAGAACTGCGCAAAATAGTTATAGCAACCCGATTGAAAATCTTTTCTGCAGCATCATCGAATATCATAATTGTGTTTGGCAAGTTTGCTGAAGGAGCGTTAACCTATTACAGTTGATGCTGTACAAATGTGTAGCTGACCGAAGCACAATTCTGATCCAATCATAGGATTCCAATGGTCCAACTCAACATCCATTCACCATCCAATGCACAGAAACCCTGATCTAAGCATGCAATGTCCCCGAACTATTTAAATTTTCATTGCTCAGCACACAAAACACTGTCAATCCAGCAGTTGTCAGTCTACTTTTTGCATAGTATTATGTATACCAAAGTATATTAATTTTGAATTTTGATTCAGCTGAAGTGCAGGCTAGGACAAATACTGTGCGTCTCATCGTCTCTCACAGAAATCCCCATCTAAAAACAATTAGAAATAACGCGTTTCCCGACACTGATCTTATTGAAAAGTACAACATTCTTCAGGGGCTTGATAGACTCGATAGAGAGTTGATGTTTTCCGCTGGTCAACAAACTCCAACCAACATGATGCCAAGGTAAGCGAATCTCCTCTGCCTGCACGTGATCCATGTCATAGAGTCAAAAGGTCGTACCGTGGGGAAACAGGCCCTTCGGCACAACACCGACCAAAATGTCCCATCCCACACTAGCCCCACATGCCTGCATTGGCCCCAAATCCCTCTAAATCTATCCGATCCATGTACCTGTCTAATTGTTTAAGAAGGATCTGCAGATGCTGGAAAATCGAAGGTGGATAAAAATGCTGGAGAAACTCAGCGGGTGCAGCAGCATCTATGGAGCGAAGGAAATAGGCAACGTTTCGGGCCGAAACCCCTTGGGTTTCGGCCCGAAACGTTACCTATTTCCTTCAAACCCTTGGGTTCTGGCCCGAAATGTTGCCTATTTCCTTTGCTCCATAGATGCTGCTGCACCCGCTGAGTTTCTCCAGCATTTTTGTCTACCTACCTGTCTAATTGCTTCTTAGACATTGTAACAGACCCCGTCTCAACGACCTCCTCCGGCAGCTCGTTCCAGACACCCACCACCCAGTACCCCTCAGATTCCTACAAAATCTTTCCCACTTAATCCTATGTCCTCTGATTCTTGATTCCTCTACTCTGGGCAAGAAACTCTGTACTTCGGCCCTGATCTATCCATTCATGATTTTACACACCTCTGGAAGATCATCCCCCATCCTCCTGCGCTCCAGGGAATAGAGTCCCAGCTGCTCAACCTCCTTTATAGCTCAGCCCCTCGAGTCCTGGCAATATCCTTCCACTCCCTGCATATCCATGTGCCCACCCTAAATTCTCAAAGAGGTTCAGGAAATAAAAGATGGTTAGGAAACCCAGTTGCGCCATCTAGTCAAGACAGTTATCGATAATTAATACAGATATTAAAGAAATCAAGGGATATAAGGTTTGTGTGGTAAAGTGTGGCTGAGGTGAAACAAAACAATCATGATCACAATGAAACCTCCGGATGGGGCAGCATTGTGGCGTAGTGGTAGAGTTGCTGCATCACTGCGCCAGACACACGGGTTCAATCCCGACTACGGGTGCTGTCTGTACGGAGTTTGTATGTTCTCCCCATGACCTGTGTGGATTTTCAATGAGATCTTCGGTTTCCTCCCACACTTCAAAGAAGTACAGGTTTATAGATTCATTGGCTTGGTGTAAATATAAAATTGTCGTGTGTGTGTGTGGTAGTGTTAATGTGCGGGGATCGCTAGTCGGTGCAGACTTGGTGGGCCGAAGGGCCTGTTTCCGCAATCTAAAACTAAAGATAGGGTAGACTTAAGGCGAGAAGGACATCACTTAAAGGAGAAGCACGGGGCAAGCTTTATTTACACAGAGAGTGGCGAGTACCTGGAAGGCACTGCCAGGGGTGGTGATAGAGCTAGATAAGGCAATGGTGTTTAAGAGACTTTTAGAAAGGCACATGGATTATATGCAGGGATAAGGATCACGAGCAGTCAGAGGACATTAGTTTAACTTGCCATTGTTGTCAGCATGGGCATTGTGTCTAAAGGGCCTGTTCCTCTGCTGGACTATCCTAATGTCCTTCATTGTAATGTACAGGGAACTGAATGGTTTAATCTTGATTCATCCACAAAATCCTAAATCTCCTTTAATTACCTTATTTTAGATGTGATTATTTTACTGACTTTAACTCAAGGTTCCTGGACATACAACCATAGGTTATAAACTTGTAATGTTAATTGCAATAATTTTATAGCACGGGGACAGTCAGGTGTGTTAAATCAATGCTTGGCAAAGTTTATTGAAATTTTGAAATTCTAAAACGTGTTGATTTCAGTCTGAAGAAGAGTTCCAACCAGAAACATCACCTACCCATATTATCGAAGATACTGCCTGACCTGCTGAGTTTGTCCCCCAGGTTTGTAGGTTAATTGCCTTTGATAATATTTTAAATTGCCCCTAGTGTAGGACAGTGGTGGTGTATGGGGTGATCGATGGTCTGCGTGGACTCGATGGGTTGAAAGGTCTGTTTCCACGCTGTATCTCTGAAGTCTAATGATGGTCTAAAAGAGCAACACTTTTTTCGGGGAAGAGGGAGGCAGGGCACCAAAAAAAACTTTACTCCACTAGTTTCTGTGACTTTGCGATTTAGAATCTGACTGTGATACCTCGTATACCGAATGCTGCAAAAATATCCCTCAAAATGTGACCTCTTTTCATTAAGGTTAATCTTAGTCCTTTTGATTTTGATTAAAGAATGATCCAGAATAATGGGCCTGGACTACGCTTGGATCTACACCACCAAATTCAGACACAATAGTTTATCAAATTCAGCCCATTTCACAAAGTAAATCCTTTTTCTGTTCTGCCCATAATCAGCCAACTGACTTCATCCAAATTTAATTATATGCATGGATAAAAAAAAATGTTTCTTTTATAAAAACTGCAAGGAAATCCACAAAGAAACGTCAGGTAGAACACGGTGAAGTGTGTCAGTTAAGACAGCCCTTAGACTGCATCTCCATAGACTCCCCCCAAAAGCAATAAGATGCACAGAAAAGGTAAAAAAGGCACGTAGGATGTTTTATTTTATCAGTCAAGATATAAAAAAAGACGCAAAGGAGATTTACAAGGATATTCCCAAGGCAGGAAAATATTGCCTACAAGCTTAGACTAACATTCTTTACAGCATCAGAGACCCGGGTTCGATCCCGACTATGCGAGTTGTCTGTACAAAGTTTGTGCATCCTCCCCGTAACCTGGGTCGGTTTTCTTCCAAGATCTTCGGTTTCCTCCCACACTCCAAAGAAGTACAGGTTTGTGGATTAATGGGCTTTGTATAAGTATCAATCGGCCCTAGTGTGTGTAGGACAATGTTAGTGTGCAGGAATAGGTGGTCGGTGCGGAATCGGTGGGCCGAAGGGCCTGTTTCCGCGCGGTATCTAATTAAAGTTGTGCAGAATTTTCCATTGCTGAAACGGAAGGTAGGCAGTCAGCACCTTTTCCCCGGTGTAGAAATGTGAAGGACTAGAGGGCATAGCTTTAAGGTGAAAGGGGCAAAGTTTAAAGGAGATGTACAGGGCAGGTTGTTTTTTTTCAGAGTGGTAGATAACTGGAACGCACTGCCAGGGGTGGGGGTGGAGGCAGATACGATTGTGGTGTTTAAGGGGTTTTTAGATGGGCACGTGGATATGCATAGAATGGAGGGACATACATCATGTGCAAAAGAGATTAGTTTAACAGGATGGAAAAAGAGCCTATTTCCCTTTAGAGGAAGATTTAAATACGAGAGAACTAGTTGAAGAATAAGAGTTGAGGAAAACCATTTTATTCAAAATGAGGTGCACAGTGGTGCAGGGGTAGAGCCGCCGCCCCACGCCGCCAGATAGCTGGGTTCGATTCTGACATTGGTGCTGTCTGTGTGGAGTTTCTCCCTGTGACCATGAGGGTTTTCTCCAGGTGCTCCAGTTTCCTCCCACAATCCAAAGGCATGCAAGTTTGTAGGTTAATTGGCTTTGGTAAAATTGGAAATTATCCCCAGTATGTAGGATAGAACTAGTGTACGGGTGATCGTTGGTCACCACAGATTTGATGGGCCGAAGGGCCTGTTTCTACACTTCCACGTATCCCTATACTAAACAAAGGATGGTTGATGCCTGGTAGTTACTGGAAGGGAGACATTGAAAACAGACACAAAAAGCATGTGTAACTCAGCAGGTCCGGCAGCTCCTCTGAAAAAAGGAAATAGTTTATGTTTTGGATCGAGACCCTTCTTCGGACTGAGACTCAGGGAAAAGGTGAATCTAGAGATATAACAGGACTAAGTCCTTTGTCCTGAGTACGGTCTGCACCTCTCTTTCCGTTTTTCCCCAGACTCTGAAGAAGTCTGAAGAAGGGTCCCGACCCGAATCATCACCCATTCCGTTTCTCCAGTGATGCTGCCTGACCCACCGACTTACTCCAGCTTTTTGTGTCTGCCCACATTTCATTTTATTTTTTTAAGTACTTAATTAGGCAGATAGAAATTGTAAGATTGTGAAGAGTCGATGGGCTGAATGGTCTCCTGTGCCGTACATTTCTATGATTTTATTCCAGGTGATAATAGGCTGCAAAGAGGAGCCTTGAGCCAAGATATTTGGCTTTAAATCACCACTTACACATTACATCAAGGATGGTCATAATATCCATTACTATAAAGCAGCATATACTCATTCGCCCATTCTAAAGGATCGCAACACTTTAAGAGAAATGGGTTAGAAAAGGTATTAAATTGTCTAGGACACCAATTAGAAGAAACAGTCGCTGAGGATGAAATGATATTAACCTTGGGCTGACAGTCATAGCAAATAATTAAAAAGAGAGAGCAAGTT
Source organism: Okamejei kenojei (assembly GCA_035221665.1). NCBI lineage: Eukaryota > Metazoa > Chordata > Chondrichthyes > Rajiformes > Rajidae > Okamejei > Okamejei kenojei. Next base: position 4,015,495 of record CM069156.1, read on the forward strand.
ACAAATGCAAAAAAAAATCTTAATGTAATAGAAATGCATTGAGAGGGCAAGGCACCTCAATTCAGAAGCCACTTAACCAGAAACTTGATATGGCCACTTCCTGGCTGTTGAAAAAAAGTTTCAGTCGGTGTGGTTCAGTGGTGGAGCTGGTAGAGCTATTGCACCACAGTGCCGGGGACCCAGGTTTGAACCCGATCTCGAGTGCTGTCTGTGTGAAGTTTGCATGCTTCACACAGAAAAAGGTGCCAAATCCTGGTAAATCTTGCATATGGACTCTTGCAGTGGGCTGTTTCTATGCATTATGTACTTAACTGGGGATTGTACTGATGCGTGGCAATAATCTTTCAAAAATATTGGCTTCAATTATTTTTAAATGCCTCTGACATTCAAAAAAAACTTTAAATCTCCATCTAACAAAAGACAATGATCTGCACCATAGTTTGGCAGAAATAAAGGCGTAGATTATTTTCTAAATGAGGAAAGAATCCAAAACCCGGAGGTGCAAAGGGACTTTGGGAACCTGTACCATAACTCCCAAAAGTAAATCTGCAAGTGGAATCGGTAGAAAAGAAGGCAAACATAAAGCTAGCATTTATTTCAAGAGAGCTAGAATACAAAAACAGAGATGTGACGCTGAGGCTCTATAAGTAGCAATGTTACAAAATTTTGAGAATAAAAAAATCAAGTCTGCAATTTATCCCATCAGATAAAGCATAAAAATAAGTTTAATTTGACACCTAATTCACTTTCATATCTTCAGTATTAAAAAAAGTTATGGCCATTTTCATACTCGGAAATTAGCATCTTGTTCCCCATTGCCTTTCCATTGACTTAACACAAAAGCTGTGATCTAGGACAGTCAAAAGCCCATAACTTTCTTAAAAATTAAGAGAACTCAATGAAATTTCCAGTTATTATAGATTGAAGCATTCTGAAACAAATATGAAACAATATTACTTGGATGACCTGAAATTAAAGCGTATAATTAGTTAGTTACCTAATTGTAGCTAATTACAAAATTCAATTACTAGATCTAAACATCTATCCATTTCTTAAGAAAAGATAAACTTTTTTAAATTGCCTAAGTGTCCAAATAACATTCACACAATAATTCACAATATAACATGATTTTTAAATCTCATTTTCATGAATTTATAGGCCAAATTGAAGGAATTTAGTGTTTAATTCCTGTAAATGAATGGCCATTTAAATCAACTTGCGAGTGGGTTTGAGTGGAATGTGGTGGATTAGGACGTTGCGGTTTGCGGTGAAGTCGGCAGGAAAAACACTGCCGGTTCATACTTTCTTTTTGTCCCCATTTCGCAACATGAAAATGTGATTAAAGGCTTCCTAAAAACCACGTTTTAATGTAAAAATAAACTGTGTACTTTATTTTCTCCCCTACGTAAAATCCTTCCCGTTGTCGGCGCTCACGGCTTTAGAAGATGATTTTTAAATTTCTCTAGCTAATAAATAACCTAGCGTAATTTAAAAATACCGTTAAAATAATTTAAAAATGTCGGAGTGATTTCTCTTCAGCAACGAAATCGCCTGACATGGATTGATTTACCCTGTCTGTGGAAAAACGGCACTTTAAACACGCCCCCCCTCTGAAAGGCGCCAAAGTCACGCACATGGGGAGCGGCAGAACTGCAGCGCTGCTCAAGGTAAGTTTTGTAACATACCTACTATAAGGCGCTGGTCAAGGTTTCAAGGTCAGTTTATTGTCACGTACCAATTAAGATAGTGACATTCAAATTACCATATAGTCATACTAAAAAAGCAACAAGACACACAACTACATAAAAGTTAACGTAAACATCCACCACAGCGGATTCCCCACATTCCTCACTGTGGTGGAAGGCAATAAAGTTCAATCTTCTTCCTCTTTATTCTCACGCGGTCGGGGCAGTCGAACCATCTGTAGTCGGGGTGATCGAAGCTCCCGCAGCCGGCAGTCGAAGCCCCAGCGGCTTGGAGTTCATGAAGTCAGTCTCTGACCAGAGAGCACGAGCTCCACGATGTTAAAGTCCGCAGGCTCCCGCGGTGGAGGTCAGAGGTCGATCCCTGGAAAAGTCGGTCTCCAGCAAAGGCCGGCAACTCCTCGATGTTAGGCCGCAGTGCAGACAGAGATACGATACCAAAAAAATTAATTCCATTTCCGTCGAGGTAAGAGATTAGAAAAAGTTTCCCCCAATCTACCCCCCTCCCCCCCACCCCACATAAAATAATCTAATGAACACTAACAACATAGTTAACACATACAAACAAACAACAAAGGAGGAAGGGTCAGATAGACTGTTGGCAAGGCAGCCATCGGTGGTGCCACCCGGTGGCCGCATTTGGAGTATTGTGAGCAATTTTGAGCACGATATCTGAGGAAGGATGCGCTGGCTCTGGAGAGGGTCCAGAGGAAGTTTACAAGAATGATCCCAGGAATGAGTGGGTTAACATATGATGAGCATTTGCCGACACTGGTCCTGTACTCACTGGAGTTTAGAAGAATGAGGGGGACCTCATTGAAATGTACCGGATAGTGAAAGGCTTGGACAGGATGGACGTGGAGAGGATGTTTCCATTAGTGAGAGAGTCCAGGACTAGAGGCTATAGCCTCAGAATTAAAAGTTCCTTTAAGTAGTAGATGATGCGGAATTTATTTAGTCAGAGGGTGGTGAATCTGTAGAATTCTTTGCCAACAAAGGTTGTGGAGGCCAAGACAATGGATATTTTTAAGGCAGCGATAGATAAATTCTTGATTAGTGCGGGAGTCAGGGTTTATGGGGAGAAGGCAGGAGAATGGGGTCAGGAGGGAGAAATAGATTAGCCACGATTGAATAGCGGAGCAGACTTGATGGGCCCAATGGCTTAATTCTCCTCCTATCACTTAGGACTTCACCATCTAAAATACTCCAGAATTGGGTTGCCTAAGTGTGGCCTTGCAGGGACTTGGTGATCCACTTCCAAGCAGGGATAGGTGCCGGGGTGTCCACGATGCAGTCCATCCACCCACAGGAGCAAAGTTCCTTTGATGCACACCTCAATGTAAAAAGGCACAAAGAACCTTTTGGGTCTTCCTGTGATCACGAGGGTTTTCTCCGGGAGCTCCGGCTTTTTCCCACATCCCCAAGATGTGCAAAGCTTGTTGTTTGATTGAGCTTATGTAAAATTGTCCCCAGTGCGCAGGATAGAACGAGTGCACGGGAAACGCTGGTCAACAAGTCAAAACTATTATCTCCAAAACTAAAACTACCTACAGTGCCCTCTATAACATTTGGGACAAGGACCCATCATTTATTTATTTGCCTCTGTACTCCACAATTTGAGATTTGTAATAGAAAAAAAATCACACGGGGTTAAAGTACACATTGTCAGATTTTAATAAGCCATTTTTACACATTTTGGTTTCAACATGTAGAAATTACAACAGTGTTTATACATAGTCCCCCCCATTTCAGGGCAACATAATGTTAGGGACACATTAATGTCATGTAAATAAAAGTAGTCATATTTAGTATTTTGTTGCATAGCCTTTACATGCAATGACTGCTTGAAGTCTGTGATTCAAGGACATTACCAGTTGATCAGTGTCTTCTGTGATGATGCACTACCAGGCTTGTATTGCAGCCATCTTTAGCTTATGCTTGTTTTGGGGGCTAGTCCCCTTCATCTGTCCACAAGACCTTTTTCCAGAACTGTGGTTGCTCTTTTAAATATTTCTTGGCAAACTGTAACCTGGCCATCATATTTCTGCAGTTAACCAGTGGTTTGCATCTTGCAGTGTAGCCTCTGTATTTTTGTTCATTATGTTTGCCTCTGCATTTCTGTTCATTAAGTATTCTGCAGACAGTAGTCATTGACAAATCCACACCTGACTCCTGAAGAGTGTTTCTGATCTGTCGGACAAGTGTTTGGGGATTTTTATTTATTATAGAGATCATTTTTCTGTCATCAGCTGTGGAAGTCTTCCTTGGCCTGCCAGTCCCTTTGCGATTAAGCTCACCAATGCTCTCTTTCTTCTTAATGATGTTCCAAACAGTTGATTTTGATAAGCCTAAGGTTTGGCTGATTCTCTAACAGTTTTATTCTCGTTTCTCAGTCTCATAATGGCTTCTTTGACTTTCATTGGCACAACTTTGGTCCACATGTTGATAAACAGCAATAAAAGTTTCCAAAGGTAATGGAAAGACTGGAGGAAAGACTAAGTGCTGAGAGCTCTCATATAGCTGCATTAAGGAGGCAATTAAACACACCTGAGCAATTACAAACGCCTATGAAGCCATGCATCCTAAATATTATGGTGCCCTGAAATGGGGGAACTATGTAAAAACACAGCTGTAATTTCTACATGGTGAAACCAAAATGTATAAAAATGGCCTTTATTAAAAATCTGACAATGTGCACTTTAACCACATGTGATTTTTTTTCTAATACAAATCTCAAATTGTGGAGTGCAGAGGCAAATAAATAAATAAATAAATGGGTCTTTGTCCCAATATGGAGGGTACTGTACATTGTACTTCCAGGTGCTAATGGGCCTGTCCCACTTAGGCGATTTTTTCAGCGACTACCGAAATATTTTCAACATGTTGAAAATTTTTCGGCGAAAAGTGGCGATAATTTGGGCTATCGTAGGTTATCGGCAAGTTAACGTAGGTTGTCGCCAGGTGAGGTAGGTTGTCGCTGGTGCTGACTTCAGTGAATTCCATTGTCTTGGTCGCTGGCGGTTGCCTAAAAAAATAGCCTAAGTGGGAAAGGCCCATTAAATTGGAGTAATTATAGCCAAAATCACAGGATATTACATGTAGTGTGAAGGAGGACACAGAATGATTTATTTAAATTAAAGTGTTAACCACTCTTAATTTATATATGTGAATCTATAATTTTGTTAACACCCCTACTCTGGATGACTTTCAAGGACGTGTTTTGAGAGGTAACTGAATGTCTCTCTAGAGCAGATACATCTGTCAAACTCCTCTGAGGTGACACTGTTCAATGCACTTATTTAACCTTGATCACGTGGTTGAAATATCTTTGGATTTATCAGGTCCGTTCTGAATAAACTTGTATTACACAGAAGTAAGAAACCAGTCTAAGTCATGAACACACAATTTGAAAAATGACTCAAGGTGATGTATAGAAAAGCATTCAAGGAGGCCCCAGGTGTAAAATAGCTCCGTTCATAACACATCAAATGATATTGTTACCAAAATGGTTTTTCATATCACCATTTGGCAATTTAGTCACTAAGCTGACAATTATACAACAATAGTTTACCTCACAATATAGTTTCAGTTGCAATGCATGCTGTTTTTATTATTGGACACAGTTGACTAATTTGACGAGTCACAGCACCAACTGTTTATTCTGCAATACCTCTGTAATGATATTGCATTCCTGGCTGGTAATGAAACATGGCACTTTCCACAGCTTGTAATGTAACTCATTAAATAAGTTAACAACATGCATTTTGCAAACAAGGTGAAATAATTATTACGCATTTTGACCCATCCAATCGCCTTCATTCAACATCATGCATGCATCAATCAAAATTCCCAATTACTAAAGTCCGACTTTTGCATTTATCCAGTCCCGTATATGGCAGCACTCAAAATTAAAAGCACAACTTTGCTTTATTTGACAGTGGCTGAGATGCTAAATCAAAAGAAAATAGCATATCTGAAGTAAAAGAACATTGTGTTTATTGTACCATCACCACACACTAATGCGATTTATGTAAGATGAATCTTTTGGAGAACAATGTTATTGCTACTCTACTGAGTTGATTTTAATAAAAATTTTATTTAAAGATTGTTTGCAAAATTGATTGTTGCTTATTACCTAAATTAATTAATGCCACTGTTTAATTGTAACCAATTAAAATTGGATTCTTTAATATATCTTTGGAATCTCTGGATCATTTGCCTAGCGTGCGAAAGAAACACTTTTCTTCGCCTTGTGTTTGACGCACCTGAATTGGGTGGCACACTGCCACAGCTGTAGAGTTGCTGCCTTACAGATGCAGAGACATACCTGGGTTCCATCTTGACGATGGGTGCTGTCTGTACGCAGTTTGCACGTTCTCCCAGTGAGCTTGTGGGTTTTCCCCGCGGGTGCTCCGGTTTCCCCCCACACTCCAAAGACACAGGTTTGTACATTAATTGGCTTCGGTAAAAGATTGTAAATTGTCCCTAATGTATAGGATCGTGCAAATGTGGTCGCTGGTTGGCGCAGACTCAGTGGGCAGAAGTCCACGCCGTTTCCATCTCCAAAGTAAAGACTAAACTAATCTAAAGTGGCTTTTTACTGGATTCTAACTGATTTAGAGTTTGCAACTGCTGTTCAAAATCCTGGGCAACACATGGAGACTTGTGTAACATTATAAAGTAACTGTAATTGATAGTTTGTAGAATGGGCATTTGATTAAAGGATGTAATGCTCCAACATTCAAGGCCACAATGTCTCATGAATCACAAGTTCACTAGTTATAGTAGAATTAGACCATTCGGCCCATCGAGTCTACTCCGCCATTCATGGCTGATCTCTGCCTCCTATTGCCATTTTCCTGCCCTTTTCCCCATAACCCTTGACACCCTTTCGAATCAAGAATTTGTCTATCTCTGCCTTAAAAATATCGGCTGACTTAGCCACCACAGTCCTCTGTGGCAATGAGTTCCACAGATTAACTACCTTCTGACTAAAGAAGTTCCTCCTCACCTCCTTTCTAAAAGAGCACCCTTTAATTCCAAGGTTTTGACCTCTGGTCCTAGACTCTCGCACAGTGGAAACATCCTCTCCACATCAACTCTATCTATGCCTTTCATTATTCCGTAAGTTTCAATGAGGTCCCCTCTCAACCTTCTAAACTCCAGCAAGTAGAGGCCCAGTGCTGTCAAACGCTCATCATATGCTCACCCACTTGTTCCTGGAATCAATAGTGAACAGGGAGATAAGAAGAAAAAAGGTCCAGCAATTCAGAATTTTCCAACCTGAGTTTAGTCTTTCATTGAGTCCAACAATTATCCACTGCACTTTAGTAATTACCCACATCTAATAATGGTTATATGGAACATAGCAAAGATCGACACAAAATGCTGGAGTAACTCAGCAGGACAGGCAGCATCTCTGGAGAGAAGGAATAGGTGACGTTTCGGGTCGAGACCCTTCTTCAGAAGCATCCTAGGCATTACATGCATCCTAGAATTGTCAAATACACAATTACAATGTAAAACGAACAATTCAACACAACTTACTGTGCTTCAAAGCAGTTGCAAATTCTGGTCCACCTTTCTTTTTGAAAGAAGCCATGGAGTCCGTCTGGGGAAGAGTATTGGCTGTCACAAGAGCTTTCTGCAGGAGGATTCTTCCTTCAAGTAGTTGATCCCACAGAGCTTTGAAAGAGAGAAGGCAAATTATTTTAACCTTACTGTCCTGGGCCTCCTCCACAGTCGGAGTGAGGCCAGCTACAAATTGGAGAAACAGCACCTCATATTTCGCTTGGGCAGCTGACAACCCAGCGGTACGAATATTGATTTTTCTCATTTCAAGTAACCCCGGCATTCCCCTCTCTCCCCAACCCTAGACATCCTGCTAGTTTCACTGTTCGTATCCCTTCGTTATTATCACCTCCACAGCCAACAATGGACCTTTGTGGGCTTCTTCACCAATTGGTGCCGGCTCTGATCTGTTCCGTACCTTTTCACAACTCTAGTTTCCCTCTCCCCTGACCCTCAGTCTGAGGAAGGATCTCGACCCTGTTCCTTTGCTCCAGAGATGCTGCCTGACCTACTGAGTTACTCCAGCGATTTGTGTCTCTTCTATGCAAATTATTGTAGTTGCTTCCACTCTACTGTCACTAACCTTGCAAGTTCTGAGGTACAGGAGTGGGATGTGTTGGTAGAAATGCAACCAATTGCAACAGACTGAAAGATGACAACCAAATAGTTTATCAAATCTATGTTTCAATTGCAAGTTACAGAATGCAATACTGCCATATTTTTCAATAACATTTGTTCGAATGTGTTATGTCGTGTCTTCAGATTTTGCACTTTTATGACTATCCAGTATTATGATTTTAATTTATTGAATTTTTGATCATTGGATTTTATCTACGTGTATTGCATTTATGGGCCTGTTAAGCTGCTACAGGTAAGAATGTTATTGTCCTGTTCTAGGTACATGATACAATTAAACACTTTTGACTCTACTAATGCAGCTTATAAACGTCCCAATATCTTATAATTTCAGATTACATATAGCTACTCAAACTAAAATGGAAGGTAACATGGAATATAGAACTGTACAGCCCTTTGGCCCACAATGTTTGTGCCAAACATGATGTTGAGTAAACCGATCAAATCTGCCCGTTCATGATCCACATCCCTTTATTATGCCTATCCGAAAGCCTCTTAAATGCCCGTTGGATCTGCCTCCACCACCACCCCTGGCACTGTTCCAGGCCCCCACTACTCTCCGTGTGAAAAAAACCATGCCCTGCACATAGTGGACTTACCCCTCTCACCTTATAGCTATGCCCCCTAGTGTTGGACCCTTCCACCATGGGGAAAAAAGGTTCTGGCTGCCTATCTATGTCTCTTATATAAGAGGCTCTTATATGCCTCAATATATAATCTTATATGCTGCTATCATGTCTCCCCTTAACCTCTGACGAATCCAAACGGTAGACGAGTAGAATCAAAGAATTGCAGATGCAAGTTTATACCAAAGAAAGACATAAAGTGCAGGAGTAACTCAACAGGTCAGGCAGCAATTCTGGAAAAAAGGATGGGCTGGGATGATTTTGGATTGGGACCCTTCTTCAGACTGAAAATAGGGGAGGGGGGGTGTGAAGCTGGAGCGATTAGGGTTGGCAACAAATTATCTTCGGCAGAGTGGTGTCCTGGTAGGCCCATTGTAGGGCAGAAAGTGCTGGAGCAACTCAGCGGATCAGGCAGCTTCTCTGGAGAACGTGGGTAGGATAGGTGCCCGGAACCTTCTTCGGTCTGATTGTACTGGGCAGGCAACCAGGCTTTGTCCTGTCATTCCTCTCTCCCAGCTTTCTTTACCCCCTCCGACCCACTCCCTCCCCTTGAATCACTGAAGAAGATTCCTGAACCAAAACATCACCTATCAATGTTCCTCACAGATGTTGCCGCCTGACCCGTTGAGTTACTCCAGCACTTTGTTTTTACCCACTCAGCGGGTAAAACAAGAACAAAGCGGCAACGTGAATAAATCAGCAGAACAAATTTAAGAAAGGCGCCCAATTATATAACCAGGATGGAAATGGTTTAATCCCCAATTCAATCACCAGTGTTGAACTCGGCACCCAACCTACTGTTGGCAGACTTACACCCAACCTGTATCCATTGATTCCTGCTAAAAAGGAGCAAATACATTGATGTCCCTCAAGAAAAGGGCAGCACAGTGGCACAGCGGCCTTACGCCGCTTTCAGCATCAGAGATACGGGTTTGATTCCGACTACGGGAACTGTCTGTACCAAATTTGTACGTTCTCCCTGTGGCCACGTGGGTTTTCTCCCTTATCTTCGGTATCCTCCCACACTCCAAAGACAAACAGGTTTGCAAGTTCATTGGCTTGGTATAAACGTGTGAGAGCGCGCGTGCTTGTAGGATAGTGTTAATGTGCGGGGATCGCTGGTCGGTGCAGACTCAGTAGGCCTGAGGGTCTATTTCCCTGCTGTATCTCTAACCTAAACTAAAACTGAAAGAGAAGATCAACACAAAAAGCTGGAGTAACTCAGCGGGTCAGACAGCATCTCTGGAGAAAGGAAATAGGTGATGTTTTGGGGTAGAGATCCTTCTTCAGACTGAGGGTCAGATGAGAGGGGAACTAGGGTTTTCGAAATGTCACCTATTCTTTTTTTTCCAGAGATGATGCCTGACCCGCTGAGTTACTCCAGCTTTTTGTGTCTATCTTCAGTTTAAACCAGCATCTGCAGTTCCTTCCTACACGATCAAACTAAAAAGTACAATTGGAACTTGGAAAACTTTATTGTCATTCAGACCTTGCGGTCTGAACGAAATTTCGTTGCCTGCAGTCATACATATAGTAAATAACAAAAACACACAATAAACACATATTTAACATCCACCACAGTGAGTTCACCAGACACCTCCTCACTGTGGTGGAAGGCAAAAATCTTGTCTTTGTCTCTTCTTTCTCTTCCTCTGCGCTGAGGCGACCCAGGCCTCCGATGTTGTGACCGCACCGGGTGATGTAAATAAGTCCCGCGGGTGAACCGCACTCCGCGAGCGGGCCGGTTCAGCTCCGCGGCCCGGGGCGGTCGAAGCTGCCGAAGCTGCCGCCCTCCAGTCCAGCGGACGCAGCTGTTGCCGCGGGAGCTCCGGAGGCCTGTAGTTGCATTTTCCGCCACTGTCTAAATTTGAATGTTAACAGGCAAGGTATCATAGTACTGTCAGCAACTACTGAATTCCAACAAACACCAGTTATTGCTATTGGAGAGACAGGGAAAAGTTGGACGGAATGAAATCGTTCATCAGGTTAGCATTATACAGAGAGTAAAGTCTATTTTGTGAAAATGGGAGGGGGAAAAAAAAAATCAGCATTTACCAGTAGAAGGATGCATCACATGTGAAAGTAATGAATAGAATGCAAGACTAACTTAATTTCAAAGTCTGCGTGGAAAGTTTAGAAATCTATCTGGAGCTTTAATCATCCAGAATTCTGAACCAGCCAAAGTAAGATTTAAATCATAGAAAACAGCAATAGAAGAATTTTAATTAGATTTTCTTTTAACACAGGAAAAAGCAGCAAAGACCAAATTGTGTTTCATTTGCCTGTGTACGTTCAGGTGTGTTATTCTAATATACCATCATCTCTTTCTTCTTCCAATCTGGGTGGATTGAAAGTTAAAATTGAATCTTGCGTTGAAAAGAGTTAGTGTCTGGAGGAAACCAGCATGTCCTGCACGTACTTCACTGAAGAATATGATGCAAAGTTCAGGGACTTCGCAGGTTACAAGTGACCTGACTTACACAACATCCAAATTCAGGCAAATTCTCCCTGCGCTTTGAAAGCATTTTCAAGCTAATAATAATACATTTTTCATGGTACTCATTAAATGATGGTATACACTATATATTCCATTAGTTTAATTATGTGTAGTGATAAGGAGATTATTCAATGAAATTAAAGTGGAGCAGAAGTAAGTTTCACCCAGAGAGCTGTGAACATGTGGAATTCTCTGCCGCAGAAGGCAGTGGAGGTCAATTCACTGGATGTTATCAAAAGAGAGTTAGATTTAGCTCTTAGGGCTAATGGAATCAAGGGATATGGGGAGAAAGCAAGAATGGGGTACCGATTTTGGATGATCAGCCATGATCATATTGAATGGCGGTGCTGGCTCGAAGGGCCAAATGGCCTGCTCCTGCACCTATTTGCTATGTTTTTATGAATGATACAATGCAAAAAATGAATGCCTCTAACTTCTGAAAAAAAATCAAATAATGGATAGTTCTTACAAATGGAACCTTTACTTATCCCAGAGACGGCCTGTCCAGCAAGCAGGTTGGAAGGCAAATAGCATGTGGACTTTGATAACCAAAGTATTGAAGTTTTACGGAAATCATCCAAGGCTCTGACAAAACAACAGTTTGTAAAATATTTTGTTAAAGAAGGAACTGCAGATGCTGGAAAATCGAGGGTACACAAAAGGCTGGAGAAACTCAGTGGGTGCAGCAGCATCTAAGGAGCGAAGGAGATAGGCAACGTTTTGGGCCGAAACCCTTCTTCAGACTGTAGTAATATTTTACAAACTACCCCCAGTTTGTAAAATATTACTGTCCTGGGCCTCCTCCATTGCCAGAGTGAGACGCAAACTAGAGGAACAGCACATATTCCATTTGGGTAGCTTACAGCCCCACGGTATTAACCTTGAATTCGCCAATTTTAGGTAATTACCAACCTCCTACCCCTTCCTTTCCCCCTCGCTCACCTGTGCCCCACCTGGACGTACCCATTTCTCCTCTCTGTCTATATTCTGTTACATTTATTTTGCCTCAATTCCACTCATATTTTGCTCTTTTAATTCCTACCAATGCATTTGCCACAGGCATGGTTCCACACAAACCCTATGGGCCATAGAAAGCATTTTATCGGGATGCATGTCAGCTTGGTTTGGGGTCAGCACCGTCCAGGACCGCAAGAAATCGCAGCGAATTGTGGACGCAGCCCTGCCCATTACACAAACCAAACTCCCTTCCACTGACTCCATCTACACATCACGCTGCCTCGGCAAGGCCAGCAGCATCATCAAGGACCAGTCTCACCCCGATTATTCCATCTTCTCCCCTCTCCCATCGGGCAAAATGTGTAAAAGTGTGAAAACGCACACCCTGAGATTTAGGGACAGTTTCCTCCCAGCTGTTACCAGGCAACTGAATCATCCTTCCACAACCAGAGAGCTGTCCTGAACTATAGTCTACCTAATTGGCGACCCTCAGATCATCTTTAGACTTTACTGGCTTTACCTTGCACTAAACGTTATTCCTTTATCATGTATCTGTACACTGTGAATGGCTCGATTGTAATCATGTATTGTCTTTCCGCTGACTGGTTAGCACACAACAAAAGCTTTTCACTTGTACCTCGGTGCACGTGACAATAAACTAAACTGAGCCATATCGCTCACTTGCATCATGCCCAAATGGCCTTCCACATCTGGCTGCAAATAACACGTTTCCTTTGTTGGCCAAGGGCATCAAAGCTCAGCAATGTCACAGTGCGTATATATATTGTAAAGCAGAGATTGCTGGATAGTGACCATTGTCAGATTTTATCTCTTCTTCAGCCCAAGGACAGTCAAGCTAACGGCAGTGTCTCAAATGCTGAGCAGACTACAGTTTGAATTGAAAAGAGAAAACTAGAAGGGCACACAGACACAAAATGCTGGAGTAACTCAGCGGGTCAGGCAGCATCTCTGGAGAAAAGGAATAGGTGACGTTTTGGAGACGAGACCCTTCTTCAGAACTGACGGTTGATTTGTTTGTGTTCCCATCAGGGAAGGTTATTTTTAAGTTCAAAAATAAAGACGTCACTGAACCTAATCCATAATCATAAATACCAAGCTTCGGTGGATAAATGTCCTGAGTTTGTTTTAAGTTCTAGATTTAGAGATATACCATGGAAACAGGCTCTTTGGCCCACCGAGTATATGCCGACCAGCGATCACCCGTTCACACTAGTTCTATCCTACGCACTAAGGACAATTTGCAGAAGCGAATTAACCTACGAAACTGCATGTCTTTGGAATGCGGGAGGAAACCCACGCGGTCACAGGGAGAACATGCAAACTCCGTACAGACAGCACCCATAGTCAGGATCAAACCCAGGTCTCTGGTGCTGGAAGGCAGCAACTCTACCACTGCTCCGCTGGCATTTATGTTTCTAGGAATTAACTAATTATCATTACTTTTGACTAATATCAATGATACATATTTTTTAGTTTAGAGATACAGCGCGGAAACAAGCCCTTCCAGTCCACGCCGACCAGCGATCCCCGCACATTAACACTATCCTGTACCCACCAGGGACAATTTTTTTTAACATTTACCAAGCCAATTAACTTACAAACCTGTACGTCTTTGGAGTGTGGAAGGAAACCAAAGATCGCGGAGAAAACCCACGCAGGTCACAGGGAGAACGTACAAACTCCGTATAGACAGTACCCGTAGTCAGGATGGAACCCGAGTCTCTGGCGCTGCATTTCGCTGTAAGGCAGCAACTCTACCGCTGCGCCACCGTGCTGCTCTGGCACGCTGCGCCACCGCTATTAATATGGATATTCATAGACAGTGAAGGGAAAGAATGTTTGCGATGATAAATTAACAATCTGAATTTTAGTGTCCAAAATGGGAAAATGTGGTGAAGAAGGTATATGATATGCTTGCTTTCATAGGTGAGGGCATTGAGTACAAGAGTCAGGCAGTCATGATGCAGCTCTAGAGGGGTTTGGTTAGGCTGCATTTGGAGTTCTAATCGCCACTTTACATGAAGGATGTGGAGACTTTGCAAACGATGCAGAGGTGTTTCACCAGAATGATACCTGGATTAGGGGGTATTAGCTGCAGGGAGAGATTGGACGCAACTTGGATTGTTTTCTCCTGGAATACTGAATGATGTAGGGAGACCTGATAGAAATATATAAAATTATGAAAGATATAGACAGGGTAGATGATCAGAACATTTTTAAGAGAATTTTGGATTGGCATATTTTACTTTACATTACTTACCGAATAGTGAAAGGCGGGGATAGAGTGGATGTGGAGAGGTTTTTTCCACTAGGGTGAGAGGCTAGGACAAGAGGGCACAGCCTCAGATTAAAAATACATATCTTTTGAAAGGAGATGAGGACAACAGACAATAGGTGCAGGAGTAGGCCATTCGGACCTTCGAGCCAGCACCGCCATTCAATGTGATCATGGATGATCATCCCCAATCAGTGCCCCGTTCCGGCCTTCTCCCCATATCCCCTGACTCCGCTATCTTTAAGAGCCCTTTCTTTAGTAATTGGTGGTGAATCTGTGAAATTCAATGCCACAGGCATCTGTGGAGGCCAAGTCATCTGGATATTTTTAAGGCCGAGATTGATATATTCTTGTCAATTCTTGTCAACCAGACTTAAGAGCAGTTTTTATCATCATGCCATCAGGCTTCTGAACTCATAAACACATTATATATGTTGATTATTTCATTTATTATTGTCTTTTACCTACCAATGTTACTTTTATCTTATCTTTTTTTTACCTTAATTTTACCCTTGTAATATCATTGCTGAGGTGACCCGTTGTCTTGTCAAACACATTTCATGGTGCCGTTGACCCTGTGTTAACCTACATATGACAAATAAAACTGAACTGAACTGGATTAGTAAGGGTGTGAAGAGTTATGGGGAGAAGGCAAGAGAATGGGGTTAAGAGGGAAAGATAGGTCGTCCATTATTGAATGACAGATGGGCTGAATGGTCTAATTCTGCTCCAATGACTTATGAACACATGGATATGCAGAGAATGGAAGGAAATGGATTATGTCCATCAAGAGGTGGTCTTGGGAGCATGTTCAGCAGAGACATTGTGGGCTGAAAAGCCTGTTATTGTGTTGTACCACTCTATGTTCAATGTAACTGTAGCCAGCTGAGAGAGCACTTATACCTATGTGTCCATTTCAGACTTCACAACATATTATGGCCTCTGGTTTCTGATGGATGTATACAAACACATAAAGCTTTTCTATACAGAACCGCAAATCTGTGATATTTTTTGTTGTAAATTGTGTACATTTATTTATAATAGGAGTGTTACATCAACCAATTCACATAATGATGCAGTGTTTGCAGCCATTACATCTACACTTTCTGTTAGTATTTATATTACGAATTGATAATTAAAATTTCAGTGTGGCAACCTCCAATAATGGCACTAGACGTGGATGAAGTGTACAGCAATCAGAATGAACAGCTCATAATGGCGAGAGTCTAAACCAGGAAATGTAACTCAGAAGATATAATAATACATATAGAATCATGCTTAAATGTCAAGAGAAAGGAAGGATGATTGGATTGAGAGAGATACGGCTTGATTAAAATATGACATTAAAAATGTTTTACAAATAATTAATAAGGCATCATTAATTTATATCCAGGGGTATCAGGGGTTACGGGGAGAAGGCAGGACAATGAGGTTGAGAGGGAAAGATAGATCAGCCATGATTGAATGGTGGAATAGACCTGATGGGCTGAATGGCCTAATTCTGCTCCTAGAACCTATGAATTCACTTGCATGCACTAACGTCACAAACAGAGAAATCTCAATGGAGACACAAGGAGCTGTAGATGCTGGATTCTTGAGCAAAACACAAAGCACTGAAGGAATTCAGCGGGTGTCTGTGGAGGGAATGGACAACTGACGTATTGCTTCCGAACCCTTCTTCAAGTTCATTTCGAAATCAGTAGAATATTTCTATAAAGTGGCAGCGTAAGAAATGCATCATTACGTTCACGTACAAAGGTTATTTAAAGTTATTTTTCACTGTAGCTTGGTAGAATATTAAAAATCTCAAAAAAGCTAAGCACTGTAATTTCAAATGAAAGATACAAGATGGATATGAACAGAAGGCAGAGGAGAAAGGGCTTTTGTTGTGAAAGGACAAATATATTTTTCCAAATGTAAACATAAGACAACAATGACTATATCATCAACAAGATAAAGAAACTTATCAACGTACCTATTTGGTTTCTGACCGACTTTCCCTTCTCCACTTCTTCGGCGACTTTAACCTTGGAGAAAGTCACCATCGAGGCATTGTCCTTCTCCACATCTTCGTCACTTCTGTCATCTTCATGTTCATCCTCCTCCTCCTCCTCCTCGCTGTCACTGTCTCCCAAGTCATCCATACCTTCAGCAAATTTCTCATAGTCTTTGATTTCTTCAAAGTCAAAACTGCTTCCATTCACTTCTTCACACACAGGTTGTTTGTCATTCACTTCCTCGCCATCTTCGTTCTCGGTGCCTTCCTCATTCTCTGTCATGTCTTCATCTGACATATGAATGAACACAAAATGTTAAACGTTTAAAACCGCCATAAATTTCATGCATTCCCCCTGCTTACTTAGCAAATGTTTTATGTGTCAGAAACATCTTTAATATGCATATTGAAAGGGTGTATAAAATAAATCTAAATTTTCATTTAAGAGTTTATGCCACGTAACCTAATGGGAATTCTCTTCAGCTTTAAAGATTTGCTAAACCTGGAGGCGAGACCACTGCTCTACAAAACCTTAAGCTGGCAGCCATCATACAATTTAATTCTTCATCAGCCATGCACACTGAAACCATAAGATTAATCAGACGACTCAATTTGTTGGGAACCCTGCTGCCAGAGTGAATTGGTACATGGAAAATGCTAATTTTCCACACGTTCAAGGCTTGCGTGAAGATAATTCATAGCCATTGACACCAGTTGTTTAAAGCAAATACTGACAAATATTGTGACGTCCAATACTCCAGGTGGAATTCAACTGGCTGCACTACTTTGATTTTTCTTTTTGCAATTGCAAATTTTAGTTTTTTTACTTTAGTTTAGAGATACAGCATGGAAACAGGCCCTTCGGCTCAAAGAGTCCACACCGACCAACACTATCCTACACACACAAGGGACAATTTACAATTTTACCAAGCCAACTAGCCTACAAACCTGCATGTCTATGGAGTGTGGGAGGAAACTGGAGCACCCGGCGAAAACCCACACAGGTCACGGGGAGAACGTACCAACTCCATACAGACAGCACCCGTAGTCAGGATCGAACCAGGGGCTCTGGCACTGTACGGCAGCAACTCTACTGAGACCCTTCTTCAGATATCATAGCGTAAATTCATTTAATGAGGACCACTAAAATTATTATTATTAGCTTAAAAATGCTTTAAAAGCGCGTGGAAAATGTAGGTGAAGCTGGATTTTGTGCAAGTCAGGCTTTTCTGAAGAAGGGTCTCGACCCGAAACGTTACCCTTTCCTTGCTTCCAGAGATGCTGCCTGACCCACTGTGTTACTCCAGCTTTTTGTGTCCATCATCGGTGTAAACCAGAATCTGCAGTTCCTTCCTACACTCCTTAACAAAAATATTAATTTTTGCAGAATGCAAATGCGGCCCATTAATTTACAATCCACATTTTAAAATCCGAACTACTGCAGCCGAAAACAGAAACCAAAACGTGAAAACATTCCTGTATTTCTAAGGTTCTATGTTATGACTGCAAGGTACTCAATTTCATTCAGACTGAAATGTCTGAATGACAATAAAGGATACTTTACTTTACTTAGGTAGGTACAAAATGCTGAAGTAACCCTTCTTCAGTCTTAAGGGTCTCTACCCGAAACATTGCTAATTCCTTCTCTCCATAGATGCTACCTCACCCACTGAGTTTCTCCAACATTTTGTATCTACCTTCGATTTACCAGCATCTGCAGTTCTTTCTTAAACATTACTGCATTTCTAACTGAATCCCATTTGACCAAAACTATTTTTGTCGTTTCCTTTTTCAAGTTAGAAAATGGTGTGAGTAACAACAATAAATCAATTATTTTTCCATCAGCATTTGATAATAAAAAACATACAGTGGATATTCTTACTAGAATTGCTTACAACTATGACAACATTGAGCATAGAACAATGCAGCAGGGGAACAGACCCTTAGGCCATAATGACCATGGCATACATGATGCCACGATAAGCTAATCTCCTCTGACTGTATGTGATCAATATACCTCCAGTCACTGCATATCACACACACCTTAAAACGATAGAGGCTTTAAGGTGTTGAAAAATTATTATTATTAGCTTAAAAATACTTTAAAAGCGCATGTTGGCTCCACCACCACCCCTGGCAGTGTGTTCCAGGCACCGGCACTCTGTGTAACAAAAAACATTCCTCGCAGAACTCTTTAAACTTTGCCACTCTCATCTTAAAACAATGCCCTCTCATCTTTAGCAATTCTACACTGGGGAAAAAAAGGTTCTGACTGCCTTGGACCACCGGTCCACATGACAATAAACTAAACATACGCTGAAGATGCCCCTTGTTAATCTTATATTTCAGGTTCTAATATAGTTTTTATATAATAAATTTAACTAACACCTCTTTTTTAATGTTTGTAGCTTTCATCCATAACTGTGTAACCTATTACAGACGCGCCACACTTGTCCTCCAGTTCCTGCGGACTTCCACCGCTCGAAGTACAGGATTTTGGTGTGTGCGAGCTTTATCATCGTTTCTTACAATGCTATGTATACAGTACTGATCGCAACTTCTACTGAAGTGTGGATGGCCGTTGGCTCACTAGGAGCTCATCCGCCCTTTGACAGGTCTTGTTTTTGGTTCTGCTGGGGGTCCACAGCCCCCTCCTCACCTGGCAAACCAGGTGGGGGAGACAGTTTAGTCGTCGACTATCCGACCATGGAGCAGGCAGCACGGGATTACATGGTACCCATGGCGGGGGGAACTCTCCTCCCCCCCCCCCCCCCCCCCACCTGACCTCAAGATCCCTCTGTGCATCCATGCCGTCACGGCTCTTGCCATCGACTGAACAATGGAAAAAAAAGAGAAACATCTACCTGAGGCGTCAGACACAGAATCCTCACTGGCCTCATCTTGCATTGCCTTTCGAGAGGTCGCCTTCCCAGCGTACCTCGCATCTGTGTCACACAGCAAAGCTAACGTTTGTTTCCGCAGTTTACTGTCAAATGGCAGGCTGTTGTCTCCCTCATCGAACCTGGTCGATAACTTTAGCAATGGTCGCTGAGAAAGAAAGAGAAAACTTCAGTCCAAGAAAGCGTTTAGTTTTAATTTTAACATAATAGCTGCCATCAATTTTCCACAGTACATGTAAAACAGTGCAACAATATTCCATTTTTTTAAACAGAATTTAGCCTTGTTTATTGCCACCCCGTTGAACTTGACACTTTGAGAGGAGGTGAGTTGCTTCTTATCTGTAGTCCATTCTCCATCAATACCTTGCAATAGGACTATTGGGGTCAGCACGGTGGCGCAGTAGTAGAGCTGCTGCCTGACAGCGCCAGAGACCCGGGTTCCATCCTGACTACGGGTGTTGTCTGTACAGTGTTTGTACGTTCTCCCCGTGACCTGCACAGGTTTTCTACAGGATCTCCCGTTTCCTCTCATTCCTCTCATTCCAGGTTTGTAAGTTAACTGGTTTGGTATAATTGTAAATTGTCCCTCGTGTGTGTAGGATAGCGTGACTGTGCTGGGATCGCTGGTCGGCACGGACTTGGTGGGCCGAAGGGCCTGTTTCTCTAAATTAAACTAAAAGACTGACAAGCAAAAGTAAAACATTGCAGACTGAATTGGGCAGTATCAAAGACGCAGAACACTGTGGCCACTCCTCATTTCACTCCTACCGTCGGGAAGAAGGCACAGGAGTCTGAAAACCACAGCCACCAGGTTCAAGAACAGCTTCATTCCAACGATCATCAGGACAGTCTCAACACTAATCTCAATTATCGCAACGTTTAAGAAACAATTACACAGGTACCTGGATAGGACAGGTGGGACTAGTGTAGCTGGGGCATGTCGTCCGGTGTGGGCAGGTTGGGCCAAAGTACCTGATTCCAGGCTGTATGACTATAATGCACTTTAGGCATTTGTGCACTGCTTTGGGGTTATTAATTTATTGATATTTTATTTTCTATAAACTATCCATGTGCATTGAGTTTATAGGCCTGTTATGCTGCTGCTCGTAAGAATTTCATTGTTCCATTTGTCGATAAATATAACAACCAAACACTCTTGACTAAACTGTGTGTCACTCTCTCCATTTGTGGCCCACCTGCTAAGTGCTTCCTGCAATTTTTGGTCCTATTACACGGGGCAGGAATGGAGACACAAGGAACTGTGGATGCTGGAATTTTGAACAAAGCAAAGGAACTTGTTTCAGCGGGTCATGCAGCAACAGTGTAACCCGATATTTCCCAAAGGTAGACAACTTGGATCTTTCGACAACTCTCTTCAGTACTTTTTCTACACTGCTAAGAGAATTTTGTGAAATTCTCGATGCCGCTTGTGGCCTATCCTCAAATGAGAATGTACTCTTCTCCGAGCATGGTCTGGCTGACTGCAACAAATTCAATGGGTTCAAGCTACATGGCAGTGGACATGACATCGCTGATGTAAAATACCTTTAATCGGACTTTACTGGACTTTATCTTGCACTAAACGTTATTCACATTATTCCCTTTCATCATGTATCCATACACTGCGAATGGCTCGATAGCAATCATGTATTTTCCTTCCGCTGACTGGTTAGCACGCAACAAAAAAGCTTTTCACTGTACCTCGGTGCACGTGACAATAAACTAAATTAAACTGATGTAGCAGGGCCACAACGCTGCCCAATTCTAAAGGTACAAATCAAAAGCTGCAGAAACTGTCATTTCACACGGAAACATTTGCCAGAACTGTTTCAGAAATAGGGCTCAAATAAATTTAAATGACACAAATAAGCAAACAGTGCCTGCAAGGCTTCTTAAAATATGTAATCTTAATAATAAAAATGTTTTCCTCTGTAATTCCTCAACAGTAAATGGTTATCTGTCAAATTCGGGAATCATAAGCCTATTAAATGCCATCATGTATGAAAGCAAACTAGCATGACTATGATGAATTATTGCATCTCCTATAATCATTGGTGGGTATACATGAAGTAGCCAGCACAACATCATACACGGATGTGATGACAGGACTGCATCAAACCAATGGAAGTGCAAATAACAATCCACTTTTGAATTCTGCAACAGTACTGTCTGATGTGTTTTAGTTTCGGTTCGTTTAGGAAGGCTGCAGCCGTAAATCTCCCCCCCAACCCACCCCCACCACATTGGCCTTCATGTGTCCCACTGTTCCCGCATGTGTAGCTCGCGCATCCGACACGAGAGCCACACTCGATCCCACAGGACACGAGACTGCACAACCGTGCTATCGTGGTCTACGACGGGTCACCACAGGTTTAGAGATATAGCATGGAAACAAACCCTACGGCCCGTGCCCACCATCGAGCACCCGTTCATACCAGTTCTACTTTATCCCACTTTCTCATCCACTCCTGACAATGTATGTGCAATTTACAGTGGCCAACTAACCAACAAGCCTGCACGTCTTTGGAGGAAACCCAAGCACCCGGAGGAAATCCCACATGGTAACGTGGAGAACGTGCAAACTCCACATGGACAGTACCCGAGGTTAGAATTGAACCTGGATCACTGCCGCTTTAAGGCAACAGCTTTATCAGCTGCGTCATAGTGCCGTTCTAAGTAGAGATTTGAAGTATTTAGACAACACGGGCGGCAAGATGATGCAACGGTAGAGCTGCTGCCTTACAGCAGTTTGATCCTTACTACGGGTGCTATCTGTATGGAGTTTGTACTTTCTCCCCATGACCGCGTGAGTTTTCTCCAGGTGCTCTGGTTTCCCTCAAAACTCCAACGACGTATAGGTTTGTAGGTTAATCGGCTTCGGTAAAAATTGCAAATTGTCCCTGGCGCTAGTGTATGAGGATCGCTGGTCGGTGTGGACTCTGTGGGCTGAAGGGCCTGTTTCCACACAGTATCTCTAAACACTAATCACTTAAAGAACGCTGGAATATATCGAAATCAAGACTACAGGATTTAGGTGACTTGGAGCTGACTGTTTTAGATTAAATTAGCGTCTGATTTTGCCAAACTGTATAGGCTGTTCTTGCATCAAAGTAATCTTTTTGCTAAAAATCCCAAAACCTCTCTAATTTTGAATCCTCAAATTAATTTATTCCTATTTTTATTTTTAGGATTAACAACAAAAGATGACGATTTCTAACAGCTCAAACGAACCTGAAAGAAAAGCTACGAACACAAAGGGAAAAAGTTGTCTTTCACCATTTTTTTGGGAAGACTATTATGTACTGCCCCCATGACGTTAAATGAAGCATTGACCAAAAACATGGGGCACTAAATGCAACGAGACAAACAGCAACTTGTTTGACTGCGCTATCACCAACGAGCGACCGTTCGAGGTGCAGAAACACTGGGGAAACTCAACCTAAAGCCGTTTAATATTAAAAGTGCAAGGAAGTGACATATAGCGCAGGTGAATAATGAGTTCCGATTAGGTTTAATTTAATATTCAAAACCTTGCAATCAAATATTCTGTTTATGGAAGAATAAAAATTCCATTTATCACATTTTGTCAGCATCATTGTTAACACAAAGGGCACTTTAGTGCCTCCCATCTCCTTATTGAAAGTGCCTTCCAAATCTCTCCAGAGAATTTGGACCGCCATCATGAAAATCACATTAGTGGAAATTACAGTTAGGAATTATGGCTTGGCACAGCACCAGCTGTCCTATATTTTCATTATATATTGAAGCTAGTTTAATTCTTTTAGCTCTGTGATCCACTGGTACTATAAATATTATAAAATATACAACCAAAAATATATGGCTTTAATGCCAAGTAGAAATAGAGCTCCCACCATTAACTCTTCTCCGATTTAATTTGGAAATAACTTTGATTAACTTAATACAAGAGAGTGCCAGTGAATCAGGAGAACTCGGGGTAAAACACAAGAACTCCATGAAGTCTAATTCTATTCTAACAAGAAAAAAAAAAATTGTGACTAACTTTCTAATGAATTATTGAGGGAGTGTGTCATTGTGGGAGGCGACATTGTTCAGTTGGGATATTAAGCCAAGTATGCCTTCTCAGCTAGGCACAGAAAATAAAAACCACACTACGGGAAGAACATCCAAGAAGCTCTTTCTGCATAGAGCCAAAAGCAGTTTAGTTTAGAGATACAGCACAAAAACAGGCCCTTCGGGTCGGCAGCGATCCCCGCACATTAACACTATCCTACACACACAAGGAACAATTTACATTTATACCAAGCCAATTAGCCTACAAACCTGTAAATCTTTCAAATGTGGGAGGAAACCGAAGCTTCCTGGAGGAAACCCAAGCTGGTGCTGGAATCTGGAGCTACTTGAACTGCTGATTTCCTCTAATATATTGTTTACTGCCCCAGTTTAGTTTAATGCTATTCTTTATAAGATAACAAAACACAGTACAACACAGAGGTGGGGCTAGAGGGGAGAGGGGACGAGGAGGGGGGAGAGTTAAGCAGATATTTAAAATTGGAGAATTCAATGTTCAAACCACGGGGTTATAAGGTACGCGGGATTTGAGGACTCAATTAATTCTCTTTCATTCTATACATTAGTACGGGAGTCAAAGGTTTCAGGGAAATGGTAGGAGAATGGGGTTGAGAGGGAAAGATAGATCAGCCATGACTCAATGGCAGAATAGACTGAAGAAGGGTCTCGAAACAAAATGTCACCTATTCCTTCTCTCCATAGATGCTGTCTGCTGAGTTCCTCTAGCATTTTTGTCTACCTTCAATTTTTCCAGCATCTGCAGTTCTTTCTTAAACATTTTGTCTACTTCACTGCGAAATCTCCTCAAGGTATGTCTACTTTGAAGAAGTTCTCCTCCTCTCTCCGAAGAGTTTAAGTAGTCTGAAGAAGGGTCTTGAAACGAAACGTCACCTATTCCTTCTTTCCATAGCTGCTGCCTCACCTGCTGAGTTCCTTCTGTCTACCGGCAGAATAGACTCGATGGGCCGAATAAACTTATGACTTAATGCTGTTGGACATGTTCAGTATTGTTGCCATTTTCTGTTTTACTACAATGTTGAAGCATCTTGAATGGAAAGATACACTTAAACAGGGGAACGATGATGGCTGCAGACTATTTATGTTACTTGAATTGATTGAAAGATAGATTTTAAAAACAGACCCTTCGGCCCACCGAGTCCACTGCCTATCAAGTAGGCGCTCATACGATTTCCATGTTATCCCCATAGATGTCTCATGCCCTACAAGTTATATATTATAACTATAATATTAGAGGCTGATTAACCTAAAAATCCACATGTCTTTGGGATGTGGATGTAAACCCCAGAACCTGGGAAAAACCCCTGCGATCACAGGGAGAGCATGGAAACTCCACGCAGACAGCACCCGAGGTCAGGATCCAACCCAGGTTTCTGGCGTGTGAGGCGGCAGCTCTACCAGCTGGGCAGCTCTGGTTACTCTCTTTTGAAAAAGAAAATAGGAATTACTCTTGGGGTCAAGCTCAAGTTGTGAAGAGCACAGACTAGATTTTTAAATTACCAAGTTGGACAGGGAGTATTTTTTTCCAGATCCTTGAACAAAAGTGTCCTTTTTCCACAATAATAAACTCAATAGAAGAGTCTACTTTATATTGATACAAGTGCATCTCCCACTGCCCGTCGCCAGCCCCCCTCCTCCAGGTCAGGCAGCATCTCTGGAGAACATGGATAGGTGACGTTTCACAGAGTGCTGGAGTAACTCAGCGGGTCAGGCAGCATCTGTGGAGAACATGGATAGGTGACGTTTCACAGAGTGCTGGAGTAACTCAGCGGGTCAGGCAGCATCTGTGGAGAACATGGATAGGTGACGTTTCACAGAGTGCTGGAGTAACTCAGAGGGTCAGGCAGCATCTCAGGAGCACATGGATAGGTGACGTTTCGGGTTGGGACCTTTCTTTAAACTGTTTGTAGGGGGGGAGGGGGGTAATTGGATAACATTTTGCTATCATTCCTAAGAAACCTCGAGTTATGGAAAATTGCGATACAAAGACAATTCTGTCAATGGGGAAAAGGAGATGTGGAGCGAGAGTGTTTACGACTTTATTTCACTCAGACTTTCAAAAATGAAGGTTCTTTTGAGAGCAGTAAGTTTATTTTTGTTATGGCAAGCTAAACATGCAAAAGACCATGTGGCATTGTTTAATAGAGCATCTTTGAACAATTGTCAATGTCATACTTGTTAATTTCAATGCCCACCCTCAGTTATCGTAGCAATTGCGTTCTCAAGAGACAATGATGTCTGATTACTGTGAGGTTAGAGGTAAACTCTTTTTCCCTAAACTGTTTAAATCCAAGACAGCTTTTTTCTAATTGTCAATACCCAAAGTAACTTTTTAGTGGTTCTCTACCTGCCGATCAAAACGGTTATCAACCACTTTACCGGTGTTTTGTAAATATTGTTGCCTAATTCACATTTGTGTTATAGAAGAATTTGAATAGGTGATTCAGATAGGCCCACATCTTTAGAGTATCACAAGTCACAAGAATTCAAATGAGTTTTCTTGCTATCTGTTTCAGAATTGTTCACCATTCCTAAACTTCTTGCATAAGTTAGTGTCCATCATTGATGCGGCCCGACACGTTGTATTTCCAGCTTTCTCGGGTTTCTCAGCTATTTTTTTGCTTTCTCAGCTATTTCAGGTTTCCAGCGATTGCAGTATTTTACTTTTGTATATTTATTAAAGCCATGTGTACCGAGGCACAGTGAAAAGCTTTTGTTTACATGCCATTCAATTAAATCATTTCATATTATGAATGCAATCAATCTATGCACAAGTACGACAGGTAGGGCAAAGGGTAAAAATAGCTGAGCTCAGAATATAGTTTGACAGCATTGTAGCTAGCTAAACAGCGGAAAAGTCCAACCACCGCAGAGAATGTAGGTTGGATGATCCCTAGCACAAGGGAAGACCACTTAGTAAGTTAGTACTTACCACTTAGTTAGTTAGTAAGAGAGGAAAAAAATTGAACCCGAATCTGGTGGTATGTCCTTTCATATCTCTGCCCGATGGCACAGCAGATAAGAGGGAAGGACCAGGGTGAAATTGGTCGTTATGTTGGGCACATTCGCAAGTGGGCAGGCAGCATTGAGAGTCAATGGGAAGGGGGGAACACAAGGAACTGCAGATGCTAGAATCTGCACCATATAAAACAACTTAATAACATCTGCAGAGGAAAACGGTGTATGGAGACACATTAGACTGCAGACGCTGGAATCTTGAGCAAAACACAAAATGCTGGAGGAAGTCAGCGTCTGTGGAGGGCATGGATAGGCAGAAGGCTGTTACTGTCGGTCCATTACGGCTTGGTTTGGGAACAGCTCTACTCAAGACCGCGAGAAATTGCAGAGTTGTGGATGTATCTGTACACAGCTCGATTGTTATCATGTACAGTCTTTTCACTGACTGGATAGCACGCAACAGAAAAACATTTCACTGCACCTCGGTAGTTGTGACGATAAACTAAATTTAAACTAACTGGACCCAGGCATCTGAAGAAGGGTCTCGACGAGAAACGTCACCTATTCCTTTTCTCCAGAGATGCTGCCTTACCCGCTGAGTTACTTCAGCGCTTTGTCTATCTTCAGTGTAAACGAGGATTGCCGTTCCTTCCAAAAACTAACATTTACACACCCTGAAGCAGTATGAGCGAGCCACCCCAGTACTGCGGGCTGACACAAACATCTCCCAGCTACAGAGTTTCAGACTAGTAATAATAAAAAGTTTTCAGCAGGATTCAGAAATTATATGTAAGTTCATAACTCATTGCAAATTTGCAGATGACACAAAGCTGGGTGGCAGTGTGAACTGTGAGGAGGATGCTATGAGAATGCAGGGTGACATGGACAGGTTGGGGGAGTGGGCAGATGCATGGCAGATGCAGTTTAATGAGAATAAATGTGAGGTTATCCACTTTGGTAGCAAAAACAGGAAGATTATTATCTAAATGGTGTCAAGTTGGGAAAAGGGGAAGTACAACGGGATCTGGGGGTCCTTGTTCATCAGTCAATGAAAGTAAGCATGCAGGTACAGCAGGCAGTGAAGAAAGCAAATGGCATGTTAGCCTTCATAACAAGAGGAGTTGAGTATAGGAGCAAAGAGGTCCTTCTGCAGTTGTACAGGGCCCTAGTGAGACAACACCTGGAGTATTGAGTGCAGTTTTGGTCTCCAAATTTGAGGAAGGACATTCTTGCTATTGAGGGAGTGCAGCGTAGGTTCACAAGGTTAATTCCCGGGATGGCGGGACTGTCATATGCTGAGAGAATGGAGCGTCTGGGCTTGTACACTCTGGAGTTTAGAAGGATGAAAGGGGATCTTGTTGAAACATATAAGATGATTAAGGGTTTGGACGCGCTAGAGGGGGCAGGAAACATGTTCAAGAATAAGGGGTAAGCCATTTAGAACAGAGACGAGGAAACACTTTTTCACACAGAGAATGGCGAGTCTGAGGAATTCTCTGCCTCAAAGGGTGATGTAGGGTGGTTCTCCAGATATTTTCAAGAGAGAGCTAGATAGGGCTCTTAAGGATAGCGGGGTCAGGGGATATGGGGAGAAGGCAGGAATGGGGTATTGTGGATGATCAGCCATGATCACATTGAATGGCAGTGCTGGCTTGAAGGGCCGAATGGCCTACTGCTGCACCTATTGTCTATTGGAGCAGAATTAGGCCATTCAGCCCATCAAGTCTACTCCGCCATTCAATCATGTCTTATCTATCTTTCCTTCTCAACGCCATTCTCCTCCCCATAACCCTAACACCCGCATTAATCAAGAATTTGCCCATCTCTGCCCTAAAAATACCCATCGACGGCCTCCACAGCCATCTGTGGCAATGAATTCCACAGATTCATTATCCTCCAACTAAAGAAATATCTCCCTATCTATTTTCTAAAGGTATGGCTTTTATTCTGAGGCTGTGCTCTCTGGTCCTAGACTCACCCACTAGTGGAAACATCCTCTCCACATCAATTCTTTCTATCTATCTATCTATCTATCTATCTATCTATCTATCTATCTATCTATGTCTATATCTCTATATCTGTAAACAATATAATTGAAACATATGTAAACAATATAATAAACGGGGGAAAAAGTTAAGTGTGTGTGTACATCTATCCGTGTATGTATATGTGTATGTGCGCATGCGTATGTATGTGTATCTATACATACGTAGGGGGGGGGTAACCGGGGGGGGGGGATGACCGGGGGTGTGGGTTGGCTGGGGGGGGGGGTGGGGGGGGGGGGGGGGTGAGGGGGGGGTGGGGGGGGGGGGGGGGGGTGACCAGGGGGGGGGGGGGGGGGGGGTGACGGGGGGGGGGGGTGGGGGGGGGGGGTGACCGGGGGTGGGGGTGACCAGGGGGGGGGGGGTGACCAGGGGGGGGGGTGACCAGTGGGTGACCGGGGGGGGGTGGGGGTGACCAGGGGGGGGGGGGGGCGTGACCAGGCGGGGGGGGGTGACCAGGGGGGGGGGGGTGACCAGGCGGGGGGGGGGTGACCAGGCGGGGGGGGGGGGGGTGACCAGGGGGGGGGGGGGTGACAGGCGGGGGGGGGTGACCAGGGGGGGGGGGGTGACCAGGCGGGGGGGGGTGACCAGGCGGGGGGGGGGGTGTGACCAGGCGGGGGGGGGGGGGTGACCAGGGGGGGGGGGGGGGGGTGGGGGGGGGGATGGACAGGGGGGGGGGGACCAGGCGGGTGGAGGGGGGGGGTGACCAGGGGGGGGGGGGGGTGACCAGGGTGGGGGGGGCGCAGGGGGGGGGGGTTGACGGGGGGGGGGGTGTTGACCAGGGGGGGGGCGTGAACAGGGGGGGGGGGGGTGACCAGGGGGGGGGGGGGGTGAGAGCCTAGGGATGGGGGGGGTGAAGGGGGGGGTGGTGAAGGCCGCCCAGGGGGGGCCCACTCCAGACCAGGGGAGGGTGTGACCAGGGGGGGGGGTTGACCAGGCGGGGGGGGTGACCAAGTGGTGACCAGGGGGGGGGGTGACCAGGCGGGGGCGGGGGTGAAACGGACGGGGTGACCAGGCGGGGGGGGGTGACCAGGGGGGGGGTGACCAGGCGGGGGGGGGAGGTGACCAGGCGGGGGGGGGGCGGGGGGGGGGGCGGAGCGGGGGGTGACAGGTGACCAGGTGGGGGTGACCAGGGGGGAGGGGGAACCGGGGGGGGGGGTCAGGGGGAGGGCGGCGGGGGGGGGGGACAGGGGGGGGGAGTGGGGGGGTGACCAGGGGGGGGGGGGTGACCAGGGGGGGGGGTGCCCAAGGGGGGGGGGGGGGTGACCAGGGGGGGGGGGGGGGGGGGGGTGACCAGTGGGGGGCGTGGTGACCAGGCGGGGGGGGGGGGGTGACCAGGGGGCCGGGGGGGGGGGGGGGGGGGCGTGACCAGGGGGGGGGGGTGGACCAGGCGGGGGGGGGGGGTGACCGGGGGGGGGGGGTGACCAGGCCCAATTAGGGGGGGGGCTGTGGTGACCAGGCGGGGGGGGGGGGGGGGGGGGGTCAGGGGTGACCCAGGCGGGGGGGGGGGGACGGGGTGAC
Source organism: Okamejei kenojei (assembly GCA_035221665.1). Taxonomy (NCBI): domain Eukaryota; kingdom Metazoa; phylum Chordata; class Chondrichthyes; order Rajiformes; family Rajidae; genus Okamejei; species Okamejei kenojei. The sequence goes on from CM069156.1 coordinate 4,045,266, forward strand.
CAGGGGCTGGGGGGACCAGGCGGGGGGGGGTGGGACCAGGGGGGGGGGGGGGGGGGTGACAAGTGGGGGGTGACAGGGGGGGGTGACCAGGGGGGGGGGGTGGGGGGGTGACCGGTTGGTGGAGGGGGGGGGGGGGGTGACCGGGTGGGGGGGGGTGACAGGGGGGGTGGGGGTGACCAGGCGGGGGGGGGGGGGGGTGACCAGGGGGGGGGGGGGGGGGAAAAGAGGAACCGCAGGGGGGGGTTACGGGGTGGGGGGGGGGGGGGGGGGGTGGACCATGGGGGGGGGTGACCTGGCGGGGGGGGGGGTGACCAGGGGGGGGGGGGGGTGACCAGGGGGTGGGGGGGGGGGGGGGGGGGGGGGGGGGTGGGGGGGGGGGGGGGGGTCGGGGGGGGGGGGGGGGGGTGACCAGGTGGGGGGGGGGGGGGGGGTGACCAGTGCGGGGGGGGGGGGGGGGCTCCAAGCGGCCGGGTTCCTGCGCGGATGAGCTCGCCGACCCCGGGCCCTGCAGCCTACGCGAGCCCCAGGCTGCGGGGCCCACCCACCCCCACCCCCCCGGCGCGGCGGCGGCTCCCTGTCCCCCCCACCCCCCACCCCGCCCCCCCCACCTCCCCTGATCCTCCTCCTCCTCGCCCACAGGCCGGGCGACCGAGCGGCCCGCGGGTCGATGCAACTCCTCCAACCGCCGCGCCATGGACGCCGCCATCTTGCCGCCGCCCGTCACGCCGATACACCGTATTCATGTGACGCGCTTCCCGGCGGCGGGGAGAGGCCGCCCTTCGCGGCTGGAGGGCGAGGTCAGCGGCGGCTCACACACAACATGCATGTCTTGAGTAACTGTTGGAGAAGCTGGAACATCGAGGGTTTACACACACAGTGCTGGAGACACTCAGCGGGTGCAGCTGCATCTATGAAGCGAAGGAGACAGGCGACGTTTCGGGCCGAAAGAAGGTCTGAAGAAGGGTTTCGGCCCGAAAACGTCGCCTATCTCCTTCGCTCGATAGATGCTGCTGCACCCGCTGAGTTTCTCCAGCATTTTGTGTGCCCTTGCTGGAGTAACTGAGCAGGTCTGAAGAAAGGTTTCGACCCGAAACATAGAAACATAGAACCATAGAAAATAGGCGCAGGATGAGGCCATTCGGCCGTTCGAGCCAGCACCGCCATTCAATATGATCATGGCTGATCATCCCCAATCTGTTCCCCATGCCTGCCTTCTCCCCATATCCCTTGACTCCATTAGCCCCTAGAGCTCTATCAAACTCTCTCTTAAATCCATCCAGTGACTTGGCCTCCACTGCCCTCTGTGGCAGGGAATTCCATAAATTCACGTCGCCTATTTTCATTCGCTCCTTAGATGCTGCCTCGTCCGCTGAGTTTCTCCAGCATTTTTGTCTACCTTTGCTGGAGTAACTCAGTCCTCCCTCCACCACCTCCAGTTTAAATTCCATTTGGAATATTTTGGAGGACCAAGAAACCAAGAACCAAGAACCAAGAGCGGTTCAGCCAGCATCTCTGGAGAACATGGGTAGATGATGTTTCGAGTCGGGACCCTTCAGAGTAGATGGTGGTGGGCGGGAGAAGGGTGGAGAAAGCTGGATGAGAGGAGGGAGCCTGGTGCGTTATAGGTAGACGGATGGGGCAGGTGAGAGGTGAGTGCTTTTGTTTGATAGGTAACTGTAAGAAACTGCAGGTGCTAGTTTATACCGAAGATAGACACAACGTGCTGGAGTAATTCGGCGGTCAGGCAGCATCTCAGGGGAACATGGATTGGTAATGTTTCGTGTCTGGAGCCTTCTACAGAGACCCGATATGCTGTGTTACACCAGCACTTCGTGTCTGTCTTTGATAAACACCGGGATCTACAGTTATTTGTTTCTACAGAGGCAATGCCCATCTCTCTGACCATGTTCAGCATGCTGCAGACACCAGTTATCATAGTAACCTTTCCCCACAAACTTCTGAATAAGAAATTATATCAATATGATAGATAATGTTAACGATGTAAAGAGTATTTTAGATAGGCACATGGATATGCAAGGAACAAGGGGATATGGAGGAAGGAACTGAGAATGCCGGTTTAAATCGAAGATAGACACAAAGTGTTGGAGTAACTCAGCGGGACAGGCAGCATCTCTGGAGAGAAGGAATGGGTGACCTTTCGGGTCGAGACCCATCTTAAGGGTTACACCCAGTTACTCCAGCATTTTGTGTCTATAAGGGGATATGGATTATGCGCAGACAGATAAGAGTTGGTCGTGACATCCTGATCGACACAGATATTGTGGACCAGAGAGCCTGAACTTTTCTATGTTCTATAAATCAAAATAATGCAGCCTTAGAATGGCAAATATAAAAAAAAGCTTTTCACTATACCTTGGTATACGTGACAATAAACTGAACTAAATTAAACGATATTATTTGTCCACAAAAAAAATACTAAGTGCTAGAGTAACTGGGTATATTTGGAGAACATGGTCAGGACCCTTCCTCAGACTGATCTTCATGTTCTCCAAAGTTGCTGCCTTACCCGCTGAGGTTCTCCAGCACTTTGCGTTCTCGATATTCCACCACCTGCAGTTCCTTGTGATGGCCTCTCTTTACTTCTGTAAATCAGCCAGCGAAATATTTTTGCATTCTTATAAAATGAGTCGGCAAATATTTCGATTGTATTTCTCTAACCTCGTGGACCTCAAGAGTTTAAGTTTCTCCGGTATGGTGTAACGAAATACGCGTTGAAGAAGGGTCTCGACCCGAAACTCACCCATTCTTCTCTCCACAGAGGCTGCTGACCCGCTGAGTTACTCCAGCATTTTGTGTCTATCTTCGGTTTAAACCAGCATCTGCAGTTCCTTCCTGCACATACCACGTATTAATTAATATTCGCTTACTACTCAACCACCATAGAGTTATGACAATGGAAATATTAACCACAATATATACTTACGATGAGTGTAGTGAGAGAATACGTGAAATATTGAGCCAGTGACCGCTGCTATTATCCACCAAAGCGCCTTATATATGAATCCTCTGATAACACGATTATATTACCATATTAAAATATTCATAATGCGTGAATAAATATGATTGAAAATTTATTGCCGCATCTTTCAGCGTTATGGTTTATTATTTTAACGCAGTTTATAAATTAATATACCGAGTAGGATTAAACAGCTGTTAAAGTATGACATGCGATATGCGTTGTTAAAAATGTTTTTAACATTAATAACATGTATTTATTGTATTCTCGGAAAATATAAAATTAACTTTATGATAGGTCGTATAGCAGCGGATTGTAAATGATATTGGTGTTTAATCAACGTACAATGATACACATAACTCCGCGGCGAGGGTGATGTATGCTGTTTGTCCTATCAGTCTGAAACCTCTCAAGAGAAACCAAAGAACTGTGCCAAGAAAGTATTGGAGAGGATGGAATGGCAATTTGCAAGCTGTGTCTGTGGAAAGAGTACAATAAGTTATAAAAGTGTAATCTCCCAACCAGAAAAGTGAAATCGACCGGAGCCTTAAACAGTTAGCAGCGAAATTCTTTCCTAATTATGTTATTAAAGCAATTTATATTGCTGTTAATACAATTTCAGTCGGTGTTCGTGACTCTAAAATCATCAATTCTGCACCAGAATTAGAAATTCGATTTCTCGTCGTTTTGGAGGTTGTGGATTCTGAATTCTAGTTTTTAAGGATATATTAATGATATATTTTACGGATTATAGAAAGACCGCAAGAGTGTTGGAGTAACTCGGCGGTTCGGGCAGCGTCGATGGAGGGGACGGATAGGAGAGTTTTTGTAGTGTTGCCTCTCCTTCAGTCAAGAAGAGTGGGGTCGGCCCATTCTCTCCGCAGATGCTGCCTGACCCGCTGAAGTCCTCCAGCACTTCGTGTTTTGCTCAAGATTGCAGCACCTGCAGTTCCTTGTGACCACGTGTATTTTAAATCATAGTTTCTCACTCATTTAGAATAAACTGTCCCGCATATGTTATTGATAAGAACATTATATGGTTTCTCGGTGTATGGTTAACGTCAAACTAAGACACTTGAAAGTGAGTTTATTTTGAATGAAAATTGATGTTTCCATGGATATGTATTATATCTTTGCGCGCCCCTTTTATTTGGAGGGGGGGGGGGGGGGGGGGGGGGAGAAAACACTTTCTTTCCACAGTACAGCTATCGTTTATCGTAAATTTCTTGACAATATTACCACAGCAAATGACCAGGGTTACGAACACGATTCTTTTTTCTTCTCCTTCTTCTCCAATCAAAATAGTACAAGGTCATCTGCTGCACCCGCTGAGTTTCTCCAGCTTTCTGTGTACCCTAGTACAAGGTCATTACCTTTTAAACCATTTGCATGAAATGGCACAGCATTTCTACAAGGCTAAACCTGGCATAAGCCAACATCTGTGCAAATATTTATGCAGATATACCTTCTTCACTATAGAAGCAATTGTAAATCATCAGGCAATGTATTTAAGTAGCAGTTAAACAACTTTCCTTAAAATGTTACTATTTGTCACTGTATGCATTCAATGTGATTCCATCAACGCGGTGTCATTGCAATAGTTAACACTAGGTTCATTAAACACATATAATGTGATGGGGTGCGAATTTATATATTTACCTTGTTGACAGGACATGGTTTAGCTGAATTTTAAATTTTAATTTATTTAGTCAATGGGTATTTTAAGGACGGTGGACTGGTAGATTATTGATTTGGTAAGGGACGTCAGGGGTTATGGGGAGAGAAGGCAGTGAGGATGAGATGGAGAGAGAAAGACTAGATCAGTCGTTGATTTATTGGCGGGAAGACTTGATGGGCCAATGGCCTTAATCTGGTTTTGTCCTATCACTCCTGAACATGAATTTATTTAATTCAAGTAACCTTCCATTTAGAAGTAAACGTTCATTTCACTGCAAACTAGAGATATTGTGAAGTGTTTAAGAAGGAACTGCAGATGCTGGAAAATCGAAGGTAGATAGAAATGCTGGATTGTAAAGTTTTTTTTAATTTATAATTTTGGATTGGTTAGTTCAGTAAAAGAGGTACTGCTATTTTGAATGAAAACGGATAGAGATATGAAAAATGATCATGACATTTTTAGTGCAACTCCTTGTTCATCGACTGGCCTTTAAAGACATTAAAACATCAATTTGTTTTTTTTAATTAAAAAGTCACAAATTTTATTCAACATGTTTTTCTCATTTATACAGTGAATGGTCTAATATGCAACGGAGGTCACAAAAGCTTAGGTCTATTGTTATGACAAAAGATTGCTATCATGAGGAATTCTATACTGTATAAAGAAAAAAAAATTAGCAGCTATCAACTGCATATTTGACCATGTGGTAAAATTGTTTAAATATTTGACCTTTCGTTTCTGTAAGACACAAAAATAAAATCCTGTATGAATCTATATGAGCATTATTAACAATATGAATGATTTCTATGAGAGAGCTAAAAATGAGCAGAAAGTTTATTTTTTTTTACACTCCCTTCTGACACACGTTCTCCATGGACGGCGCAGTGAGCCGAGAGGAATTGTGATTGTATGACTGTTTATTTTGGCACCTTCTCTAGTTTGTTTCTCCACTTTGTTAACATACGCGAAAACAAAAAAAAACAAAAAACAATATAGCAAGAAATAACTCACTTTGTACAAACGGAGCCTTGAGCCACAATCTCCCAGTGAAAAACATTGGAAAAACAAAAAAACTAAGTTTGGCTGCATGATGTCCGTTTGTTCAAATCCAGTTCAAGAAGGTTTTAAAATGCTTTTTCTAAAACATTAAACTCCTGAATTAAATATAGTACGTAAACAGTAGACTCTTTCAGTTTATATATGAGCTTCTTTTTGTTGTTCAGCTTCGTGTAGGTAGAATAGTTGGTGAAATCTAGGAGGCTCCCGGTTCGCCCTTTGTCCTTTTTCTGAAAAAGTTTCTTTTTTTTGGATTTTTTTTAAAAAGATCTCCGCTCACAATGCTGTCCCGTACAAAAAAAATCTTCGTTGCTCAACTCGTTGCAATTTTTCTTCTGGTTGGAGGCTTCAGCAATTTTTTTTTAATGTTGAGGTTTTTTTTTTAGTGTTTTAGTGTTTTTAATGTGCGGGAGTCCAGTTTTGTTGATGACCTTGGCATCATCCTTGCTTACCGGGCAGCGAGCGAATAGTCTTTGGGGTGGGACAGAGCGCAGAGAGATAGAGAGAGTGAGAGAGAGAGAGATTGAGAGAGACGGGAGACGCGCTGTCCATTTCATCCGTTACCAAACAGCAGCCTCGTTCATTTCTGGAGGTGGATGTGACAAGTGGTTGGCGTACCCCCCATTGGTGAGTGAGAAAGACGGACTGGGACCCGGGCCGAAGACATCCGCCGCCATCGTGTGATTGACGGTCCCTCGTTAAAACCCGGCTGGGCGTGGGCGGTTCCCCGTGCGGTGTGATAGAGGATCATGTCGGTGAACCGCTGCCCGTCTCCGGGCCCGGGAGGTTGCTAGGTGGTGGCCGGGGCAGGTGGATGCTCAGCCCGCCGAAGTGGGGTGCCCCAGGCCGGGAGGAGGGCACGACCCAGATCTATTGGAGTCTGAGCTTGCGAGGAAGGGGGTCCTTGAGGAAAGAAGTCGTAGTTACTGCCAGGGCCATAATATTCAGTCTGGTAATCTGCGGAATTGAAAAAAAAATGGAATTTACACACTGCGGTTTCAAGCTACAGTCAGTCTGATAATCTGTGCAGACACTTCTGAACGGCCCTTCCATAAGCTGGAATACTGTCGATTCACCTCTACCCCATGGCAAACATTGGAGTTTGTGTCTGGAACTGATGCGCTACAATGCTACTATATTCTGCACTCTAGACAGACACAAAACGCTGGAGTAACTCAGCGAGACAGGCAACATCTCTGGAGAGAAGGAATGGGTGCGCTTCGGGTCATAGAAATATAGAAATAGAAAACAGGTGCGGGAGTAGGCATTCGGCCCTTAGAGCAGCACCCGCAATTCAATATGGATTCGTGGCTGATCATCCAACTCAGTTTCCTGTACCTGCCTTCTCTCCATACCCCTGATCCTTTAGGCACAAGGTGCCCATCTAAACTACCCTCTTAAATATAGCAAGACCTGGCTTCAACTACCTTCTGTGCAGAGAATTCCACAGATTCACCTAGTGTGAATAATGTTTTTCTCATCTCGTCCTAAAAGACTTCCCCTTATCCTTAAAGGGTGGAGACCTTCTTCATACTATCTTCAACACGATGAAATTTCAGGACGACAATGAACAAATGGACATATGTCAGGCTTTCTGAAGCGCATCTTCATAAGTGGAAACTGTCGATTCACTCTACCCCATGGCAGCATTGGAGTTTGTGTCTGGAACTGATGCGTACAAAGTGAGACCTATTATCTGCACTCTCGACAGACACGGACATGCTGGAGTAATCGCGAGGTAGTCAGGTTTCTCTGGAGAGAAAGGGAACTTATTCCTAATTTTTAACTTCTATCCAACACCTTTACATATATTAGTTATCTTTAAAAACTCTTTATATTTTCCCCCCTTCCAATCTTATCACAACAATCCATCCACTCCTACATCAATCCTTCAACTACCCTTCCACCCAATCATCACTCCTATATCTTCATCCATACCTATTATA